>CM075064.1:122730953-123367064 GCA_037428765.1 Rubia yunnanensis | reverse complement strand
TTGTATCTTCTACTAAAACTGTTCTGTATTCCATTTTGGCTGTTATGTTCACTAATATTGAAGTAAATATTTGCTTCCAGGAAAGAGAAAACGGGGGTTGATAGGTTTTCATTAAGACAAGCTGTCATATTCATTTGTGCAACCAATAGGCCGGATGAATTGGACCTGGAATTTGTCCGCCCTGGGCGCATTGACCGTCGTTTGTATATCGGGTTACCTGATGCAAAGCAACGCGTTCAAATCTTTGGTGTCCATAGTTCTGGTAAACGACTTGCCGGTGATGTGGACTTTGGGAAGGTATGGTGCTGTCTTCATTCTTTTTCAACTTGCACCTGTTCTTGTTTGTTGACTTTTCTTACCACACCCGATGAATTTCACATTTCTACCTCCCTAGGAACTCACTAACATTGTATGTCCTTTGCCTAATTATGCAGCTTGTCTACCGGACAGTCGGATATTCAGGAGCAGATATCAGAAATTTAGTGAATGAGGCTGGAATAATGTCTGTAAGTTAAATTTTCAAGTTTGTGCAAGATATGCCGTGTCGAAATATTGTTTATGTATGTTCTAATATGCCTATATAATATGTTTAGTTTTTTCCCCCCATCTTATATTCAATAAGTTTATTGTGCTGTCTGTTACAGACTTCTCCTTGAGTTAATTAGAAAAATTATCACTTCACAACTTCTGCCATAATAGTCAGGTTTCAATTACCATCTCACTGGAGTCTTAGTGTTAGAATAAAACCTTTTCGATCTTTGTGAATAGAGAGAATGAGATGCCCCTTGTTGATCTTTTCTTTCCTCCGGTCGTGGTGGTGTTCACATACTTTAATGTCATCAATGAAAGATCTTCTAAAACACAGAAATGATGCTAACATAGTTAATAGGGCCTCTTACTATAGTTGCTATCTATATAGGTCCGCAAAGGGCGTGATGAAATATATCAGCAAGACATAATGGATGTTTTGGACAAGCAATTACTCGAGGGGATGGGCGTGCTTCTCACTGAGGAAGAGCAACAAAAATGTGAACAAAGTGTGAGTATATATTGAAGTGATCTACCCATGTTTTTTTTGCAATTTACAAGGTATACTTTCCCCTCACGAGCAAAATTGTTTTAATAATCAGGTCTCTTTAGAAAAGAAAAGACTGCTGGCAGTGCATGAAGCCGGGCATATAGTCTTGGCGCACTTATTCCCTCGATTTGATTGGCATGCATTTTCTCAGCTTCTACCTGGTGGCAAGGTATAGTTTATCCTATTATTATCATTAGTTATTCTGCTATCAAAGTTATCTGTTACCTGCCCTTTGACGCATTCTGGTTTTCCACTTGAGAAGGAAACTGCAGTATCAGTCTTTTATCCCCGAGAAGATATGGTTGATCAAGGTTACACGACTTTCGGCTACATGAAGATGCAAATGGTGGTAGCTCATGGTGGGCGGTGTGCTGAACGTATTGTATATGGTGACGACATTACCGATGGTGGACAAGACGATCTGGAAAAGATTACAAAGGTAAATAGATAAAAGTACTTTCAGATCTTAGTGTGAAAACTGTTTCTCCTCTTGACTTTAGGTCAATCATTCTGATAGAATATTAATGAAGGGCTGGTCTAAGTTTCTATATTGTAAAAGATGTTCCAGTGACGATGCTCATTCCTTTGTAGATTGCTCGTGAAATGGTGATTAGCCCTGCAAATGCTAGGTTGGGGCTCACAGCTTTGACAAGGAAACTCGGGCTGATTGATCAGCCAGATAATCCTGATCACGGGCTTATTAACTATAAGTGGGACGATCCTCATGTTGTTCCTGCTGAAATGACGGTTGAGGTTTCCGAATTATTTACAAGGGAGTTGACGAGATACATTCAAGAAACAGAAGAACTAGCTATGAAGGGATTAATGGAGAACAAGCATATACTCGACAAAATTGCTGAGGAACTTCTTCAAAACTCGAGAATAACAGGATTGGTAAACAACTTAGTTCAACTCTCTGGTTGCCTTCTTAAGTCTTCACCTTCTATCATGTTTCTATCGTGTGTCCTCCTTTGTTTCTCATACATGCTTTTGGTGTTTTCGGCTGTCTTTCATATTGTTGGAACTCTATTCACGCTGTCACGTCGTTTTTCTCAGAAAGTGATGGAAATAATAAAAGGGCAGTCCCCCATCATGTTTGAGGACTTTGTGAAGCCTTTCCAAATAGACGTGGATCAGGTATCTATTCCCTTTTCCCTACATTTTGGTGCCATTTTTCTCTTGCTATATATGTCAGAAATTTGGTTACGATTTGTTAAAACTAAGTCTTTGATCTTAAAATATTTGCCAGGAGGGACCATCGCCTCACAATGACCGGGTGCGCTATCAACCTCTCGACATCTATCCTGCCCCACTCCATAGATGCTAGAAGTTGCCATGCGAAGAAAACAGAGAAAGAAACGAAACCTGAGGTATCCTAGCCATGTAAAAGCGCTGTTTTGTTTACTGATGCAATTTTTCGGAGAATCTGGGCAAGAACAATGTTGACTGGGATCTCTAACAAACAGTGTCAGGAATTCAGGATAATTTTTTCCCACTTTTAAAAGTGGCTGTTGTTGAAAGAGTGATAGGAAAAGTACTAGTAGCAATGTGGTTTACATGTTTGTATTTCCTGTAAATGCCACAATTTTCTCAAGGAAAATGAACCTTCCTGATTGATAGAATGAATCACATACTTTAAAAAACAGGAATGATTCGTTATTTATCCATCTCAAGTCACATTATAATAAGAAAATGTAGTCTTTTCACTGTGTTTTTTTACTCGTGTAACAAGTTACGCTGATCGACTAGCTGTTTTTGCAAGTTATTTCAGTTTTGTCGGGTTGTAGCTTACAACTATTACACTTGTGCAGTTACATTGCCACATTGGGTTTTATGATTTTTTGCAGGAATCTCATCACAGAATCAGCATTATTACTGTCGCATTTTGGAACTTTTGGTTGATGTTTGGTCATGTCAGCGAATTTATGCTGTGAATTTTACTGTAATCCATTTAAATGCAGGTCTAATACAATAATCATCAGGTTCATTACAAGTGTTTTCTTTCTGTCTTATTCAAAACAGCCTAATGTATGCTGGAAATTATACAAATCTTCCTTCACTTAATAGTTTCATTTCCACTTCAAAAATGGAACCATTGTACCTATAGTTTGCTGGTTGGGACCCCAACTGGCTTGTCCCTCGATCGCCTCTCCACAGCCCGCGAAAGATCTCTAACTGCTTCCTTAGGGAGACGGCGAGGGCTGCTCAGCCAGAGCCCTCCATCGACAATCATCGTGTGTCCATTGACGTACTTCCCTTCATGGCACGAAAACAAAGAACCGAGGACTAATATCAGAGATCAAAGACAGATTCACAACAATCGACCAAAGCCTAATGAGAAAAAAGACAATGGATTGAAATTTGACACAGCATTCTAACCTGCTTCAGATGCGAGGTAGAGGGCCGACATGGCAATATCCCACTTCTCCCCAAGTTTGTAAAGCGGCATGGTCTCTCTTATCTGGCTACTTATCTCGTCTGGCGCGAGTTTACTCATTCCTGTTGTGTCCCCAATCGGACCTGGTGCGATCCCATTAACTCTAATGTCGTAATCAGTGCCCCACTCGAGAGCCAAACTTCGTGTAAGCGAATCAACAGCAGCCTGGGAGAGAAAGAGTGTTATGGTCGGTATTCGAAGCAGAATCGTGGCAAAAAGAGTATGTGTAGATATTCCCGAACCTTAGCTGAAGATACGTGGATTTGGTACCAAGACGCGGTATAATGTAGGGTGGCGCTAATGTTCAATATCATGCCACCCGTGGATGAGTTCCTTCCCTGTCCACCTTTCTTGAGATACTTAATCGCTTCGTGACACATAGTGAATGTGCCAACAGAATCGATATCCAATACTACAGATAGATCGGGGAAAAAATGGAAGAGAAGAAACTATTCAAACCAAAAGATCAGCAGCCTGACAAAAATGCATGGCTTAACCTAAATTCTCAGAAATACTCATCACTCTGGGGAAAAAACTAGCAAATCATCACACCATAAAACGGTTTCAGAGCATCGAGAAAGCAGACCTGTCCTGAACCCGTTAGGGGATAAGTCCTCTGGCGACACGAGAAAGTTTCCAGAGAGATGTCTGAAGCCAAGGTCGTCGTCCCGGAGTCGGTGCTGAAGAAGGAGAAGAGGGCCGAGGAGTGGGCCCTGGCGAAGAAGAACGATCTGGATGCCGCCAAGAAGAAGAACGCCGCAAACAGGAAGCTTATTTTCGCTAGGGCTAAGAAGTACGCTCAGGAGTACGAGGAACAGGTGCTTTTTTACTTGAGTTCTTGAAGTTAAATGTGTATTTATCGATGTAGGAATATAGGGCTGTGTATTGAGTGTGGGGGCTTGTGTTTGGTTTTGCAGCAAAAGGAGCTGATCAGGTTGAAGCGTGAGGCTAGGTTGAAGGGAGGGTTTTATGTGAACCCTGAGGCTAAGATGCTGTTTGTTGTTCGCATTCGCGGGTGCGTGATATTTTTCTGCTTGATTTGATCCAGTGATTAGTGATTTGTTTTTTTTACTGATTCTGATTTGTTTTTGGCTGATTTTTTCAGTATCAATGCTATTCATCCTACAACCAAGAAGATTCTGCAGCTTCTTCGTTTGAGACAGGTGATTTTCTTCCATATTTTGAATCGGTTGTTTGCTTATTCTTTTAGTTTTGTTAGTTGTGACTGTATTTGTTGCTGAGGGTTGTTGATTCATAGAGATGGGGATGTTTGAAGATATTTTGGTTTTGCTAGCAGTAGTGTCTGTCATAGTAATTTCAGAATTTTCCATGTCTTCAACTTCTTCGCTTGAGACGGTTATTTTCATCGATATGTTCGATTGGATTGTTTGCTCATTATTTTAGTTTTGTTAGTTGTGACTGTATTTGTTGCTGGGGGTTGTAGATTCATAGAGATGTGGGGATGTTTGAAGTCATTTTGGTTTTGCTAACCATAGATTCATAGAGATGTGGATGTTTGAAGTCATTTTGGTTTTGCTAGAAGTAGTGGCTGCATAGTAAATTCAGAATTTTTCATTACTGCAACTTCTTCGTTTGTGACAGGTGGTTTTTATCCATATGTTCGATTGGATGTGTTTATTATTTTAGTTATGTTTGTTGTGACTGTATTTGTTGCTGGGGTTGTCTATTCATAGATGGAGATGGGGATGTTTGAAGTCATTTTGGTTTTGCTATCTGCAGTGGCTGTCATAGTAATTTCAGAATTTTCCACTAGTGAAAGTTTTATGCTATTGGTTCTGATACTTTGCAAGAGAAAAACATCCATGGCTTATTATACCACTCTGATTACTCTCTTGGGACCTTATTGAATTGAAGTGCTTCTTTTTATCTGTGAATATTATTATCTGAACTTTACTTCTGAAATTATGTTAATGTTTTCTGTTGGTGCAGATCTTTAATGGTGTATTCCTGAAGGTCAACAAGGCTACTCTGAACATGCTTCACCGGGTTGAACCTTATGTGGCTTATGGGTGTGTAACTGACTTCGTACTTCTTTTGGATAAACTTCTCATATTCATGATTCCTGAACTAGTCCACCCATTCTCCGGTTGGCAGGTACCCCAATCTGAAAAGTGTCAAGGAGTTGATTTATAAGAGGGGATACGGCAAGGTTGATAAGCAGAGAATTCCTTTGACCGACAACTCGGTCATTGAAAAGGTATTCTATTTTGTTTGCTATTCACTGAACTCCCGATATGGCCGGTTTCAGTCATTGATTCCTTCTTTTGACGACAGGTTCTGGGCAAACACGGGATCATCTGCATCGAAGACCTTGTCCACGAGATCCTGACAGTTGGACCTCATTTCAAGGAAGCTAACAACTTCCTCTGGCCCTTCAAACTCAAGGCACCACTTGGTGGCTTGAAGAAGAAGAGGAACCACTATGTTGAGGGAGGGGATGCCGGAAACCGCGAAGATTACATCAACCAACTCATCAGGAGAATGAACTAGAGTAGCTGTTTGGCGGGGAGTTTTGAGTGAATGGATTTGTGAGACTCTGGATTTGTGAGACTTGTGGAACAATTTTTAGTTTTATGGATTTGTTTTATGGACTACTGTTGCAGCTCTAATTTACTTTATTTACTCTTTGCAAAATTTGAGGAATGCAAGTCTGAAGATGATTGTTGTAGCTATTGGTCATTCGCATGAAGCAGAATCCAACTCGTGAAGCTGATCGTCCAAACACCATAATTATATATGCACACATTTTGAGCTTTTCAATTCCTTTTCCTCTTCAGATTCCACTTCCGAATCAATTTCCTTTCATAACTGGATTTTCAATTTCCTTTTCATAACCAGAGTTCTAAATCCCCTTCCTCGTTGAAGTAGGATTTCAACTCAAATTCCTAGTTAAAATAGGATTTCCAATTCCTTCTCTTTTTCATGGAAACCATCATCGTCTCTCAATATATATGTATACATATAGCACAACCATATCCCTTACATGCATAACCATGACTAAAGGAACAAATTCAGCGGTTGAATATAGCGGTTGGTCACCAGTTCAGTATAGAGATTGGAGTGGTGCTATTTCGGTAGATATTCAATTGCTAATCCTATCAAACCTTAAGTCGGTGAAGGATTTTGAGCGATTTGGAGCTGTTTGTAAACAATGGCATCTCGCCACAGCCTACTACAAGTATCGAGCTCTTCAACACACCCAGTGGCTCGTTGAAAAAAGGCCACCACATCTAGTTTTATGGTGCACCTTCCCATGGCGGATTTACCCTTTAACATCCGCATTGATGTTAATGAGATGATGCATGGGGCTTCCATTCTTTGTTCTAAAGATGGGTGGCTTCTAATGAATAAAGGAGCCTACAAAGTATTCTTTTTCAGTTTCTTCTCAAAGTCCATCATTAAGCTGCCGAATCTGCCTAAAGCCGGTGCCAAATTCAGTGGTTTTACGTTCACTTCCAGTCCAACCTTGAAAGATTGTTTAGTGTTCGGCGTGTCACCACATTCATATTCAGCACATTTATATCTCGGAGCTAGTATCTCCGTTGGGGACAAGAATTGGACTTGGAAAACTTTCAGGTGTTCTAATGATCCTTGCATCAGCAATCCATTTTATCACCGAGGGAAATTTGTTTGTCTATCGGAAGAAGGAAGTTTGGCAGTTTTCCCTAGGGAACTTGATTCATTTGCATGTTTGGGCCCGGGAAAGTTTCCAATAGAATATAATTCAAAGAGCCACCTGTTAGAGGTTGATGGTGAGCTCTTTGCAGTGTCTACGTCCTCAAGGTGTTGGTGGGTTTGTGTTTGTAAATGGGATGATTCTAACGAAACTTGGCATAAATTTAGAGACATTGGAGACTACATGTTCTATGTGAGTGATAAAGCGTCCTACGCAAAGAAGACCACGACCCAGCATACGAGGAACAAGCTATATTTTCGCTATTTGGACGGAAAGAATGGAGTGTTTTATTGTTTGAAAAGTAAGAAATTTCAATCGTTGCATAATATCTTCTCGTCCATTCATAACACAGCGGTTGTTCCCGGCAGTTGTTGGATGGATCCAACTCAACATAGCACACCCGAATGGATTGTAAAAAGCGCAGATTGTTTTGGGTTGAATATGAAGGATGACGAAGATGGTGATGACGACGACACCACGACGGCTGTTATACACGATGAAAAGCATGACGAGAACGAAAATGAGGCGTTGCATTACGATTTTCAAGATACATTCGATGATTACAGCCCGGACGATGATGACTACGATGATGATACAGAAGAAGGTGATGACGACGACGATGACACCACAACAATGGCACCGCAACACAGATACACACGACGAAGATCAAGAAGAACACGTATTGTATCCAGAATTTTTGGAGGAAGACGGCATGTACGACGATGACTATGATTGTGATACAGAAGGCGATAATGATAGGGATCATGACAACGATGACCATACTGATGATACGGGTGATTATAGATAGGGAATTCAATTTCATGACAATTTTTGTGACAACTAATTTTGGCATTTCCAATAAATGACAAGATGTGTGTGGTTCAACTAGTTTTGGCAATTCCAATATAAGTGAGTGTTCCGGCCACTTATTTTTCACCTTATACGCCGCACCTGTTAAATTACATACAAAATTTAGAATTTTTATATTTTCACCTTCAAATACATGTTACTACTTGTTTTAACTTATAAAATACAATATTTAATTCAGATTCCCTTTGCTCTTAGACCTCTACTCTCCATGTTGTGGTCTGAAAGTCCCTGGATCGAAAACTGGCAGCCGCACTGACAAGCAAATTCATAACACAAAAACAAGCAATAAACGTTATTGAGCGAACACAGGTTATGTTGCAAGAATGATGTTGCTTCTTGGTAGTGTCAAATGCAACGGAAAGACGTAAATCAGGTGTCTGAAGAGAGACAATTGCAAATGGTATCAACTTCTCGCTATCAGTTCCACAGCCATTAAAAACTGTAACTATTCTCGGCTGAAGTTTCTTTATCCTCCTTGTAGCCATTAAAAACTGTAACTATTCTCGGCTGAAGTTTCTTTATCCTCCTTGTAGCCATTAAAAATTCTCAAGCATCAAAGGAATGCATCGAATGAGCTTTCAAACCGTTCATCAGATTCCTCGCGATCAAACAACTGTTCCTTCCAAAAATCTCGAAACCCTTCTCGTAGAGGGCCTTTTCAATCTCGAAACCCTTCTCCTTCGACTACTCCAGACGGTTATAGATAGATAACCGCTCTTCTTTGCCGCTTCTCCCCCAGCATTCGGAGCGGATTTTTCTGAATCTGATGACGCAACGGTTTGCACCGGTTTTGATCTGCACTTTCTTCATCATTTACTGCGAACTATATGGTATTGATCTGTGTTTGGAAGTTGTTCGTCCTTTGCGAATTTCCTAGTCCTGATTTGTGTTTAGTAGTTTCATCCTTTCCTGGGAATCGTAGATTTAGGAGTTGTTCGCGTTGTCCTTGCATTATATGTTTACTTGTATGAATTTTGTTCATCATTTACCGCGAACTACCTAGTATTGATCTGTCTTTAGGAAGTTGTTTATCCTTTGCGAATTTCCTAGTCTTGATTTGCATTTGAAATTTGGTTTTACCGAATTTTTCTAGCCCTTATTAGTATGTTCCCAACGTGACTTATGTAGCCAAGTATGTAATAACTTAAAGCATAAACGACAAAGTATCTTATACCACCTCTGGGGACAAAAACATATCGTTTTGAATTTGTGGGGTGGTATCTGAGGATTGATTTGCAAAATGAGACCAAAACATGGTATAAGATACTTTGTAGCGGACTAAAAAAATAATTTAGCTTTTATTTTATCTCATAGTTTAACCCCTGGAGATAGAAGTTATGATGTTGTGGGCTGATGAAGCAAATTTTTTTATTATTGTTTTTTTTTTACTCAAGCCACATGTTGTTTGAGCATGATGGCTCTTTGATTTGATCGACAAAAGCTAGTTTCATGTGCAGCTTAAAGCAAACAGGAAGCAATAAGAAGGATAATCCAACTTCACAAAATCTCAATACTCACTCACCAGCAAATGAAATACCCCCTTCTAACAAAAGACAGCTTGATAACTAATCAGCATTAATTTCAACTAATTACTCATTCATACTAGCATGCTCTATGTTTGGCAGCTAAACTGCAAGTAAAAGAAAAGAGAGAGAAGAATTAAATGGTAGCAATTAAAAAGACTAAATAATATTACAATTGTTGTCCTACACCATAATAAATAGACGTGCTTGGGAAATCTTAGGGAAGGGAATATGTGGACGAGGTAAAGAAGTGACTAACTTATTAGCTACCACATCATACGAATATAACAGTGCATGATCGAAGAAGTGAATGCAGTTTTTCTTCATATTTGAGTCTGTTGCCGAACAAGAGAGGGGATGCGCGTCGCCATGGCCATTAAGAAAGAAGATGCGATCATCGATACTTTCAACCTGGTTCCAGGTTCCATTTGATTGATCAAACTTGAACACATCTATGGAGTCAGTATCTCGTAGCTCATCCCATGGATTTTTTTGATATTTGAATCCAGAATATAGCATCTCCAGATCCAATGAGAAATTTTAAGCTAGCACTCAGTTCTCTAGGTTTGTTAATGGGTTTCCTTCCCAATTTTGTGACCTTGAGTGTACCATCCACGATATCACATGCAACAAAATATTGTGATTGGCCTATACCGTACATCTTCTGGTTGCATATCGTTATATGAGATAGCTGTTCTTCTGGGTCGTATCCTAACTTGACCCACCTCCGCTGACCAGGACGCCAAATTAGGGCGATGGATCTTGTAGGTGAAAAGATGATGAGAAAACAATCTGGTGCCGTCGGTGGTGCATTCATGATAAAATAGTCTGTAAACCTTATTTCTTTCCAGCGGATTTTCGGCAGCTTGACGCTTTCCAAAGAATCGATGTTGAGCAAAGAAATTTCGAAACTCACTTTGATTTGCAACTCCGAAGTTCCGAAAATCTTGTGTAGTAACACCAACCACCCATTGCTATTTGTCAATATATTTGTAAGAGGACTACTAATCTCTGGTATTTTTACGGAGCAGTAACTCTTCTCTAACAAATTAGTATAAAAAGTGCAAACTACATAATCTCTCTCCCACCGTGCAAGAATGGATTTGGGGTTGGCCTTTTCCCTGGGATGACAAACCATCAACCACGGAGTCGGGAGCTTCGTCGAGCATCCATCTTCAGCCATGGTGCTGTGTATTTTGTACCTATTCAAACGCCCTAATCCTGATATATATATATATATACACACACATTTTGAGCTTTTCAATTCCTTTTCCTTTTCAGATTCCCCTTCCGAGCTGCATCTTCTGAAATCAATTTCCTTTTCGTAATTGGATTCCTAAATCCCCTTCCTCGTTTGAACATGATTTCAACCCAATTTCCTTTCCATATCTGGATTTTCAATTTCTTTTTTCTTCAACACGGAACCATAACCATTGTGGTTCTTAATGAACAATGAAAATTTCAACAAACACTAGTACCATACATTGTCAATACAATCATGCAATGGCGGCAGTAGGTTCACAATGTCCCCAAAAGATACCCAGTTACAAGTTTGAAGAAAAAGAAGATTGAAGAAAAATGTGGAGTTTTTTTGGAAGGAAGGTTGTGGCGACGAGGAGAGGAATTTTAAATTATATTATTATATATTCAAGCCTTTTATTATTCTATCTATGGTTGGATTTATCATAACATATATTTTTTTAAAAAAAATTATTAAAAATTTGAGATGTTCTCCTGTGAGGCAACCTAAACTTTAGGCATGCGTTTTTATGCAATTCTAACTATATTTTAGCTCTAGGGACATATCTCTAGTAATTTTACTGGGACCTATCTCTAATAATTTTACAGGACCTATCACTAATATTTATCTAGGGGCTTACTATCTAATTTTTTCCATTATTTTATCGTCATCTGCAATCTGCAAAAAAATTCAAAAAATATTTTTAAAATGCAAAAAAAATCAATATGATCATCGAACTGAAAACTATAAACATCGGCTACAACTAGCAAAACATCAACGAAAAATCATAAAACATCGACTAAAAAATTGCAGCAAAAATATATTTTTAAAATCAAATAAAATAACAAAAATTATATTAAAAAATAAAATTAATATCAACAAAAAATTGAAAAAACTTCGACTACAACTAACAAAACATCAACTAAAATTCATAAAAATCATAAAACATCAACATTCATAAATTGAAAATCATAAAAACATAAACAAATCTTCAATTATCAAATATATATATTTTTAAAAAAACTACAAACATCAACCAATATCACCCAAAAGTTTAAAACATCAATTCCTATCACCTAAACACCCGGAAAATGAAAAACGTCAACATAAGAAAAAAAAACACTGCAAAACACCATCCTATACCACCCAAAAACTACGGACATCAACTTATATCACTTAAACCTCACCTAGAAAATGGGGAAAAAATCAACATAGAAAAAAAAAAGCGAAAAATATCAACCATATAACCCCAAAAAACTACAAAACATCAACTCATATCAACTAAAACTCACCCAAAGAATGAAAAACATCAACATAAGAGGAAAATATTAAAAACATTAACAAAAAGGCTACGGTGCCTTAAGAGTATACATTATTCACTTTGAAAATCATATAAAAGCAACATTTTTTAAAAAGGAAAATCATTAAAAAAAATTAAAAACATCAACTCCTAACACCTAAGTCTCATCCGGAAAATGAGAAACATCAACATGAGAAAAAAGGCACTGCAAACACCAACTCATGCTTCATTAAAGACAGCCCACAAAGACGGTTCCACCTTTTTTTTGTGGAACCGCCTTCCCTAGCAAGTTCCGAAGGAGGAACTCGTGAATATTAGCAGGAAAAATTGATGGAAGGCAATTCAACTGAAAAAAAGAAGGCGACTTTCCGAGAACCGCCTTCTATAGATCACATTAAAAGGCGGTTCATTATTGAACTGCCTTTAATTGGCACCGATAGAAGTTGGTTAAGCCAAACCGACTTTAATCGTAACCGGTTCCAAATGAGGAACATGAGTTCCGAACCTGGAACTCCTTTTAAATAAAAATCCGATGCAATCCCAAGCCCATGTTCACGCCTTAGTTTGTTTTCCCATTTTCACTCCTTCTCCGGCCCTCTTTCCCTTTCCCTCTCCAGCCTCTCTCTCCCTAAACCCTAAATCACCTCACAACGCCCCCTGTCTCCTCCTCGCGTCCCTGGCTCCGGCTCTGCTGCGCTCATGCTTCCTCCTAACGTTGCTTCTTCCACCACTCCTGGGCCTCTTCGTGTCTGGCCCCACCGCGCCCTTGCCTCCTCCTCAAGTTGCTTGCCTCGCCGCATCTGACCCTGCCGCACGAAGGCTGAGTTCGCCTCTTCCTTTCACCAGAGTTCGTCGCTACTCTCCAACAGTTTTCGCTGCTGAAATGGGCGAGGAAGCGAAGAGAACGGTGATTGGAATTTCAGCTCCGGTTGTCAAGTTTCTCAACGATGATCGAAGGTCCGCCTCTGGCTTGGCTCCGGCTTGACTTGGCACTGCATAGTCGGCAAAACTTTCGGTAGAGTTTTGTACTAATTGCGTTTACAGTTTTAGCTGGATTGATAAATTGCAGAGACTACTAGACTTTAAAGCATATATCTACCGACTTTCTGAGTATAATCAGAATCCTACCATGCATTGTAGTTTGGTGCTCTAGGAACAAGTTTCTTTTTGAATCCACCAAGCCAAACATTAACCAATGACTAAAAACATCCTGAACCAGTACCAGGATTTATTTCTAGCCCATAAGCTTGGTTTTAAATGGAGTATAGCTATCGGCTTCCCAGTTTTGTTGCACTCAAACACTCCTGGTTCAAAACATAGAATCTTGGCTAGAGTCATTGGATGGTGTCCCCTAAAAATTTGCAAACTAAATACTGATGGTTCAGTACTTAGTAATGGAGAAGCTAGGGCTGGGGAAATTTTAAGAGATTCCAAGGGACAACTAATCAGTGCAACCACTAAATACTTGGGTAGCTATTCCACTCTGATGGCAGAGTTAGAAGGGATAAAACTTGGCCTTGATTTAGCAGAGATTCATGGATGCTTTTCTTTGGGTATTGAGTGTGACTCACTTCTTCTGGTTACGACGATCAGGAGAGAATTTAGAGCGCCATGGAGTCCAGCAGACACATCAATATCAATCAGGTTTTCAAATTGAGCTCACAAAGAAGTTTTTCTGCTCTCCAAATCACACAGGAGAAAAGGATCAAAGTTGATTTTTCCAGCTTCAGCATCTACATTAATCAGGCTATTACACAGGGCACACCAAGCTGCTTTTCTGCAATCAAACCACACGGGAAAAGAGATTCCAAGCTCACATGAGACTCTGGCTATTTACTGGATGTTTTCCAAGTAGCTCACTTCTGGGGAAGTGGGTTGTGAGGAGCTACTATGGAAGTCCATCAATTATAGCCGACACAGGAGTGGAGGCCACGAGGCATATACCCACCCGAGTGGAGAGATTCGAGTGCAGGGTGAGCATTAATTCCATCCTTGTGTTGAGGATGTATTAATTTCATTAAAACAGTCTTTTAGGAAATACGACAATTCTCTATACCAGTGCTCACGATGGAGAGTGCTATGCTTGAAATGAGCAATTTTGAGCATTCATTACCGTCATGAATTATGTGCATTTTAACCTTATATTTTTTAAGGCTTGAAATGAAGAAAAGAGGACAAACGAGGTACAACCAAAAAACGCTTGAAATGAAGAAAAAAGGACAAACCACGTACAACCAAAAACGCTTGAAATGAAGAAGAGTACAAACCACGTAAACCAAAAACAATGGATAGTTGTACCAGAAGGCACTATTCACAACCTTCCTGCCCTCTCTTGTACTTACAAGCCCTTCAATTCAAGGCCCACAACACAAAACCTTGTACGCCCCTCTTGACGTCCTGTACACCCGGCATCTCATGGTCTGCATATCAACACAAAAACTGAAGGCTATAAAAACAGGTAAAAACAAAGAAACATACAAAAACAGAATATCAAGAGCAACCCATACCTATGTTTGTTGGAATGTTTGGTGGAACTTCCAAGGTAAGATTTCCCCAGAGAGAACTCCATTTTCGGCCACATGTTTACAGCAATAAATAGCATACTTATTAAAGCTAAAACTACATAAACAGAGCAATGCAAAATTCTAATTTGTAGATAAAAATTGTGAATAAAAATGGTTTTAAAACCCAGGCTGGCGTGCAAACAAGAATCTTGAATAAAAAGAGCATAATCTTGAATAATGCCAATGATTTACCTTGCCAAATCCATAGTAAAGATTTTTTATGGTCTCTGAAACCTTCTTCTTAGACTTTGCGATGGTGCCCAGGCGGACAGCTCCAGAGTCAGTGAAATTATCATTATTAGGGGGAAATGAGAACAACGAAATGAGAGAGCTGGGGTCGAAATGTTGAAATGATGGGGTTTATAAAGGCATTGGAGTATAGAACCAGGCCCAAGCCCAAATCGTTTCCACCAGCCCCATAGGGTCCGAAAATCTTGGACCCATTGCCAAACCCGATGGATCCAGGTCAAAAACGGGTCCAAAATGTATCTAATATTCTATTTTTTTTCTTCACAAAACAAAACTATATTATAATTACAAATAATTCTAATTCAATGTGCATCTGAATAATTTTTCAAGAAAAAATATGAAATACGTAGTATTTGTTGAATTAAAACAAAAAAATACAAAGAGACCATTAAAGTAATTAAGATATTACATCAAAACTTTGTATACAACTAGGTTATATAGGTAAATGGGTCGGGTCCTAGACCCATGATCATCCCTACCCGAGCCCCTATTCGATCCTATCAGATTTTATAAATCAAGGTCACCAGCCTTGATAAATCAACGTTTGATCTTGACTTATTGATCTGGTTCATCGAGACATGAAATGAACATAAACGATGAAATCCATGTATGAATCGAACAAAAACAATGGAAATCTACATAGGAAAATATTTGAACTATCAGATCTGGAAATACAAGAGAGTGAAAAAACCAATACCAGAGGAAATGTATCGAGGAGAGAGAGAGGGGATGAGAATATGGTGCGAATGATAACAGATGAGAAGCATTTATACTCTACTCCCATCAAAACCCTAGATTAATTGGGGCAAGTTGGCCCGAGTAAGAGTATTCCACAAATATAAATGATGGATTAAAAAAAATAACAAATGGTATGCGTGGGGACAAAACTAAAACAAATGGTATGGTTGGGCCAAGCATATACTAAATGGGCAAGTTTCAGTTTTTTAAAAAAATTAACCCATATTAATGGGAGGGATATGTACTAGGTTCTCCAAATCGTAAAAAAAATTGTTTACATACGTTTAGCTTCAAAATAGTTTTGAAAACTTTGTACAAAGAGATACAGTGTGGTTGTCAAAATATGTGAGCAAAAAGTCTACTTAGGGCGTTTTTGTCGATGATTCCATTTTCCATGTCTCCACCCCTCATGTTTAACATGGTTAAATGGCCATGTTAAACAGGTTTCGAGTGATGGAAATCAGGCTTCGAAGCTCTTTCTATCTTGTGGCTTCTCTTCTTCCCCGCCTAGTTCGAGGTCTCGAGGCTCAAGGGCTCGAGATTTAAAGGCTTGCCGCTTCGAGCCTCTAGGGCTCTAAGGCTCGAGTGCTGGATGCTCGAGGGCTCAGGGCACGTGGCTCGAGTACTCGTGGCACAATTGAGGAGGTTCTTCATCTCGAGGATCCCTTAGATTGGAGGCTCGCGGACCCGTTTGTTCGAGTGTTGTTGTGTTGGAGATCCAGTTTCCAACAGTGCTCCATCTGGTGTCTCGTTATTTTTGCTGCCGCCAATTGATTTGCGACCTCGAGGTTCTAGTGTTCGAGGCTCGAGTGGTCGATGGCTCTAGGCCTCGGGGTCGAGGGCTTGACGGTTCTAGGTCTCGATGGGTCGAAGTCTCGATGGGTAGAGTGCTTGTTTGCTTGAGGGCTCGTGGTCGAGTGCTTGACATGTTCGAGGGCTCGCTGGTTCGATCCTCGAATTGCTTTTTCTTCTTGTTGAAAAAACTACTACCAGTCTTCTCCTTGTGCACATAAACTGTTGAAAATTAACAACATATCAGTAGCATCCATTCAAGCAAGTCTAATTGCTGGGAGTTGGATTTTATCCAAATGAATAGGCCCTTTGTTCTCTGGTCAAGCTGTTGAAAACTAAGGTTCTTTTGTTGTGATTTGATGGCAAGTTTGCTCAATATATCGGCCACTAAGTTGCCCTCTTTGAGTGAGTGTGTGTGTGTGTGTGTGTGTTTGTGTGTGTGTGTGTGTGACTTGTATATTTCCTAGTTCCAGAGCCAAATGAGAAGCAATTTCAAAGGATTGCCATGGAGCTTTTAGGGGGTTATTTACAGTATGAACAACATTTATGCAATCAGTTTCTATAGATTGCCATGGAGCTCTTAGAGATAAGTTTTAGTTTAATCTTAGCTCGTTTAACCTATCTCGAGATCTAGTTACTCCGATCAAACCTATGAAATCTTGGTTCGAATTTGAAATAGAATGAAATTAGTTAATGATTAAATATATATATACCTTTATAAATTAAAATGACAAATTTTCATTTTAGACCGACTAACAGTTAGAAGAGGTAATTTTATAATGTAGGTAACTGGTTGGGTGATTTGATGCTTGTTTTTAGGGATAAATACATTTATAAATCCGACTTTACACTGAAAGTGCAGTATAACCCTGCAATATCATAAAGTGTCAATTTAACATTAACTAATTATTATATGTGTCAATCTAACCCTAACTTTCAAAAAATCTGTGCTGATATAACCATCATCTTTTCATGATGATGAAAGTTGGCAGAGTCAAGGGTTATTTTGGCTCTTTCAGAGATTGCAGGATTATATTGGCACTTTCAGTATAAGATTAGGGAGCTCTTAACTCTTGTTTTTATTCATTGCAACAGGTTCCTGTAATTTTGAAAAACTTTTTGAAATGTATCGCATTGTATAAATCATTATAATTTAACTTTAAAATTTATTGAAATGAGAATTTTCATAATTTATATAGCCGTTAGTCGATCTAATAGGAGACTTTCTAACGGAAAAAATATACATTATTGCATCGCTCGTCTTCCCCGTTTTCTCTCTTCTCTCTCCTCCAACACCACCACTTTTCCACCGTAACGGTAACATCGTCACCACCTGCAATCATCTATTCCCTACACCATACTCACCCTGATCTGATCTAGATCAAGCACACTGCCACGATGGCGGCTAATTGAAGCTCTGCCCAGGCATTGCAAGCGAAGAACCCCCCAATCACCACAACCCTACCAGCTACACTAAAGATGGTACTGCTCGTTACTGCTATTATTTTCGGTAGCACGACCTAACCTGACCGGACACTGAGTGGTGGGTTTGGGGTGTTACAGTACTGGTTCGAACACTCCACTCGAACCAGTACCATTCGAACACTCCACTCAAACTCTCACCTCTTCAACCCTCCAATGGAACCCTAATCTCTCGAACCATCCAATGGAACCTTCATCTCTTGAATCCTCCTCTCGAACTGTTACCTATCGAACCTCCACTTGAACCTCCACTTGAACCTCCACTTGAACCTTCACCTGAACCATCCAATGGGACCTTCACCTCTCGAACCCCCTTCATTGGAACCCCTCCACTTGAACCCTCTGCACGTGAACCTTACCGCTCGAATCAGTTCCTCTCGAATCACTCTAGTGGGACCCCTCCACTTAAACCCTCTGCACATGAACCATCACCGCTCAAATCAGTACCACTCGAACCAGTACCACTCGAACTCTAGCCTCTTGAACCTTCACAAGAACCTTCACCTCTCGAACGTCCAATGGAACGTCCAATCGAACCAGTACCATTCGAACCCTCCACTCTAACTCTCACCTCTCCAACCCTCCAATGGAACCTTAACCTGTCGAACCATCCAATGGAACCTTCATCTCTCGAATCCTCCTCTCGAACCGGTACCACTCAAACCTCTACTCGAAATGTCACTGCTCGAACCTCCAATGGAACCTTCACCTGTTGAACCGTCCAATGAGACCTTAACCTCTCGAATCCGTACCTCTCGAACCTCCACTCGTACTCTGACCTCTTGAACCTCCAATGGAACCTTCACCTCTCGAATATGTAACAGTTGAACAAGTACCTCCCGAACCAATACCACTCGAACCTGCACTTGAACTCTCACCTCTCGAACCTCCAATGGAACCTTCACCTCTCGAATCCGTAACAGTCGAACAAGTACCTCTCAAACCAGGACCACTCGAACCTCCACTCGAACTATCACCTCTCAAACTCCAATGCAACCTTCACCTCTTGAATCCGTAACACTCAAACTAGTACCACTGGAACCTTCACCTCTCGAACCTCCACTTGAACTCTCACCTCTCGGATCTCCACTGTAACCTTCACCTCTCGTACCTCAAATGGAACCTTCACATCTCGAATCCGTACCTCTCAAACCATTACCACCTGAACCCTACACTCAAACTCTCACCTCTTGAACCTCCAATGGAACCTACACCTCTCGAATATGTAACACTCGAACCAGTACCACTTGAATCTTCCACAAGAACCTTTACCTCTCGAACCCCAATTGAAACTTCACCTCTCGAACCTCAAATGGAACCTTCACCACTCGAACTCTCACCTCTCAAACCTTTACTGGAACCTTCACCTCTCGAACCTCTACTTGAACTCTCACCTCTTGAATCTCTACTGGAACCTTCACGTCTCGAACCTGTAATGGAACGTTCACCTCTCGAATCCGTACCTCTCAAACCATTACAACTCGAACCCTCCACTCGAACCCAGTACCTCTCAACCCTCCACTGGAACCTTCACCTCTCGAACTCCAATGGAAACTTCACCTCTCGAATCCGTACCACTCAAACTCTCACCTCTCAAACCTCCAATGGAACCTCCACCTCTCTAATCTGTAAACCTCGAACCAGTACCACTCGAACCTCCACTGGAACCTTCACCTCTCAAACCTCCAATGGAACATTTACCTCTCGAATTCTTACCTCTTGAACCAGTACCACTAGAACCCTCAAATCGAACCCAGTATTTTTTATTTTAATTAATATTTTAATTTCATATTAAAATTTTCAGAGGACGTATTCGAGGGCTCGAGGCAGTGAGGAAGATGGTGGGCAAAGGAAGGAAAATGGCGGAAGAAGTGAGGAAAACATGCGATAAAACTGACGAAATGAGGACGCATTCACCGAATGTGTCCTCTGAAAGCTAATTAAAAAATCCGACAACCCTCAGGATGCATTCACAAAAAAATGTATTAAACCATGAGGACGCATTTCGTAAATGCGTCCTCTTATTTTCATGCAAAAAAATTCTAAAAACATGAGAACACGAACGCATTTACTGAATGCGTTCTCCACCTTCGCGTCCACCGTCGGTTACTGTAGTCATAATAATTGGATTTTTCCTTGGATAACATAGTGGAGGACGCATTCTCCGAATGCATCTACTGTGCACGAGAAAATTCTTGAACTGTGTCTACAGTGGCACACAGTAGATGCAATTGTGGAGAACGCATTTGGCAAATGCGTTATCTCAATTTTTGAATTTTTTTTACTGAATTTATGAGGACACATTTGACAAATGCATCCTCTTTAATTTTCTATTTTTTTGGATCCTTGATTGAAGAGGACGCAATCCCTAAACGCGTCCTCGGTAGTCCCTTTTTTTGAATTTCTGCGTTAATGAGGATGAATTGATTGAATACGTCCTCCAATCCGTGCTGATTTCCGTGCTGCCACGTCGGTTGAATGCATCCTCCACCGATAAAAAATCACGCAAGGGTGGATGATGGACTCTCGAGGGATGGAAGGTATACCCTCGAGGAGTAATTCGTGTGTCCCAGTGGTGGATGGTATACCCTCTCGAGGGGGTGAATGGTACTATCTCGAGGTGTGGATATGTTATTCTGGGCTCTCGAGGGGTGCTGTCTTCTCATAATTTTTTAAAGAAAAATTCAGAAAGTGAGGACGCATTCAACGAATGCGTCCCCTGCATAGCTTGCAAAAAAATATAAATAAAATTCCTAGATGCGTCCTCCACCATATTATCCAAACCGCTGAAGGATGCACATTTGCATCCAAAATCTTGAGATCATGCATAGTAAAATCAAGCTCTTATGCATAGGTTTTGTGATTTTGTAGGTGTTGAATCTTACAGCTCTGATACCATGCAAGGATTTGAAATGAGAAGCATAAGATTATGTATTCATACAAGGAGAATGAGGGAGATTAATGTCTAAAATAACTCTAACAACCTACGGGTGAATAATAGAGATCTGCGTGGTTTTTTTGAGGTAAAAAAAATTAAAAATACAAGCAAATTGATTCAAACCAAACTAAGCATTATCTCCAATAGACACCATCAAACCACCAAGCCACATAAAGCAACTATTTCTATTATATGTTTTTTGAGACAAATAATAGAATTTTTCGGATCTAAAATTCGGTCCATGATCTGGTCTGACTATTTATGATCGAGTGAATTATACGGGCCGGGTCGAACCCCACCTCACACTTGAAAAACCAATTGAATGCTGACGTCTGGGTTTAGAATTTCCCCCTTACGGATGCTGCAAATAGTGAATTTCTGAGAGTTGAGATGAATCGAATTGAAGAGTGAAATCTATGGAGTCCTGTAAAGGAATTGGTATGAAATTGGAATTGGATTTGTATTCTTACCATAATTGTAGATGTAATTGTATTCTGTTACCTTTTTCCTAGCTTGTATAGGTATCTTGTACTACTATACAATGTATCATGAATTCATGAATACAATACAACATTATTACCCTTATTTCCTACATGGTATCAGAGCCTAAAATTCTGAAACCTGAATAGAAAACTTTCCACTGCATTAAAACCTACAGTCCAACGTCCACGCGCCACCGATCTCGCCGCCATGCATAGACCACCGCCACACATCGCTTGCCGATTGCCGCCGTCCAACGTCCGACCACCGCTTCCACGCGCCGCCGCTTACTCTGCGTCGGTGTGTCTTGTGCTCCTGATTTGTACCTAATTTTTACAATATGTCTGCATCTGAAGAACAACCTCGTTCTACTGTTCCGGAGGGTTCAAAGATTGAGGATATGAGTGGTTATGATGTGATTACAGCTTTACTTCAGCAGCTGCAGTTGCAATCTGGCCCTCGTACTACTTTACCGGTTGGTAGTGTGTCGACTGATCCTTACTTCATTGGTCCTGGCGATGGTCCAGGTTTACAACTTATACCGACCATGCTGAAAGGTCAAGAAAATTATATTGAATGGTTCGATGCGATTTGTCGCACATTCCTGGCCAAGCACAAGATTGGGTTCATTGATGGATCCATTACCAAACCCTAGGATGATCATCCTGATGCTGCTGTTTGGCCTGGGGTTAATGCTACTCTTGTTTGCTGGATCTTGCAAACCCTGGATCCGGTGTTGAGATCTTCTACAAGTTCGTTTGCCACAATCAAGGATTTGTGGTATGATCTGAAGGCACGATTTATTCTCGCCGATGGTATGAAGCTTTTGCAGACGCAAGAAGCCATTCGAGGTTGCAGGAAAAACGATCAGCCCATCGACATCTACTTTGCCAAACTAAAGAAGTTGTTTGTAGATTATCACTGCATGCGACATCCCCTAGTTTGTACCTGTGATGATTGCAAGGCATTATGTCAGTGCAATTTTGCTGCGAAAGTCTTCCAAGAGAGAGAGAAGGCTTTGATCTACCAATTCATCTCTGGTCTCGACGAAGGTTTTCACACTTTGTGATCACATATCATGAGCATTGAGCCACTGCCATATGTCATGAAGGTGTATGCCCTTGTCGCTCAGGAGGAGACTCATAGAGCTATTATTTGAGCTCGTGAGCCTTCTTCTAACTCCATGGCGTATGCTGCACGACGTTCACCACCTGCAAGTTCTTTGCCAGTTGTTCTTTCTATAGCCGACCGCAAGAATCTTGTCTGTACCCATTGTCATTGCAAGGGTCATGATAAAGATACATGTTTCCAGATACACAGTGTACCAGATTGGTTCAAGACGAGCAAGAAATCGGCACCACCTTTCCCGCCATTAGTCAACGTCGGTCAAACAGGCGGCACCACCGATCTCCAGCTCCCACCGCCGTTCGTCAAAGTTGCCTTGTCGCCACCTAGCCTGGCGGCGGCCTCATATGGTGTTCCTTCACGCTCCGATTTTGGCCCTGCTCTGTTTGATGACCAATGGAGCACGACCATGAACCTGTTTAATCAGCTTCATTCTCTTACTGGCGATGAGTCTGGTAAGCATACTTTACCATGGATAATTGATTCGGGAGCCTCTTATCATATGACCGGTGACAAAGGTTCTCTTTCTGATCTTACTACTACTATTGATGTTGTGAATATTTTTCTGCCTGATGGCTCGATGTTCTACACTACTCAATATGGATCTATTTGTTTTGATGGTCTTATACTACCACACATGTTATATATCCCTACATTGCGATGCAACTTACTGTCATGCTCTAGATTGTTATCTACCCCAACCTGTCTAGTTTTCCAAAAATTATTGCATTTTACAGACAATCAGTACGAGGAGAGTGATTGGCGTGGGTGAACAGAAAAGGGGGGGGTGTTTTGGCTTCGTCTGCTGGATGCTCGTGTTCCCAGTCCTGTCCTGTAGTCTCTTCCTACAGTTGCTTCATTGTCTTCTTCCGATTTATAGCATCAGCATTTTGGTCATCCATCTTTCACGGTGTTGTCTTTTATTTCTCCTGGCATTAATAAACATTCAGTACCTTGTTCTATATGTTATAGAGCAAAACATACTAGACATAGTTTTCAATTAAGTACTACAAGACCCATTCGATGACACAAGACCCCTTCGAATCTAATGGACCCCTTCGAGTTCACAAGGCCCTTCCGAGGTCACTAACCCCATTCGAGTCCACGTGACCCCTTCGAGGTCTCAAGGACCATTCGAGTCCACATGAACCTTTCGAGGTCCGAAGACCCATTCGAGTCCACATGAACCCTTCGAGGTCTCAATATCTATCGGAATCAATTGTGATAAAAATTTGTAAAAACCACAAAACTATTTGAAATTAACTACATAACAAGAATTAGTTAGGCTGAGGTGCTCTGAACTCCCCTCACATTTTGACTTTTAGTTAAGTGCTTTGGTAATCAGACAACAACCAAATCCTCTTTGTAAAAGTCCCCCGACTTGTTTAGTATTTGGCATAGGTGACGTCAGTCTTCAGATCTTGTATTTTTTTTAATTGAAACCATCCGAGGATGGAGGGAATATATTAGGCTCCCCGAACCGAAAGAAAAATACAAATTAGCTGGCCTCGAAGGCATAGTTCGATACAAAAAGGTATAAGCTCTTGAAGCAAAATAGCACTTGCTTCCAAAGGTGGTGTTTCCCCCTAAAACAGGACTAGACCATGTTAAAGTACATCGATGATCCAGCAGGGGATTAATACCCCGAACAGATCGGGGAATCGAAAAAATGAAACCCCAGTTTGTCAAAGGTATGTTAACCGGATGGTATGTGATGGTAAGTCCCAAAGAACAAGTAGAGCTCCAAAATCCATTGTTCAGTATGTCATCCTAGTGCTGTTGAGCGGCAGTTTGAAAATACTCGTAGCCCCCTCGAGGCCTCGAAGCCCCGTCGAAGACTCGAAAGCCCCTTGGAGGACTTAGAGCCCCTTCGAGGACTGGAGCCCCCTCGAGTACTCGAAGCCCCCTCGAGGACACGAAGCCCCCTCGAGGACCCGAAACCCCATCGAGGGCTCGAAGCCCCCTCGGGGACTCAAAGCCCCCTCGAGGACTCGTAGCCCTCGCGAGGACCCGAAGCCCCCTCGAGGACTCGAAGACCACTCGAGGGCTCGAAGCCCCGTCGAGGACTCGAAGCCCCCTCGAATGCCCCTCGAGGACTCGAATGCCCCCCCGAGGACCGATTTTTTAGCACTGATTTTTAAAAATCGGTGCTATTTATTACAAAAATCAGTGCTAAGTTTTAATTTTTAGCACCGGTTTTAAAAACCGGTGCTATTTTTTACTACAACCGGTGCTATTTTAAATTTTTTGGCGGGAAGATAGAATTTTGCAAATATTTAGCACCGATTTTGAAAAATCGGTGCTAATATTTTCAAAACGGTGCTATTTAATTTTTTTGGTTATTTCTTCGGCGGGAAAAATAAAATTTTCTAATTTTTAGCACCGGGTTTTAAAGCACCGGTGCTAATTGTTTCCAAAACCGGTGCTATTGTAAAATTTAGCACTAGTTGGTTTTGAAAACTGCTGTTAAAAATTAGAACACCGGTGCTATTAAATTTTTAGCACCGATTTTAAAAACCGGTGCTAAAAAACCGATGCTAGAGGTGGGTCTCTGTGGTGGTGTCCACCAGCTGCAACGGTTACTGCTATTGCTGCTACTTCTACCCCTACTGAGATTTTTAATTTTTTTTTCAATGATTAGCAATTTCATAATCTTCTTTGCAAGTTGGGCATTCTTGTCATCATGCTCCAACTTTAAGGAAATAGAAACACTTTCTTTGTAGGAAAGGTTATAAATGGTAGTTAACTTATAGAATTAATTTCCTTATGGAATTAGTTATAGATATTAGTTTTCTTATAGAATCTTATTCCTGTCAGACTTTGGTTTGCTGTAATTCTATATATTGTAACCTTCATCATTGATGAGATGTGTCATTGATGTGATATCAATGCACCATAATAAAGGCCTTTCATATTTTATCAGTGTGTCAATTTCTTATTCATCCGTTCAAACAAACAATGCTAAGAGAACCGGTAAATGCAAAAGTTGTTGAAGTACGAAATCAATGAGGGGGAATGTGGAACATAACTGTCCTAAAGTACATCATTTCAAGAACTCAAACTGCCGCATCTTTATTTCCACTACGTTAAATACCAGTTTTGCATCTTCAACCAAGCATTAAACTTTCGCCGAGGCAACATACTTTACGAGCTTTGCCCCCACATCCGGCGAGTTCTTTGAGAAAGATTCCTTCATAGTCTTGTTCTTGGCTTGGATTTCTATTTCCAGCCTTTTCACTACAGAATCAGAATTCCCGCTTTCCTGCAAATTATCCATCCGATCGAAAAGACCAAAAACAATGACGAAAGAGCGAGGAAAATTAACAAAATGCACCTGTAAAGTAACAGTATATTCTGAAGTGTTCTTTTGAAAAGTACTTAATAAGATTTCAGAAAAGTAAAACACCTCTGAAATGTTCTTTTGGTATTCACTTTCCAAATGGCTACGTAGTTGTGCTATTTCCTCATCAGCTTCTTTCTTAGCTTGCCTCAATCTAGCCAGTTTCTCTGCCAAACAATGCATTCTTAACAACTCACTAGAACCGGCATTAAAATACCGATTATCCGATTACAGAAATTCAGCAAAACAGAACGATGAGAATGCAAATTCAGCTTGCTTCAAGAATACGTTGAACTTACAACAACCTTAGAATCATAAGAAGGTAGGATATATGACAAGATATATGAATCATCTTACTGTTTTTGGCCTCTGTGATAATTTGTTGTGCCTCTTGTTCTGCAGTTAGCAGCATCTGTATACCACCTTGTTCTCTCATTCCTTCCATTTTCTAGCTGTTCAAACTGTATACATAGAATCAAACGAACAACCCCAAAATATTCAAAATAGATTAAAGTTTAGGGCGGAAAATAATAATTAATCATCAAACGTATCTTCTGCAGATGATTTTAACTCTTAACGTAATATATGGGAACCTAACACGTGCCTCAAATAATCAACCGGCGATCGAACATAAGAAAAACACAGAGAAATGAATACGAACCGAGAAATCAAAACTCCAAAAATCATTCAGAAATTTCTATCAAAGAATTATATCTCTACCGACATCTAGGAATCCCTGTTCATTGTACGGGATCTAAATTCATAGGTAACACATGACTAAATTACATGATCTGAGGAAATCGGGAACATGTAATTGAAACGGTCGTTGAAATTGTTTAACTGGAGTCATTTTACCTGGACGGATCTCAGAAAAAATATTTTTGCAGAATGTCACTTTCCGACTAGTATATATTCTGGTGAAGAGATCTTGATTCCAATTTTGAAACTGGGTTTCCATGACAATAGGTTGTAAAATTAGTTAGAGTTAGTCCTGGTAATTAGGATTCGTTTTGTTTTCTTTGTCGAGATTTTAGATTTATCTCCTTTTTTATAGATTTAAAAAATATATTTTCGCTATTTGGACGGAAAGAATGGAGTGTTTTCTTGTTTGAAAAGTAAAAAATGTCAATCGTTGCATAAAATTCAGCCCATAAAATATCCGAGATTCATCCCAAAGAAGTTATCCGGTTTCACCCCAAAAGAGGGAGAGGCTACAGGGGTATATGCTTTCTCGGCCCGAAAGGAAGAGAGGAAATAAAAAGGGACCATAGCTACTAGACCCGACCCGAAGATGAACGAAGACACCCCAAAATTAGCAGAGAACCATAGCATTCATAAAATTCACAGACCAAGAGATTACCCGGAAATCCTTCGCCGTCAAAGAGTTGAATCCTCCGCTCTTCAGTCCTCATGAATCGAACTCCCGCCACATCGTGATTCAAGGGATGATTTTTGCCAAACCCAGGTGGGGAGAGGCAGGGGAATCAACCTGACCCCAAATAAACCAAAACTTCCCAACCAAATCTTGAAATTGTGGCTAAAACCTGCGGATTAATACTGTGGAAATGAGAACACCCGGCGAGGAATCTCAATCCATTGCCCAAAAGCAATGAATCTTGATTCCTCGCCGGAGAAGAAGACTCTTGAAGGAGGGAATTCTTTCTAAAGAGAGAATTTACTCAACTTTCTTCTATTAATACGTTACTCTGTAAACCAATTCCTAGCTACCATTCCACTTTCTTCTCACTAAACCATCTATTTTCTCTCTCTCTCTTTTATACAAAATTTTCACTCATTTTCTACCACTCTCGTGACTATATTCCATTACTCCCTCCGTCCCGATTAAATTGCACACGATCAAAAATTTAATCAAACTAAGAAAACATTGACTAAACATTTGAATAGATATATAAACAATAATATTATTGTATGTGATATCGTTGGATTCGTCATAATAATTTGTTTATAGAAAGTAACTTTTTTTTACCGATATTACATGTAGTTAAATATATTAATGGTCAAACATGTGTGTTGGAGACTGTGAAAAAAATTCTGTGCAATTTAATATGGGACATGGGGTATGTTGTTTTAAATGGATAAAAACCATTTTAATGGAGTATTTGGTTTGATATATTCCGGATGTCAGGCCATGTTTTGTCCATTTTAATTCATCCCTTTTGTCCATTTCTTCCATTTGTGCCGATTTTGCCATTGTATTGTACTGTTTTTGTGATGTTTTTCCATTTTAATGCTTTACAAATATTTCACAAAAATTAGTTCAGCCCTTCAATTGCTTCAAAAGAAAAATGTTTGAACCAGGACATTGAAATGACATGAATTAATCAGTATGTCGATATTTAGCTACAACCCTTGTAAAAAATGAAGATTGAAGTAAGGCTTTAAAGCTATAAACAAAATGCCTGAAGCCAATTTGATAAATATCTATTTTGCCTTCTCACATCAAAGGGCAAAATAGGTATTTCACATCATAATGCCTATCCCAGCGCAACTCCCAGGGTTTATAGGGCGGACTCATGATGGTATTTAAAGCTCCATTTTTCGAAAATCAAACACGAAGAATGCATTTCCCCCCTAAATTTCTTTGAGAAACTATTGCCATGGTGAGTTTTTCCTAATTCATTACCTGCGAAGTTCCTAATTGATCTGTGTTTTTTTCATCATTTACTGCCAACTATATAGTATTGATCTATGTTCGGGAAGTTGTTCGTCCTTTGCGAATTTTCTAGTCCTGATTTGTATTTAATAGTTTCATCCTTTACTGCGAATCGATTTGTAGATTTAGAGGAGTTGTTCACGTTGTTCTTGCATTTATATGTTTACTTGTATGAATTTTGTTCATCATTTACCGCGAACTATGTGGTATTGATCTGTGTTTAGGAAGTTGTTCGTCCTTTGCGAATTTTCTAGTCCTAATTTGTATTTAATAGTTTCACCCTTTACCGCGAATAGATTTGCAGATTTAGGAGTTGTTCACGTTGTTCTTGCATTTATAGGTTTACTTGTATGAATTTTGTTCAGTTCATCATATACCGCGAACTATGTAGTATTGATCTGTGTAGACAATATGGGAGTTATTAGAGATGTATACTAAGCACATACCAGTAGTGATGTACATTATATTCTTGAATATAACAAGTATACATTGTTTTAAACCTATACACTATAAATTTGTATCCTCAGTAGTTGATAAAACTTGTAAAGATTTCAATAAAATCATTCCTATACAATATCTTTTTCAAATTTCATACTAACTCCGTCCCAAAGAAAAGAGTAACATTTGCAATCCTATTTCAGTTTTAACAAATGAGACTACTTTTTGAGGATGGTGGGAGTGGTTCTGATTGATAAAAGATGAGAAAATGTAGTACTTAGGTACAATACTAAAAAAAAACAGAAGGATAATTTATTTATTTAACCATAGATAGAACTAAACTGCAGCGAAGAGTGCTGCTTTAGCAATACAAACAAGATAGGAGTGAAAATAGACAGACGCAAACTAAAGGCATCAATTTTTTTAAATGTTTGTACTCAGCCAGCAAGAGATTTTAAAGTACTGATCCTAAGTTTCTTTTCCTTTTTTTTTTCCAAATGATACATGTATAGTGATTGAAAAAAGTGGTAAGAGACAGAGAAGAGATTGTCTGTAATCTTACTCAACAAATTAGAGTTGCAGGTTCATGAACAAATGATGGAAGTAGTAAAATTACGAATGTTGAAAATGATACAAACCAAATAGATTAGAAGTGAGAATTGCACTTAAATTCTTTTCAAACATGGATGCAAGAGACTCTTAAAAGCACCAATATGGTACATACAAGCCTAAAAACAACTACTCAAATCATATATTGAGGAAAAGAAGAAAAACATTGAAGAATTGGACAATGAAGACTTGTGATATTGTTCAAGACCTTAATGAGAACATGAGCATTATGGTAGAAAATGAACAATATACAATGAAACATATTGTCCCTGAACAAAAATACTCTGAATTCAAAGTTGAGCATTACGCTTACCATGGGGACTTTTCGAGTATCTCCAAGCCCGTCCTGCAGTTGTCACTGCACCTGCAAGACTACCTACAGCACCGTATTTAGCTGCGCGTCGGGCAGTCTTAAGCTGTAAAATGGAAAGACCAACAAAACAAGTTCAAACAATTTTCTTGTACCCTTGTTTTTTGTTCAATTTAGTACCAGGTGGCTTATAATAGGACCCTAATGCCATATAATAGACCGCAACGAAAATTCTGTTCGAGTTAACCTAAGAGGTGCAGAATCCAATTGAACACCACTCAATTTCTATGCGTCTAGAGACAAGCAATGAATAGAAAGGCAACCAGATATGGATCCAAACCCCCCAAAAAAAAGTGTCAATCAGCCTCAAGAGTACTTACAACGGGTCCATGAACAGGGTCAGAGGCAATGGATTCTTCAACATCGGATTCGGACCAGGAGGGAAGCGGCCCGTCGCGCTTGATGAATCTAGAATAATTTCCCAAAAACGAAAACCTTTCGCACCAGAACCCCTTGTACCCATCCAGCAACCCCTTTACGGACTCCATGGATTTCACTCTTCAATTCGATTCTTCTGAACTCTCAGAAATTCACTATTTGTAGCGTCTGTGCCCACGCGTCAGCATTCAATTGGTTTCTCAAGTGTGGGGTGGAGTTCGACCCGGCCCGTATAATTTACCCGATCATAAATAGTCAGACCAGATCATGGACCGAATTTTAGATCCTATCTGGTCCGGAAAATTCGATTATTTGTCCCAAACACCATATAAAAAAAAGGGAAAGTCTCACGAAATGCTGTCTTTTTCCATAAGTTTATGGACAATTCTCATGGACATTTATCTTGAATTTTATAATTTTTTATAAAATTTACATATTACATTTTATAAGTTAAAAAAAGTAATATTATGTATTTGAACGTGAAAATATAAAAATATATGATATAAAAAAAATGTTTTTTTAAAAATTTTGTATGTAATTTAAGAAATGCATTGTATAGGTAAGAAATAAGTGGCATGTGATCTCCTGACAGGCCGCCTGTAAGGAGACCCACTCTAAAAAAAAATCGTTTGCTTTATGTGGATTGGTGGTGTGATGGTGTCTATTGAAGATAATGCTTAGTTTGGTTAGAATCAATTTACTTTTTTTTTGTTTGGACTAGATTGTTTTTTTTAGTCCCTTACAAATTATCTAATACCATATTTTGGTCCCCTTTTGTAAATCAACCCTTAGACGGTACCCAACAGATTCAATTTTTTTGGTCCCCAAAGGTGATTTTCAGGTAAGACTGAATGGTTTTCCAGTATAGTCAAGGGTATAATGGTAATTTTATTAATTAAAAAAATATTTTCAATCAAAAATCCTAATTTTAAAATTTTTAGATTTTCAACTTCATCCTGAGCCCTCGAACCCTCCTGCCTCGAACCTCGAGCCCTATTTTATTTATATTTTTTTAAAACTCAGGGGTTTAATGGTCTTTTTAAATATTTTGACCAATTTTACCATCGACTTTCTTTGAAAACCACCTTTGGGGATGAAACAATTTTAAAAAAAATTTTGTTGGATACCGTCTAGGGGTTGAATTGTTAGCTATGCAACAAAGACTGACTTATGCTACAGATTTAAATATGGAAAATGTGTAAATAACGAATCCTCACTAATAACTAGCCAACAGTTTGTAATTAGAAATATGTACTGGATGAGTTACTACAATAGTGGATGTTTTTAATTTTTGAAAATATTGTGAATATTAGAGCAAAGTTTTGGGATTTATCGTTCAATCCTCTCCGTCACCTATTCTGCTTATTTCCTAGAGTTGATCTTTAAATGATACTGCTAATCACCTAATTTTTTGCAAAAGATTTTGGTCGAATTGACGATGAAATGCTGATAATGTTCTTTTGTTTCGTTGATATTGTGTTATTACACTATTTTTGGCTATTCGAATTTCAAATTCATGAAGAAAAGTTGTTTTGATTTAATTTCCTCAGTATTTGTTGAATCTGCGTTGTTTGAATCATTTATTTCCTCAACCTACAATCTACTGCCACCTTCTACCACCGTTACGTCGATGACATCCTTGGGGTAGGCCAAGGTACGTAGAATGAAATTATCCAAGGATATTTACTGGGAATGGAGGACTTGGAATTGTACAGAAAATTGATGGCGAACACCCCAAAAACAATTTAACACTCCAGGAAATGGTGGAACAACAATCGAAGGTAGAAGAAGCAAATCGAAGGAAAAATGAGAGCCAAGTGGCTAAGCAGTCCAAACCTAACGACCCTCGTGGTAAGAGACCAAGTTAAAGACCAACATTTGAGAAGTACACCCCCATGATATGATCCTCGGCTGAAATATGGAGCATCCACATAGGAGTTTTCAAACCGTCGCACCCCATGAGTGACAGTCAATGAGCATTCGCAAGCAGGAGAGCCACCAACAAATTTTGCGATCACCACAAGGATTACAGACACACCACGAATGAATGTGCCCACCTTCGGGCGGAAATTGACCGATGTGAGAGGAAAGGCCTCTTAAAGGATCCATTTTGCCAACCCTATCGAGATGAGAACCCGATGCACATGAACGATAAAGGAAGCACGTGGCCACCTAAGAAAAACTTCAATGCTAAAAATAATGGAGATCAAGACCCCCAGAGCAACGATATGAGTGCCGTAACGAGACCCCGTGAAACCCCCCAATGGAGAACATGAATGAGGGGAATCCTGCCATTAACAGGGTGGCCAATGTTATTAGTGGAGTCGTTGATGAAAGGTCTTTGAATGCAGTTATGAAAGCACAAACGCGACAGGTCCCCGCAGGAGAGCCAATAGGGAAAATACTTCGATCAGATGAAACGATCATGTTCTCGGAATCAGACGCAGTTCCAAATCGAACCGCCTATAGTGATCCCATCGTCATTACGCCAGTAATTGGCACTGCACTGACAAAAAAGGTGTTTATCGATGATGGAAATGAAGTTGAAATCATGTTTGTAAATTGCTTCGATCAATTGGGGATTGGGAGATTTAATCTTAAAAAATCCACTTTGCCCTTATCAGGGTTCACAGGAAAAACTATATACCCCACCGGGGAGATTCAAGTAACTGATAGTGGCAGTTGACTATTTCACTAAATGGGTTGAAGCAGAACCGCTTGCAAACATTAAGGGGAAATCTATCATCTCGTTTTGTTGGAATAATATTGTTTGTCGCTTTGGCATGCCAAAAGCATTACAATGGAACCCAGTTTGCTAATGACCCCTTTAAAAGATGGTGTGAGGAGTTCAAGATCGAGCTAAGGGTCACATCGGTATACCATTCGTAGGCGAATGGTCGGGTTGAAGTCACTAACAGAACCATTGTGAATGGAATATGAAAAGGGCTGGAGGAGCAAAAGGCAACTGGGTCAACGAACTACCTTATGTGTTGTGGTCTTATCGATCGGTGGAGTCTTCGATCACAGGAGATACGCCGTATGGACTTGTGTACGGCTCGGAGGCTATGATACCCGCGAAAGTTGGCATGACTAGCCCAAGAATGATGGTAGCCAGTGGTGTCAGCAATGCCGAAAACTGTTGCCTCAACTTAGATCTAATAGAAGAAAGACGTGTCATAGCATCCATACGTGAAGCCAAAGTAAAGGAAAGAGTGAAACAGTATCATGATCGAAGGGTGAAAGAAGCACAGTTTATTGTGGGGGGACCTCGTCATGAGGAACAATGAGAAGAGTAAGCAGGAACCGGTAGGGAAGTTGAGCCCTAATTGGGAAGGGGCTTATAAAGTGCTTGAGTCTCACCTAGGAGGGAGTTACACCTTGGGTTCAATGAATGGCGACCGCATCCCCAAGCAGTGGAACATAGTTAACCTTCGACAGTATCATCAGTTGTAAAGAACAGTTTTGCTGATGCGCGAAAACTTTGCTTATTTTGTGATGTATCTATTACCATATTTGTATGCTTCGGCAGCAACTGGGTGACTTAATTGAAATTTTGATTTCTCCCCAAGTTAAAAGTGCAAATTTGTTCTAAAGTGATCAAAACTTCACTATTTGGAAGTCCAACCAGTTCTCAAGATTTTGAAGAAGCCCATACGGAGCAGTCCATTACAACAAGCCCACCAAGCCCATAGCTGCCATCATAATTCTTCACTCAAAAACCCTAGGCCGCCTCTCCTCTCCAAATCCTAATCGAGCAGGTAATCTTCTGCATCTCCGATTGCATTTCCTCTCGATTATCATTCAATCTCAAGTCTTGTTCTTAACGTTGTTCCCGTCGAACAGAGAGATGTCTGAAGCTAAGGTCGTCGTCCCGGAGTCGGTGCTGAGGAAGGAGAAGATGGCCGAGGAGTGGGCCCTGGCGAAGAAGAACGATCTGGATGCCGCCAAGAAGAAGAACGCCGCAAACAGGAAGCTTATTTACTCCAGGGCTAAGAAGTACGCTTAGGAGTATGAGGGACAAGTGCTTTTTATTTGAGTCTTTGAAGTTAAATGTAGTTTTATCAATGTAGGAATTTAGGGCTATGTATTGAGTGTGGTGGCTTGTGTTTGGTTTTGCAGCAAAAGGAGCTGATCAGGTTGAAGCGTGAGGCTAGGTTGAAGGGAGGGTTTTATGTGAACCTTGAGGCTAAGATGCTGTTTGTTGTTCGCATTCGCGGGTGCGAGATATTTTTCTGCTTGATTTGATCCAGTGATTAGTGATTTGTTTTTTTACTGATTCTGATTTGTTTTTGGCTATTTTTTCAGTGTCAGTGCTATTCATCCTACTACTAAGAAGATTCTGCAGCTTCTTCGTTTGAGACAGGTGATTTTCATCCATATGTTTGAATTGGTTGTTTGCTTATTCTTTTAGTTTTGTTAGTTGTGACTGTATTTGTTGTTGAGGGTTGTTGATTCATAGAGATGGGGATGTTTGAAGATATTTTGGTTTTGCTAGCCGTAGTGTCTGTCATAGTAATTTCAGAATTTTCCATGTCTTCAACTTCTTCGCTTGAGACGGTGATTTTCATCGATATGTTCGATTGGATTGTTTGCTCATTATTTTAGTTTTGTTAGTTGTGACTGTATTTGTTGCTGGGGGTTGTAGATTCATAGAGATGGGGATGTTTGAAGTCATTTTGGTTTTGCTAGAAGTAGTGGCTGCATAGTAAATTCAGAATTTTTCATTACTGCAACTTCTTCGTTTGTGACAGGTGGTTTTTATCCATATGTTCGATTGGATGTGTTTATTATTTTAGTTATGTTTGTTGTGACTGTATTTGTTGCTGGGGTTGTCTATTCATAGATGGAGACGGGGATGTTTGAAGTCATTTCGGTTTTGCTATCTGCAGTGGCTGTCATAGTAATTTCAGAATTTTCCACTAGTGAAAGTTTTATGTTATTGGTTCTGATACTTTGCAAGAGAAAAACATCCATGGCTTATTATACCACTCTGATTACTCTCTTGGGACCTTATTGAATTGAAGTACTTCCTTTTGTCTGTGAATATTATTATCTGAACTTTACTTCTGAAATTATGTTAATGTTTTCTGTTGGTGCAGATCTTTAATGGTGTTTTATGTTTTCTGTTGGTGCAGATCTTTAATGGTGTATTCCTGAAGGTCAACAAGGCTACTCTGAACATGCTTCACCGGGTTGAACCTTATGTGGCTTATGGGTGTGTAACTGACTTCGTACTTCTTTTGGATAAACTTCTCATATTCATGATTCCTGAACTAGTCCACCCATTCTCTGGTTGGCAGGTACCCCAATCTGAAAAGTGTCAAGGAGTTGATTTATAAGAGGGGATACGGCAAGGTTGATAAGCAGAGAATTCCTTTGACCGACAACTCGGTCATTGAAAAGGTATTCTATTTTATTTGCGATTCACTGGACTCCCGATATGGCCGGTTTCCGTCATTGATTCCTTCTTTTGACGACAGGTTCTGGGCAAACACGGGATCATCTGCATCGAAGACCTTGTTCACGAGATCCTGACAGTTGGACCTCATTTCAAGGAAGCTAACAACTTCCTCTGGCCCTTCAAGCTCAAGGCACCACTTGGTGGCTTGAAGAAGAAGAGGAACCACTATGTTGAGGGTGGGGATGCCGGAAACCGCGAAGATTACATCAACCAACTCATCAGGAGAATGAACTAGAGTAGCTGTTTGGCGGGGAGTTTTGAGTGAATGGATTTGTGAGACTCTGTGGATTTGTCAGACTTGTGGAACAATTTTTAGTTTTATGGATTTGTTTTATGGACTACTGTTGCAGCTCTAATTTACTTTATTTACTCTTTACAAAATTTGAAGAATGCAAGTTTGAAGATGATTGTTATAGCTATTCTTCATTCGCATGAAGCAGAATCCAACTCGTGAAGCTGATCGTCCAAACACCATAATTATGTATGCACACATTTTGAGCTTTTCAATTCCTTTTCCTCTTCAGATTCCCCTTCCGAGTGCTTTATGTTGGCTGCATCTTCTGAAATCAATTTCCTTTCATAACTGGATTTTCAATTTCCTTTTCATAACCAGAGTTCTAAGTCCCCTTCCTCGTTTAAGTAGGATTTCAACTCAAATTCCTAGTTAAAATAGGATTTCCAATTCCTTCTCTTTTTCATGGAAACCATCATCGTCTCTCAATATATATGTATACATATAGCACAACCATATCCCTTACATGCATAACCACGACTAAAGGAACAAATTCAGCGGTTGAACATAGCGGTTGGTCAGCAGTTCAGTATAGAGATTGGAGTGGTGCTATTTCGGCAGATATTCAATTGCTAATCCTATCAAACCTTAAATCGGTGAAGGATTTTGAGCGATTTGGAGCTGTTTGTAAACAATGGCATCTCGCCACAGCCTACTACAAGTATCAAGCTCTTCAACACACCCAGTGGCTCGTTGAAAAAAGGCGCACCACATCTAGTTTTATGGTGCACCTTCCCATGGCGGATTTACCCTTTAACATCCGCATTGATGTTAATGAGATTATGCATGGGGCTTCCATTCTTTGTTCTAAAGATGGGTGGCTTCTAAAGAATAAAGGAGCCTACAAAGTATTCTTTTTCAGTTTCTTCTCAAAGTCCATCATTAAGCTGCCGAATCTACCTAAAGCCGGTGCCAAATTCAGTGGTTTTACGTTCACTTCCAATCCAACCTTGAAAGATTGTTTAGTGTTCGGCGTGTCACCACATTCATATTCAGCACATTTATATCTCGGAGCTAGTATCTCCGTTGAGGACAAGAATTGGACTTGGAAAACTTTCAGGTGTTCTAATGATTCTTGCATCAGCAATCCATTTTATCACCGAGGGAAATTTGTTTGTCTATCTGAAGAAGGAAGTTTGGCAGTTTTCCCTAGGGAACTTGATTCATTTGCATGTTTGGGCCCGGGAAAGTTTCCAATAGAATATAATTCAAAGAGCCACCTGTTAGAGGTTGATGGTGAGCTCTTTGCAGTGTCTACGTCCTCAAGGTGTTTGTGGGTTTGTGTTTGCAAATGGGATGATTCTAACGAAACTTGGCATAAAGTTAGAGACATTGGAGACTACATGTTCTATGTGAGTGATAAAGCGTCCTACGCAAAGAAGACCATGGCCCAGCATACGAGGAACAAGCTATATTTTCGCTATTTGGACGGAAAGAATGGAGTGTTTTATTGTTTGAAAAGTAAGAAATTTCAATCGTTGCATAATATCTTCTCGTCCATTCATAACACAGCTGTTGTTCCCGGCAGTTGTTGGATGGATCCAACTCAACATAGCACACCCGAATGGATTGTAAAAAGCGCAGATTGTTTTGGGTTGAATATGAAGGATGACGAAGATGGTGATGACGACGACACCACGACGGCAGTTATACACGATGAAAAGCATGACAAGGACGAAAATGAGGCGTTGCATTACGATTTTCAAGATACATTCGATGATTACAGCCCGGACGATGATGACTACGATGATGATACAGAAGAAGGTGATAACGACGATGATGAAACCACAACAATGGCACCGCAACACAGATACACACGACGAAGATCAAGAAGAACACGTATTGTATCCAGAATTTTTGGAGGAAGACGGCATGTACGACGATGACTATGATTGTGATACAGAAGGCGATGATGATAGGGATCATGACAACGATGACCATACTGATGATACGGGTGATTATAGATGGGGAATTCAATTTCATGACAATTTTTATGACAACTAATTTTGGCATTTCCAATAAATGACATAGTATTTAGAAGATGTGTGTGGTTCAACTAATTTTGGCAATTCCAATATAAGTGAGTGTTCCGTCCACTTATTTTTCACATTATACGCCGCACCTGTTAAATTACATACAAAATTTAGAATTTTTATATTTTCACCTTCAAATACATGTTACTACTTGTTTTAACTTATAAAATACAATATTTAATTCAGATTCCCTTTGCTCTTAGACCTCTACTCTCCATGTTGTGGTCTGAAAGTCCCTGGATCGAAAACTGGCAGCCGCACTGACAAGCAAATTCATAACACAAAAACAAGCAATAAACGTTATTGAGCGAACACAGGTTATGTTGCAAGAATGATGTTGCTTCTTGGTAGTGTCAAATGCAACGGAAAGATGTAAATCAGGTCTCTGAAGAGAGACAATTGCAAATGGTATCAACTTCTCGCTATCAGTTCCACAGCCATTAAAAACTGTAACTATTCTCGGCTGAAGTTTCTTTATCCTCCTTATAGCCATTAAAAATTCTCAAGCATCAAAGGAATGCATCGAATGAGCTTTCAAACCGTTCATCAGATTCCTCGCGATCAAACAACTGTTCCTTCCAAAAATCTCGAAACCCTTCTCGTAGAGGGCCTTTTCAATCTCGAAACCCTTCTCCTTCGACTACTCCAGACGGTTATAGATAGATAACCGCTCTTCTTTGCCGCTTCTCCCCTAGCATTCGGAGCGGATTTTTCTGAATCTGATGACGCAACGGTTTGTGGACTCGAATGGGTATTTTGGCCTCGAATGGGTCTTGTGGACTCGAATGGGTATTTTGGCCTCGTATGGGTCTTGTGGACTCGAATGGGTCTTGAGACCTCGAAGGGGTCTTGAGACCTCGAAGGGTTCTTGAGACCTCGAAGGGGTCTTGTGGACTCGAAGGGGTCTTGTGGACTCGAAGGGGTCTTGTGGACTCGAAGGGGTCTTGAGACCTCTAAGGGGTGTTGTGGACTCGAATGGGTATATTGGCCTCGAACGAGTCTTGTGGACTCGAAGGGTTGTTGAGACCTCGAAGGGGTCGTGTGGACTCGAACGGGTATTTTGGCCTCGAACGGGTCTTGTAGACTCGAAGGAGTCTTGAGACCTCGAATGAGTCTTGTTGACTCGAATGGGTATGTTGTCCTTGAAAGGGTCTTGTGGACTCGAATGGGTATTTTGGCCTCGAATGGGTCTTGTGGACTCAAATGGGTATTGAGACCTCGAATGGGTCTTGAGACCTCGAAGGGTTCTTGTAGACTTGAACGGGTCTTGTCGACTCGAAGGGTTGTTGAGACCTCGAAGGGGTCTTGAGACCTCGAAGGGGTCTTGAGACTCGAATGGGTGTTGTGGACTCGAATGGGTCTTGTGGACTCAAATGGGTATTGAGACCTCGAAGGGGTCTTGAGACCTCGAATGGGTCTTTTGGACTCGAAGGGGTATTGAGACCTCGAATGGGTCTTGTGGACTCGAATGGGTCTTGAGACCTTGAAGGGGGTATTTTAGACTCAAATGGGTATATTGGCCTTGAACGGGTCTTGTAGACTCGAAAGGTTGTTGAGACCTCAAAGGGGTATTTTGGCCTCGAACGGGTCTTGTAGACTCGAAGGGGTCTTGAGACCTCGAAGGGGTCTTGAGACCTCGAATGGGTCTTGTGCACTCGAAGGGGTCTTGTGCACTCGAAGGGGTCTTGTGGACTCGAATGGGTATTTTGGCCTCGAATGGGTCTTGTGGACTCAAATGGGTATTGAGACCTCGAATGGGTCTTGAGACCTCGAAGGGTTCTTGTAGACTTGAACGGGTCTTGTCGACTCGAAGGGTTGTTGAGACCTCGAAGGGGTCTTGTGGACTCGAACGGGTATTTTGGCCTCGAACGGGTCTTGTTGACTCGAATGGGGTCTTGAGACCTCTAAGGGGTCTTGAGACCTCTAATGGGTTTTGTGGACTCGAATTGGTATTTTGGACTCGAATGGATTTTGAGACCTCGAGTGGGTCTTGTAGACTCGAAGGGTTTTGTAGACCTCGAACGGGCCTTGTTGACTCGAAGGGGTCTTGAGATCTCGAAGGGGTCTTGTGGACTCGAATGGGTATATTGGCCTCGAACGGATCTTGTAGACTCGAAGGGATGTTGAGACCTCGAAGGGGTATTTTGGCCTCGAACGGGTCTTGTAGACTCGAAAGGTTGTGGAGACCTCGAAGGGGTCTTGAGACCTCGAATGGGTCTTGTGGACTCGAATGGGTATTTTGGCCTCGAATGGGTCTTGTGGACTCGAATGGTTATTTTGGCCTCGAATGGGTCTTGTGGACTCGAATGGGTCTTGAGACCTCGAAGGCGTCTTGAGACCTCTAAGGGGTCTTGAGACCTTGAGTGGGTCTTGTAGACTCGAATGGGTCTTGAGACCTCTAAGGAAGGCTTTCCCCTGGAATACATCGTGAGTGCTTGACCTCTTGCATACTATCACTTAATTTTCATCGTCAGTGGTTTATTTATCCTTTTTACTTAACCAGGTTGATATTCCACTCGACCCATTTATGTTCGAGATGATATCAAGCTCTGGAGCTGAAGTTGATCTCATCCAAAAGCGGCAATCCCACTACTTGCTTAAAATTGTCATTGCTTTACTCCCTGGGATCGTGATCTTGTGGTTTATAAGAGAGTCCATAATGCTTCTTCATATCACAACAAGACGTTTCCTTTATAAGAAGTATAATCAACTTTTTGACATGGCTTATGCTGAAAACTTCATTCTGGTACTATATTCTTACTCTGGATTCGTAGATTATTTGTTAGAATTATTCTTAATTCTTACTTGATCATCCACTCAGCCAGTAGGGGAAGTTGGTGAAACAAAGTCAATGTACAAAGAAGTTGTATTGGGAGGAGATGTCTGGGATTTGCTGGATGAGTTGATGGTGTACATGGGAAACCCTATGCAGTACTATGAGAAAGAAGTGAAGTTTGTTCGGGTGAGGCTTATTTTTAGTGGCACGTTGATATGGAATCCTGGATGAAGTATTCCAAGAGTTGACATAAATAGTTTCTTTTCTTTCATGTGCCATAGGGTGTACTTCTCTCTGGACCCCCTGGAACTGGAAAAACACTATTTGCCCGGACTCTTGCAAAGGAAAGTGGTTTGCCTTTTGTTTTTGCATCTGGTGCAGAATTTACAGATAGTGAAAAAAGTGGCGCTGCACGGATAAATGAGATGTTCTCTGTTGCAAGGAGAAATGTAAGTCTTCCTAAGAGTTATTGAGTAAATGCTGGGTCCCTTCATTTTTTTTGCATCGTGGCTATGATGTCTCTTTTTTCTGTTAACAATCATCAAGTCAAGAATCATGTTCCTGTTGTTTTATTGCATTTGGTTTTAGCTTTCATAGATTTATATAAACATTTCTTCTATCTTCTAAACACAGGCTCCCGCCTTTATATTTGTTGATGAAATCGATGCTATTGCTGGGAGGCACGCACGCAAGGATCCACGGCGAAGAGCAACATTTGAAGCTCTTATTGCTCAGCTTGATGGAGAGTAAGTATCCTGCTCGTTTATGACGAATCTGTTGTATCTGTACAGTTAAGAAATAGATGCTTAGTCATACTTTTAAGATTGAATTTAGGATGCCATTTCCCAAAATGCCTATCTGAATGAATTGAAAGGTCTCTAATAATGTAACGTTATGGCCTAGAGGGAGCACCTTTTTGCTCATCTGGTGTTTTCTTGAATCATAGAAAAAAAAAGTACCTCACATGCTACAGATTTAGAGAAGACCATATCTGTTTGTTTGTTTTAGGTGATTGGAAGCCAATAATGCATATAGTAGTGAAGTTCTATCAGCAATTGTTATATTTTGTATCTTCTACTAAAACTGTTCTGTATTCCATTTTGGCTGTTATGTTCACTAATATTGAAGTAAATATTTGCTTCCAGGAAAGAGAAAACGGGGGTTGATAGGTTTTCATTAAGACAAGCTGTCATATTCATTTGTGCAACCAATAGGCCGGATGAATTGGACCTGGAATTTGTCCGCCCTGGGCGCATTGACCGTCGTTTGTATATCGGGTTACCTGATGCAAAGCAACGCGTTCAAATCTTTGGTGTCCATAGTTCTGGTAAACGACTTGCCGGTGATGTGGACTTTGGGAAGGTATGGTGCTGTCTTCATTCTTTTTCAACTTGCACCTGTTCTTGTTTGTTGACTTTTCTTACCACACCCGATGAATTTCACATTTCTACCTCCCTAGGAACTCACTAACATTGTATGTCCTTTGCCTAATTATGCAGCTTGTCTACCGGACAGTCGGATATTCAGGAGCAGATATCAGAAATTTAGTGAATGAGGCTGGAATAATGTCTGTAAGTTAAATTTTCAAGTTTGTGCAAGATATGCCGTGTCGAAATATTGTTTATGTATGTTCTAATATGCCTATATAATATGTTTAGTTTTTTCCCCCCATCTTATATTCAATAAGTTTATTGTGCTGTCTGTTACAGACTTCTCCTTGAGTTAATTAGAAAAATTATCACTTCACAACTTCTGCCATAATAGTCAGGTTTCAATTACCATCTCACTGGAGTCTTAGTGTTAGAATAAAACCTTTTCGATCTTTGTGAATAGAGAGAATGAGATGCCCCTTGTTGATCTTTTCTTTCCTCCGGTCGTGGTGGTGTTCACATACTTTAATGTCATCAATGAAAGATCTTCTAAAACACAGAAATGATGCTAACATAGTTAATAGGGCCTCTTACTATAGTTGCTATCTATATAGGTCCGCAAAGGGCGTGATGAAATATATCAGCAAGACATAATGGATGTTTTGGACAAGCAATTACTCGAGGGGATGGGCGTGCTTCTCACTGAGGAAGAGCAACAAAAATGTGAACAAAGTGTGAGTATATATTGAAGTGATCTACCCATGTTTTTTTTGCAATTTACAAGGTATACTTTCCCCTCACGAGCAAAATTGTTTTAATAATCAGGTCTCTTTAGAAAAGAAAAGACTGCTGGCAGTGCATGAAGCCGGGCATATAGTCTTGGCGCACTTATTCCCTCGATTTGATTGGCATGCATTTTCTCAGCTTCTACCTGGTGGCAAGGTATAGTTTATCCTATTATTATCATTAGTTATTCTGCTATCAAAGTTATCTGTTACCTGCCCTTTGACGCATTCTGGTTTTCCACTTGAGAAGGAAACTGCAGTATCAGTCTTTTATCCCCGAGAAGATATGGTTGATCAAGGTTACACGACTTTCGGCTACATGAAGATGCAAATGGTGGTAGCTCATGGTGGGCGGTGTGCTGAACGTATTGTATATGGTGACGACATTACCGATGGTGGACAAGACGATCTGGAAAAGATTACAAAGGTAAATAGATAAAAGTACTTTCAGATCTTAGTGTGAAAACTGTTTCTCCTCTTGACTTTAGGTCAATCATTCTGATAGAATATTAATGAAGGGCTGGTCTAAGTTTCTATATTGTAAAAGATGTTCCAGTGACGATGCTCATTCCTTTGTAGATTGCTCGTGAAATGGTGATTAGCCCTGCAAATGCTAGGTTGGGGCTCACAGCTTTGACAAGGAAACTCGGGCTGATTGATCAGCCAGATAATCCTGATCACGGGCTTATTAACTATAAGTGGGACGATCCTCATGTTGTTCCTGCTGAAATGACGGTTGAGGTTTCCGAATTATTTACAAGGGAGTTGACGAGATACATTCAAGAAACAGAAGAACTAGCTATGAAGGGATTAATGGAGAACAAGCATATACTCGACAAAATTGCTGAGGAACTTCTTCAAAACTCGAGAATAACAGGATTGGTAAACAACTTAGTTCAACTCTCTGGTTGCCTTCTTAAGTCTTCACCTTCTATCATGTTTCTATCGTGTGTCCTCCTTTGTTTCTCATACATGCTTTTGGTGTTTTCGGCTGTCTTTCATATTGTTGGAACTCTATTCACGCTGTCACGTCGTTTTTCTCAGAAAGTGATGGAAATAATAAAAGGGCAGTCCCCCATCATGTTTGAGGACTTTGTGAAGCCTTTCCAAATAGACGTGGATCAGGTATCTATTCCCTTTTCCCTACATTTTGGTGCCATTTTTCTCTTGCTATATATGTCAGAAATTTGGTTACGATTTGTTAAAACTAAGTCTTTGATCTTAAAATATTTGCCAGGAGGGACCATCGCCTCACAATGACCGGGTGCGCTATCAACCTCTCGACATCTATCCTGCCCCACTCCATAGATGCTAGAAGTTGCCATGCGAAGAAAACAGAGAAAGAAACGAAACCTGAGGTATCCTAGCCATGTAAAAGCGCTGTTTTGTTTACTGATGCAATTTTTCGGAGAATCTGGGCAAGAACAATGTTGACTGGGATCTCTAACAAACAGTGTCAGGAATTCAGGATAATTTTTTCCCACTTTTAAAAGTGGCTGTTGTTGAAAGAGTGATAGGAAAAGTACTAGTAGCAATGTGGTTTACATGTTTGTATTTCCTGTAAATGCCACAATTTTCTCAAGGAAAATGAACCTTCCTGATTGATAGAATGAATCACATACTTTAAAAAACAGGAATGATTCGTTATTTATCCATCTCAAGTCACATTATAATAAGAAAATGTAGTCTTTTCACTGTGTTTTTTTACTCGTGTAACAAGTTACGCTGATCGACTAGCTGTTTTTGCAAGTTATTTCAGTTTTGTCGGGTTGTAGCTTACAACTATTACACTTGTGCAGTTACATTGCCACATTGGGTTTTATGATTTTTTGCAGGAATCTCATCACAGAATCAGCATTATTACTGTCGCATTTTGGAACTTTTGGTTGATGTTTGGTCATGTCAGCGAATTTATGCTGTGAATTTTACTGTAATCCATTTAAATGCAGGTCTAATACAATAATCATCAGGTTCATTACAAGTGTTTTCTTTCTGTCTTATTCAAAACAGCCTAATGTATGCTGGAAATTATACAAATCTTCCTTCACTTAATAGTTTCATTTCCACTTCAAAAATGGAACCATTGTACCTATAGTTTGCTGGTTGGGACCCCAACTGGCTTGTCCCTCGATCGCCTCTCCACAGCCCGCGAAAGATCTCTAACTGCTTCCTTAGGGAGACGGCGAGGGCTGCTCAGCCAGAGCCCTCCATCGACAATCATCGTGTGTCCATTGACGTACTTCCCTTCATGGCACGAAAACAAAGAACCGAGGACTAATATCAGAGATCAAAGACAGATTCACAACAATCGACCAAAGCCTAATGAGAAAAAAGACAATGGATTGAAATTTGACACAGCATTCTAACCTGCTTCAGATGCGAGGTAGAGGGCCGACATGGCAATATCCCACTTCTCCCCAAGTTTGTAAAGCGGCATGGTCTCTCTTATCTGGCTACTTATCTCGTCTGGCGCGAGTTTACTCATTCCTGTTGTGTCCCCAATCGGACCTGGTGCGATCCCATTAACTCTAATGTCGTAATCAGTGCCCCACTCGAGAGCCAAACTTCGTGTAAGCGAATCAACAGCAGCCTGGGAGAGAAAGAGTGTTATGGTCGGTATTCGAAGCAGAATCGTGGCAAAAAGAGTATGTGTAGATATTCCCGAACCTTAGCTGAAGATACGTGGATTTGGTACCAAGACGCGGTATAATGTAGGGTGGCGCTAATGTTCAATATCATGCCACCCGTGGATGAGTTCCTTCCCTGTCCACCTTTCTTGAGATACTTAATCGCTTCGTGACACATAGTGAATGTGCCAACAGAATCGATATCCAATACTACAGATAGATCGGGGAAAAAATGGAAGAGAAGAAACTATTCAAACCAAAAGATCAGCAGCCTGACAAAAATGCATGGCTTAACCTAAATTCTCAGAAATACTCATCACTCTGGGGAAAAAACTAGCAAATCATCACACCATAAAACGGTTTCAGAGCATCGAGAAAGCAGACCTGTCCTGAACCCGTTAGGGGATAAGTCCTCTGGCGACACGAGAAAGTTTCCAGAGAGATGTCTGAAGCCAAGGTCGTCGTCCCGGAGTCGGTGCTGAAGAAGGAGAAGAGGGCCGAGGAGTGGGCCCTGGCGAAGAAGAACGATCTGGATGCCGCCAAGAAGAAGAACGCCGCAAACAGGAAGCTTATTTTCGCTAGGGCTAAGAAGTACGCTCAGGAGTACGAGGAACAGGTGCTTTTTTACTTGAGTTCTTGAAGTTAAATGTGTATTTATCGATGTAGGAATATAGGGCTGTGTATTGAGTGTGGGGGCTTGTGTTTGGTTTTGCAGCAAAAGGAGCTGATCAGGTTGAAGCGTGAGGCTAGGTTGAAGGGAGGGTTTTATGTGAACCCTGAGGCTAAGATGCTGTTTGTTGTTCGCATTCGCGGGTGCGTGATATTTTTCTGCTTGATTTGATCCAGTGATTAGTGATTTGTTTTTTTTACTGATTCTGATTTGTTTTTGGCTGATTTTTTCAGTATCAATGCTATTCATCCTACAACCAAGAAGATTCTGCAGCTTCTTCGTTTGAGACAGGTGATTTTCTTCCATATTTTGAATCGGTTGTTTGCTTATTCTTTTAGTTTTGTTAGTTGTGACTGTATTTGTTGCTGAGGGTTGTTGATTCATAGAGATGGGGATGTTTGAAGATATTTTGGTTTTGCTAGCAGTAGTGTCTGTCATAGTAATTTCAGAATTTTCCATGTCTTCAACTTCTTCGCTTGAGACGGTTATTTTCATCGATATGTTCGATTGGATTGTTTGCTCATTATTTTAGTTTTGTTAGTTGTGACTGTATTTGTTGCTGGGGGTTGTAGATTCATAGAGATGTGGGGATGTTTGAAGTCATTTTGGTTTTGCTAACCATAGATTCATAGAGATGTGGATGTTTGAAGTCATTTTGGTTTTGCTAGAAGTAGTGGCTGCATAGTAAATTCAGAATTTTTCATTACTGCAACTTCTTCGTTTGTGACAGGTGGTTTTTATCCATATGTTCGATTGGATGTGTTTATTATTTTAGTTATGTTTGTTGTGACTGTATTTGTTGCTGGGGTTGTCTATTCATAGATGGAGATGGGGATGTTTGAAGTCATTTTGGTTTTGCTATCTGCAGTGGCTGTCATAGTAATTTCAGAATTTTCCACTAGTGAAAGTTTTATGCTATTGGTTCTGATACTTTGCAAGAGAAAAACATCCATGGCTTATTATACCACTCTGATTACTCTCTTGGGACCTTATTGAATTGAAGTGCTTCTTTTTATCTGTGAATATTATTATCTGAACTTTACTTCTGAAATTATGTTAATGTTTTCTGTTGGTGCAGATCTTTAATGGTGTATTCCTGAAGGTCAACAAGGCTACTCTGAACATGCTTCACCGGGTTGAACCTTATGTGGCTTATGGGTGTGTAACTGACTTCGTACTTCTTTTGGATAAACTTCTCATATTCATGATTCCTGAACTAGTCCACCCATTCTCCGGTTGGCAGGTACCCCAATCTGAAAAGTGTCAAGGAGTTGATTTATAAGAGGGGATACGGCAAGGTTGATAAGCAGAGAATTCCTTTGACCGACAACTCGGTCATTGAAAAGGTATTCTATTTTGTTTGCTATTCACTGAACTCCCGATATGGCCGGTTTCAGTCATTGATTCCTTCTTTTGACGACAGGTTCTGGGCAAACACGGGATCATCTGCATCGAAGACCTTGTCCACGAGATCCTGACAGTTGGACCTCATTTCAAGGAAGCTAACAACTTCCTCTGGCCCTTCAAGCTCAAGGCACCACTTGGTGGCTTGAAGAAGAAGAGGAACCACTATGTTGAGGGAGGGGATGCCGGAAACCGCGAAGATTACATCAACCAACTCATCAGGAGAATGAACTAGAGTAGCTGTTTGGCGGGGAGTTTTGAGTGAATGGATTTGTGAGACTCTGGATTTGTGAGACTTGTGGAACAATTTTTAGTTTTATGGATTTGTTTTATGGACTACTGTTGCAGCTCTAATTTACTTTATTTACTCTTTGCAAAATTTGAGGAATGCAAGTCTGAAGATGATTGTTGTAGCTATTGGTCATTCGCATGAAGCAGAATCCAACTCGTGAAGCTGATCGTCCAAACACCATAATTATATATGCACACATTTTGAGCTTTTCAATTCCTTTTCCTCTTCAGATTCCACTTCCGAATCAATTTCCTTTCATAACTGGATTTTCAATTTCCTTTTCATAACCAGAGTTCTAAATCCCCTTCCTCGTTGAAGTAGGATTTCAACTCAAATTCCTAGTTAAAATAGGATTTCCAATTCCTTCTCTTTTTCATGGAAACCATCATCGTCTCTCAATATATATGTATACATATAGCACAACCATATCCCTTACATGCATAACCATGACTAAAGGAACAAATTCAGCGGTTGAATATAGCGGTTGGTCACCAGTTCAGTATAGAGATTGGAGTGGTGCTATTTCGGTAGATATTCAATTGCTAATCCTATCAAACCTTAAGTCGGTGAAGGATTTTGAGCGATTTGGAGCTGTTTGTAAACAATGGCATCTCGCCACAGCCTACTACAAGTATCGAGCTCTTCAACACACCCAGTGGCTCGTTGAAAAAAGGCCACCACATCTAGTTTTATGGTGCACCTTCCCATGGCGGATTTACCCTTTAACATCCGCATTGATGTTAATGAGATGATGCATGGGGCTTCCATTCTTTGTTCTAAAGATGGGTGGCTTCTAATGAATAAAGGAGCCTACAAAGTATTCTTTTTCAGTTTCTTCTCAAAGTCCATCATTAAGCTGCCGAATCTGCCTAAAGCCGGTGCCAAATTCAGTGGTTTTACGTTCACTTCCAGTCCAACCTTGAAAGATTGTTTAGTGTTCGGCGTGTCACCACATTCATATTCAGCACATTTATATCTCGGAGCTAGTATCTCCGTTGGGGACAAGAATTGGACTTGGAAAACTTTCAGGTGTTCTAATGATCCTTGCATCAGCAATCCATTTTATCACCGAGGGAAATTTGTTTGTCTATCGGAAGAAGGAAGTTTGGCAGTTTTCCCTAGGGAACTTGATTCATTTGCATGTTTGGGCCCGGGAAAGTTTCCAATAGAATATAATTCAAAGAGCCACCTGTTAGAGGTTGATGGTGAGCTCTTTGCAGTGTCTACGTCCTCAAGGTGTTGGTGGGTTTGTGTTTGTAAATGGGATGATTCTAACGAAACTTGGCATAAATTTAGAGACATTGGAGACTACATGTTCTATGTGAGTGATAAAGCGTCCTACGCAAAGAAGACCACGACCCAGCATACGAGGAACAAGCTATATTTTCGCTATTTGGACGGAAAGAATGGAGTGTTTTATTGTTTGAAAAGTAAGAAATTTCAATCGTTGCATAATATCTTCTCGTCCATTCATAACACAGCGGTTGTTCCCGGCAGTTGTTGGATGGATCCAACTCAACATAGCACACCCGAATGGATTGTAAAAAGCGCAGATTGTTTTGGGTTGAATATGAAGGATGACGAAGATGGTGATGACGACGACACCACGACGGCAGTTATACACGATGAAAAGCATGACGAGAACGAAAATGAGGCGTTGCATTACGATTTTCAAGATACATTCGATGATTACAGCCCGGACGATGATGACTACGATGATGATACAGAAGAAGGTGATGACGACGACGATGACACCACAACAATGGCACCGCAACACAGATACACACGACGAAGATCAAGAAGAACACGTATTGTATCCAGAATTTTTGGAGGAAGACGGCATGTACGACGATGACTATGATTGTGATACAGAAGGCGATAATGATAGGGATCATGACAACGATGACCATACTGATGATACGGGTGATTATAGATAGGGAATTCAATTTCATGACAATTTTTGTGACAACTAATTTTGGCATTTCCAATAAATGACAAGATGTGTGTGGTTCAACTAGTTTTGGCAATTCCAATATAAGTGAGTGTTCCGGCCACTTATTTTTCACCTTATACGCCGCACCTGTTAAATTACATACAAAATTTAGAATTTTTATATTTTCACCTTCAAATACATGTTACTACTTGTTTTAACTTATAAAATACAATATTTAATTCAGATTCCCTTTGCTCTTAGACCTCTACTCTCCATGTTGTGGTCTGAAAGTCCCTGGATCGAAAACTGGCAGCCGCACTGACAAGCAAATTCATAACACAAAAACAAGCAATAAACGTTATTGAGCGAACACAGGTTATGTTGCAAGAATGATGTTGCTTCTTGGTAGTGTCAAATGCAACGGAAAGACGTAAATCAGGTGTCTGAAGAGAGACAATTGCAAATGGTATCAACTTCTCGCTATCAGTTCCACAGCCATTAAAAACTGTAACTATTCTCGGCTGAAGTTTCTTTATCCTCCTTGTAGCCATTAAAAACTGTAACTATTCTCGGCTGAAGTTTCTTTATCCTCCTTGTAGCCATTAAAAATTCTCAAGCATCAAAGGAATGCATCGAATGAGCTTTCAAACCGTTCATCAGATTCCTCGCGATCAAACAACTGTTCCTTCCAAAAATCTCGAAACCCTTCTCGTAGAGGGCCTTTTCAATCTCGAAACCCTTCTCCTTCGACTACTCCAGACGGTTATAGATAGATAACCGCTCTTCTTTGCCGCTTCTCCCCCAGCATTCGGAGCGGATTTTTCTGAATCTGATGACGCAACGGTTTGCACCGGTTTTGATCTGCACTTTCTTCATCATTTACTGCGAACTATATGGTATTGATCTGTGTTTGGAAGTTGTTCGTCCTTTGCGAATTTCCTAGTCCTGATTTGTGTTTAGTAGTTTCATCCTTTCCTGGGAATCGTAGATTTAGGAGTTGTTCGCGTTGTCCTTGCATTATATGTTTACTTGTATGAATTTTGTTCATCATTTACCGCGAACTACCTAGTATTGATCTGTCTTTAGGAAGTTGTTTATCCTTTGCGAATTTCCTAGTCTTGATTTGCATTTGAAATTTGGTTTTACCGAATTTTTCTAGCCCTTATTAGTATGTTCCCAACGTGACTTATGTAGCCAAGTATGTAATAACTTAAAGCATAAACGACAAAGTATCTTATACCACCTCTGGGGACAAAAACATATCGTTTTGAATTTGTGGGGTGGTATCTGAGGATTGATTTGCAAAATGAGACCAAAACATGGTATAAGATACTTTGTAGCGGACTAAAAAAATAATTTAGCTTTTATTTTATCTCATAGTTTAACCCCTGGAGATAGAAGTTATGATGTTGTGGGCTGATGAAGCAAATTTTTTTATTATTGTTTTTTTTTTACTCAAGCCACATGTTGTTTGAGCATGATGGCTCTTTGATTTGATCGACAAAAGCTAGTTTCATGTGCAGCTTAAAGCAAACAGGAAGCAAAAAGAAGGATAATCCAACTTCACAAAATCTCAATACTCACTCACCAGCAAATGAAATACCCCCTTCTAACAAAAGACAGCTTGATAACTAATCAGCATTAATTTCAACTAATTACTCATTCATACTAGCATGCTCTATGTTTGGCAGCTAAACTGCAAGTAAAAGAAAAGAGAGAGAAGAATTAAATGGTAGCAATTAAAAAGACTAAATAATATTACAATTGTTGTCCTACACCATAATAAATAGACGTGCTTGGGAAATCTTAGGGAAGGGAATATGTGGACGAGGTAAAGAAGTGACTAACTTATTAGCTACCACATCATACGAATATAACAGTGCATGATCGAAGAAGTGAATGCAGTTTTTCTTCATATTTGAGTCTGTTGCCGAACAAGAGAGGGGATGCGCGTCGCCATGGCCATTAAGAAAGAAGATGCGATCATCGATACTTTCAACCTGGTTCCAGGTTCCATTTGATTGATCAAACTTGAACACATCTATGGAGTCAGTATCTCGTAGCTCATCCCATGGATTTTTTTGATATTTGAATCCAGAATATAGCATCTCCAGATCCAATGAGAAATTTTAAGCTAGCACTCAGTTCTCTAGGTTTGTTAATGGGTTTCCTTCCCAATTTTGTGACCTTGAGTGTACCATCCACGATATCACATGCAACAAAATATTGTGATTGGCCTATACCGTACATCTTCTGGTTGCATATCGTTATATGAGATAGCTGTTCTTCTGGGTCGTATCCTAACTTGACCCACCTCCGCTGACCAGGACGCCAAATTAGGGCGATGGATCTTGTAGGTGAAAAGATGATGAGAAAACAATCTGGTGCCGTCGGTGGTGCATTCATGATAAAATAGTCTGTAAACCTTATTTCTTTCCAGCGGATTTTCGGCAGCTTGACGCTTTCCAAAGAATCGATGTTGAGCAAAGAAATTTCGAAACTCACTTTGATTTGCAACTCCGAAGTTCCGAAAATCTTGTGTAGTAACACCAACCACCCATTGCTATTTGTCAATATATTTGTAAGAGGACTACTAATCTCTGGTATTTTTACGGAGCAGTAACTCTTCTCTAACAAATTAGTATAAAAAGTGCAAACTACATAATCTCTCTCCCACCGTGCAAGAATGGATTTGGGGTTGGCCTTTTCCCTGGGATGACAAACCATCAACCACGGAGTCGGGAGCTTCGTCGAGCATCCATCTTCAGCCATGGTGCTGTGTATTTTGTACCTATTCAAACGCCCTAATCCTGATATATATATATATATATATATACACACACATTTTGAGCTTTTCAATTCCTTTTCCTTTTCAGATTCCCCTTCCGAGCTGCATCTTCTGAAATCAATTTCCTTTTCGTAATTGGATTCCTAAATCCCCTTCCTCGTTTGAACAGGATTTCAACCCAATTTCCTTTCCATATCTGGATTTTCAATTTCTTTTTTCTTCAACACGGAACCATAAGCATTGTGGTTCTTAATGAACAATGAAAATTTCAACAAACACTAGTACCATACATTGTCAATACAATCATGCAATGGCGGCAGTAGGTTCACAATGTCCCCAAAAGATACCCAGTTACAAGTTTGAAGAAAAAGAAGATTGAAGAAAAATGTGGAGTTTTTTTGGAAGGAAGGTTGTGGCGACGAGGAGAGGAATTTTAAATTATATTATTATATATTCAAGCCTTTTATTATTCTATCTATGGTTGGATTTATCATAACATATATTTTTTAAAAAAAAATTATTAAAAATTTGAGATGTTCTCCTGTGAGGCAACCTAAACTTTAGGCATGCGTTTTTATGCAATTCTAACTATATTTTAGCTCTAGGGACATATCTCTAGTAATTTTACTGGGACCTATCTCTAATAATTTTACAGGACCTATCACTAATATTTATCTAGGGGCTTACTATCTAATTTTTTCCATTATTTTATCGTCATCTGCAATCTGCAAAAAAATTCAAAAAATATTTTTAAAATGCAAAAAAAATCAATATGATCATCGAACTGAAAACTATAAACATCGGCTACAACTAGCAAAACATCAACGAAAAATCATAAAACATCGACTAAAAAATTGCAGCAAAAATATATTTTTAAAATCAAATAAAATAACAAAAATTATATTAAAAAATAAAATTAATATCAACAAAAAATTGAAAAAACTTCGACTACAACTAACAAAACATCAACTAAAATTCATAAAAATCATAAAACATCAACATTCATAAATTGAAAATCATAAAAACATAAACAAATCTTCAATTATCAAATATATATATTTTTAAAAAAACTACAAACATCAACCAATATCACCCAAAAGTTTAAAACATCAATTCCTATCACCTAAACACCCGGAAAATGAAAAACGTCAACATAAGAAAAAAAAACACTGCAAAACACCATCCTATACCACCCAAAAACTACGGACATCAACTTATATCACTTAAACCTCACCTAGAAAATGGGGAAAAAATCAACATAGAAAAAAAAAAGCGAAAAATATCAACCATATAACCCCAAAAAACTACAAAACATCAACTCATATCAACTAAAACTCACCCAAAGAATGAAAAACATCAACATAAGAGGAAAATATTAAAAACATTAACAAAAAGGCTACGGTGCCTTAAGAGTATACATTATTCACTTTGAAAATCATATAAAAGCAACATTTTTTAAAAAGGAAAATCATTAAAAAAAATTAAAAACATCAACTCCTAACACCTAAGTCTCATCCGGAAAATGAGAAACATCAACATGAGAAAAAAGGCACTGCAAACACCAACTCATGCTTCATTAAAGACAGCCCACAAAGACGGTTCCACCTTTTTTTTGTGGAACCGCCTTCCCTAGCAAGTTCCGAAGGAGGAACTCGTGAATATTAGCAGGAAAAATTGATGGAAGGCAATTCAACTGAAAAAAAGAAGGCGACTTTCCGAGAACCGCCTTCTATAGATCACATTAAAAGGCGGTTCATTATTGAACTGCCTTTAATTGGCACCGATAGAAGTTGGTTAAGCCAAACCGACTTTAATCGTAACCGGTTCCAAATGAGGAACATGAGTTCCGAACCTGGAACTCCTTTTAAATAAAAATCCGATGCAATCCCAAGCCCATGTTCACGCCTTAGTTTGTTTTCCCATTTTCACTCCTTCTCCGGCCCTCTTTCCCTTTCCCTCTCCAGCCTCTCTCTCCCTAAACCCTAAATCACCTCACAACGCCCCCTGTCTCCTCCTCGCGTCCCTGGCTCCGGCTCTGCTGCGCTCATGCTTCCTCCTAACGTTGCTTCTTCCACCACTCCTGGGCCTCTTCGTGTCTGGCCCCACCGCGCCCTTGCCTCCTCCTCAAGTTGCTTGCCTCGCCGCATCTGACCCTGCCGCACGAAGGCTGAGTTCGCCTCTTCCTTTCACCAGAGTTCGTCGCTACTCTCCAACAGTTTTCGCTGCTGAAATGGGCGAGGAAGCGAAGAGAACGGTGATTGGAATTTCAGCTCCGGTTGTCAAGTTTCTCAACGATGATCGAAGGTCCGCCTCTGGCTTGGCTCCGGCTTGACTTGGCACTGCATAGTCGGCAAAACTTTCGGTAGAGTTTTGTACTAATTGCGTTTACAGTTTTAGCTGGATTGATAAATTGCAGAGACTACTAGACTTTAAAGCATATATCTACCGACTTTCTGAGTATAATCAGAATCCTACCATGCATTGTAGTTTGGTGCTCTAGGAACAAGTTTCTTTTTGAATCCACCAAGCCAAACATTAACCAATGACTAAAAACATCCTGAACCAGTACCAGGATTTATTTCTAGCCCATAAGCTTGGTTTTAAATGGAGTATAGCTATCGGCTTCCCAGTTTTGTTGCACTCAAACACTCCTGGTTCAAAACATAGAATCTTGGCTAGAGTCATTGGATGGTGTCCCCTAAAAATTTGCAAACTAAATACTGATGGTTCAGTACTTAGTAATGGAGAAGCTAGGGCTGGGGAAATTTTAAGAGATTCCAAGGGACAACTAATCAGTGCAACCACTAAATACTTGGGTAGCTATTCCACTCTGATGGCAGAGTTAGAAGGGATAAAACTTGGCCTTGATTTAGCAGAGATTCATGGATGCTTTTCTTTGGGTATTGAGTGTGACTCACTTCTTCTGGTTACGACGATCAGGAGAGAATTTAGAGCGCCATGGAGTCCAGCAGACACATCAATATCAATCAGGTTTTCAAATTGAGCTCACAAAGAAGTTTTTCTGCTCTCCAAATCACACAGGAGAAAAGGATCAAAGTTGATTTTTCCAGCTTCAGCATCTACATTAATCAGGCTATTACACAGGGCACACCAAGCTGCTTTTCTGCAATCAAACCACACGGGAAAAGAGATTCCAAGCTCACATGAGACTCTGGCTATTTACTGGATGTTTTCCAAGTAGCTCACTTCTGGGGAAGTGGGTTGTGAGGAGCTACTATGGAAGTCCATCAATTATAGCCGACACAGGAGTGGAGGCCACGAGGCATATACCCACCCGAGTGGAGAGATTCGAGTGCAGGGTGAGCATTAATTCCATCCTTGTGTTGAGGATGTATTAATTTCATTAAAACAGTCTTTTAGGAAATACGACAATTCTCTATACCAGTGCTCACGATGGAGAGTGCTATGCTTGAAATGAGCAATTTTGAGCATTCATTACCGTCATGAATTATGTGCATTTTAACCTTATATTTTTTAAGGCTTGAAATGAAGAAAAGAGGACAAACGAGGTACAACCAAAAAACGCTTGAAATGAAGAAAAAAGGACAAACCACGTACAACCAAAAACGCTTGAAATGAAGAAGAGTACAAACCACGTAAACCAAAAACAATGGATAGTTGTACCAGAAGGCACTATTCACAACCTTCCTGCCCTCTCTTGTACTTACAAGCCCTTCAATTCAAGGCCCACAACACAAAACCTTGTACGCCCCTCTTGACGTCCTGTACACCCGGCATCTCATGGTCTGCATATCAACACAAAAACTGAAGGCTATAAAAACAGGTAAAAACAAAGAAACATACAAAAACAGAATATCAAGAGCAACCCATACCTATGTTTGTTGGAATGTTTGGTGGAACTTCCAAGGTAAGATTTCCCCCGAGAGAACTCCATTTTCGGCCACATGTTTACAGCAATAAATAGCATACTTATTAAAGCTAAAACTACATAAACAGAGCAATGCAAAATTCTAATTTGTAGATAAAAATTGTGAATAAAAATGGTTTTAAAACCCAGGCTGGCGTGCAAACAAGAATCTTGAATAAAAAGAGCATAATCTTGAATAATGCCAATGATTTACCTTGCCAAATCCATAGTAAAGATTTTTTATGGTCTCTGAAACCTTCTTCTTAGACTTTGCGATGGTGCCCAGGCGGACAGCTCCAGAGTCAGTGAAATTATCATTATTAGGGGGAAATGAGAACAACGAAATGAGAGAGCTGGGGTCGAAATGTTGAAATGATGGGGTTTATAAAGGCATTGGAGTATAGAACCAGGCCCAAGCCCAAATCGTTTCCACCAGCCCCATAGGGTCCGAAAATCTTGGACCCATTGCCAAACCCGATGGATCCAGGTCAAAAACGGGTCCAAAATGTATCTAATATTCTATTTTTTTTCTTCACAAAACAAAACTATATTATAATTACAAATAATTCTAATTCAATGTGCATCTGAATAATTTTTCAAGAAAAAATATGAAATACGTAGTATTTGTTGAATTAAAACAAAAAAATACAAAGAGACCATTAAAGTAATTAAGATATTACATCAAAACTTTGTATACAACTAGGTTATATAGGTAAATGGGTCGGGTCCTAGACCCATGATCATCCCTACCCGAGCCCCTATTCGATCCTATCAGATTTTATAAATCAAGGTCACCAGCCTTGATAAATCAACGTTTGATCTTGACTTATTGATCTGGTTCATCGAGACATGAAATGAACATAAACGATGAAATCCATGTATGAATCGAACAAAAACAATGGAAATCTACATAGGAAAATATTTGAACTATCAGATCTGGAAATACAAGAGAGTGAAAAAACCAATACCAGAGGAAATGTATCGAGGAGAGAGAGAGGGGATGAGAATATGGTGCGAATGATAACAGATGAGAAGCATTTATACTCTACTCCCATCAAAACCCTAGATTAATTGGGGCAAGTTGGCCCGAGTAAGAGTATTCCACAAATATAAATGATGGATTAAAAAAAATAACAAATGGTATGCGTGGGGACAAAACTAAAACAAATGGTATGGTTGGGCCAAGCATATACTAAATGGGCAAGTTTCAGTTTTTTAAAAAAATTAACCCATATTAATGGGAGGGATATGTACTAGGTTCTCCAAATCGTAAAAAAAATTGTTTACATACGTTTAGCTTCAAAATAGTTTTGAAAACTTTGTACAAAGAGATACAGTGTGGTTGTCAAAATATGTGAGCAAAAAGTCTACTTAGGGCGTTTTTGTCGATGATTCCATTTTCCATGTCTCCACCCCTCATGTTTAACATGGTTAAATGGCCATGTTAAACAGGTTTCGAGTGATGGAAATCAGGCTTCGAAGCTCTTTCTATCTTGTGGCTTCTCTTCTTCCCCGCCTAGTTCGAGGTCTCGAGGCTCAAGGGCTCGAGATTTAAAGGCTTGCCGCTTCGAGCCTCTAGGGCTCTAAGGCTCAAGTGCTGGATGCTCGAGGGCTCAGGGCACGTGGCTCGAGTACTCGTGGCACAATTGAGGAGGTTCTTCATCTCGAGGATCCCTTAGATTGGAGGCTCGCGGACCCGTTTGTTCGAGTGTTGTTGTGTTGGAGATCCAGTTTCCAACAGTGCTCCATCTGGTGTCTCGTTATTTTTGCTGCCGCCAATTGATTTGCGACCTCGAGGTTCTAGTGTTCGAGGCTCGAGTGGTCGATGGCTCTAGGCCTCGGGGTCGAGGGCTTGACGGTTCTAGGTCTCGATGGGTCGAAGTCTCGATGGGTAGAGTGCTTGTTTGCTTGAGGGCTCGTGGTCGAGTGCTTGACATGTTCGAGGGCTCGCTGGTTCGATCCTCGAATTGCTTTTTCTTCTTGTTGAAAAAACTACTACCAGTCTTCTCCTTGTGCACATAAACTGTTGAAAATTAACAACATATCAGTAGCATCCATTCAAGCAAGTCTAATTGCTGGGAGTTGGATTTTATCCAAATGAATAGGCCCTTTGTTCTCTGGTCAAGCTGTTGAAAACTAAGGTTCTTTTGTTGTGATTTGATGGCAAGTTTGCTCAATATATCGGCCACTAAGTTGCCCTCTTTGAGTGAGTGTGTGTGTGTGTGTGTGTTTGTGTGTGTGTGTGTGTGACTTGTATATTTCCTAGTTCCAGAGCCAAATGAGAAGCAATTTCAAAGGATTGCCATGGAGCTTTTAGGGGGTTATTTACAGTATGAACAACATTTATGCAATCAGTTTCTATAGATTGCCATGGAGCTCTTAGAGATAAGTTTTAGTTTAATCTTAGCTCGTTTAACCTATCTCGAGATCTAGTTACTCCGATCAAACCTATGAAATCTTGGTTCGAATTTGAAATAGAATGAAATTAGTTAATGATTAAATATATATATACCTTTATAAATTAAAATGACAAATTTTCATTTTAGACCGACTAACAGTTAGAAGAGGTAATTTTATAATGTAGGTAACTGGTTGGGTGATTTGATGCTTGTTTTTAGGGATAAATACATTTATAAATCCGACTTTACACTGAAAGTGCAGTATAACCCTGCAATATCATAAAGTGTCAATTTAACATTAACTAATTATTATATGTGTCAATCTAACCCTAACTTTCAAAAAATCTGTGCTGATATAACCATCATCTTTTCATGATGATGAAAGTTGGCAGAGTCAAGGGTTATTTTGGCTCTTTCAGAGATTGCAGGATTATATTGGCACTTTCAGTATAAGATTAGGGAGCACTTAACTCTTGTTTTTATTCATTGCAACAGGTTCCTGTAATTTTGAAAAACTTTTTGAAATGTATCGCATTGTATAAATCATTATAATTTAACTTTAAAATTTATTGAAATGAGAATTTTCATAATTTATATAGCCGTTAGTCGATCTAATAGGAGACTTTCTAACGGAAAAAATATACATTATTGCATCGCTCGTCTTCCCCGTTTTCTCTCTTCTCTCTCCTCCAACACCACCACTTTTCCACCGTAACGGTAACATCGTCACCACCTGCAATCATCTATTCCCTACACCATACTCACCCTGATCTGATCTAGATCAAGCACACTGCCACGATGGCGGCTAATTGAAGCTCTGCCCAGGCATTGCAAGCGAAGAACCCCCCAATCACCACAACCCTACCAGCTACACTAAAGATGGTACTGCTCGTTACTGCTATTATTTTCGGTAGCACGACCTAACCTGACCGGACACTGAGTGGTGGGTTTGGGGTGTTACAGTACTGGTTCGAACACTCCACTCGAACCAGTACCATTCGAACACTCCACTCAAACTCTCCCCTCTTCAACCCTCCAATGGAACCCTAATCTCTCGAACCATCCAATGGAACCTTCATCTCTTGAATCCTCCTCTCGAACTGTTACCTATCGAACCTCCACTTGAACCTCCACTTGAACCTCCACTTGAACCTTCACCTGAACCATCCAATGGGACCTTCACCTCTCGAACCCCCTTCATTGGAACCCCTCCACTTGAACCCTCTGCACGTGAACCTTACCGCTCGAATCAGTTCCTCTCGAATCACTCTAGTGGGACCCCTCCACTTAAACCCTCTGCACATGAACCATCACCGCTCAAATCAGTACCACTCGAACCAGTACCACTCGAACTCTAGCCTCTTGAACCTTCACAAGAACCTTCACCTCTCGAACGTCCAATGGAACGTCCAATCGAACCAGTACCATTCGAACCCTCCACTCTAACTCTCACCTCTCCAACCCTCCAATGGAACCTTAACCTGTCGAACCATCCAATGGAACCTTCATCTCTCGAATCCTCCTCTCGAACCGGTACCACTCAAACCTCTACTCGAAATGTCACTGCTCGAACCTCCAATGGAACCTTCACCTGTTGAACCGTCCAATGAGACCTTAACCTCTCGAATCCGTACCTCTCGAACCTCCACTCGTACTCTGACCTCTTGAACCTCCAATGGAACCTTCACCTCTCGAATATGTAACAGTTGAACAAGTACCTCCCGAACCAATACCACTCGAACCTGCACTTGAACTCTCACCTCTCGAACCTCCAATGGAACCTTCACCTCTCGAATCCGTAACAGTCGAACAAGTACCTCTCAAACCAGGACCACTCGAACCTCCACTCGAACTATCACCTCTCAAACTCCAATGCAACCTTCACCTCTTGAATCCGTAACACTCAAACTAGTACCACTGGAACCTTCACCTCTCGAACCTCCACTTGAACTCTCACCTCTCGGATCTCCACTGTAACCTTCACCTCTCGTACCTCAAATGGAACCTTCACATCTCGAATCCGTACCTCTCAAACCATTACCACCTGAACCCTACACTCAAACTCTCACCTCTTGAACCTCCAATGGAACCTACACCTCTCGAATATGTAACACTCGAACCAGTACCACTTGAATCTTCCACAAGAACCTTTACCTCTCGAACCCCAATTGAAACTTCACCTCTCGAACCTCAAATGGAACCTTCACCACTCGAACTCTCACCTCTCAAACCTTTACTGGAACCTTCACCTCTCGAACCTCTACTTGAACTCTCACCTCTTGAATCTCTACTGGAACCTTCACGTCTCGAACCTGTAATGGAACGTTCACCTCTCGAATCCGTACCTCTCAAACCATTACAACTCGAACCCTCCACTCAAACCCAGTACCTCTCAACCCTCCACTGGAACCTTCACCTCTCGAACTCCAATGGAAACTTCACCTCTCGAATCCGTACCACTCAAACTCTCACCTCTCAAACCTCCAATGGAACCTCCACCTCTCTAATCTGTAAACCTCGAACCAGTACCACTCGAACCTCCACTGGAACCTTCACCTCTCAAACCTCCAATGGAACATTTACCTCTCGAATTCTTACCTCTTGAACCAGTACCACTAGAACCCTCAAATCGAACCCAGTATTTTTTATTTTAATTAATATTTTAATTTCATATTAAAATTTTCAGAGGACGTATTCGAGGGCTCGGAGGCAGTGAGGAAGATGGTGGGCAAAGGAAGGAAAATGGCGGAAGAAGTGAGGAAAACATGCGATAAAACCGACGAAATGAGGACGCATTCACCGAATGTGTCCTCTGAAAGCTAATTAAAAAATCCGACAACCCTCAGGATGCATTCACAAAAAAATGTATTAAACCATGAGGACGCATTTCGTAAATGCGTCCTCTTATTTTCATGCAAAAAAATTCTAAAAACATGAGAACACGAACGCATTTACTGAATGCGTTCTCCACCTTCGCGTCCACCGTCGGTTACTGTAGTCATAATAATTGGATTTTTCCTTGGATAACATAGTGGAGGACGCATTCTCCGAATGCATCTACTGTGCACGAGAAAATTCTTGAACTGTGTCTACAGTGGCACACAGTAGATGCAATTGTGGAGAACGCATTTGGCAAATGCGTTATCTCAATTTTTGAATTTTTTTTACTGAATTTATGAGGACACATTTGACAAATGCATCCTCTTTAATTTTCTATTTTTTTGGATCCTTGATTGAAGAGGACGCAATCCCTAAACGCGTCCTCGGTAGTCCCTTTTTTTGAATTTCTGCGTTAATGAGGATGAATTGATTGAATACGTCCTCCAATCCGTGCTGATTTCCGTGCTGCCACGTCGGTTGAATGCATCCTCCACCGATAAAAAATCACGCAAGGGTGGATGATGGACTCTCGAGGGATGGAAGGTATACCCTCGAGGAGTAATTCGTGTGTCCCAGTGGTGGATGGTATACCCTCTCGAGGGGGTGAATGGTACTATCTCGAGGTGTGGATATGTTATTCTGGGCTCTCGAGGGGTGCTGTCTTCTCATAATTTTTTAAAGAAAAATTCAGAAAGTGAGGACGCATTCAACGAATGCGTCCCCTGCATAGCTTGCAAAAAAATATAAATAAAACTCCTAGATGCGTCCTCCACCATATTATCCAAACCGCTGAAGGATGCACATTTGCATCCAAAATCTTGAGATCATGCATAGTAAAATCAAGCTCTTATGCATAGGTTTTGTGATTTTGTAGGTGTTGAATCTTACAGCTCTGATACCATGCAAGGATTTGAAATGAGAAGCATAAGATTATGTATTCATACAAGGAGAATGAGGGAGATTAATGTCTAAAATAACTCTAACAACCTACGGGTGAATAATAGAGATCTGCGTGGTTTTTTTGAGGTAAAAAAAATTAAAAATACAAGCAAATTGATTCAAACCAAACTAAGCATTATCTCCAATAGACACCATCAAACCACCAAGCCACATAAAGCAACTATTTCTATTATATGTTTTTTGAGACAAATAATAGAATTTTTCGGATCTAAAATTCGGTCCATGATCTGGTCTGACTATTTATGATCGAGTGAATTATACGGGCCGGGTCGAACCCCACCTCACACTTGAAAAACCAATTGAATGCTGACGTCTGGGTTTAGAATTTCCCCCTTACGGATGCTGCAAATAGTGAATTTCTGAGAGTTGAGATGAATCGAATTGAAGAGTGAAATCTATGGAGTCCTGTAAAGGAATTGGTATGAAATTGGAATTGGATTTGTATTCTTACCATAATTGTAGATGTAATTGTATTCTGTTACCTTTTTCCTAGCTTGTATAGGTATCTTGTACTACTATACAATGTATCATGAATTCATGAATACAATACAACATTATTACCCTTATTTCCTACATGGTATCAGAGCCTAAAATTCTGAAACCTGAATAGAAAACTTTCCACTGCATTAAAACCTACAGTCCAACGTCCACGCGCCACCGATCTCGCCGCCATGCATAGACCACCGCCACACATCGCTTGCCGATTGCCGCCGTCCAACGTCCGACCACCGCTTCCACGCGCCGCCGCTTACTCTGCGTCGGTGTGTCTTGTGCTCCTGATTTGTACCTAATTTTTACAATATGTCTGCATCTGAAGAACAACCTCGTTCTACTGTTCCGGAGGGTTCAAAGATTGAGGATATGAGTGGTTATGATGTGATTACAGCTTTACTTCAGCAGCTGCAGTTGCAATCTGGCCCTCGTACTACTTTACCGGTTGGTAGTGTGTCGACTGATCCTTACTTCATTGGTCCTGGCGATGGTCCAGGTTTACAACTTATACCGACCATGCTGAAAGGTCAAGAAAATTATATTGAATGGTTCGATGCGATTTGTCGCACATTCCTGGCCAAGCACAAGATTGGGTTCATTGATGGATCCATTACCAAACCCTAGGATGATCATCCTGATGCTGCTGTTTGGCCTGGGGTTAATGCTACTCTTGTTTGCTGGATCTTGCAAACCCTGGATCCGGTGTTGAGATCTTCTACAAGTTCGTTTGCCACAATCAAGGATTTGTGGTATGATCTGAAGGCACGATTTATTCTCGCCGATGGTATGAAGCTTTTGCAGACGCAAGAAGCCATTCGAGGTTGCAGGAAAAACGATCAGCCCATCGACATCTACTTTGCCAAACTAAAGAAGTTGTTTGTAGATTATCACTGCATGCGACATCCCCTAGTTTGTACCTGTGATGATTGCAAGGCATTATGTCAGTGCAATTTTGCTGCGAAAGTCTTCCAAGAGAGAGAGAAGGCTTTGATCTACCAATTCATCTCTGGTCTCGACGAAGGTTTTCACACTTTGTGATCACATATCATGAGCATTGAGCCACTGCCATATGTCATGAAGGTGTATGCCCTTGTCGCTCAGGAGGAGACTCATAGAGCTATTATTTGAGCTCGTGAGCCTTCTTCTAACTCCATGGCGTATGCTGCACGACGTTCACCACCTGCAAGTTCTTTGCCAGTTGTTCTTTCTATAGCCGACCGCAAGAATCTTGTCTGTACCCATTGTCATTGCAAGGGTCATGATAAAGATACATGTTTCCAGATACACAGTGTACCAGATTGGTTCAAGACGAGCAAGAAATCGGCACCACCTTTCCCGCCATTAGTCAACGTCGGTCAAACAGGCGGCACCACCGATCTCCAGCTCCCACCGCCGTTCGTCAAAGTTGCCTTGTCGCCACCTAGCCTGGCGGCGGCCTCATATGGTGTTCCTTCACGCTCCGATTTTGGCCCTGCTCTGTTTGATGACCAATGGAGCACGACCATGAACCTGTTTAATCAGCTTCATTCTCTTACTGGCGATGAGTCTGGTAAGCATACTTTACCATGGATAATTGATTCGGGAGCCTCTTATCATATGACCGGTGACAAAGGTTCTCTTTCTGATCTTACTACTACTATTGATGTTGTGAATATTTTTCTGCCTGATGGCTCGATGTTCTACACTACTCAATATGGATCTATTTGTTTTGATGGTCTTATACTACCACACATGTTATATATCCCTACATTGCGATGCAACTTACTGTCATGCTCTAGATTGTTATCTACCCCAACCTGTCTAGTTTTCCAAAAATTATTGCATTTTACAGACAATCAGTACGAGGAGAGTGATTGGCGTGGGTGAACAGAAAAGGGGGGGGGGTGTTTTGGCTTCGTCTGCTGGATGCTCGTGTTCCCAGTCCTGTCCTGTAGTCTCTTCCTACAGTTGCTTCATTGTCTTCTTCCGATTTATAGCATCAGCATTTTGGTCATCCATCTTTCACGGTGTTGTCTTTTATTTCTCCTGGCATTAATAAACATTCAGTACCTTGTTCTATATGTTATAGAGCAAAACATACTAGACATAGTTTTCAATTAAGTACTACAAGACCCATTCGATGACACAAGACCCCTTCGAATCTAATGGACCCCTTCGAGTTCACAAGGCCCTTCCGAGGTCACTAACCCCATTCGAGTCCACGTGACCCCTTCGAGGTCTCAAGGACCATTCGAGTCCACATGAACCTTTCGAGGTCCGAAGACCCATTCGAGTCCACATGAACCCTTCGAGGTCTCAATATCTATCGGAATCAATTGTGATAAAAATTTGTAAAAACCACAAAACTATTTGAAATTAACTACATAACAAGAATTAGTTAGGCTGAGGTGCTCTGAACTCCCCTCACATTTTGACTTTTAGTTAAGTGCTTTGGTAATCAGACAACAACCAAATCCTCTTTGTAAAAGTCCCCCGACTTGTTTAGTATTTGGCATAGGTGACGTCAGTCTTCAGATCTTGTATTTTTTTTAATTGAAACCATCCGAGGATGGAGGGAATATATTAGGCTCCCCGAACCGAAAGAAAAATACAAATTAGCTGGCCTCGAAGGCATAGTTCGATACAAAAAGGTATAAGCTCTTGAAGCAAAATAGCACTTGCTTCCAAAGGTGGTGTTTCCCCCTAAAACAGGACTAGACCATGTTAAAGTACATCGATGATCCAGCAGGGGATTAATACCCCGAACAGATCGGGGAATCGAAAAAATGAAACCCCAGTTTGTCAAAGGTATGTTAACCGGATGGTATGTGATGGTAAGTCCCAAAGAACAAGTAGAGCTCTAAAATCCATTGTTCAGTATGTCATCCTAGTGCTGTTGAGCGGCAGTTTGAAAATACTCGTAGCCCCCTCGAGGCCTCGAAGCCCCGTCGAAGACTCGAAAGCCCCTTGGAGGACTTAGAGCCCCTTCGAGGACTGGAGCCCCCTCGAGTACTCGAAGCCCCCTCGAGGACACGAAGCCCCCTCGAGGACCCGAAACCCCATCGAGGGCTCGAAGCCCCCTCGGGGACTCAAAGCCCCCTCGAGGACTCGTAGCCCTCGCGAGGACCCGAAGCCCCCTCGAGGACTCGAAGACCACTCGAGGGCTCGAAGCCCCGTCGAGGACTCGAAGCCCCCTCGAATGCCCCTCGAGGACTCGAATGCCCCCCCGAGGACCGATTTTTTAGCACTGATTTTTAAAAATCGGTGCTATTTATTACAAAAATCAGTGCTAAGTTTTAATTTTTAGCACCGGTTTTAAAAACCGGTGCTATTTTTTACTACAACCGGTGCTATTTTAAATTTTTTGGCGGGAAGATAGAATTTTGCAAATATTTAGCACCGATTTTGAAAAATCGGTGCTAATATTTTCAAAACGGTGCTATTTAATTTTTTTGGTTATTTCTTCGGCGGGAAAAATAAAATTTTCTAATTTTTAGCACCGGGTTTTAAAGCACCGGTGCTAATTGTTTCCAAAACCGGTGCTATTGTAAAATTTAGCACTAGTTGGTTTTGAAAACTGCTGTTAAAAATTAGAACACCGGTGCTATTAAATTTTTAGCACCGATTTTAAAAACCGGTGCTAAAAAACCGATGCTAGAGGTGGGTCTCTGTGGTGGTGTCCACCAGCTGCAACGGTTACTGCTATTGCTGCTACTTCTACCCCTACTGAGATTTTTAAATTAGCAATTTCATAATCTTCTTTGCAAGTTGGGCATTCTTGTCATCATGCTCCAACTTTAAGGAAATAGAAACACTTTCTTTGTAGGAAAGGTTATAAATGGTAGTTAACTTATAGAATTAATTTCCTTATGGAATTAGTTATAGATATTAGTTTTCTTATAGAATCTTATTCCTGTCAGACTTTGGTTTGCTGTAATTCTATATATTGTAACATTCATCATTGATGAGATGTGTCATTGATGTGATATCAATGCACCATAATAAAGGCCTTTCATATTTTATCAGTGTGTCAATTTCTTATTCATCCGTTCAAACAAACAATGCTAAGAGAACCGGTAAATGCAAAAGTTGTTGAAGTACGAAATCAATGAGGGGGAATGTGGAACATAACTGTCCTAAAGTACATCATTTCAAGAACTCAAACTGCCGCATCTTTATTTCCACTACGTTAAATACCAGTTTTGCATCTTCAACCAAGCATTAAACTTTCGCCGAGGCAACATACTTTACGAGCTTTGCCCCCACATCCGGCGAGTTCTTTGAGAAAGATTCCTTCATAGTCTTGTTCTTGGCTTGGATTTCTATTTCCAGCCTTTTCACTACAGAATCAGAATTCCCGCTTTCCTGCAAATTATCCATCCGATCGAAAAGACCAAAAACAATGACGAAAGAGCGAGGAAAATTAACAAAATGCACCTGTAAAGTAACAGTATATTCTGAAGTGTTCTTTTGAAAAGTACTTAATAAGATTTCAGAAAAGTAAAACACCTCTGAAATGTTCTTTTGGTATTCACTTTCCAAATGGCTACGTAGTTGTGCTATTTCCTCATCAGCTTCTTTCTTAGCTTGCCTCAATCTAGCCAGTTTCTCTGCCAAACAATGCATTCTTAACAACTCACTAGAACCGGCATTAAAATACCGATTATCCGATTACAGAAATTCAGCAAAACAGAACGATGAGAATGCAAATTCAGCTTGCTTCAAGAATACGTTGAACTTACAACAACCTTAGAATCATAAGAAGGTAGGATATATGACAAGATATATGAATCATCTTACTGTTTTTGGCCTCTGTGATAATTTGTTGTGCCTCTTGTTCTGCAGTTAGCAGCATCTGTATACCACCTTGTTCTCTCATTCCTTCCATTTTCTAGCTGTTCAAACTGTATACATAGAATCAAACGAACAACCCCAAAATATTCAAAATAGATTAAAGTTTAGGGCGGAAAATAATAATTAATCATCAAACGTATCTTCTGCAGATGATTTTAACTCTTAACGTAATATATGGGAACCTAACACGTGCCTCAAATAATCAACCGGCGATCGAACATAAGAAAAACACAGAGAAATGAATACGAACCGAGAAATCAAAACTCCAAAAATCATTCAGAAATTTCTATCAAAGAATTATATCTCTACCGACATCTAGGAATCCCTGTTCATTGTACGGGATCTAAATTCATAGGTAACACATGACTAAATTACATGATCTGAGGAAATCGGGAACATGTAATTGAAACGGTCGTTGAAATTGTTTAACTGGAGTCATTTTACCTGGACGGATCTCAGAAAAAATATTTTTGCAGAATGTCACTTTCCGACTAGTATATATTCTGGTGAAGAGATCTTGATTCCAATTTTGAAACTGGGTTTCCATGACAATAGGTTGTAAAATTAGTTAGAGTTAGTCCTGGTAATTAGGATTCGTTTTGTTTTCTTTGTCGAGATTTTAGATTTATCTCCTTTTTTATAGATTTAAAAAATATATTTTCGCTATTTGGACGGAAAGAATGGAGTGTTTTCTTGTTTGAAAAGTAAAAAATGTCAATCGTTGCATAAAATTCAGCCCATAAAATATCCGAGATTCATCCCAAAGAAGTTATCCGGTTTCACCCCAAAAGAGGGAGAGGCTACAGGGGTATATGCTTTCTCGGCCCGAAAGGAAGAGAGGAAATAAAAAGGGACCATAGCTACTAGACCCGACCCGAAGATGAACGAAGACACCCCAAAATTAGCAGAGAACCATAGCATTCATAAAATTCACAGACCAAGAGATTACCCGGAAATCCTTCGCCGTCAAAGAGTTGAATCCTCCGCTCTTCAGTCCTCATGAATCGAACTCCCGCCACATCGTGATTCAAGGGATGATTTTTGCCAAACCCAGGTGGGGAGAGGCAGGGGAATCAACCTGACCCCAAATAAACCAAAACTTCCCAACCAAATCTTGAAATTGTGGCTAAAACCTGCGGATTAATACTGTGGAAATGAGAACACCCGGCGAGGAATCTCAATCCATTGCCCAAAAGCAATGAATCTTGATTCCTCGCCGGAGAAGAAGACTCTTGAAGGAGGGAATTCTTTCTAAAGAGAGAATTTACTCAACTTTCTTCTATTAATACGTTACTCTGTAAACCAATTCCTAGCTACCATTCCACTTTCTTCTCACTAAACCATCTATTTTCTCTCTCTCTCTTTTATACAAAATTTTCACTCATTTTCTACCACTCTCGTGACTATATTCCATTACTCCCTCCGTCCCGATTAAATTGCACACGATCAAAAATTTAATCAAACTAAGAAAACATTGACTAAACATTTGAATAGATATATAAACAATAATATTATTGTATGTGATATCGTTGGATTCGTCATAATAATTTGTTTATAGAAAGTAACTTTTTTTTACCGATATTACATGTAGTTAAATATATTAATGGTCAAACATGTGTGTTGGAGACTGTGAAAAAAATTCTGTGCAATTTAATATGGGACATGGGGTATGTTGTTTTAAATGGATAAAAACCATTTTAATGGAGTATTTGGTTTGATATATTCCGGATGTCAGGCCATGTTTTGTCCATTTTAATTCATCCCTTTTGTCCATTTCTTCCATTTGTGCCGATTTTGCCATTGTATTGTACTGTTTTTGTGATGTTTTTCCATTTTAATGCTTTACAAATATTTCACAAAAATTAGTTCAGCCCTTCAATTGCTTCAAAAGAAAAATGTTTGAACCAGGACATTGAAATGACATGAATTAATCAGTATGTCGATATTTAGCTACAACCCTTGTAAAAAATGAAGATTGAAGTAAGGCTTTAAAGCTATAAACAAAATGCCTGAAGCCAATTTGATAAATATCTATTTTGCCTTCTCACATCAAAGGGCAAAATAGGTATTTCACATCATAATGCCTATCCCAGCGCAACTCCCAGGGTTTATAGGGCGGACTCATGATGGTATTTAAAGCTCCATTTTTCGAAAATCAAACACGAAGAATGCATTTCCCCCCTAAATTTCTTTGAGAAACTATTGCCATGGTGAGTTTTTCCTAATTCATTACCTGCGAAGTTCCTAATTGATCTGTGTTTTTTTCATCATTTACTGCCAACTATATAGTATTGATCTATGTTCGGGAAGTTGTTCGTCCTTTGCGAATTTTCTAGTCCTGATTTGTATTTAATAGTTTCATCCTTTACTGCGAATCGATTTGTAGATTTAGAGGAGTTGTTCACGTTGTTCTTGCATTTATATGTTTACTTGTATGAATTTTGTTCATCATTTACCGCGAACTATGTGGTATTGATCTGTGTTTAGGAAGTTGTTCGTCCTTTGCGAATTTTCTAGTCCTAATTTGTATTTAATAGTTTCACCCTTTACCGCGAATAGATTTGCAGATTTAGGAGTTGTTCACGTTGTTCTTGCATTTATAGGTTTACTTGTATGAATTTTGTTCAGTTCATCATATACCGCGAACTATGTAGTATTGATCTGTGTAGACAATATGGGAGTTATTAGAGATGTATACTAAGCACATACCAGTAGTGATGTACATTATATTCTTGAATATAACAAGTATACATTGTTTTAAACCTATACACTATAAATTTGTATCCTCAGTAGTTGATAAAACTAGTAAAGATTTCAATAAAATCATTCCTATACAATATCTTTTTCAAATTTCATACTAACTCCGTCCCAAAGAAAAGAGTAACATTTGCAATCCTATTTCAGTTTTAACAAATGAGACTACTTTTTGAGGATGGTGGGAGTGGTTCTGATTGATAAAAGATGAGAAAATGTAGTACTTAGGTACAATACTAAAAAAAAACAGAAGGATAATTTATTTATTTAACCATAGATAGAACTAAACTGCAGCGAAGAGTGCTGCTTTAGCAATACAAACAAGATAGGAGTGAAAATAGACAGACGCAAACTAAAGGCATCAATTTTTTTAAATGTTTGTACTCAGCCAGCAAGAGATTTTAAAGTACTGATCCTAAGTTTCTTTTCCTTTTTTTTTTCCAAATGATACATGTATAGTGATTGAAAAAAGTGGTAAGAGACAGAGAAGAGATTGTCTGTAATCTTACTCAACAAATTAGAGTTGCAGGTTCATGAACAAATGATGGAAGTAGTAAAATTACGAATGTTGAAAATGATACAAACCAAATAGATTAGAAGTGAGAATTGCACTTAAATTCTTTTCAAACATGGATGCAAGAGACTCTTAAAAGCACCAATATGGTACATACAAGCCTAAAAACAACTACTCAAATCATATATTGAGGAAAAGAAGAAAAACATTGAAGAATTGGACAATGAAGACTTGTGATATTGTTCAAGACCTTAATGAGAACATGAGCATTATGGTAGAAAATGAACAATATACAATGAAACATATTGTCCCTGAACAAAAATACTCTGAATTCAAAGTTGAGCATTACGCTTACCATGGGGACTTTTCGAGTATCTCCAAGCCCGTCCTGCAGTTGTCACTGCACCTGCAAGACTACCTACAGCACCGTATTTAGCTGCGCGTCGGGCAGTCTTAAGCTGTAAAATGGAAAGACCAACAAAACAAGTTCAAACAATTTTCTTGTACCCTTGTTTTTTGTTCAATTTAGTACCAGGTGGCTTATAATAGGACCCTAATGCCATATAATAGACCGCAACGAAAATTCTGTTCGAGTTAACCTAAGAGGTGCAGAATCCAATTGAACACCACTCAATTTCTATGCGTCTAGAGACAAGCAATGAATAGAAAGGCAACCAGATATGGATCCAAACCCCCCAAAAAAAAGTGTCAATCAGCCTCAAGAGTACTTACAACGGGTCCATGAACAGGGTCAGAGGCAATGGATTCTTCAACATCGGATTCGGACCAGGAGGGAAGCGGCCCGTCGCGCTTGATGAATCTAGAATAATTTCCCAAAAACGAAAACCTTTCGCACCAGAACCCCTTGTACCCATCCAGCAACCCCTTTACGGACTCCATGGATTTCACTCTTCAATTCGATTCTTCTGAACTCTCAGAAATTCACTATTTGTAGCGTCTGTGCCCACGCGTCAGCATTCAATTGGTTTCTCAAGTGTGGGGTGGAGTTCGACCCGGCCCGTATAATTTACCCGATCATAAATAGTCAGACCAGATCATGGACCGAATTTTAGATCCTATCTGGTCCGGAAAATTCGATTATTTGTCCCAAACACCATATAAAAAAAAGGGAAAGTCTCACGAAATGCTGTCTTTTTCCATAAGTTTATGGACAATTCTCATGGACATTTATCTTGAATTTTATAATTTTTTATAAAATTTACATATTACATTTTATAAGTTAAAAAAAGTAATATTATGTATTTGAACGTGAAAATATAAAAATATATGATATAAAAAAAATGTTTTTTTTAAAATTTTGTATGTAATTTAAGAAATGCATTGTATGAGGTAAGAAATAAGTGGCATGTGATCTCCTGACAGGCCACCTGTAAGGAGACCCACTCTAAAAAAAAATCGTTTGCTTTATGTGGATTGGTGGTGTGATGGTGTCTATTGAAGATAATGCTTAGTTTGGTTAGAATCAATTTACTTTTTTTTTGTTTGGACTAGATTGTTTTTTTTAGTCCCTTACAAATTATCTAATACCATATTTTGGTCCCCTTTTGTAAATCAACCCTTAGACGGTACCCAACAGATTCAATTTTTTTGGTCCCCAAAGGTGATTTTCAGGTAAGACTGAATGGTTTTCCAGTATAGTCAAGGGTATAATGGTAATTTTATTAATTAAAAAAATATTTTCAATCAAAAATCCTAATTTTAAAATTTTTAGATTTTCAACTTCATCCTGAGCCCTCGAACCCTCCTGCCTCGAACCTCGAGCCCTATTTTATTTATATTTTTTTAAAACTCAGGGGTTTAATGGTCTTTTTAAATATTTTGACCAATTTTACCATCGACTTTCTTTGAAAACCACCTTTGGGGATGAAACAATTTTAAAAAAAAATTTGTTGGATACCGTCTAGGGGTTGAATTGTTAGCTATGCAACAAAGACTGACTTATGCTACAGATTTAAATATGGAAAATGTGTAAATAACGAATCCTCACTAATAACTAGCCAACAGTTTGTAATTAGAAATATGTACTGGATGAGTTACTACAATAGTGGATGTTTTTAATTTTTGAAAATATTGTGAATATTAGAGCAAAGTTTTGGGATTTATCGTTCAATCCTCTCCGTCACCTATTCTGCTTATTTCCTAGAGTTGATCTTTAAATGATACTGCTAATCACCTAATTTTTTGCAAAAGATTTTGGTCGAATTGACGATGAAATGCTGATAATGTTCTTTTGTTTCGTTGATATTGTGTTATTACACTATTTTTGGCTATTCGAATTTCAAATTCATGAAGAAAAGTTGTTTTGATTTAATTTCCTCAGTATTTGTTGAATCTGCGTTGTTTGAATCATTTATTTCCTCAACCTACAATCTACTGCCACCTTCTACCACCGTTACGTCGATGACATCCTTGGGTAGGCCAAGGTACGTAGAATGAAATTATCCAAGGATATTTACTGGGAATGGAGGACTTGGAATTGTACAGAAAATTGATGGCGAACACCCCAAAAACAATTTAACACTCCAGGAAATGGTGGAACAACAATCGAAGGTAGAAGAAGCAAATCGAAGGAAAAATGAGAGCCAAGTGGCTAAGCAGTCCAAACCTAACGACCCTCGTGGTAAGAGACCAAGTTAAAGACCAACATTTGAGAAGTACACCCCCATGATATGATCCTCGGCTGAAATATGGAGCATCCACATAGGAGTTTTCAAACTGTCGCACCCCATGAGTGACAGTCAATGAGCATTCGCAAGCAGGAGAGCCACCAACAAATTTGGCGATCACCACAAGGATTACAGACACACCACGAATGAATGTGCCCACCTTCGGGCGGAAATTGACCGATGTGAGAGGAAAGGCCTCTTAAAGGATCCATTTTGCCAACCCTATCGAGATGAGAACCCGATGCACATGAACGATAAAGGAAGCACGTGGCCACCTAAGAAAAACTTCAATGCTAAAAATAATGGAGATCAAGACCCCCAGAGCAACGATATGAGTGCCGTAACGAGACCCCGTGAAACCCCCCAATGGAGAACATGAATGAGGGGAATCCTGCCATTAACAGGGTGGCCAATGTTATTAGTGGAGTCGTTGATGAAAGGTCTTTGAATGCAGTTATGAAAGCACAAACGCGACAGGTCCCCGCAGGAGAGCCAATAGGGAAAATACTTCGATCAGATGAAACGATCATGTTCTCGGAATCAGACGCAGTTCCAAATCGAACCGCCTATAGTGATCCCATCGTCATTACGCCAGTAATTGGCACTGCACTGACAAAAAAGGTGTTTATCGATGATGGAAATGAAGTTGAAATCATGTTTGTAAATTGCTTCGATCAATTGGGGATTGGGAGATTTAATCTTAAAAAATCCACTTTGCCCTTATCAGGGTTCACAGGAAAAACTATATACCCCACCGGGGAGATTCAAGTAACTGATAGTGGCAGTTGACTATTTCACTAAATGGGTTGAAGCAGAACCGCTTGCAAACATTAAGGGGAAATCTATCATCTCGTTTTGTTGGAATAATATTGTTTGTCGCTTTGGCATGCCAAAAGCATTACAATGGAACCCAGTTTGCTAATGACCCCTTTAAAAGATGGTGTGAGGAGTTCAAGATCGAGCTAAGGGTCACATCGGTATACCATTCGTAGGCGAATGGTCGGGTTGAAGTCACTAACAGAACCATTGTGAATGGAATATGAAAAGGGCTGGAGGAGCAAAAGGCAACTGGGTCAACGAACTACCTTATGTGTTGTGGTCTTATCGATCGGTGGAGTCTTCGATCACAGGAGATACGCCGTATGGACTTGTGTACGGCTCGGAGGCTATGATACCCGCGAAAGTTGGCATGACTAGCCCAAGAATGATGGTAGCCAGTGGTGTCAGCAATGCCGAAAACTGTTGCCTCAACTTAGATCTAATAGAAGAAAGACGTGTCATAGCATCCATACGTGAAGCCAAAGTAAAGGAAAGAGTGAAACAGTATCATGATCGAAGGGTGAAAGAAGCACAGTTTATTGTGGGGGGACCTCGTCATGAGGAACAATGAGAAGAGTAAGCAGGAACCGGTAGGGAAGTTGAGCCCTAATTGGGAAGGGGCTTATAAAGTGCTTGAGTCTCACCTAGGAGGGAGTTACACCTTGGGTTCAATGAATGGCGACCGCATCCCCAAGCAGTGGAACATAGTTAACCTTCGACAGTATCATCAGTTGTAAAGAACAGTTTTGCTGATGCGCGAAAACTTTGCTTATTTTGTGATGTATCTATTACCATATTTGTATGCTTCGGCAGCAACTGGGTGACTTAATTGAAATTTTGATTTCTCCCCAAGTTAAAAGTGCAAATTTGTTCTAAAGTGATCAAAACTTCACTATTTGGAAGTCCAACCAGTTCTCAAGATTTTGAAGAAGCCCATACGGAGCAGTCCATTACAACAAGCCCACCAAGCCCATAGCTGCCATCATAATTCTTCACTCAAAAACCCTAGGCCGCCTCTCCTCTCCAAATCCTAATCGAGCAGGTAATCTTCTGCATCTCCGATTGCATTTCCTCTCGATTATCATTCAATCTCAAGTCTTGTTCTTAACGTTGTTCCCGTCGAACAGAGAGATGTCTGAAGCTAAGGTCGTCGTCCCGGAGTCGGTGCTGAGGAAGGAGAAGATGGCCGAGGAGTGGGCCCTGGCGAAGAAGAACGATCTGGATGCCGCCAAGAAGAAGAACGCCGCAAACAGGAAGCTTATTTACTCCAGGGCTAAGAAGTACGCTTAGGAGTATGAGGGACAAGTGCTTTTTATTTGAGTCTTTGAAGTTAAATGTAGTTTTATCAATGTAGGAATTTAGGGCTATGTATTGAGTGTGGTGGCTTGTGTTTGGTTTTGCAGCAAAAGGAGCTGATCAGGTTGAAGCGTGAGGCTAGGTTGAAGGGAGGGTTTTATGTGAACCTTGAGGCTAAGATGCTGTTTGTTGTTCGCATTCGCGGGTGCGAGATATTTTTCTGCTTGATTTGATCCAGTGATTAGTGATTTGTTTTTTTACTGATTCTGATTTGTTTTTGGCTATTTTTTCAGTGTCAGTGCTATTCATCCTACTACTAAGAAGATTCTGCAGCTTCTTCGTTTGAGACAGGTGATTTTCATCCATATGTTTGAATTGGTTGTTTGCTTATTCTTTTAGTTTTGTTAGTTGTGACTGTATTTGTTGTTGAGGGTTGTTGATTCATAGAGATGGGGATGTTTGAAGATATTTTGGTTTTGCTAGCCGTAGTGTCTGTCATAGTAATTTCAGAATTTTCCATGTCTTCAACTTCTTCGCTTGAGACGGTGATTTTCATCGATATGTTCGATTGGATTGTTTGCTCATTATTTTAGTTTTGTTAGTTGTGACTGTATTTGTTGCTGGGGGTTGTAGATTCATAGAGATGGGGATGTTTGAAGTCATTTTGGTTTTGCTAGAAGTAGTGGCTGCATAGTAAATTCAGAATTTTTCATTACTGCAACTTCTTCGTTTGTGACAGGTGGTTTTTATCCATATGTTCGATTGGATGTGTTTATTATTTTAGTTATGTTTGTTGTGACTGTATTTGTTGCTGGGGTTGTCTATTCATAGATGGAGACGGGGATGTTTGAAGTCATTTCGGTTTTGCTATCTGCAGTGGCTGTCATAGTAATTTCAGAATTTTCCACTAGTGAAAGTTTTATGTTATTGGTTCTGATACTTTGCAAGAGAAAAACATCCATGGCTTATTATACCACTCTGATTACTCTCTTGGGACCTTATTGAATTGAAGTGCTTCCTTTTGTCTGTGAATATTATTATCTGAACTTTACTTCTGAAATTATGTTAATGTTTTCTGTTGGTGCAGATCTTTAATGGTGTTTTATGTTTTCTGTTGGTGCAGATCTTTAATGGTGTATTCCTGAAGGTCAACAAGGCTACTCTGAACATGCTTCACCGGGTTGAACCTTATGTGGCTTATGGGTGTGTAACTGACTTCGTACTTCTTTTGGATAAACTTCTCATATTCATGATTCCTGAACTAGTCCACCCATTCTCTGGTTGGCAGGTACCCCAATCTGAAAAGTGTCAAGGAGTTGATTTATAAGAGGGGATACGGCAAGGTTGATAAGCAGAGAATTCCTTTGACCGACAACTCGGTCATTGAAAAGGTATTCTATTTTATTTGCGATTCACTGGACTCCCGATATGGCCGGTTTCCGTCATTGATTCCTTCTTTTGACGACAGGTTCTGGGCAAACACGGGATCATCTGCATCGAAGACCTTGTTCACGAGATCCTGACAGTTGGACCTCATTTCAAGGAAGCTAACAACTTCCTCTGGCCCTTCAAGCTCAAGGCACCACTTGGTGGCTTGAAGAAGAAGAGGAACCACTATGTTGAGGGAGGGGATGCCGGAAACCGCGAAGATTACATCAACCAACTCATCAGGAGAATGAACTAGAGTAGCTGTTTGGCGGGGAGTTTTGAGTGAATGGATTTGTGAGACTCTGTGGATTTGTCAGACTTGTGGAACAATTTTTAGTTTTATGGATTTGTTTTATGGACTACTGTTGCAGCTCTAATTTACTTTATTTACTCTTTACAAAATTTGAAGAATGCAAGTTTGAAGATGATTGTTATAGCTATTCTTCATTCGCATGAAGCAGAATCCAACTCGTGAAGCTGATCGTCCAAACACCATAATTATGTATGCGCACATTTTGAGCTTTTCAATTCCTTTTCCTCTTCAGATTCCCCTTCCGAGTGCTTTATGTTGGCTGCATCTTCTGAAATCAATTTCCTTTCATAACTGGATTTTCAATTTCCTTTTCATAACCAGAGTTCTAAGTCCCCTTCCTCGTTTAAGTAGGATTTCAACTCAAATTCCTAGTTAAAATAGGATTTCCAATTCCTTCTCTTTTTCATGGAAACCATCATCGTCTCTCAATATATATGTATACATATAGCACAACCATATCCCTTACATGCATAACCACGACTAAAGGAACAAATTCAGCGGTTGAACATAGCGGTTGGTCAGCAGTTCAGTATAGAGATTGGAGTGGTGCTATTTCGGCAGATATTCAATTGCTAATCCTATCAAACCTTAAATCGGTGAAGGATTTTGAGCGATTTGGAGCTGTTTGTAAACAATGGCATCTCGCCACAGCCTACTACAAGTATCAAGCTCTTCAACACACCCAGTGGCTCGTTGAAAAAAGGCGCACCACATCTAGTTTTATGGTGCACCTTCCCATGGCGGATTTACCCTTTAACATCCGCATTGATGTTAATGAGATTATGCATGGGGCTTCCATTCTTTGTTCTAAAGATGGGTGGCTTCTAAAGAATAAAGGAGCCTACAAAGTATTCTTTTTCAGTTTCTTCTCAAAGTCCATCATTAAGCTGCCGAATCTACCTAAAGCCGGTGCCAAATTCAGTGGTTTTACGTTCACTTCCAATCCAACCTTGAAAGATTGTTTAGTGTTCGGCGTGTCACCACATTCATATTCAGCACATTTATATCTCGGAGCTAGTATCTCCGTTGAGGACAAGAATTGGACTTGGAAAACTTTCAGGTGTTCTAATGATTCTTGCATCAGCAATCCATTTTATCACCGAGGGAAATTTGTTTGTCTATCTGAAGAAGGAAGTTTGGCAGTTTTCCCTAGGGAACTTGATTCATTTGCATGTTTGGGCCCGGGAAAGTTTCCAATAGAATATAATTCAAAGAGCCACCTGTTAGAGGTTGATGGTGAGCTCTTTGCAGTGTCTACGTCCTCAAGGTGTTTGTGGGTTTGTGTTTGCAAATGGGATGATTCTAACGAAACTTGGCATAAAGTTAGAGACATTGGAGACTACATGTTCTATGTGAGTGATAAAGCGTCCTACGCAAAGAAGACCATGGCCCAGCATACGAGGAACAAGCTATATTTTCGCTATTTGGACGGAAAGAATGGAGTGTTTTATTGTTTGAAAAGTAAGAAATTTCAATCGTTGCATAATATCTTCTCGTCCATTCATAACACAGCTGTTGTTCCCGGCAGTTGTTGGATGGATCCAACTCAACATAGCACACCCGAATGGATTGTAAAAAGCGCAGATTGTTTTGGGTTGAATATGAAGGATGACGAAGATGGTGATGACGACGACACCACGACGGCAGTTATACACGATGAAAAGCATGACAAGGACGAAAATGAGGCGTTGCATTACGATTTTCAAGATACATTCGATGATTACAGCCCGGACGATGATGACTACGATGATGATACAGAAGAAGGTGATAACGACGATGATGAAACCACAACAATGGCACCGCAACACAGATACACACGACGAAGATCAAGAAGAACACGTATTGTATCCAGAATTTTTGGAGGAAGACGGCATGTACGACGATGACTATGATTGTGATACAGAAGGCGATGATGATAGGGATCATGACAACGATGACCATACTGATGATACGGGTGATTATAGATGGGGAATTCAATTTCATGACAATTTTTATGACAACTAATTTTGGCATTTCCAATAAATGACATAGTATTTAGAAGATGTGTGTGGTTCAACTAATTTTGGCAATTCCAATATAAGTGAGTGTTCCGTCCACTTATTTTTCACATTATACGCCGCACCTGTTAAATTACATACAAAATTTAGAATTTTTATATTTTCACCTTCAAATACATGTTACTACTTGTTTTAACTTATAAAATACAATATTTAATTCAGATTCCCTTTGCTCTTAGACCTCTACTCTCCATGTTGTGGTCTGAAAGTCCCTGGATCGAAAACTGGCAGCCGCACTGACAAGCAAATTCATAACACAAAAACAAGCAATAAACGTTATTGAGCGAACACAGGTTATGTTGCAAGAATGATGTTGCTTCTTGGTAGTGTCAAATGCAACGGAAAGATGTAAATCAGGTCTCTGAAGAGAGACAATTGCAAATGGTATCAACTTCTCGCTATCAGTTCCACAGCCATTAAAAACTGTAACTATTCTCGGCTGAAGTTTCTTTATCCTCCTTATAGCCATTAAAAATTCTCAAGCATCAAAGGAATGCATCGAATGAGCTTTCAAACCGTTCATCAGATTCCTCGCGATCAAACAACTGTTCCTTCCAAAAATCTCGAAACCCTTCTCGTAGAGGGCCTTTTCAATCTCGAAACCCTTCTCCTTCGACTACTCCAGACGGTTATAGATAGATAACCGCTCTTCTTTGCCGCTTCTCCCCTAGCATTCGGAGCGGATTTTTCTGAATCTGATGACGCAACGGTTTGTGGACTCGAATGGGTATTTTGGCCTCGAATGGGTCTTGTGGACTCGAATGGGTATTTTGGCCTCGTATGGGTCTTGTGGACTCGAATGGGTCTTGAGACCTCGAAGGGGTCTTGAGACCTCGAAGGGTTCTTGAGACCTCGAAGGGGTCTTGTGGACTCGAAGGGGTCTTGTGGACTCGAAGGGGTCTTGTGGACTCGAAGGGGTCTTGAGACCTCTAAGGGGTGTTGTGGACTCGAATGGGTATATTGGCCTCGAACGAGTCTTGTGGACTCGAAGGGTTGTTGAGACCTCGAAGGGGTCGTGTGGACTCGAACGGGTATTTTGGCCTCGAACGGGTCTTGTAGACTCGAAGGAGTCTTGAGACCTCGAATGAGTCTTGTTGACTCGAATGGGTATGTTGTCCTTGAAAGGGTCTTGTGGACTCGAATGGGTATTTTGGCCTCGAATGGGTCTTGTGGACTCAAATGGGTATTGAGACCTCGAATGGGTCTTGAGACCTCGAAGGGTTCTTGTAGACTTGAACGGGTCTTGTCGACTCGAAGGGTTGTTGAGACCTCGAAGGGGTCTTGAGACCTCGAAGGGGTCTTGAGACTCGAATGGGTGTTGTGGACTCGAATGGGTCTTGTGGACTCAAATGGGTATTGAGACCTCGAAGGGGTCTTGAGACCTCGAATGGGTCTTTTGGACTCGAAGGGGTATTGAGACCTCGAATGGGTCTTGTGGACTCGAATGGGTCTTGAGACCTTGAAGGGGGTATTTTAGACTCAAATGGGTATATTGGCCTTGAACGGGTCTTGTAGACTCGAAAGGTTGTTGAGACCTCAAAGGGGTATTTTGGCCTCGAACGGGTCTTGTAGACTCGAAGGGGTCTTGAGACCTCGAAGGGGTCTTGAGACCTCGAAGGGGTCTTGAGACCTCGAATGGGTCTTGTGCACTCGAAGGGGTCTTGTGCACTCGAAGGGGTCTTGTGGACTCGAATGGGTATTTTGGCCTCGAATGGGTCTTGTGGACTCAAATGGGTATTGAGACCTCGAATGGGTCTTGAGACCTCGAAGGGTTCTTGTAGACTTGAACGGGTCTTGTCGACTCGAAGGGTTGTTGAGACCTCGAAGGGGTCTTGTGGACTCGAACGGGTATTTTGGCCTCGAACGGGTCTTGTTGACTCGAATGGGGTCTTGAGACCTCTAAGGGGTCTTGAGACCTCTAATGGGTTTTGTGGACTCGAATTGGTATTTTGGACTCGAATGGATTTTGAGACCTCGAGTGGGTCTTGTAGACTCGAAGGGTTTTGTAGACCTCGAACGGGCCTTGTTGACTCGAAGGGGTCTTGAGATCTCGAAGGGGTCTTGTGGACTCGAATGGGTATATTGGCCTCGAACGGATCTTGTAGACTCGAAGGGATGTTGAGACCTCGAAGGGGTATTTTGGCCTCGAACGGGTCTTGTAGACTCGAAAGGTTGTGGAGACCTCGAAGGGGTCTTGAGACCTCGAATGGGTCTTGTGGACTCGAATGGGTATTTTGGCCTCGAATGGGTCTTGTGGACTCGAATGGTTATTTTGGCCTCGAATGGGTCTTGTGGACTCGAATGGGTCTTGAGACCTCGAAGGGGTCTTGAGACCTTGAGTGGGTCTTGTAGACTCGAATGGGTCTTGAGACCTCTAAGGAAGGCTTTCCCCTGGAATACATCGTGAGTGCTTGACCTCTTGCATACTATCACTTAATTTTCATCGTCAGTGGTTTATTTATCCTTTTTACTTAACCAGGTTGATATTCCACTCGACCCATTTATGTTCGAGATGATATCAAGCTCTGGAGCTGAAGTTGATCTCATCCAAAAGCGGCAATCCCACTACTTGCTTAAAATTGTCATTGCTTTACTCCCTGGGATCGTGATCTTGTGGTTTATAAGAGAGTCCATAATGCTTCTTCATATCACAACAAGACGTTTCCTTTATAAGAAGTATAATCAACTTTTTGACATGGCTTATGCTGAAAACTTCATTCTGGTACTATATTCTTACTCTGGATTCGTAGATTATTTGTTAGAATTATTCTTAATTCTTACTTGATCATCCACTCAGCCAGTAGGGGAAGTTGGTGAAACAAAGTCAATGTACAAAGAAGTTGTATTGGGAGGAGATGTCTGGGATTTGCTGGATGAGTTGATGGTGTACATGGGAAACCCTATGCAGTACTATGAGAAAGAAGTGAAGTTTGTTCGGGTGAGGCTTATTTTTAGTGGCACGTTGATATGGAATCCTGGATGAAGTATTCCAAGAGTTGACATAAATAGTTTCTTTTCTTTCATGTGCCATAGGGTGTACTTCTCTCTGGACCCCCTGGAACTGGAAAAACACTATTTGCCCGGACTCTTGCAAAGGAAAGTGGTTTGCCTTTTGTTTTTGCATCTGGTGCAGAATTTACAGATAGTGAAAAAAGTGGCGCTGCACGGATAAATGAGATGTTCTCTGTTGCAAGGAGAAATGTAAGTCTTCCTAAGAGTTATTGAGTAAATGCTGGGTCCCTTCATTTTTTTTGCATCGTGGCTATGATGTCTCTTTTTTCTGTTAACAATCATCAAGTCAAGAATCATGTTCCTGTTGTTTTATTGCATTTGGTTTTAGCTTTCATAGATTTATATAAACATTTCTTCTATCTTCTAAACACAGGCTCCCGCCTTTATATTTGTTGATGAAATCGATGCTATTGCTGGGAGGCACGCACGCAAGGATCCACGTCGAAGAGCAACATTTGAAGCTCTTATTGCTCAGCTTGATGGAGAGTAAGTATCCTGCTCGTTTATGACGAATCTGTTGTATCTGTACAGTTAAGAAATAGATGCTTAGTCATACTTTTAAGATTGAATTTAGGATGCCATTTCCCAAAATGCCTATCTGAATGAATTGAAAGGTCTCTAATAATGTAACGTTATGGCCTAGAGGGAGCACCTTTTTGCTCATCTGGTGTTTTCTTGAATCATAGAAAAAAAAAGTACCTCACATGCTACAGATTTAGAGAAGACCATATCTGTTTGTTTGTTTTAGGTGATTGGAAGCCAATAATGCATATAGTAGTGAAGTTCTATCAGCAATTGTTATATTTTGTATCTTCTACTAAAACTGTTCTGTATTCCATTTTGGCTGTTATGTTCACTAATATTGAAGTAAATATTTGCTTCCAGGAAAGAGAAAACGGGGGTTGATAGGTTTTCATTAAGACAAGCTGTCATATTCATTTGTGCAACCAATAGGCCGGATGAATTGGACCTGGAATTTGTCCGCCCTGGGCGCATTGACCGTCGTTTGTATATCGGGTTACCTGATGCAAAGCAACGCGTTCAAATCTTTGGTGTCCATAGTTCTGGTAAACGACTTGCCGGTGATGTGGACTTTGGGAAGGTATGGTGCTGTCTTCATTCTTTTTCAACTTGCACCTGTTCTTGTTTGTTGACTTTTCTTACCACACCCGATGAATTTCACATTTCTACCTCCCTAGGAACTCACTAACATTGTATGTCCTTTGCCTAATTATGCAGCTTGTCTACCGGACAGTCGGATATTCAGGAGCAGATATCAGAAATTTAGTGAATGAGGCTGGAATAATGTCTGTAAGTTAAATTTTCAAGTTTGTGCAAGATATGCCGTGTCGAAATATTGTTTATGTATGTTCTAATATGCCTATATAATATGTTTAGTTTTTTCCCCCCATCTTATATTCAATAAGTTTATTGTGCTGTCTGTTACAGACTTCTCCTTGAGTTAATTAGAAAAATTATCACTTCACAACTTCTGCCATAATAGTCAGGTTTCAATTACCATCTCACTGGAGTCTTAGTGTTAGAATAAAACCTTTTCGATCTTTGTGAATAGAGAGAATGAGATGCCCCTTGTTGATCTTTTCTTTCCTCCGGTCGTGGTGGTGTTCACATACTTTAATGTCATCAATGAAAGATCTTCTAAAACACAGAAATGATGCTAACATAGTTAATAGGGCCTCTTACTATAGTTGCTATCTATATAGGTCCGCAAAGGGCGTGATGAAATATATCAGCAAGACATAATGGATGTTTTGGACAAGCAATTACTCGAGGGGATGGGCGTGCTTCTCACTGAGGAAGAGCAACAAAAATGTGAACAAAGTGTGAGTATATATTGAAGTGATCTACCCATGTTTTTTTTGCAATTTACAAGGTATACTTTCCCCTCACGAGCAAAATTGTTTTAATAATCAGGTCTCTTTAGAAAAGAAAAGACTGCTGGCAGTGCATGAAGCCGGGCATATAGTCTTGGCGCACTTATTCCCTCGATTTGATTGGCATGCATTTTCTCAGCTTCTACCTGGTGGCAAGGTATAGTTTATCCTATTATTATCATTAGTTATTCTGCTATCAAAGTTATCTGTTACCTGCCCTTTGACGCATTCTGGTTTTCCACTTGAGAAGGAAACTGCAGTATCAGTCTTTTATCCCCGAGAAGATATGGTTGATCAAGGTTACACGACTTTCGGCTACATGAAGATGCAAATGGTGGTAGCTCATGGTGGGCGGTGTGCTGAACGTATTGTATATGGTGACGACATTACCGATGGTGGACAAGACGATCTGGAAAAGATTACAAAGGTAAATAGATAAAAGTACTTTCAGATCTTAGTGTGAAAACTGTTTCTCCTCTTGACTTTAGGTCAATCATTCTGATAGAATATTAATGAAGGGCTGGTCTAAGTTTCTATATTGTAAAAGATGTTCCAGTGACGATGCTCATTCCTTTGTAGATTGCTCGTGAAATGGTGATTAGCCCTGCAAATGCTAGGTTGGGGCTCACAGCTTTGACAAGGAAACTCGGGCTGATTGATCAGCCAGATAATCCTGATCACGGGCTTATTAACTATAAGTGGGACGATCCTCATGTTGTTCCTGCTGAAATGACGGTTGAGGTTTCCGAATTATTTACAAGGGAGTTGACGAGATACATTCAAGAAACAGAAGAACTAGCTATGAAGGGATTAATGGAGAACAAGCATATACTCGACAAAATTGCTGAGGAACTTCTTCAAAACTCGAGAATAACAGGATTGGTAAACAACTTAGTTCAACTCTCTGGTTGCCTTCTTAAGTCTTCACCTTCTATCATGTTTCTATCGTGTGTCCTCCTTTGTTTCTCATACATGCTTTTGGTGTTTTCGGCTGTCTTTCATATTGTTGGAACTCTATTCACGCTGTCACGTCGTTTTTCTCAGAAAGTGATGGAAATAATAAAAGGGCAGTCCCCCATCATGTTTGAGGACTTTGTGAAGCCTTTCCAAATAGACGTGGATCAGGTATCTATTCCCTTTTCCCTACATTTTGGTGCCATTTTTCTCTTGCTATATATGTCAGAAATTTGGTTACGATTTGTTAAAACTAAGTCTTTGATCTTAAAATATTTGCCAGGAGGGACCATCGCCTCACAATGACCGGGTGCGCTATCAACCTCTCGACATCTATCCTGCCCCACTCCATAGATGCTAGAAGTTGCCATGCGAAGAAAACAGAGAAAGAAACGAAACCTGAGGTATCCTAGCCATGTAAAAGCGCTGTTTTGTTTACTGATGCAATTTTTCGGAGAATCTGGGCAAGAACAATGTTGACTGGGATCTCTAACAAACAGTGTCAGGAATTCAGGATAATTTTTTCCCACTTTTAAAAGTGGCTGTTGTTGAAAGAGTGATAGGAAAAGTACTAGTAGCAATGTGGTTTACATGTTTGTATTTCCTGTAAATGCCACAATTTTCTCAAGGAAAATGAACCTTCCTGATTGATAGAATGAATCACATACTTTAAAAAACAGGAATGATTCGTTATTTATCCATCTCAAGTCACATTATAATAAGAAAATGTAGTCTTTTCACTGTGTTTTTTTACTCGTGTAACAAGTTACGCTGATCGACTAGCTGTTTTTGCAAGTTATTTCAGTTTTGTCGGGTTGTAGCTTACAACTATTACACTTGTGCAGTTACATTGCCACATTGGGTTTTATGATTTTTTGCAGGAATCTCATCACAGAATCAGCATTATTACTGTCGCATTTTGGAACTTTTGGTTGATGTTTGGTCATGTCAGCGAATTTATGCTGTGAATTTTACTGTAATCCATTTAAATGCAGGTCTAATACAATAATCATCAGGTTCATTACAAGTGTTTTCTTTCTGTCTTATTCAAAACAGCCTAATGTATGCTGGAAATTATACAAATCTTCCTTCACTTAATAGTTTCATTTCCACTTCAAAAATGGAACCATTGTACCTATAGTTTGCTGGTTGGGACCCCAACTGGCTTGTCCCTCGATCGCCTCTCCACAGCCCGCGAAAGATCTCTAACTGCTTCCTTAGGGAGACGGCGAGGGCTGCTCAGCCAGAGCCCTCCATCGACAATCATCGTGTGTCCATTGACGTACTTCCCTTCATGGCACGAAAACAAAGAACCGAGGACTAATATCAGAGATCAAAGACAGATTCACAACAATCGACCAAAGCCTAATGAGAAAAAAGACAATGGATTGAAATTTGACACAGCATTCTAACCTGCTTCAGATGCGAGGTAGAGGGCCGACATGGCAATATCCCACTTCTCCCCAAGTTTGTAAAGCGGCATGGTCTCTCTTATCTGGCTACTTATCTCGTCTGGCGCGAGTTTACTCATTCCTGTTGTGTCCCCAATCGGACCTGGTGCGATCCCATTAACTCTAATGTCGTAATCAGTGCCCCACTCGAGAGCCAAACTTCGTGTAAGCGAATCAACAGCAGCCTGGGAGAGAAAGAGTGTTATGGTCGGTATTCGAAGCAGAATCGTGGCAAAAAGAGTATGTGTAGATATTCCCGAACCTTAGCTGAAGATACGTGGATTTGGTACCAAGACGCGGTATAATGTAGGGTGGCGCTAATGTTCAATATCATGCCACCCGTGGATGAGTTCCTTCCCTGTCCACCTTTCTTGAGATACTTAATCGCTTCGTGACACATAGTGAATGTGCCAACAGAATCGATATCCAATACTACAGATAGATCGGGGAAAAAATGGAAGAGAAGAAACTATTCAAACCAAAAGATCAGCAGCCTGACAAAAATGCATGGCTTAACCTAAATTCTCAGAAATACTCATCACTCTGGGGAAAAAACTAGCAAATCATCACACCATAAAACGGTTTCAGAGCATCGAGAAAGCAGACCTGTCCTGAACCCGTTAGGGGATAAGTCCTCTGGCGACACGAGAAAGTTTCCAGAGAGATGTCTGAAGCCAAGGTCGTCGTCCCGGAGTCGGTGCTGAAGAAGGAGAAGAGGGCCGAGGAGTGGGCCCTGGCGAAGAAGAACGATCTGGATGCCGCCAAGAAGAAGAACGCCGCAAACAGGAAGCTTATTTTCGCTAGGGCTAAGAAGTACGCTCAGGAGTACGAGGAACAGGTGCTTTTTTACTTGAGTTCTTGAAGTTAAATGTGTATTTATCGATGTAGGAATATAGGGCTGTGTATTGAGTGTGGGGGCTTGTGTTTGGTTTTGCAGCAAAAGGAGCTGATCAGGTTGAAGCGTGAGGCTAGGTTGAAGGGAGGGTTTTATGTGAACCCTGAGGCTAAGATGCTGTTTGTTGTTCGCATTCGCGGGTGCGTGATATTTTTCTGCTTGATTTGATCCAGTGATTAGTGATTTGTTTTTTTTACTGATTCTGATTTGTTTTTGGCTGATTTTTTCAGTATCAATGCTATTCATCCTACAACCAAGAAGATTCTGCAGCTTCTTCGTTTGAGACAGGTGATTTTCTTCCATATTTTGAATCGGTTGTTTGCTTATTCTTTTAGTTTTGTTAGTTGTGACTGTATTTGTTGCTGAGGGTTGTTGATTCATAGAGATGGGGATGTTTGAAGATATTTTGGTTTTGCTAGCAGTAGTGTCTGTCATAGTAATTTCAGAATTTTCCATGTCTTCAACTTCTTCGCTTGAGACGGTTATTTTCATCGATATGTTCGATTGGATTGTTTGCTCATTATTTTAGTTTTGTTAGTTGTGACTGTATTTGTTGCTGGGGGTTGTAGATTCATAGAGATGTGGGGATGTTTGAAGTCATTTTGGTTTTGCTAACCATAGATTCATAGAGATGTGGATGTTTGAAGTCATTTTGGTTTTGCTAGAAGTAGTGGCTGCATAGTAAATTCAGAATTTTTCATTACTGCAACTTCTTCGTTTGTGACAGGTGGTTTTTATCCATATGTTCGATTGGATGTGTTTATTATTTTAGTTATGTTTGTTGTGACTGTATTTGTTGCTGGGGTTGTCTATTCATAGATGGAGATGGGGATGTTTGAAGTCATTTTGGTTTTGCTATCTGCAGTGGCTGTCATAGTAATTTCAGAATTTTCCACTAGTGAAAGTTTTATGCTATTGGTTCTGATACTTTGCAAGAGAAAAACATCCATGGCTTATTATACCACTCTGATTACTCTCTTGGGACCTTATTGAATTGAAGTGCTTCTTTTTATCTGTGAATATTATTATCTGAACTTTACTTCTGAAATTATGTTAATGTTTTCTGTTGGTGCAGATCTTTAATGGTGTATTCCTGAAGGTCAACAAGGCTACTCTGAACATGCTTCACCGGGTTGAACCTTATGTGGCTTATGGGTGTGTAACTGACTTCGTACTTCTTTTGGATAAACTTCTCATATTCATGATTCCTGAACTAGTCCACCCATTCTCCGGTTGGCAGGTACCCCAATCTGAAAAGTGTCAAGGAGTTGATTTATAAGAGGGGATACGGCAAGGTTGATAAGCAGAGAATTCCTTTGACCGACAACTCGGTCATTGAAAAGGTATTCTATTTTGTTTGCTATTCACTGAACTCCCGATATGGCCGGTTTCAGTCATTGATTCCTTCTTTTGACGACAGGTTCTGGGCAAACACGGGATCATCTGCATCGAAGACCTTGTCCACGAGATCCTGACAGTTGGACCTCATTTCAAGGAAGCTAACAACTTCCTCTGGCCCTTCAAGCTCAAGGCACCACTTGGTGGCTTGAAGAAGAAGAGGAACCACTATGTTGAGGGAGGGGATGCCGGAAACCGCGAAGATTACATCAACCAACTCATCAGGAGAATGAACTAGAGTAGCTGTTTGGCGGGGAGTTTTGAGTGAATGGATTTGTGAGACTCTGGATTTGTGAGACTTGTGGAACAATTTTTAGTTTTATGGATTTGTTTTATGGACTACTGTTGCAGCTCTAATTTACTTTATTTACTCTTTGCAAAATTTGAGGAATGCAAGTCTGAAGATGATTGTTGTAGCTATTGGTCATTCGCATGAAGCAGAATCCAACTCGTGAAGCTGATCGTCCAAACACCATAATTATATATGCACACATTTTGAGCTTTTCAATTCCTTTTCCTCTTCAGATTCCACTTCCGAATCAATTTCCTTTCATAACTGGATTTTCAATTTCCTTTTCATAACCAGAGTTCTAAATCCCCTTCCTCGTTGAAGTAGGATTTCAACTCAAATTCCTAGTTAAAATAGGATTTCCAATTCCTTCTCTTTTTCATGGAAACCATCATCGTCTCTCAATATATATGTATACATATAGCACAACCATATCCCTTACATGCATAACCATGACTAAAGGAACAAATTCAGCGGTTGAATATAGCGGTTGGTCACCAGTTCAGTATAGAGATTGGAGTGGTGCTATTTCGGTAGATATTCAATTGCTAATCCTATCAAACCTTAAGTCGGTGAAGGATTTTGAGCGATTTGGAGCTGTTTGTAAACAATGGCATCTCGCCACAGCCTACTACAAGTATCGAGCTCTTCAACACACCCAGTGGCTCGTTGAAAAAAGGCCACCACATCTAGTTTTATGGTGCACCTTCCCATGGCGGATTTACCCTTTAACATCCGCATTGATGTTAATGAGATGATGCATGGGGCTTCCATTCTTTGTTCTAAAGATGGGTGGCTTCTAATGAATAAAGGAGCCTACAAAGTATTCTTTTTCAGTTTCTTCTCAAAGTCCATCATTAAGCTGCCGAATCTGCCTAAAGCCGGTGCCAAATTCAGTGGTTTTACGTTCACTTCCAGTCCAACCTTGAAAGATTGTTTAGTGTTCGGCGTGTCACCACATTCATATTCAGCACATTTATATCTCGGAGCTAGTATCTCCGTTGGGGACAAGAATTGGACTTGGAAAACTTTCAGGTGTTCTAATGATCCTTGCATCAGCAATCCATTTTATCACCGAGGGAAATTTGTTTGTCTATCGGAAGAAGGAAGTTTGGCAGTTTTCCCTAGGGAACTTGATTCATTTGCATGTTTGGGCCCGGGAAAGTTTCCAATAGAATATAATTCAAAGAGCCACCTGTTAGAGGTTGATGGTGAGCTCTTTGCAGTGTCTACGTCCTCAAGGTGTTGGTGGGTTTGTGTTTGTAAATGGGATGATTCTAACGAAACTTGGCATAAATTTAGAGACATTGGAGACTACATGTTCTATGTGAGTGATAAAGCGTCCTACGCAAAGAAGACCACGACCCAGCATACGAGGAACAAGCTATATTTTCGCTATTTGGACGGAAAGAATGGAGTGTTTTATTGTTTGAAAAGTAAGAAATTTCAATCGTTGCATAATATCTTCTCGTCCATTCATAACACAGCGGTTGTTCCCGGCAGTTGTTGGATGGATCCAACTCAACATAGCACACCCGAATGGATTGTAAAAAGCGCAGATTGTTTTGGGTTGAATATGAAGGATGACGAAGATGGTGATGACGACGACACCACGACGGCAGTTATACACGATGAAAAGCATGACGAGAACGAAAATGAGGCGTTGCATTACGATTTTCAAGATACATTCGATGATTACAGCCCGGACGATGATGACTACGATGATGATACAGAAGAAGGTGATGACGACGACGATGACACCACAACAATGGCACCGCAACACAGATACACACGACGAAGATCAAGAAGAACACGTATTGTATCCAGAATTTTTGGAGGAAGACGGCATGTACGACGATGACTATGATTGTGATACAGAAGGCGATAATGATAGGGATCATGACAACGATGACCATACTGATGATACGGGTGATTATAGATAGGGAATTCAATTTCATGACAATTTTTGTGACAACTAATTTTGGCATTTCCAATAAATGACAAGATGTGTGTGGTTCAACTAGTTTTGGTAATTCCAATATAAGTGAGTGTTCCGGCCACTTATTTTTCACCTTATACGCCGCACCTGTTAAATTACATACAAAATTTAGAATTTTTATATTTTCACCTTCAAATACATGTTACTACTTGTTTTAACTTATAAAATACAATATTTAATTCAGATTCCCTTTGCTCTTAGACCTCTACTCTCCATGTTGTGGTCTGAAAGTCCTTGGATCGAAAACTGGCAGCCGCACTGACAAGCAAATTCATAACACAAAAACAAGCAATAAACGTTATTGAGCGAACACAGGTTATGTTGCAAGAATGATGTTGCTTCTTGGTAGTGTCAAATGCAACGGAAAGACGTAAATCAGGTGTCTGAAGAGAGACAATTGCAAATGGTATCAACTTCTCGCTATCAGTTCCACAGCCATTAAAAACTGTAACTATTCTCGGCTGAAGTTTCTTTATCCTCCTTGTAGCCATTAAAAACTGTAACTATTCTCGGCTGAAGTTTCTTTATCCTCCTTGTAGCCATTAAAAATTCTCAAGCATCAAAGGAATGCATCGAATGAGCTTTCAAACCGTTCATCAGATTCCTCGCGATCAAACAACTGTTCCTTCCAAAAATCTCGAAACCCTTCTCGTAGAGGGCCTTTTCAATCTCGAAACCCTTCTCCTTCGACTACTCCAGACGGTTATAGATAGATAACCGCTCTTCTTTGCCGCTTCTCCCCCAGCATTCGGAGCGGATTTTTCTGAATCTGATGACGCAACGGTTTGCACCGGTTTTGATCTGCACTTTCTTCATCATTTACTGCGAACTATATGGTATTGATCTGTGTTTGGAAGTTGTTCGTCCTTTGCGAATTTCCTAGTCCTGATTTGTGTTTAGTAGTTTCATCCTTTCCTGGGAATCGTAGATTTAGGAGTTGTTCGCGTTGTCCTTGCATTATATGTTTACTTGTATGAATTTTGTTCATCATTTACCGCGAACTACCTAGTATTGATCTGTCTTTAGGAAGTTGTTTATCCTTTGCGAATTTCCTAGTCTTGATTTGCATTTGAAATTTGGTTTTACCGAATTTTTCTAGCCCTTATTAGTATGTTCCCAACGTGACTTATGTAGCCAAGTATGTAATAACTTAAAGCATAAACGACAAAGTATCTTATACCACCTCTGGGGACAAAAACATATCGTTTTGAATTTGTGGGGTGGTATCTGAGGATTGATTTGCAAAATGAGACCAAAACATGGTATAAGATACTTTGTAGCGGACTAAAAAAATAATTTAGCTTTTATTTTATCTCATAGTTTAACCCCTGGAGATAGAAGTTATGATGTTGTGGGCTGATGAAGCAAATTTTTTTATTATTGTTTTTTTTTTACTCAAGCCACATGTTGTTTGAGCATGATGGCTCTTTGATTTGATCGACAAAAGCTAGTTTCATGTGCAGCTTAAAGCAAACAGGAAGCAATAAGAAGGATAATCCAACTTCACAAAATCTCAATACTCACTCACCAGCAAATGAAATACCCCCTTCTAACAAAAGACAGCTTGATAACTAATCAGCATTAATTTCAACTAATTACTCATTCATACTAGCATGCTCTATGTTTGGCAGCTAAACTGCAAGTAAAAGAAAAGAGAGAGAAGAATTAAATGGTAGCAATTAAAAAGACTAAATAATATTACAATTGTTGTCCTACACCATAATAAATAGACGTGCTTGGGAAATCTTAGGGAAGGGAATATGTGGACGAGGTAAAGAAGTGACTAACTTATTAGCTACCACATCATACGAATATAACAGTGCATGATCGAAGAAGTGAATGCAGTTTTTCTTCATATTTGAGTCTGTTGCCGAACAAGAGAGGGGATGCGCGTCGCCATGGCCATTAAGAAAGAAGATGCGATCATCGATACTTTCAACCTGGTTCCAGGTTCCATTTGATTGATCAAACTTGAACACATCTATGGAGTCAGTATCTCGTAGCTCATCCCATGGATTTTTTTGATATTTGAATCCAGAATATAGCATCTCCAGATCCAATGAGAAATTTTAAGCTAGCACTCAGTTCTCTAGGTTTGTTAATGGGTTTCCTTCCCAATTTTGTGACCTTGAGTGTACCATCCACGATATCACATGCAACAAAATATTGTGATTGGCCTATACCGTACATCTTCTGGTTGCATATCGTTATATGAGATAGCTGTTCTTCTGGGTCGTATCCTAACTTGACCCACCTCCGCTGACCAGGACGCCAAATTAGGGCGATGGATCTTGTAGGTGAAAAGATGATGAGAAAACAATCTGGTGCCGTCGGTGGTGCATTCATGATAAAATAGTCTGTAAACCTTATTTCTTTCCAGCGGATTTTCGGCAGCTTGACGCTTTCCAAAGAATCGATGTTGAGCAAAGAAATTTCGAAACTCACTTTGATTTGCAACTCCGAAGTTCCGAAAATCTTGTGTAGTAACACCAACCACCCATTGCTATTTGTCAATATATTTGTAAGAGGACTACTAATCTCTGGTATTTTTACGGAGCAGTAACTCTTCTCTAACAAATTAGTATAAAAAGTGCAAACTACATAATCTCTCTCCCACCGTGCAAGAATGGATTTGGGGTTGGCCTTTTCCCTGGGATGACAAACCATCAACCACGGAGTCGGGAGCTTCGTCGAGCATCCATCTTCAGCCATGGTGCTGTGTATTTTGTACCTATTCAAACGCCCTAATCCTGATATATATATATATACACACACATTTTGAGCTTTTCAATTCCTTTTCCTTTTCAGATTCCCCTTCCGAGCTGCATCTTCTGAAATCAATTTCCTTTTCGTAATTGGATTCCTAAATCCCCTTCCTCGTTTGAACAGGATTTCAACCCAATTTCCTTTCCATATCTGGATTTTCAATTTCTTTTTTCTTCAACACGGAACCATAAGCATTGTGGTTCTTAATGAACAATGAAAATTTCAACAAACACTAGTACCATACATTGTCAATACAATCATGCAATGGCGGCAGTAGGTTCACAATGTCCCCAAAAGATACCCAGTTACAAGTTTGAAGAAAAAGAAGATTGAAGAAAAATGTGGAGTTTTTTTGGAAGGAAGGTTGTGGCGACGAGGAGAGGAATTTTAAATTATATTATTATATATTCAAGCCTTTTATTATTCTATCTATGGTTGGATTTATCATAACATATATTTTTTAAAAAAAAATTATTAAAAATTTGAGATGTTCTCCTGTGAGGCAACCTAAACTTTAGGCATGCGTTTTTATGCAATTCTAACTATATTTTAGCTCTAGGGACATATCTCTAGTAATTTTACTGGGACCTATCTCTAATAATTTTACAGGACCTATCACTAATATTTATCTAGGGGCTTACTATCTAATTTTTTCCATTATTTTATCGTCATCTGCAATCTGCAAAAAAATTCAAAAAATATTTTTAAAATGCAAAAAAAATCAATATGATCATCGAACTGAAAACTATAAACATCGGCTACAACTAGCAAAACATCAACGAAAAATCATAAAACATCGACTAAAAAATTGCAGCAAAAATATATTTTTAAAATCAAATAAAATAACAAAAATTATATTAAAAAATAAAATTAATATCAACAAAAAATTGAAAAAACTTCGACTACAACTAACAAAACATCAACTAAAATTCATAAAAATCATAAAACATCAACATTCATAAATTGAAAATCATAAAAACATAAACAAATCTTCAATTATCAAATATATATATTTTTAAAAAAACTACAAACATCAACCAATATCACCCAAAAGTTTAAAACATCAATTCCTATCACCTAAACACCCGGAAAATGAAAAACGTCAACATAAGAAAAAAAAACACTGCAAAACACCATCCTATACCACCCAAAAACTACGGACATCAACTTATATCACTTAAACCTCACCTAGAAAATGGGGAAAAAATCAACATAGAAAAAAAAAAGCGAAAAATATCAACCATATAACCCCAAAAAACTACAAAACATCAACTCATATCAACTAAAACTCACCCAAAGAATGAAAAACATCAACATAAGAGGAAAATATTAAAAACATTAACAAAAAGGCTACGGTGCCTTAAGAGTATACATTATTCACTTTGAAAATCATATAAAAGCAACATTTTTTAAAAAGGAAAATCATTAAAAAAAATTAAAAACATCAACTCCTAACACCTAAGTCTCATCCGGAAAATGAGAAACATCAACATGAGAAAAAAGGCACTGCAAACACCAACTCATGCTTCATTAAAGACAGCCCACAAAGACGGTTCCACCTTTTTTTTGTGGAACCGCCTTCCCTAGCAAGTTCCGAAGGAGGAACTCGTGAATATTAGCAGGAAAAATTGATGGAAGGCAATTCAACTGAAAAAAAGAAGGCGACTTTCCGAGAACCGCCTTCTATAGATCACATTAAAAGGCGGTTCATTATTGAACTGCCTTTAATTGGCACCGATAGAAGTTGGTTAAGCCAAACCGACTTTAATCGTAACCGGTTCCAAATGAGGAACATGAGTTCCGAACCTGGAACTCCTTTTAAATAAAAATCCGATGCAATCCCAAGCCCATGTTCACGCCTTAGTTTGTTTTCCCATTTTCACTCCTTCTCCGGCCCTCTTTCCCTTTCCCTCTCCAGCCTCTCTCTCCCTAAACCCTAAATCACCTCACAACGCCCCCTGTCTCCTCCTCGCGTCCCTGGCTCCGGCTCTGCTGCGCTCATGCTTCCTCCTAACGTTGCTTCTTCCACCACTCCTGGGCCTCTTCGTGTCTGGCCCCACCGCGCCCTTGCCTCCTCCTCAAGTTGCTTGCCTCGCCGCATCTGACCCTGCCGCACGAAGGCTGAGTTCGCCTCTTCCTTTCACCAGAGTTCGTCGCTACTCTCCAACAGTTTTCGCTGCTGAAATGGGCGAGGAAGCGAAGAGAACGGTGATTGGAATTTCAGCTCCGGTTGTCAAGTTTCTCAACGATGATCGAAGGTCCGCCTCTGGCTTGGCTCCGGCTTGACTTGGCACTGCATAGTCGGCAAAACTTTCGGTAGAGTTTTGTACTAATTGCGTTTACAGTTTTAGCTGGATTGATAAATTGCAGAGACTACTAGACTTTAAAGCATATATCTACCGACTTTCTGAGTATAATCAGAATCCTACCATGCATTGTAGTTTGGTGCTCTAGGAACAAGTTTCTTTTTGAATCCACCAAGCCAAACATTAACCAATGACTAAAAACATCCTGAACCAGTACCAGGATTTATTTCTAGCCCATAAGCTTGGTTTTAAATGGAGTATAGCTATCGGCTTCCCAGTTTTGTTGCACTCAAACACTCCTGGTTCAAAACATAGAATCTTGGCTAGAGTCATTGGATGGTGTCCCCTAAAAATTTGCAAACTAAATACTGATGGTTCAGTACTTAGTAATGGAGAAGCTAGGGCTGGGGAAATTTTAAGAGATTCCAAGGGACAACTAATCAGTGCAACCACTAAATACTTGGGTAGCTATTCCACTCTGATGGCAGAGTTAGAAGGGATAAAACTTGGCCTTGATTTAGCAGAGATTCATGGATGCTTTTCTTTGGGTATTGAGTGTGACTCACTTCTTCTGGTTACGACGATCAGGAGAGAATTTAGAGCGCCATGGAGTCCAGCAGACACATCAATATCAATCAGGTTTTCAAATTGAGCTCACAAAGAAGTTTTTCTGCTCTCCAAATCACACAGGAGAAAAGGATCAAAGTTGATTTTTCCAGCTTCAGCATCTACATTAATCAGGCTATTACACAGGGCACACCAAGCTGCTTTTCTGCAATCAAACCACACGGGAAAAGAGATTCCAAGCTCACATGAGACTCTGGCTATTTACTGGATGTTTTCCAAGTAGCTCACTTCTGGGGAAGTGGGTTGTGAGGAGCTACTATGGAAGTCCATCAATTATAGCCGACACAGGAGTGGAGGCCACGAGGCATATACCCACCCGAGTGGAGAGATTCGAGTGCAGGGTGAGCATTAATTCCATCCTTGTGTTGAGGATGTATTAATTTCATTAAAACAGTCTTTTAGGAAATACGACAATTCTCTATACCAGTGCTCACGATGGAGAGTGCTATGCTTGAAATGAGCAATTTTGAGCATTCATTACCGTCATGAATTATGTGCATTTTAACCTTATATTTTTTAAGGCTTGAAATGAAGAAAAGAGGACAAACGAGGTACAACCAAAAAACGCTTGAAATGAAGAAAAAAGGACAAACCACGTACAACCAAAAACGCTTGAAATGAAGAAGAGTACAAACCACGTAAACCAAAAACAATGGATAGTTGTACCAGAAGGCACTATTCACAACCTTCCTGCCCTCTCTTGTACTTACAAGCCCTTCAATTCAAGGCCCACAACACAAAACCTTGTACGCCCCTCTTGACGTCCTGTACACCCGGCATCTCATGGTCTGCATATCAACACAAAAACTGAAGGCTATAAAAACAGGTAAAAACAAAGAAACATACAAAAACAGAATATCAAGAGCAACCCATACCTATGTTTGTTGGAATGTTTGGTGGAACTTCCAAGGTAAGATTTCCCCAGAGAGAACTCCATTTTCGGCCACATGTTTACAGCAATAAATAGCATACTTATTAAAGCTAAAACTACATAAACAGAGCAATGCAAAATTCTAATTTGTAGATAAAAATTGTGAATAAAAATGGTTTTAAAACCCAGGCTGGCGTGCAAACAAGAATCTTGAATAAAAAGAGCATAATCTTGAATAATGCCAATGATTTACCTTGCCAAATCCATAGTAAAGATTTTTTATGGTCTCTGAAACCTTCTTCTTAGACTTTGCGATGGTGCCCAGGCGGACAGCTCCAGAGTCAGTGAAATTATCATTATTAGGGGGAAATGAGAACAACGAAATGAGAGAGCTGGGGTCGAAATGTTGAAATGATGGGGTTTATAAAGGCATTGGAGTATAGAACCAGGCCCAAGCCCAAATCGTTTCCACCAGCCCCATAGGGTCCGAAAATCTTGGACCCATTGCCAAACCCGATGGATCCAGGTCAAAAACGGGTCCAAAATGTATCTAATATTCTATTTTTTTTCTTCACAAAACAAAACTATATTATAATTACAAATAATTCTAATTCAATGTGCATCTGAATAATTTTTCAAGAAAAAATATGAAATACGTAGTATTTGTTGAATTAAAACAAAAAAATACAAAGAGACCATTAAAGTAATTAAGATATTACATCAAAACTTTGTATACAACTAGGTTATATAGGTAAATGGGTCGGGTCCTAGACCCATGATCATCCCTACCCGAGCCCCTATTCGATCCTATCAGATTTTATAAATCAAGGTCACCAGCCTTGATAAATCAACGTTTGATCTTGACTTATTGATCTGGTTCATCGAGACATGAAATGAACATAAACGATGAAATCCATGTATGAATCGAACAAAAACAATGGAAATCTACATAGGAAAATATTTGAACTATCAGATCTGGAAATACAAGAGAGTGAAAAAACCAATACCAGAGGAAATGTATCGAGGAGAGAGAGAGGGGATGAGAATATGGTGCGAATGATAACAGATGAGAAGCATTTATACTCTACTCCCATCAAAACCCTAGATTAATTGGGGCAAGTTGGCCCGAGTAAGAGTATTCCACAAATATAAATGATGGATTAAAAAAAATAACAAATGGTATGCGTGGGGACAAAACTAAAACAAATGGTATGGTTGGGCCAAGCATATACTAAATGGGCAAGTTTCAGTTTTTTAAAAAAATTAACCCATATTAATGGGAGGGATATGTACTAGGTTCTCCAAATCGTAAAAAAAATTGTTTACATACGTTTAGCTTCAAAATAGTTTTGAAAACTTTGTACAAAGAGATACAGTGTGGTTGTCAAAATATGTGAGCAAAAAGTCTACTTAGGGCGTTTTTGTCGATGATTCCATTTTCCATGTCTCCACCCCTCATGTTTAACATGGTTAAATGGCCATGTTAAACAGGTTTCGAGTGATGGAAATCAGGCTTCGAAGCTCTTTCTATCTTGTGGCTTCTCTTCTTCCCCGCCTAGTTCGAGGTCTCGAGGCTCAAGGGCTCGAGATTTAAAGGCTTGCCGCTTCGAGCCTCTAGGGCTCTAAGGCTCAAGTGCTGGATGCTCGAGGGCTCAGGGCACGTGGCTCGAGTACTCGTGGCACAATTGAGGAGGTTCTTCATCTCGAGGATCCCTTAGATTGGAGGCTCGCGGACCCGTTTGTTCGAGTGTTGTTGTGTTGGAGATCCAGTTTCCAACAGTGCTCCATCTGGTGTCTCGTTATTTTTGCTGCCGCCAATTGATTTGCGACCTCGAGGTTCTAGTGTTCGAGGCTCGAGTGGTCGATGGCTCTAGGCCTCGGGGTCGAGGGCTTGACGGTTCTAGGTCTCGATGGGTCGAAGTCTCGATGGGTAGAGTGCTTGTTTGCTTGAGGGCTCGTGGTCGAGTGCTTGACATGTTCGAGGGCTCGCTGGTTCGATCCTCGAATTGCTTTTTCTTCTTGTTGAAAAAACTACTACCAGTCTTCTCCTTGTGCACATAAACTGTTGAAAATTAACAACATATCAGTAGCATCCATTCAAGCAAGTCTAATTGCTGGGAGTTGGATTTTATCCAAATGAATAGGCCCTTTGTTCTCTGGTCAAGCTGTTGAAAACTAAGGTTCTTTTGTTGTGATTTGATGGCAAGTTTGCTCAATATATCGGCCACTAAGTTGCCCTCTTTGAGTGAGTGTGTGTGTGTGTGTGTGTTTGTGTGTGTGTGTGTGTGACTTGTATATTTCCTAGTTCCAGAGCCAAATGAGAAGCAATTTCAAAGGATTGCCATGGAGCTTTTAGGGGGTTATTTACAGTATGAACAACATTTATGCAATCAGTTTCTATAGATTGCCATGGAGCTCTTAGAGATAAGTTTTAGTTTAATCTTAGCTCGTTTAACCTATCTCGAGATCTAGTTACTCCGATCAAACCTATGAAATCTTGGTTCGAATTTGAAATAGAATGAAATTAGTTAATGATTAAATATATATATACCTTTATAAATTAAAATGACAAATTTTCATTTTAGACCGACTAACAGTTAGAAGAGGTAATTTTATAATGTAGGTAACTGGTTGGGTGATTTGATGCTTGTTTTTAGGGATAAATACATTTATAAATCCGACTTTACACTGAAAGTGCAGTATAACCCTGCAATATCATAAAGTGTCAATTTAACATTAACTAATTATTATATGTGTCAATCTAACCCTAACTTTCAAAAAATCTGTGCTGATATAACCATCATCTTTTCATGATGATGAAAGTTGGCAGAGTCAAGGGTTATTTTGGCTCTTTCAGAGATTGCAGGATTATATTGGCACTTTCAGTATAAGATTAGGGAGCACTTAACTCTTGTTTTTATTCATTGCAACAGGTTCCTGTAATTTTGAAAAACTTTTTGAAATGTATCGCATTGTATAAATCATTATAATTTAACTTTAAAATTTATTGAAATGAGAATTTTCATAATTTATATAGCCGTTAGTCGATCTAATAGGAGACTTTCTAACGGAAAAAATATACATTATTGCATCGCTCGTCTTCCCCGTTTTCTCTCTTCTCTCTCCTCCAACACCACCACTTTTCCACCGTAACGGTAACATCGTCACCACCTGCAATCATCTATTCCCTACACCATACTCACCCTGATCTGATCTAGATCAAGCACACTGCCACGATGGCGGCTAATTGAAGCTCTGCCCAGGCATTGCAAGCGAAGAACCCCCCAATCACCACAACCCTACCAGCTACACTAAAGATGGTACTGCTCGTTACTGCTATTATTTTCGGTAGCACGACCTAACCTGACCGGACACTGAGTGGTGGGTTTGGGGTGTTACAGTACTGGTTCGAACACTCCACTCGAACCAGTACCATTCGAACACTCCACTCAAACTCTCACCTCTTCAACCCTCCAATGGAACCCTAATCTCTCGAACCATCCAATGGAACCTTCATCTCTTGAATCCTCCTCTCGAACTGTTACCTATCGAACCTCCACTTGAACCTCCACTTGAACCTCCACTTGAACCTTCACCTGAACCATCCAATGGGACCTTCACCTCTCGAACCCCCTTCATTGGAACCCCTCCACTTGAACCCTCTGCACGTGAACCTTACCGCTCGAATCAGTTCCTCTCGAATCACTCTAGTGGGACCCCTCCACTTAAACCCTCTGCACATGAACCATCACCGCTCAAATCAGTACCACTCGAACCAGTACCACTCGAACTCTAGCCTCTTGAACCTTCACAAGAACCTTCACCTCTCGAACGTCCAATGGAACGTCCAATCGAACCAGTACCATTCGAACCCTCCACTCTAACTCTCACCTCTCCAACCCTCCAATGGAACCTTAACCTGTCGAACCATCCAATGGAACCTTCATCTCTCGAATCCTCCTCTCGAACCGGTACCACTCAAACCTCTACTCGAAATGTCACTGCTCGAACCTCCAATGGAACCTTCACCTGTTGAACCGTCCAATGAGACCTTAACCTCTCGAATCCGTACCTCTCGAACCTCCACTCGTACTCTGACCTCTTGAACCTCCAATGGAACCTTCACCTCTCGAATATGTAACAGTTGAACAAGTACCTCCCGAACCAATACCACTCGAACCTGCACTTGAACTCTCACCTCTCGAACCTCCAATGGAACCTTCACCTCTCGAATCCGTAACAGTCGAACAAGTACCTCTCAAACCAGGACCACTCGAACCTCCACTCGAACTATCACCTCTCAAACTCCAATGCAACCTTCACCTCTTGAATCCGTAACACTCAAACTAGTACCACTGGAACCTTCACCTCTCGAACCTCCACTTGAACTCTCACCTCTCGGATCTCCACTGTAACCTTCACCTCTCGTACCTCAAATGGAACCTTCACATCTCGAATCCGTACCTCTCAAACCATTACCACCTGAACCCTACACTCAAACTCTCACCTCTTGAACCTCCAATGGAACCTACACCTCTCGAATATGTAACACTCGAACCAGTACCACTTGAATCTTCCACAAGAACCTTTACCTCTCGAACCCCAATTGAAACTTCACCTCTCGAACCTCAAATGGAACCTTCACCACTCGAACTCTCACCTCTCAAACCTTTACTGGAACCTTCACCTCTCGAACCTCTACTTGAACTCTCACCTCTTGAATCTCTACTGGAACCTTCACGTCTCGAACCTGTAATGGAACGTTCACCTCTCGAATCCGTACCTCTCAAACCATTACAACTCGAACCCTCCACTCAAACCCAGTACCTCTCAACCCTCCACTGGAACCTTCACCTCTCGAACTCCAATGGAAACTTCACCTCTCGAATCCGTACCACTCAAACTCTCACCTCTCAAACCTCCAATGGAACCTCCACCTCTCTAATCTGTAAACCTCGAACCAGTACCACTCGAACCTCCACTGGAACCTTCACCTCTCAAACCTCCAATGGAACATTTACCTCTCGAATTCTTACCTCTTGAACCAGTACCACTAGAACCCTCAAATCGAACCCAGTATTTTTTATTTTAATTAATATTTTAATTTCATATTAAAATTTTCAGAGGACGTATTCGAGGGCTCGAGGCAGTGAGGAAGATGGTGGGCAAAGGAAGGAAAATGGCGGAAGAAGTGAGGAAAACATGCGATAAAACCGACGAAATGAGGACGCATTCACCGAATGTGTCCTCTGAAAGCTAATTAAAAAATCCGACAACCCTCAGGATGCATTCACAAAAAAATGTATTAAACCATGAGGACGCATTTCGTAAATGCGTCCTCTTATTTTCATGCAAAAAAATTCTAAAAACATGAGAACACGAACGCATTTACTGAATGCGTTCTCCACCTTCGCGTCCACCGTCGGTTACTGTAGTCATAATAATTGGATTTTTCCTTGGATAACATAGTGGAGGACGCATTCTCCGAATGCATCTACTGTGCACGAGAAAATTCTTGAACTGTGTCTACAGTGGCACACAGTAGATGCAATTGTGGAGAACGCATTTGGCAAATGCGTTATCTCAATTTTTGAATTTTTTTTACTGAATTTATGAGGACACATTTGACAAATGCATCCTCTTTAATTTTCTATTTTTTTGGATCCTTGATTGAAGAGGACGCAATCCCTAAACGCGTCCTCGGTAGTCCCTTTTTTTGAATTTCTGCGTTAATGAGGATGAATTGATTGAATACGTCCTCCAATCCGTGCTGATTTCCGTGCTGCCACGTCGGTTGAATGCATCCTCCACCGATAAAAAATCACGCAAGGGTGGATGATGGACTCTCGAGGGATGGAAGGTATACCCTCGAGGAGTAATTTGTGTGTCCCAGTGGTGGATGGTATACCCTCTCGAGGGGGTGAATGGTACTATCTCGAGGTGTGGATATGTTATTCTGGGCTCTCGAGGGGTGCTGTCTTCTCATAATTTTTTAAAGAAAAATTCAGAAAGTGAGGACGCATTCAACGAATGCGTCCCCTGCATAGCTTGCAAAAAAATATAAATAAAATTCCTAGATGCGTCCTCCACCATATTATCCAAACCGCTGAAGGATGCACATTTGCATCCAAAATCTTGAGATCATGCATAGTAAAATCAAGCTCTTATGCATAGGTTTTGTGATTTTGTAGGTGTTGAATCTTACAGCTCTGATACCATGCAAGGATTTGAAATGAGAAGCATAAGATTATGTATTCATACAAGGAGAATGAGGGAGATTAATGTCTAAAATAACTCTAACAACCTACGGGTGAATAATAGAGATCTGCGTGGTTTTTTTGAGGTAAAAAAAATTAAAAATACAAGCAAATTGATTCAAACCAAACTAAGCATTATCTCCAATAGACACCATCAAACCACCAAGCCACATAAAGCAACTATTTCTATTATATGTTTTTTGAGACAAATAATAGAATTTTTCGGATCTAAAATTCGGTCCATGATCTGGTCTGACTATTTATGATCGAGTGAATTATACGGGCCGGGTCGAACCCCACCTCACACTTGAAAAACCAATTGAATGCTGACGTCTGGGTTTAGAATTTCCCCCTTACGGATGCTGCAAATAGTGAATTTCTGAGAGTTGAGATGAATCGAATTGAAGAGTGAAATCTATGGAGTCCTGTAAAGGAATTGGTATGAAATTGGAATTGGATTTGTATTCTTACCATAATTGTAGATGTAATTGTATTCTGTTACCTTTTTCCTAGCTTGTATAGGTATCTTGTACTACTATACAATGTATCATGAATTCATGAATACAATACAACATTATTACCCTTATTTCCTACATGGTATCAGAGCCTAAAATTCTGAAACCTGAATAGAAAACTTTCCACTGCATTAAAACCTACAGTCCAACGTCCACGCGCCACCGATCTCGCCGCCATGCATAGACCACCGCCACACATCGCTTGCCGATTGCCGCCGTCCAACGTCCGACCACCGCTTCCACGCGCCGCCGCTTACTCTGCGTCGGTGTGTCTTGTGCTCCTGATTTGTACCTAATTTTTACAATATGTCTGCATATGAAGAACAACCTCGTTCTACTGTTCCGGAGGGTTCAAAGATTGAGGATATGAGTGGTTATGATGTGATTACAGCTTTACTTCAGCAGCTGCAGTTGCAATCTGGCCCTCGTACTACTTTACCGGTTGGTAGTGTGTCGACTGATCCTTACTTCATTGGTCCTGGCGATGGTCCAGGTTTACAACTTATACCGACCATGCTGAAAGGTCAAGAAAATTATATTGAATGGTTCGATGCGATTTGTCGCACATTCCTGGCCAAGCACAAGATTGGGTTCATTGATGGATCCATTACCAAACCCTAGGATGATCATCCTGATGCTGCTGTTTGGCCTGGGGTTAATGCTACTCTTGTTTGCTGGATCTTGCAAACCCTGGATCCGGTGTTGAGATCTTCTACAAGTTCGTTTGCCACAATCAAGGATTTGTGGTATGATCTGAAGGCACGATTTATTCTCGCCGATGGTATGAAGCTTTTGCAGACGCAAGAAGCCATTCGAGGTTGCAGGAAAAACGATCAGCCCATCGACATCTACTTTGCCAAACTAAAGAAGTTGTTTGTAGATTATCACTGCATGCGACATCCCCTAGTTTGTACCTGTGATGATTGCAAGGCATTATGTCAGTGCAATTTTGCTGCGAAAGTCTTCCAAGAGAGAGAGAAGGCTTTGATCTACCAATTCATCTCTGGTCTCGACGAAGGTTTTCACACTTTGTGATCACATATCATGAGCATTGAGCCACTGCCATATGTCATGAAGGTGTATGCCCTTGTCGCTCAGGAGGAGACTCATAGAGCTATTATTTGAGCTCGTGAGCCTTCTTCTAACTCCATGGCGTATGCTGCACGACGTTCACCACCTGCAAGTTCTTTGCCAGTTGTTCTTTCTATAGCCGACCGCAAGAATCTTGTCTGTACCCATTGTCATTGCAAGGGTCATGATAAAGATACATGTTTCCAGATACACAGTGTACCAGATTGGTTCAAGACGAGCAAGAAATCGGCACCACCTTTCCCGCCATTAGTCAACGTCGGTCAAACAGGCGGCACCACCGATCTCCAGCTCCCACCGCCGTTCGTCAAAGTTGCCTTGTCGCCACCTAGCCTGGCGGCGGCCTCATATGGTGTTCCTTCACGCTCCGATTTTGGCCCTGCTCTGTTTGATGACCAATGGAGCACGACCATGAACCTGTTTAATCAGCTTCATTCTCTTACTGGCGATGAGTCTGGTAAGCATACTTTACCATGGATAATTGATTCGGGAGCCTCTTATCATATGACTGGTGACAAAGGTTCTCTTTCTGATCTTACTACTACTATTGATGTTGTGAATATTTTTCTGCCTGATGGCTCGATGTTCTACACTACTCAATATGGATCTATTTGTTTTGATGGTCTTATACTACCACACATGTTATATATCCCTACATTGCGATGCAACTTACTGTCATGCTCTAGATTGTTATCTACCCCAACCTGTCTAGTTTTCCAAAAATTATTGCATTTTACAGACAATCAGTACGAGGAGAGTGATTGGCGTGGGTGAACAGAAAAGGGGGGGGGTGTTTTGGCTTCGTCTGCTGGATGCTCGTGTTCCCAGTCCTGTCCTGTAGTCTCTTCCTACAGTTGCTTCATTGTCTTCTTCCGATTTATAGCATCAGCATTTTGGTCATCCATCTTTCACGGTGTTGTCTTTTATTTCTCCTGGCATTAATAAACATTCAGTACCTTGTTCTATATGTTATAGAGCAAAACATACTAGACATAGTTTTCAATTAAGTACTACAAGACCCATTCGATGACACAAGACCCCTTCGAATCTAATGGACCCCTTCGAGTTCACAAGGCCCTTCCGAGGTCACTAACCCCATTCGAGTCCACGTGACCCCTTCGAGGTCTCAAGGACCATTCGAGTCCACATGAACCTTTCGAGGTCCGAAGACCCATTCGAGTCCACATGAACCCTTCGAGGTCTCAATATCTATCGGAATCAATTGTGATAAAAATTTGTAAAAACCACAAAACTATTTGAAATTAACTACATAACAAGAATTAGTTAGGCTGAGGTGCTCTGAACTCCCCTCACATTTTGACTTTTAGTTAAGTGCTTTGGTAATCAGACAACAACCAAATCCTCTTTGTAAAAGTCCCCCGACTTGTTTAGTATTTGGCATAGGTGACGTCAGTCTTCAGATCTTGTATTTTTTTTAATTGAAACCATCCGAGGATGGAGGGAATATATTAGGCTCCCCGAACCGAAAGAAAAATACAAATTAGCTGGCCTCGAAGGCATAGTTCGATACAAAAAGGTATAAGCTCTTGAAGCAAAATAGCACTTGCTTCCAAAGGTGGTGTTTCCCCCTAAAACAGGACTAGACCATGTTAAAGTACATCGATGATCCAGCAGGGGATTAATACCCCGAACAGATCGGGGAATCGAAAAAATGAAACCCCAGTTTGTCAAAGGTATGTTAACCGGATGGTATGTGATGGTAAGTCCCAAAGAACAAGTAGAGCTCCAAAATCCATTGTTCAGTATGTCATCCTAGTGCTGTTGAGCGGCAGTTTGAAAATACTCGTAGCCCCCTCGAGGCCTCGAAGCCCCGTCGAAGACTCGAAAGCCCCTTGGAGGACTTAGAGCCCCTTCGAGGACTGGAGCCCCCTCGAGTACTCGAAGCCCCCTCGAGGACACGAAGCCCCCTCGAGGACCCGAAACCCCATCGAGGGCTCGAAGCCCCCTCGGGGACTCAAAGCCCCCTCGAGGACTCGTAGCCCTCGCGAGGACCCGAAGCCCCCTCGAGGACTCGAAGACCACTCGAGGGCTCGAAGCCCCGTCGAGGACTCGAAGCCCCCTCGAATGCCCCTCGAGGACTCGAATGCCCCCCCGAGGACCAATTTTTTAGCACTGATTTTTAAAAATCGGTGCTATTTATTACAAAAATCAGTGCTAAGTTTTAATTTTTAGCACCGGTTTTAAAAACCGGTGCTATTTTTTACTACAACCGGTGCTATTTTAAATTTTTTGGCGGGAAGATAGAATTTTGCAAATATTTAGCACCGATTTTGAAAAATCGGTGCTAATATTTTCAAAACGGTGCTATTTAATTTTTTTGGTTATTTCTTCGGCGGGAAAAATAAAATTTTCTAATTTTTAGCACCGGGTTTTAAAGCACCGGTGCTAATTGTTTCCAAAACCGGTGCTATTGTAAAATTTAGCACTAGTTGGTTTTGAAAACTGCTGTTAAAAATTAGAACACCGGTGCTATTAAATTTTTAGCACCGATTTTAAAAACCGGTGCTAAAAAACCGATGCTAGAGGTGGGTCTCTGTGGTGGTGTCCACCAGCTGCAACGGTTACTGCTATTGCTGCTACTTCTACCCCTACTGAGATTTTTAATTTTTTTTTCAATGATTAGCAATTTCATAATCTTCTTTGCAAGTTGGGCATTCTTGTCATCATGCTCCAACTTTAAGGAAATAGAAACACTTTCTTTGTAGGAAAGGTTATAAATGGTAGTTAACTTATAGAATTAATTTCCTTATGGAATTAGTTATAGATATTAGTTTTCTTATAGAATCTTATTCCTGTCAGACTTTGGTTTGCTGTAATTCTATATATTGTAACATTCATCATTGATGAGATGTGTCATTGATGTGATATCAATGCACCATAATAAAGGCCTTTCATATTTTATCAGTGTGTCAATTTCTTATTCATCCGTTCAAACAAACAATGCTAAGAGAACCGGTAAATGCAAAAGTTGTTGAAGTACGAAATCAATGAGGGGGAATGTGGAACATAACTGTCCTAAAGTACATCATTTCAAGAACTCAAACTGCCGCATCTTTATTTCCACTACGTTAAATACCAGTTTTGCATCTTCAACCAAGCATTAAACTTTCGCCGAGGCAACATACTTTACGAGCTTTGCCCCCACATCCGGCGAGTTCTTTGAGAAAGATTCCTTCATAGTCTTGTTCTTGGCTTGGATTTCTATTTCCAGCCTTTTCACTACAGAATCAGAATTCCCGCTTTCCTGCAAATTATCCATCCGATCGAAAAGACCAAAAACAATGACGAAAGAGCGAGGAAAATTAACAAAATGCACCTGTAAAGTAACAGTATATTCTGAAGTGTTCTTTTGAAAAGTACTTAATAAGATTTCAGAAAAGTAAAACACCTCTGAAATGTTCTTTTGGTATTCACTTTCCAAATGGCTACGTAGTTGTGCTATTTCCTCATCAGCTTCTTTCTTAGCTTGCCTCAATCTAGCCAGTTTCTCTGCCAAACAATGCATTCTTAACAACTCACTAGAACCGGCATTAAAATACCGATTATCCGATTACAGAAATTCAGCAAAACAGAACGATGAGAATGCAAATTCAGCTTGCTTCAAGAATACGTTGAACTTACAACAACCTTAGAATCATAAGAAGGTAGGATATATGACAAGATATATGAATCATCTTACTGTTTTTGGCCTCTGTGATAATTTGTTGTGCCTCTTGTTCTGCAGTTAGCAGCATCTGTATACCACCTTGTTCTCTCATTCCTTCCATTTTCTAGCTGTTCAAACTGTATACATAGAATCAAACGAACAACCCCAAAATATTCAAAATAGATTAAAGTTTAGGGCGGAAAATAATAATTAATCATCAAACGTATCTTCTGCAGATGATTTTAACTCTTAACGTAATATATGGGAACCTAACACGTGCCTCAAATAATCAACCGGCGATCGAACATAAGAAAAACACAGAGAAATGAATACGAACCGAGAAATCAAAACTCCAAAAATCATTCAGAAATTTCTATCAAAGAATTATATCTCTACCGACATCTAGGAATCCCTGTTCATTGTACGGGATCTAAATTCATAGGTAACACATGACTAAATTACATGATCTGAGGAAATCGGGAACATGTAATTGAAACGGTCGTTGAAATTGTTTAACTGGAGTCATTTTACCTGGACGGATCTCAGAAAAAATATTTTTGCAGAATGTCACTTTCCGACTAGTATATATTCTGGTGAAGAGATCTTGATTCCAATTTTGAAACTGGGTTTCCATGACAATAGGTTGTAAAATTAGTTAGAGTTAGTCCTGGTAATTAGGATTCGTTTTGTTTTCTTTGTCGAGATTTTAGATTTATCTCCTTTTTTATAGATTTAAAAAATATATTTTCGCTATTTGGACGGAAAGAATGGAGTGTTTTCTTGTTTGAAAAGTAAAAAATGTCAATCGTTGCATAAAATTCAGCCCATAAAATATCCGAGATTCATCCCAAAGAAGTTATCCGGTTTCACCCCAAAAGAGGGAGAGGCTACAGGGGTATATGCTTTCTCGGCCCGAAAGGAAGAGAGGAAATAAAAAGGGACCATAGCTACTAGACCCGACCCGAAGATGAACGAAGACACCCCAAAATTAGCAGAGAACCATAGCATTCATAAAATTCACAGACCAAGAGATTACCCGGAAATCCTTCGCCGTCAAAGAGTTGAATCCTCCGCTCTTCAGTCCTCATGAATCGAACTCCCGCCACATCGTGATTCAAGGGATGATTTTTGCCAAACCCAGGTGGGGAGAGGCAGGGGAATCAACCTGACCCCAAATAAACCAAAACTTCCCAACCAAATCTTGAAATTGTGGCTAAAACCTGCGGATTAATACTGTGGAAATGAGAACACCCGGCGAGGAATCTCAATCCATTGCCCAAAAGCAATGAATCTTGATTCCTCGCCGGAGAAGAAGACTCTTGAAGGAGGGAATTCTTTCTAAAGAGAGAATTTACTCAACTTTCTTCTATTAATACGTTACTCTGTAAACCAATTCCTAGCTACCATTCCACTTTCTTCTCACTAAACCATCTATTTTCTCTCTCTCTCTTTTATACAAAATTTTCACTCATTTTCTACCACTCTCGTGACTATATTCCATTACTCCCTCCGTCCCGATTAAATTGCACACGATCAAAAATTTAATCAAACTAAGAAAACATTGACTAAACATTTGAATAGATATATAAACAATAATATTATTGTATGTGATATCGTTGGATTCGTCATAATAATTTGTTTATAGAAAGTAACTTTTTTTTACCGATATTACATGTAGTTAAATATATTAATGGTCAAACATGTGTGTTGGAGACTGTGAAAAAAATTCTGTGCAATTTAATATGGGACATGGGGTATGTTGTTTTAAATGGATAAAAACCATTTTAATGGAGTATTTGGTTTGATATATTCCGGATGTCAGGCCATGTTTTGTCCATTTTAATTCATCCCTTTTGTCCATTTCTTCCATTTGTGCCGATTTTGCCATTGTATTGTACTGTTTTTGTGATGTTTTTCCATTTTAATGCTTTACAAATATTTCACAAAAATTAGTTCAGCCCTTCAATTGCTTCAAAAGAAAAATGTTTGAACCAGGACATTGAAATGACATGAATTAATCAGTATGTCGATATTTAGCTACAACCCTTGTAAAAAATGAAGATTGAAGTAAGGCTTTAAAGCTATAAACAAAATGCCTGAAGCCAATTTGATAAATATCTATTTTGCCTTCTCACATCAAAGGGCAAAATAGGTATTTCACATCATAATGCCTATCCCAGCGCAACTCCCAGGGTTTATAGGGCGGACTCATGATGGTATTTAAAGCTCCATTTTTCGAAAATCAAACACGAAGAATGCATTTCCCCCCTAAATTTCTTTGAGAAACTATTGCCATGGTGAGTTTTTCCTAATTCATTACCTGCGAAGTTCCTAATTGATCTGTGTTTTTTTCATCATTTACTGCCAACTATATAGTATTGATCTATGTTCGGGAAGTTGTTCGTCCTTTGCGAATTTTCTAGTCCTGATTTGTATTTAATAGTTTCATCCTTTACTGCGAATCGATTTGTAGATTTAGAGGAGTTGTTCACGTTGTTCTTGCATTTATATGTTTACTTGTATGAATTTTGTTCATCATTTACCGCGAACTATGTGGTATTGATCTGTGTTTAGGAAGTTGTTCGTCCTTTGCGAATTTTCTAGTCCTAATTTGTATTTAATAGTTTCACCCTTTACCGCGAATAGATTTGCAGATTTAGGAGTTGTTCACGTTGTTCTTGCATTTATAGGTTTACTTGTATGAATTTTGTTCAGTTCATCATATACCGCGAACTATGTAGTATTGATCTGTGTAGACAATATGGGAGTTATTAGAGATGTATACTAAGCACATACCAGTAGTGATGTACATTATATTCTTGAATATAACAAGTATACATTGTTTTAAACCTATACACTATAAATTTGTATCCTCAGTAGTTGATAAAACTAGTAAAGATTTCAATAAAATCATTCCTATACAATATCTTTTTCAAATTTCATACTAACTCCGTCCCAAAGAAAAGAGTAACATTTGCAATCCTATTTCAGTTTTAACAAATGAGACTACTTTTTGAGGATGGTGGGAGTGGTTCTGATTGATAAAAGATGAGAAAATGTAGTACTTAGGTACAATACTAAAAAAAAACAGAAGGATAATTTATTTATTTAACCATAGATAGAACTAAACTGCAGCGAAGAGTGCTGCTTTAGCAATACAAACAAGATAGGAGTGAAAATAGACAGACGCAAACTAAAGGCATCAATTTTTTTAAATGTTTGTACTCAGCCAGCAAGAGATTTTAAAGTACTGATCCTAAGTTTCTTTTCCTTTTTTTTTTCCAAATGATACATGTATAGTGATTGAAAAAAGTGGTAAGAGACAGAGAAGAGATTGTCTGTAATCTTACTCAACAAATTAGAGTTGCAGGTTCATGAACAAATGATGGAAGTAGTAAAATTACGAATGTTGAAAATGATACAAACCAAATAGATTAGAAGTGAGAATTGCACTTAAATTCTTTTCAAACATGGATGCAAGAGACTCTTAAAAGCACCAATATGGTACATACAAGCCTAAAAACAACTACTCAAATCATATATTGAGGAAAAGAAGAAAAACATTGAAGAATTGGACAATGAAGACTTGTGATATTGTTCAAGACCTTAATGAGAACATGAGCATTATGGTAGAAAATGAACAATATACAATGAAACATATTGTCCCTGAACAAAAATACTCTGAATTCAAAGTTGAGCATTACGCTTACCATGGGGACTTTTCGAGTATCTCCAAGCCCGTCCTGCAGTTGTCACTGCACCTGCAAGACTACCTACAGCACCGTATTTAGCTGCGCGTCGGGCAGTCTTAAGCTGTAAAATGGAAAGACCAACAAAACAAGTTCAAACAATTTTCTTGTACCCTTGTTTTTTGTTCAATTTAGTACCAGGTGGCTTATAATAGGACCCTAATGCCATATAATAGACCGCAACGAAAATTCTGTTCGAGTTAACCTAAGAGGTGCAGAATCCAATTGAACACCACTCAATTTCTATGCGTCTAGAGACAAGCAATGAATAGAAAGGCAACCAGATATGGATCCAAACCCCCCAAAAAAAAGTGTCAATCAGCCTCAAGAGTACTTACAACGGGTCCATGAACAGGGTCAGAGGCAATGGATTCTTCAACATCGGATTCGGACCAGGAGGGAAGCGGCCCGTCGCGCTTGATGAATCTAGAATAATTTCCCAAAAACGAAAACCTTTCGCACCAGAACCCCTTGTACCCATCCAGCAACCCCTTTACGGACTCCATGGATTTCACTCTTCAATTCGATTCTTCTGAACTCTCAGAAATTCACTATTTGTAGCGTCTGTGCCCACGCGTCAGCATTCAATTGGTTTCTCAAGTGTGGGGTGGAGTTCGACCCGGCCCGTATAATTTACCCGATCATAAATAGTCAGACCAGATCATGGACCGAATTTTAGATCCTATCTGGTCCGGAAAATTCGATTATTTGTCCCAAACACCATATAAAAAAAAGGGAAAGTCTCACGAAATGCTGTCTTTTTCCATAAGTTTATGGACAATTCTCATGGACATTTATCTTGAATTTTATAATTTTTTATAAAATTTACATATTACATTTTATAAGTTAAAAAAAGTAATATTATGTATTTGAACGTGAAAATATAAAAATATATGATATAAAAAAAATGTTTTTTTTAAAATTTTGTATGTAATTTAAGAAATGCATTGTATGAGGTAAGAAATAAGTGGCATGTGATCTCCTGACAGGCCGCCTGTAAGGAGACCCACTCTAAAAAAAAATCGTTTGCTTTATGTGGATTGGTGGTGTGATGGTGTCTATTGAAGATAATGCTTAGTTTGGTTAGAATCAATTTACTTTTTTTTTGTTTGGACTAGATTGTTTTTTTTAGTCCCTTACAAATTATCTAATACCATATTTTGGTCCCCTTTTGTAAATCAACCCTTAGACGGTACCCAACAGATTCAATTTTTTTGGTCCCCAAAGGTGATTTTCAGGTAAGACTGAATGGTTTTCCAGTATAGTCAAGGGTATAATGGTAATTTTATTAATTAAAAAAATATTTTCAATCAAAAATCCTAATTTTAAAATTTTTAGATTTTCAACTTCATCCTGAGCCCTCGAACCCTCCTGCCTCGAACCTCGAGCCCTATTTTATTTATATTTTTTTAAAACTCAGGGGTTTAATGGTCTTTTTAAATATTTTGACCAATTTTACCATCGACTTTCTTTGAAAACCACCTTTGGGGATGAAACAATTTTAAAAAAAATTTTGTTGGATACCGTCTAGGGGTTGAATTGTTAGCTATGCAACAAAGACTGACTTATGCTACAGATTTAAATATGGAAAATGTGTAAATAACGAATCCTCACTAATAACTAGCCAACAGTTTGTAATTAGAAATATGTACTGGATGAGTTACTACAATAGTGGATGTTTTTAATTTTTGAAAATATTGTGAATATTAGAGCAAAGTTTTGGGATTTATCGTTCAATCCTCTCCGTCACCTATTCTGCTTATTTCCTAGAGTTGATCTTTAAATGATACTGCTAATCACCTAATTTTTTGCAAAAGATTTTGGTCGAATTGACGATGAAATGCTGATAATGTTCTTTTGTTTCGTTGATATTGTGTTATTACACTATTTTTGGCTATTCGAATTTCAAATTCATGAAGAAAAGTTGTTTTGATTTAATTTCCTCAGTATTTGTTGAATCTGCGTTGTTTGAATCATTTATTTCCTCAACCTACAATCTACTGCCACCTTCTACCACCGTTACGTCGATGACATCCTTGGGGTAGGCCAAGGTACGTAGAATGAAATTATCCAAGGATATTTACTGGGAATGGAGGACTTGGAATTGTACAGAAAATTGATGGCGAACACCCCAAAAACAATTTAACACTCCAGGAAATGGTGGAACAACAATCGAAGGTAGAAGAAGCAAATCGAAGGAAAAATGAGAGCCAAGTGGCTAAGCAGTCCAAACCTAACGACCCTCGTGGTAAGAGACCAAGTTAAAGACCAACATTTGAGAAGTACACCCCCATGATATGATCCTCGGCTGAAATATGGAGCATCCACATAGGAGTTTTCAAACCGTCGCACCCCATGAGTGACAGTCAATGAGCATTCGCAAGCAGGAGAGCCACCAACAAATTTTGCGATCACCACAAGGATTACAGACACACCACGAATGAATGTGCCCACCTTCGGGCGGAAATTGACCGATGTGAGAGGAAAGGCCTCTTAAAGGATCCATTTTGCCAACCCTATCGAGATGAGAACCCGATGCACATGAACGATAAAGGAAGCACGTGGCCACCTAAGAAAAACTTCAATGCTAAAAATAATGGAGATCAAGACCCCCAGAGCAACGATATGAGTGCCGTAACGAGACCCCGTGAAACCCCCCAATGGAGAACATGAATGAGGGGAATCCTGCCATTAACAGGGTGGCCAATGTTATTAGTGGAGTCGTTGATGAAAGGTCTTTGAATGCAGTTATGAAAGCACAAACGCGACAGGTCCCCGCAGGAGAGCCAATAGGGAAAATACTTCGATCAGATGAAACGATCATGTTCTCGGAATCAGACGCAGTTCCAAATCGAACCGCCTATAGTGATCCCATCGTCATTACGCCAGTAATTGGCACTGCACTGACAAAAAAGGTGTTTATCGATGATGGAAATGAAGTTGAAATCATGTTTGTAAATTGCTTCGATCAATTGGGGATTGGGAGATTTAATCTTAAAAAATCCACTTTGCCCTTATCAGGGTTCACAGGAAAAACTATATACCCCACCGGGGAGATTCAAGTAACTGATAGTGGCAGTTGACTATTTCACTAAATGGGTTGAAGCAGAACCGCTTGCAAACATTAAGGGGAAATCTATCATCTCGTTTTGTTGGAATAATATTGTTTGTCGCTTTGGCATGCCAAAAGCATTACAATGGAACCCAGTTTGCTAATGACCCCTTTAAAAGATGGTGTGAGGAGTTCAAGATCGAGCTAAGGGTCACATCGGTATACCATTCGTAGGCGAATGGTCGGGTTGAAGTCACTAACAGAACCATTGTGAATGGAATATGAAAAGGGCTGGAGGAGCAAAAGGCAACTGGGTCAACGAACTACCTTATGTGTTGTGGTCTTATCGATCGGTGGAGTCTTCGATCACAGGAGATACGCCGTATGGACTTGTGTACGGCTCGGAGGCTATGATACCCGCGAAAGTTGGCATGACTAGCCCAAGAATGATGGTAGCCAGTGGTGTCAGCAATGCCGAAAACTGTTGCCTCAACTTAGATCTAATAGAAGAAAGACGTGTCATAGCATCCATACGTGAAGCCAAAGTAAAGGAAAGAGTGAAACAGTATCATGATCGAAGGGTGAAAGAAGCACAGTTTATTGTGGGGGGACCTCGTCATGAGGAACAATGAGAAGAGTAAGCAGGAACCGGTAGGGAAGTTGAGCCCTAATTGGGAAGGGGCTTATAAAGTGCTTGAGTCTCACCTAGGAGGGAGTTACACCTTGGGTTCAATGAATGGCGACCGCATCCCCAAGCAGTGGAACATAGTTAACCTTCGACAGTATCATCAGTTGTAAAGAACAGTTTTGCTGATGCGCGAAAACTTTGCTTATTTTGTGATGTATCTATTACCATATTTGTATGCTTCGGCAGCAACTGGGTGACTTAATTGAAATTTTGATTTCTCCCCAAGTTAAAAGTGCAAATTTGTTCTAAAGTGATCAAAACTTCACTATTTGGAAGTCCAACCAGTTCTCAAGATTTTGAAGAAGCCCATACGGAGCAGTCCATTACAACAAGCCCACCAAGCCCATAGCTGCCATCATAATTCTTCACTCAAAAACCCTAGGCCGCCTCTCCTCTCCAAATCCTAATCGAGCAGGTAATCTTCTGCATCTCCGATTGCATTTCCTCTCGATTATCATTCAATCTCAAGTCTTGTTCTTAACGTTGTTCCCGTCGAACAGAGAGATGTCTGAAGCTAAGGTCGTCGTCCCGGAGTCGGTGCTGAGGAAGGAGAAGATGGCCGAGGAGTGGGCCCTGGCGAAGAAGAACGATCTGGATGCCGCCAAGAAGAAGAACGCCGCAAACAGGAAGCTTATTTACTCCAGGGCTAAGAAGTACGCTTAGGAGTATGAGGGACAAGTGCTTTTTATTTGAGTCTTTGAAGTTAAATGTAGTTTTATCAATGTAGGAATTTAGGGCTATGTATTGAGTGTGGTGGCTTGTGTTTGGTTTTGCAGCAAAAGGAGCTGATCAGGTTGAAGCGTGAGGCTAGGTTGAAGGGAGGGTTTTATGTGAACCTTGAGGCTAAGATGCTGTTTGTTGTTCGCATTCGCGGGTGCGAGATATTTTTCTGCTTGATTTGATCCAGTGATTAGTGATTTGTTTTTTTACTGATTCTGATTTGTTTTTGGCTATTTTTTCAGTGTCAGTGCTATTCATCCTACTACTAAGAAGATTCTGCAGCTTCTTCGTTTGAGACAGGTGATTTTCATCCATATGTTTGAATTGGTTGTTTGCTTATTCTTTTAGTTTTGTTAGTTGTGACTGTATTTGTTGTTGAGGGTTGTTGATTCATAGAGATGGGGATGTTTGAAGATATTTTGGTTTTGCTAGCCGTAGTGTCTGTCATAGTAATTTCAGAATTTTCCATGTCTTCAACTTCTTCGCTTGAGACGGTGATTTTCATCGATATGTTCGATTGGATTGTTTGCTCATTATTTTAGTTTTGTTAGTTGTGACTGTATTTGTTGCTGGGGGTTGTAGATTCATAGAGATGGGGATGTTTGAAGTCATTTTGGTTTTGCTAGAAGTAGTGGCTGCATAGTAAATTCAGAATTTTTCATTACTGCAACTTCTTCGTTTGTGACAGGTGGTTTTTATCCATATGTTCGATTGGATGTGTTTATTATTTTAGTTATGTTTGTTGTGACTGTATTTGTTGCTGGGGTTGTCTATTCATAGATGGAGACGGGGATGTTTGAAGTCATTTCGGTTTTGCTATCTGCAGTGGCTGTCATAGTAATTTCAGAATTTTCCACTAGTGAAAGTTTTATGTTATTGGTTCTGATACTTTGCAAGAGAAAAACATCCATGGCTTATTATACCACTCTGATTACTCTCTTGGGACCTTATTGAATTGAAGTGCTTCCTTTTGTCTGTGAATATTATTATCTGAACTTTACTTCTGAAATTATGTTAATGTTTTCTGTTGGTGCAGATCTTTAATGGTGTTTTATGTTTTCTGTTGGTGCAGATCTTTAATGGTGTATTCCTGAAGGTCAACAAGGCTACTCTGAACATGCTTCACCGGGTTGAACCTTATGTGGCTTATGGGTGTGTAACTGACTTCGTACTTCTTTTGGATAAACTTCTCATATTCATGATTCCTGAACTAGTCCACCCATTCTCTGGTTGGCAGGTACCCCAATCTGAAAAGTGTCAAGGAGTTGATTTATAAGAGGGGATACGGCAAGGTTGATAAGCAGAGAATTCCTTTGACCGACAACTCGGTCATTGAAAAGGTATTCTATTTTATTTGCGATTCACTGGACTCCCGATATGGCCGGTTTCCGTCATTGATTCCTTCTTTTGACGACAGGTTCTGGGCAAACACGGGATCATCTGCATCGAAGACCTTGTTCACGAGATCCTGACAGTTGGACCTCATTTCAAGGAAGCTAACAACTTCCTCTGGCCCTTCAAGCTCAAGGCACCACTTGGTGGCTTGAAGAAGAAGAGGAACCACTATGTTGAGGGAGGGGATGCCGGAAACCGCGAAGATTACATCAACCAACTCATCAGGAGAATGAACTAGAGTAGCTGTTTGGCGGGGAGTTTTGAGTGAATGGATTTGTGAGACTCTGTGGATTTGTCAGACTTGTGGAACAATTTTTAGTTTTATGGATTTGTTTTATGGACTACTGTTGCAGCTCTAATTTACTTTATTTACTCTTTACAAAATTTGAAGAATGCAAGTTTGAAGATGATTGTTATAGCTATTCTTCATTCGCATGAAGCAGAATCCAACTCGTGAAGCTGATCGTCCAAACACCATAATTATGTATGCACACATTTTGAGCTTTTCAATTCCTTTTCCTCTTCAGATTCCCCTTCCGAGTGCTTTATGTTGGCTGCATCTTCTGAAATCAATTTCCTTTCATAACTGGATTTTCAATTTCCTTTTCATAACCAGAGTTCTAAGTCCCCTTCCTCGTTTAAGTAGGATTTCAACTCAAATTCCTAGTTAAAATAGGATTTCCAATTCCTTCTCTTTTTCATGGAAACCATCATCGTCTCTCAATATATATGTATACATATAGCACAACCATATCCCTTACATGCATAACCACGACTAAAGGAACAAATTCAGCGGTTGAACATAGCGGTTGGTCAGCAGTTCAGTATAGAGATTGGAGTGGTGCTATTTCGGCAGATATTCAATTGCTAATCCTATCAAACCTTAAATCGGTGAAGGATTTTGAGCGATTTGGAGCTGTTTGTAAACAATGGCATCTCGCCACAGCCTACTACAAGTATCAAGCTCTTCAACACACCCAGTGGCTCGTTGAAAAAAGGCGCACCACATCTAGTTTTATGGTGCACCTTCCCATGGCGGATTTACCCTTTAACATCCGCATTGATGTTAATGAGATTATGCATGGGGCTTCCATTCTTTGTTCTAAAGATGGGTGGCTTCTAAAGAATAAAGGAGCCTACAAAGTATTCTTTTTCAGTTTCTTCTCAAAGTCCATCATTAAGCTGCCGAATCTACCTAAAGCCGGTGCCAAATTCAGTGGTTTTACGTTCACTTCCAATCCAACCTTGAAAGATTGTTTAGTGTTCGGCGTGTCACCACATTCATATTCAGCACATTTATATCTCGGAGCTAGTATCTCCGTTGAGGACAAGAATTGGACTTGGAAAACTTTCAGGTGTTCTAATGATTCTTGCATCAGCAATCCATTTTATCACCGAGGGAAATTTGTTTGTCTATCTGAAGAAGGAAGTTTGGCAGTTTTCCCTAGGGAACTTGATTCATTTGCATGTTTGGGCCCGGGAAAGTTTCCAATAGAATATAATTCAAAGAGCCACCTGTTAGAGGTTGATGGTGAGCTCTTTGCAGTGTCTACGTCCTCAAGGTGTTTGTGGGTTTGTGTTTGCAAATGGGATGATTCTAACGAAACTTGGCATAAAGTTAGAGACATTGGAGACTACATGTTCTATGTGAGTGATAAAGCGTCCTACGCAAAGAAGACCATGGCCCAGCATACGAGGAACAAGCTATATTTTCGCTATTTGGACGGAAAGAATGGAGTGTTTTATTGTTTGAAAAGTAAGAAATTTCAATCGTTGCATAATATCTTCTCGTCCATTCATAACACAGCTGTTGTTCCCGGCAGTTGTTGGATGGATCCAACTCAACATAGCACACCCGAATGGATTGTAAAAAGCGCAGATTGTTTTGGGTTGAATATGAAGGATGACGAAGATGGTGATGACGACGACACCACGACGGCAGTTATACACGATGAAAAGCATGACAAGGACGAAAATGAGGCGTTGCATTACGATTTTCAAGATACATTCGATGATTACAGCCCGGACGATGATGACTACGATGATGATACAGAAGAAGGTGATAACGACGATGATGAAACCACAACAATGGCACCGCAACACAGATACACACGACGAAGATCAAGAAGAACACGTATTGTATCCAGAATTTTTGGAGGAAGACGGCATGTACGACGATGACTATGATTGTGATACAGAAGGCGATGATGATGGGGATCATGACAACGATGACCATACTGATGATACGGGTGATTATAGATGGGGAATTCAATTTCATGACAATTTTTATGACAACTAATTTTGGCATTTCCAATAAATGACATAGTATTTAGAAGATGTGTGTGGTTCAACTAATTTTGGCAATTCCAATATAAGTGAGTGTTCCGTCCACTTATTTTTCACATTATACGCCGCACCTGTTAAATTACATACAAAATTTAGAATTTTTATATTTTCACCTTCAAATACATGTTACTACTTGTTTTAACTTATAAAATACAATATTTAATTCAGATTCCCTTTGCTCTTAGACCTCTACTCTCCATGTTGTGGTCTGAAAGTCCCTGGATCGAAAACTGGCAGCCGCACTGACAAGCAAATTCATAACACAAAAACAAGCAATAAACGTTATTGAGCGAACACAGGTTATGTTGCAAGAATGATGTTGCTTCTTGGTAGTGTCAAATGCAACGGAAAGATGTAAATCAGGTCTCTGAAGAGAGACAATTGCAAATGGTATCAACTTCTCGCTATCAGTTCCACAGCCATTAAAAACTGTAACTATTCTCGGCTGAAGTTTCTTTATCCTCCTTATAGCCATTAAAAATTCTCAAGCATCAAAGGAATGCATCGAATGAGCTTTCAAACCGTTCATCAGATTCCTCGCGATCAAACAACTGTTCCTTCCAAAAATCTCGAAACCCTTCTCGTAGAGGGCCTTTTCAATCTCGAAACCCTTCTCCTTCGACTACTCCAGACGGTTATAGATAGATAACCGCTCTTCTTTGCCGCTTCTCCCCTAGCATTCGGAGCGGATTTTTCTGAATCTGATGACGCAACGGTTTGTGGACTCGAATGGGTATTTTGGCCTCGAATGGGTCTTGTGGACTCGAATGGGTATTTTGGCCTCGTATGGGTCTTGTGGACTCGAATGGGTCTTGAGACCTCGAAGGGGTCTTGAGACCTCGAAGGGTTCTTGAGACCTCGAAGGGGTCTTGTGGACTCGAAGGGGTCTTGTGGACTCGAAGGGGTCTTGTGGACTCGAAGGGGTCTTGAGACCTCTAAGGGGTGTTGTGGACTCGAATGGGTATATTGGCCTCGAACGAGTCTTGTGGACTCGAAGGGTTGTTGAGACCTCGAAGGGGTCGTGTGGACTCGAACGGGTATTTTGGCCTCGAACGGGTCTTGTAGACTCGAAGGAGTCTTGAGACCTCGAATGAGTCTTGTTGACTCGAATGGGTATGTTGTCCTTGAAAGGGTCTTGTGGACTCGAATGGGTATTTTGGCCTCGAATGGGTCTTGTGGACTCAAATGGGTATTGAGACCTCGAATGGGTCTTGAGACCTCGAAGGGTTCTTGTAGACTTGAACGGGTCTTGTCGACTCGAAGGGTTGTTGAGACCTCGAAGGGGTCTTGAGACCTCGAAGGGGTCTTGAGACTCGAATGGGTGTTGTGGACTCGAATGGGTCTTGTGGACTCAAATGGGTATTGAGACCTCGAAGGGGTCTTGAGACCTCGAATGGGTCTTTTGGACTCGAAGGGGTATTGAGACCTCGAATGGGTCTTGTGGACTCGAATGGGTCTTGAGACCTTGAAGGGGGTATTTTAGACTCGAATGGGTATATTGGCCTTGAACGGGTCTTGTAGACTCGAAAGGTTGTTGAGACCTCAAAGGGGTATTTTGGCCTCGAACGGGTCTTGTAGACTCGAAGGGGTCTTGAGACCTCGAAGGGGTCTTGAGACCTCGAAGGGGTCTTGAGACCTCGAATGGGTCTTGTGCACTCGAAGGGGTCTTGTGCACTCGAAGGGGTCTTGTGGACTCGAATGGGTATTTTGGCCTCGAATGGGTCTTGTGGACTCAAATGGGTATTGAGACCTCGAATGGGTCTTGAGACCTCGAAGGGTTCTTGTAGACTTGAACGGGTCTTGTCGACTCGAAGGGTTGTTGAGACCTCGAAGGGGTCTTGTGGACTCGAACGGGTATTTTGGCCTCGAACGGGTCTTGTTGACTCGAATGGGGTCTTGAGACCTCTAAGGGGTCTTGAGACCTCTAATGGGTTTTGTGGACTCGAATTGGTATTTTGGACTCGAATGGATTTTGAGACCTCGAGTGGGTCTTGTAGACTCGAAGGGTTTTGTAGACCTCGAACGGGCCTTGTTGACTCGAAGGGGTCTTGAGATCTCGAAGGGGTCTTGTGGACTCGAATGGGTATATTGGCCTCGAACGGATCTTGTAGACTCGAAGGGATGTTGAGACCTCGAAGGGGTATTTTGGCCTCGAACGGGTCTTGTAGACTCGAAAGGTTGTGGAGACCTCGAAGGGGTCTTGAGACCTCGAATGGGTCTTGTGGACTCGAATGGGTATTTTGGCCTCGAATGGGTCTTGTGGACTCGAATGGTTATTTTGGCCTCGAATGGGTCTTGTGGACTCGAATGGGTCTTGAGACCTCGAAGGGGTCTTGAGACCTCTAAGGGGTCTTGAGACCTTGAGTGGGTCTTGTAGACTCGAATGGGTCTTGAGACCTCTAAGGAAGGCTTTCCCCTGGAATACATCGTGAGTGCTTGACCTCTTGCATACTATCACTTAATTTTCATCGTCAGTGGTTTATTTATCCTTTTTACTTAACCAGGTTGATATTCCACTCGACCCATTTATGTTCGAGATGATATCAAGCTCTGGAGCTGAAGTTGATCTCATCCAAAAGCGGCAATCCCACTACTTGCTTAAAATTGTCATTGCTTTACTCCCTGGGATCGTGATCTTGTGGTTTATAAGAGAGTCCATAATGCTTCTTCATATCACAACAAGACGTTTCCTTTATAAGAAGTATAATCAACTTTTTGACATGGCTTATGCTGAAAACTTCATTCTGGTACTATATTCTTACTCTGGATTCGTAGATTATTTGTTAGAATTATTCTTAATTCTTACTTGATCATCCACTCAGCCAGTAGGGGAAGTTGGTGAAACAAAGTCAATGTACAAAGAAGTTGTATTGGGAGGAGATGTCTGGGATTTGCTGGATGAGTTGATGGTGTACATGGGAAACCCTATGCAGTACTATGAGAAAGAAGTGAAGTTTGTTCGGGTGAGGCTTATTTTTAGTGGCACGTTGATATGGAATCCTGGATGAAGTATTCCAAGAGTTGACATAAATAGTTTCTTTTCTTTCATGTGCCATAGGGTGTACTTCTCTCTGGACCCCCTGGAACTGGAAAAACACTATTTGCCCGGACTCTTGCAAAGGAAAGTGGTTTGCCTTTTGTTTTTGCATCTGGTGCAGAATTTACAGATAGTGAAAAAAGTGGCGCTGCACGGATAAATGAGATGTTCTCTGTTGCAAGGAGAAATGTAAGTCTTCCTAAGAGTTATTGAGTAAATGCTGGGTCCCTTCATTTTTTTTGCATCGTGGCTATGATGTCTCTTTTTTCTGTTAACAATCATCAAGTCAAGAATCATGTTCCTGTTGTTTTATTGCATTTGGTTTTAGCTTTCATAGATTTATATAAACATTTCTTCTATCTTCTAAACACAGGCTCCCGCCTTTATATTTGTTGATGAAATCGATGCTATTGCTGGGAGGCACGCACGCAAGGATCCACGGCGAAGAGCAACATTTGAAGCTCTTATTGCTCAGCTTGATGGAGAGTAAGTATCCTGCTCGTTTATGACGAATCTGTTGTATCTGTACAGTTAAGAAATAGATGCTTAGTCATACTTTTAAGATTGAATTTAGGATGCCATTTCCCAAAATGCCTATCTGAATGAATTGAAAGGTCTCTAATAATGTAACGTTATGGCCTAGAGGGAGCACCTTTTTGCTCATCTGGTGTTTTCTTGAATCATAGAAAAAAAAAGTACCTCACATGCTACAGATTTAGAGAAGACCATATCTGTTTGTTTGTTTTAGGTGATTGGAAGCCAATAATGCATATAGTAGTGAAGTTCTATCAGCAATTGTTATATTTTGTATCTTCTACTAAAACTGTTCTGTATTCCATTTTGGCTGTTATGTTCACTAATATTGAAGTAAATATTTGCTTCCAGGAAAGAGAAAACGGGGGTTGATAGGTTTTCATTAAGACAAGCTGTCATATTCATTTGTGCAACCAATAGGCCGGATGAATTGGACCTGGAATTTGTCCGCCCTGGGCGCATTGACCGTCGTTTGTATATCGGGTTACCTGATGCAAAGCAACGCGTTCAAATCTTTGGTGTCCATAGTTCTGGTAAACGACTTGCCGGTGATGTGGACTTTGGGAAGGTATGGTGCTGTCTTCATTCTTTTTCAACTTGCACCTGTTCTTGTTTGTTGACTTTTCTTACCACACCCGATGAATTTCACATTTCTACCTCCCTAGGAACTCACTAACATTGTATGTCCTTTGCCTAATTATGCAGCTTGTCTACCGGACAGTCGGATATTCAGGAGCAGATATCAGAAATTTAGTGAATGAGGCTGGAATAATGTCTGTAAGTTAAATTTTCAAGTTTGTGCAAGATATGCCGTGTCGAAATATTGTTTATGTATGTTCTAATATGCCTATATAATATGTTTAGTTTTTTCCCCCCATCTTATATTCAATAAGTTTATTGTGCTGTCTGTTACAGACTTCTCCTTGAGTTAATTAGAAAAATTATCACTTCACAACTTCTGCCATAATAGTCAGGTTTCAATTACCATCTCACTGGAGTCTTAGTGTTAGAATAAAACCTTTTCGATCTTTGTGAATAGAGAGAATGAGATGCCCCTTGTTGATCTTTTCTTTCCTCCGGTCGTGGTGGTGTTCACATACTTTAATGTCATCAATGAAAGATCTTCTAAAACACAGAAATGATGCTAACATAGTTAATAGGGCCTCTTACTATAGTTGCTATCTATATAGGTCCGCAAAGGGCGTGATGAAATATATCAGCAAGACATAATGGATGTTTTGGACAAGCAATTACTCGAGGGGATGGGCGTGCTTCTCACTGAGGAAGAGCAACAAAAATGTGAACAAAGTGTGAGTATATATTGAAGTGATCTACCCATGTTTTTTTTGCAATTTACAAGGTATACTTTCCCCTCACGAGCAAAATTGTTTTAATAATCAGGTCTCTTTAGAAAAGAAAAGACTGCTGGCAGTGCATGAAGCCGGGCATATAGTCTTGGCGCACTTATTCCCTCGATTTGATTGGCATGCATTTTCTCAGCTTCTACCTGGTGGCAAGGTATAGTTTATCCTATTATTATCATTAGTTATTCTGCTATCAAAGTTATCTGTTACCTGCCCTTTGACGCATTCTGGTTTTCCACTTGAGAAGGAAACTGCAGTGTCAGTCTTTTATCCCCGAGAAGATATGGTTGATCAAGGTTACACGACTTTCGGCTACATGAAGATGCAAATGGTGGTAGCTCATGGTGGGCGGTGTGCTGAACGTATTGTATATGGTGACGACATTACCGATGGTGGACAAGACGATCTGGAAAAGATTACAAAGGTAAATAGATAAAAGTACTTTCAGATCTTAGTGTGAAAACTGTTTCTCCTCTTGACTTTAGGTCAATCATTCTGATAGAATATTAATGAAGGGCTGGTCTAAGTTTCTATATTGTAAAAGATGTTCCAGTGACGATGCTCATTCCTTTGTAGATTGCTCGTGAAATGGTGATTAGCCCTGCAAATGCTAGGTTGGGGCTCACAGCTTTGACAAGGAAACTCGGGCTGATTGATCAGCCAGATAATCCTGATCACGGGCTTATTAACTATAAGTGGGACGATCCTCATGTTGTTCCTGCTGAAATGACGGTTGAGGTTTCCGAATTATTTACAAGGGAGTTGACGAGATACATTCAAGAAACAGAAGAACTAGCTATGAAGGGATTAATGGAGAACAAGCATATACTCGACAAAATTGCTGAGGAACTTCTTCAAAACTCGAGAATAACAGGATTGGTAAACAACTTAGTTCAACTCTCTGGTTGCCTTCTTAAGTCTTCACCTTCTATCATGTTTCTATCGTGTGTCCTCCTTTGTTTCTCATACATGCTTTTGGTGTTTTCGGCTGTCTTTCATATTGTTGGAACTCTATTCACGCTGTCACGTCGTTTTTCTCAGAAAGTGATGGAAATAATAAAAGGGCAGTCCCCCATCATGTTTGAGGACTTTGTGAAGCCTTTCCAAATAGACGTGGATCAGGTATCTATTCCCTTTTCCCTACATTTTGGTGCCATTTTTCTCTTGCTATATATGTCAGAAATTTGGTTACGATTTGTTAAAACTAAGTCTTTGATCTTAAAATATTTGCCAGGAGGGACCATCGCCTCACAATGACCGGGTGCGCTATCAACCTCTCGACATCTATCCTGCCCCACTCCATAGATGCTAGAAGTTGCCATGCGAAGAAAACAGAGAAAGAAACGAAACCTGAGGTATCCTAGCCATGTAAAAGCGCTGTTTTGTTTACTGATGCAATTTTTCGGAGAATCTGGGCAAGAACAATGTTGACTGGGATCTCTAACAAACAGTGTCAGGAATTCAGGATAATTTTTTCCCACTTTTAAAAGTGGCTGTTGTTGAAAGAGTGATAGGAAAAGTACTAGTAGCAATGTGGTTTACATGTTTGTATTTCCTGTAAATGCCACAATTTTCTCAAGGAAAATGAACCTTCCTGATTGATAGAATGAATCACATACTTTAAAAAACAGGAATGATTCGTTATTTATCCATCTCAAGTCACATTATAATAAGAAAATGTAGTCTTTTCACTGTGTTTTTTTACTCGTGTAACAAGTTACGCTGATCGACTAGCTGTTTTTGCAAGTTATTTCAGTTTTGTCGGGTTGTAGCTTACAACTATTACACTTGTGCAGTTACATTGCCACATTGGGTTTTATGATTTTTTGCAGGAATCTCATCACAGAATCAGCATTATTACTGTCGCATTTTGGAACTTTTGGTTGATGTTTGGTCATGTCAGCGAATTTATGCTGTGAATTTTACTGTAATCCATTTAAATGCAGGTCTAATACAATAATCATCAGGTTCATTACAAGTGTTTTCTTTCTGTCTTATTCAAAACAGCCTAATGTATGCTGGAAATTATACAAATCTTCCTTCACTTAATAGTTTCATTTCCACTTCAAAAATGGAACCATTGTACCTATAGTTTGCTGGTTGGGACCCCAACTGGCTTGTCCCTCGATCGCCTCTCCACAGCCCGCGAAAGATCTCTAACTGCTTCCTTAGGGAGACGGCGAGGGCTGCTCAGCCAGAGCCCTCCATCGACAATCATCGTGTGTCCATTGACGTACTTCCCTTCATGGCACGAAAACAAAGAACCGAGGACTAATATCAGAGATCAAAGACAGATTCACAACAATCGACCAAAGCCTAATGAGAAAAAAGACAATGGATTGAAATTTGACACAGCATTCTAACCTGCTTCAGATGCGAGGTAGAGGGCCGACATGGCAATATCCCACTTCTCCCCAAGTTTGTAAAGCGGCATGGTCTCTCTTATCTGGCTACTTATCTCGTCTGGCGCGAGTTTACTCATTCCTGTTGTGTCCCCAATCGGACCTGGTGCGATCCCATTAACTCTAATGTCGTAATCAGTGCCCCACTCGAGAGCCAAACTTCGTGTAAGCGAATCAACAGCAGCCTGGGAGAGAAAGAGTGTTATGGTCGGTATTCGAAGCAGAATCGTGGCAAAAAGAGTATGTGTAGATATTCCCGAACCTTAGCTGAAGATACGTGGATTTGGTACCAAGACGCGGTATAATGTAGGGTGGCGCTAATGTTCAATATCATGCCACCCGTGGATGAGTTCCTTCCCTGTCCACCTTTCTTGAGATACTTAATCGCTTCGTGACACATAGTGAATGTGCCAACAGAATCGATATCCAATACTACAGATAGATCGGGGAAAAAATGGAAGAGAAGAAACTATTCAAACCAAAAGATCAGCAGCCTGACAAAAATGCATGGCTTAACCTAAATTCTCAGAAATACTCATCACTCTGGGGAAAAAACTAGCAAATCATCACACCATAAAACGGTTTCAGAGCATCGAGAAAGCAGACCTGTCCTGAACCCGTTAGGGGATAAGTCCTCTGGCGACACGAGAAAGTTTCCAGAGAGATGTCTGAAGCCAAGGTCGTCGTCCCGGAGTCGGTGCTGAAGAAGGAGAAGAGGGCCGAGGAGTGGGCCCTGGCGAAGAAGAACGATCTGGATGCCGCCAAGAAGAAGAACGCCGCAAACAGGAAGCTTATTTTCGCTAGGGCTAAGAAGTACGCTCAGGAGTACGAGGAACAGGTGCTTTTTTACTTGAGTTCTTGAAGTTAAATGTGTATTTATCGATGTAGGAATATAGGGCTGTGTATTGAGTGTGGGGGCTTGTGTTTGGTTTTGCAGCAAAAGGAGCTGATCAGGTTGAAGCGTGAGGCTAGGTTGAAGGGAGGGTTTTATGTGAACCCTGAGGCTAAGATGCTGTTTGTTGTTCGCATTCGCGGGTGCGTGATATTTTTCTGCTTGATTTGATCCAGTGATTAGTGATTTGTTTTTTTTACTGATTCTGATTTGTTTTTGGCTGATTTTTTCAGTATCAATGCTATTCATCCTACAACCAAGAAGATTCTGCAGCTTCTTCGTTTGAGACAGGTGATTTTCTTCCATATTTTGAATCGGTTGTTTGCTTATTCTTTTAGTTTTGTTAGTTGTGACTGTATTTGTTGCTGAGGGTTGTTGATTCATAGAGATGGGGATGTTTGAAGATATTTTGGTTTTGCTAGCAGTAGTGTCTGTCATAGTAATTTCAGAATTTTCCATGTCTTCAACTTCTTCGCTTGAGACGGTTATTTTCATCGATATGTTCGATTGGATTGTTTGCTCATTATTTTAGTTTTGTTAGTTGTGACTGTATTTGTTGCTGGGGGTTGTAGATTCATAGAGATGTGGGGATGTTTGAAGTCATTTTGGTTTTGCTAACCATAGATTCATAGAGATGTGGATGTTTGAAGTCATTTTGGTTTTGCTAGAAGTAGTGGCTGCATAGTAAATTCAGAATTTTTCATTACTGCAACTTCTTCGTTTGTGACAGGTGGTTTTTATCCATATGTTCGATTGGATGTGTTTATTATTTTAGTTATGTTTGTTGTGACTGTATTTGTTGCTGGGGTTGTCTATTCATAGATGGAGATGGGGATGTTTGAAGTCATTTTGGTTTTGCTATCTGCAGTGGCTGTCATAGTAATTTCAGAATTTTCCACTAGTGAAAGTTTTATGCTATTGGTTCTGATACTTTGCAAGAGAAAAACATCCATGGCTTATTATACCACTCTGATTACTCTCTTGGGACCTTATTGAATTGAAGTGCTTCTTTTTATCTGTGAATATTATTATCTGAACTTTACTTCTGAAATTATGTTAATGTTTTCTGTTGGTGCAGATCTTTAATGGTGTATTCCTGAAGGTCAACAAGGCTACTCTGAACATGCTTCACCGGGTTGAACCTTATGTGGCTTATGGGTGTGTAACTGACTTCGTACTTCTTTTGGATAAACTTCTCATATTCATGATTCCTGAACTAGTCCACCCATTCTCCGGTTGGCAGGTACCCCAATCTGAAAAGTGTCAAGGAGTTGATTTATAAGAGGGGATACGGCAAGGTTGATAAGCAGAGAATTCCTTTGACCGACAACTCGGTCATTGAAAAGGTATTCTATTTTGTTTGCTATTCACTGAACTCCCGATATGGCCGGTTTCAGTCATTGATTCCTTCTTTTGACGACAGGTTCTGGGCAAACACGGGATCATCTGCATCGAAGACCTTGTCCACGAGATCCTGACAGTTGGACCTCATTTCAAGGAAGCTAACAACTTCCTCTGGCCCTTCAAACTCAAGGCACCACTTGGTGGCTTGAAGAAGAAGAGGAACCACTATGTTGAGGGAGGGGATGCCGGAAACCGCGAAGATTACATCAACCAACTCATCAGGAGAATGAACTAGAGTAGCTGTTTGGCGGGGAGTTTTGAGTGAATGGATTTGTGAGACTCTGGATTTGTGAGACTTGTGGAACAATTTTTAGTTTTATGGATTTGTTTTATGGACTACTGTTGCAGCTCTAATTTACTTTATTTACTCTTTGCAAAATTTGAGGAATGCAAGTCTGAAGATGATTGTTGTAGCTATTGGTCATTCGCATGAAGCAGAATCCAACTCGTGAAGCTGATCGTCCAAACACCATAATTATATATGCACACATTTTGAGCTTTTCAATTCCTTTTCCTCTTCAGATTCCACTTCCGAATCAATTTCCTTTCATAACTGGATTTTCAATTTCCTTTTCATAACCAGAGTTCTAAATCCCCTTCCTCGTTGAAGTAGGATTTCAACTCAAATTCCTAGTTAAAATAGGATTTCCAATTCCTTCTCTTTTTCATGGAAACCATCATCGTCTCTCAATATATATGTATACATATAGCACAACCATATCCCTTACATGCATAACCATGACTAAAGGAACAAATTCAGCGGTTGAATATAGCGGTTGGTCACCAGTTCAGTATAGAGATTGGAGTGGTGCTATTTCGGTAGATATTCAATTGCTAATCCTATCAAACCTTAAGTCGGTGAAGGATTTTGAGCGATTTGGAGCTGTTTGTAAACAATGGCATCTCGCCACAGCCTACTACAAGTATCGAGCTCTTCAACACACCCAGTGGCTCGTTGAAAAAAGGCCACCACATCTAGTTTTATGGTGCACCTTCCCATGGCGGATTTACCCTTTAACATCCGCATTGATGTTAATGAGATGATGCATGGGGCTTCCATTCTTTGTTCTAAAGATGGGTGGCTTCTAATGAATAAAGGAGCCTACAAAGTATTCTTTTTCAGTTTCTTCTCAAAGTCCATCATTAAGCTGCCGAATCTGCCTAAAGCCGGTGCCAAATTCAGTGGTTTTACGTTCACTTCCAGTCCAACCTTGAAAGATTGTTTAGTGTTCGGCGTGTCACCACATTCATATTCAGCACATTTATATCTCGGAGCTAGTATCTCCGTTGGGGACAAGAATTGGACTTGGAAAACTTTCAGGTGTTCTAATGATCCTTGCATCAGCAATCCATTTTATCACCGAGGGAAATTTGTTTGTCTATCGGAAGAAGGAAGTTTGGCAGTTTTCCCTAGGGAACTTGATTCATTTGCATGTTTGGGCCCGGGAAAGTTTCCAATAGAATATAATTCAAAGAGCCACCTGTTAGAGGTTGATGGTGAGCTCTTTGCAGTGTCTACGTCCTCAAGGTGTTGGTGGGTTTGTGTTTGTAAATGGGATGATTCTAACGAAACTTGGCATAAATTTAGAGACATTGGAGACTACATGTTCTATGTGAGTGATAAAGCGTCCTACGCAAAGAAGACCACGACCCAGCATACGAGGAACAAGCTATATTTTCGCTATTTGGACGGAAAGAATGGAGTGTTTTATTGTTTGAAAAGTAAGAAATTTCAATCGTTGCATAATATCTTCTCGTCCATTCATAACACAGCGGTTGTTCCCGGCAGTTGTTGGATGGATCCAACTCAACATAGCACACCCGAATGGATTGTAAAAAGCGCAGATTGTTTTGGGTTGAATATGAAGGATGACGAAGATGGTGATGACGACGACACCACGACGGCAGTTATACACGATGAAAAGCATGACGAGAACGAAAATGAGGCGTTGCATTACGATTTTCAAGATACATTCGATGATTACAGCCCGGACGATGATGACTACGATGATGATACAGAAGAAGGTGATGACGACGACGATGACACCACAACAATGGCACCGCAACACAGATACACACGACGAAGATCAAGAAGAACACGTATTGTATCCAGAATTTTTGGAGGAAGACGGCATGTACGACGATGACTATGATTGTGATACAGAAGGCGATAATGATAGGGATCATGACAACGATGACCATACTGATGATACGGGTGATTATAGATAGGGAATTCAATTTCATGACAATTTTTGTGACAACTAATTTTGGCATTTCCAATAAATGACAAGATGTGTGTGGTTCAACTAGTTTTGGCAATTCCAATATAAGTGAGTGTTCCGGCCACTTATTTTTCACCTTATACGCCGCACCTGTTAAATTACATACAAAATTTAGAATTTTTATATTTTCACCTTCAAATACATGTTACTACTTGTTTTAACTTATAAAATACAATATTTAATTCAGATTCCCTTTGCTCTTAGACCTCTACTCTCCATGTTGTGGTCTGAAAGTCCCTGGATCGAAAACTGGCAGCCGCACTGACAAGCAAATTCATAACACAAAAACAAGCAATAAACGTTATTGAGCGAACACAGGTTATGTTGCAAGAATGATGTTGCTTCTTGGTAGTGTCAAATGCAACGGAAAGACGTAAATCAGGTGTCTGAAGAGAGACAATTGCAAATGGTATCAACTTCTCGCTATCAGTTCCACAGCCATTAAAAACTGTAACTATTCTCGGCTGAAGTTTCTTTATCCTCCTTGTAGCCATTAAAAACTGTAACTATTCTCGGCTGAAGTTTCTTTATCCTCCTTGTAGCCATTAAAAATTCTCAAGCATCAAAGGAATGCATCGAATGAGCTTTCAAACCGTTCATCAGATTCCTCGCGATCAAACAACTGTTCCTTCCAAAAATCTCGAAACCCTTCTCGTAGAGGGCCTTTTCAATCTCGAAACCCTTCTCCTTCGACTACTCCAGACGGTTATAGATAGATAACCGCTCTTCTTTGCCGCTTCTCCCCCAGCATTCGGAGCGGATTTTTCTGAATCTGATGACGCAACGGTTTGCACCGGTTTTGATCTGCACTTTCTTCATCATTTACTGCGAACTATATGGTATTGATCTGTGTTTGGAAGTTGTTCGTCCTTTGCGAATTTCCTAGTCCTGATTTGTGTTTAGTAGTTTCATCCTTTCCTGGGAATCGTAGATTTAGGAGTTGTTCGCGTTGTCCTTGCATTATATGTTTACTTGTATGAATTTTGTTCATCATTTACCGCGAACTACCTAGTATTGATCTGTCTTTAGGAAGTTGTTTATCCTTTGCGAATTTCCTAGTCTTGATTTGCATTTGAAATTTGGTTTTACCGAATTTTTCTAGCCCTTATTAGTATGTTCCCAACGTGACTTATGTAGCCAAGTATGTAATAACTTAAAGCATAAACGACAAAGTATCTTATACCACCTCTGGGGACAAAAACATATCGTTTTGAATTTGTGGGGTGGTATCTGAGGATTGATTTGCAAAATGAGACCAAAACATGGTATAAGATACTTTGTAGCGGACTAAAAAAATAATTTAGCTTTTATTTTATCTCATAGTTTAACCCCTGGAGATAGAAGTTATGATGTTGTGGGCTGATGAAGCAAATTTTTTTATTATTGTTTTTTTTTTACTCAAGCCACATGTTGTTTGAGCATGATGGCTCTTTGATTTGATCGACAAAAGCTAGTTTCATGTGCAGCTTAAAGCAAACAGGAAGCAATAAGAAGGATAATCCAACTTCACAAAATCTCAATACTCACTCACCAGCAAATGAAATACCCCCTTCTAACAAAAGACAGCTTGATAACTAATCAGCATTAATTTCAACTAATTACTCATTCATACTAGCATGCTCTATGTTTGGCAGCTAAACTGCAAGTAAAAGAAAAGAGAGAGAAGAATTAAATGGTAGCAATTAAAAAGACTAAATAATATTACAATTGTTGTCCTACACCATAATAAATAGACGTGCTTGGGAAATCTTAGGGAAGGGAATATGTGGACGAGGTAAAGAAGTGACTAACTTATTAGCTACCACATCATACGAATATAACAGTGCATGATCGAAGAAGTGAATGCAGTTTTTCTTCATATTTGAGTCTGTTGCCGAACAAGAGAGGGGATGCGCGTCGCCATGGCCATTAAGAAAGAAGATGCGATCATCGATACTTTCAACCTGGTTCCAGGTTCCATTTGATTGATCAAACTTGAACACATCTATGGAGTCAGTATCTCGTAGCTCATCCCATGGATTTTTTTGATATTTGAATCCAGAATATAGCATCTCCAGATCCAATGAGAAATTTTAAGCTAGCACTCAGTTCTCTAGGTTTGTTAATGGGTTTCCTTCCCAATTTTGTGACCTTGAGTGTACCATCCACGATATCACATGCAACAAAATATTGTGATTGGCCTATACCGTACATCTTCTGGTTGCATATCGTTATATGAGATAGCTGTTCTTCTGGGTCGTATCCTAACTTGACCCACCTCCGCTGACCAGGACGCCAAATTAGGGCGATGGATCTTGTAGGTGAAAAGATGATGAGAAAACAATCTGGTGCCGTCGGTGGTGCATTCATGATAAAATAGTCTGTAAACCTTATTTCTTTCCAGCGGATTTTCGGCAGCTTGACGCTTTCCAAAGAATCGATGTTGAGCAAAGAAATTTCGAAACTCACTTTGATTTGCAACTCCGAAGTTCCGAAAATCTTGTGTAGTAACACCAACCACCCATTGCTATTTGTCAATATATTTGTAAGAGGACTACTAATCTCTGGTATTTTTACGGAGCAGTAACTCTTCTCTAACAAATTAGTATAAAAAGTGCAAACTACATAATCTCTCTCCCACCGTGCAAGAATGGATTTGGGGTTGGCCTTTTCCCTGGGATGACAAACCATCAACCACGGAGTCGGGAGCTTCGTCGAGCATCCATCTTCAGCCATGGTGCTGTGTATTTTGTACCTATTCAAACGCCCTAATCCTGATATATATATATATATACACACACATTTTGAGCTTTTCAATTCCTTTTCCTTTTCAGATTCCCCTTCCGAGCTGCATCTTCTGAAATCAATTTCCTTTTCGTAATTGGATTCCTAAATCCCCTTCCTCGTTTGAACAGGATTTCAACCCAATTTCCTTTCCATATCTGGATTTTCAATTTCTTTTTTCTTCAACACGGAACCATAAGCATTGTGGTTCTTAATGAACAATGAAAATTTCAACAAACACTAGTACCATACATTGTCAATACAATCATGCAATGGCGGCAGTAGGTTCACAATGTCCCCAAAAGATACCCAGTTACAAGTTTGAAGAAAAAGAAGATTGAAGAAAAATGTGGAGTTTTTTTGGAAGGAAGGTTGTGGCGACGAGGAGAGGAATTTTAAATTATATTATTATATATTCAAGCCTTTTATTATTCTATCTATGGTTGGATTTATCATAACATATATTTTTTAAAAAAAAATTATTAAAAATTTGAGATGTTCTCCTGTGAGGCAACCTAAACTTTAGGCATGCGTTTTTATGCAATTCTAACTATATTTTAGCTCTAGGGACATATCTCTAGTAATTTTACTGGGACCTATCTCTAATAATTTTACAGGACCTATCACTAATATTTATCTAGGGGCTTACTATCTAATTTTTTCCATTATTTTATCGTCATCTGCAATCTGCAAAAAAATTCAAAAAATATTTTTAAAATGCAAAAAAAATCAATATGATCATCGAACTGAAAACTATAAACATCGGCTACAACTAGCAAAACATCAACGAAAAATCATAAAACATCGACTAAAAAATTGCAGCAAAAATATATTTTTAAAATCAAATAAAATAACAAAAATTATATTAAAAAATAAAATTAATATCAACAAAAAATTGAAAAAACTTCGACTACAACTAACAAAACATCAACTAAAATTCATAAAAATCATAAAACATCAACATTCATAAATTGAAAATCATAAAAACATAAACAAATCTTCAATTATCAAATATATATATTTTTAAAAAAACTACAAACATCAACCAATATCACCCAAAAGTTTAAAACATCAATTCCTATCACCTAAACACCCGGAAAATGAAAAACGTCAACATAAGAAAAAAAAACACTGCAAAACACCATCCTATACCACCCAAAAACTACGGACATCAACTTATATCACTTAAACCTCACCTAGAAAATGGGGAAAAAATCAACATAGAAAAAAAAAAGCGAAAAATATCAACCATATAACCCCAAAAAACTACAAAACATCAACTCATATCAACTAAAACTCACCCAAAGAATGAAAAACATCAACATAAGAGGAAAATATTAAAAACATTAACAAAAAGGCTACGGTGCCTTAAGAGTATACATTATTCACTTTGAAAATCATATAAAAGCAACATTTTTTAAAAAGGAAAATCATTAAAAAAAATTAAAAACATCAACTCCTAACACCTAAGTCTCATCCGGAAAATGAGAAACATCAACATGAGAAAAAAGGCACTGCAAACACCAACTCATGCTTCATTAAAGACAGCCCACAAAGACGGTTCCACCTTTTTTTTGTGGAACCGCCTTCCCTAGCAAGTTCCGAAGGAGGAACTCGTGAATATTAGCAGGAAAAATTGATGGAAGGCAATTCAACTGAAAAAAAGAAGGCGACTTTCCGAGAACCGCCTTCTATAGATCACATTAAAAGGCGGTTCATTATTGAACTGCCTTTAATTGGCACCGATAGAAGTTGGTTAAGCCAAACCGACTTTAATCGTAACCGGTTCCAAATGAGGAACATGAGTTCCGAACCTGGAACTCCTTTTAAATAAAAATCCGATGCAATCCCAAGCCCATGTTCACGCCTTAGTTTGTTTTCCCATTTTCACTCCTTCTCCGGCCCTCTTTCCCTTTCCCTCTCCAGCCTCTCTCTCCCTAAACCCTAAATCACCTCACAACGCCCCCTGTCTCCTCCTCGCGTCCCTGGCTCCGGCTCTGCTGCGCTCATGCTTCCTCCTAACGTTGCTTCTTCCACCACTCCTGGGCCTCTTCGTGTCTGGCCCCACCGCGCCCTTGCCTCCTTCTCAAGTTGCTTGCCTCGCCGCATCTGACCCTGCCGCACGAAGGCTGAGTTCGCCTCTTCCTTTCACCAGAGTTCGTCGCTACTCTCCAACAGTTTTCGCTGCTGAAATGGGCGAGGAAGCGAAGAGAACGGTGATTGGAATTTCAGCTCCGGTTGTCAAGTTTCTCAACGATGATCGAAGGTCCGCCTCTGGCTTGGCTCCGGCTTGACTTGGCACTGCATAGTCGGCAAAACTTTCGGTAGAGTTTTGTACTAATTGCGTTTACAGTTTTAGCTGGATTGATAAATTGCAGAGACTACTAGACTTTAAAGCATATATCTACCGACTTTCTGAGTATAATCAGAATCCTACCATGCATTGTAGTTTGGTGCTCTAGGAACAAGTTTCTTTTTGAATCCACCAAGCCAAACATTAACCAATGACTAAAAACATCCTGAACCAGTACCAGGATTTATTTCTAGCCCATAAGCTTGGTTTTAAATGGAGTATAGCTATCGGCTTCCCAGTTTTGTTGCACTCAAACACTCCTGGTTCAAAACATAGAATCTTGGCTAGAGTCATTGGATGGTGTCCCCTAAAAATTTGCAAACTAAATACTGATGGTTCAGTACTTAGTAATGGAGAAGCTAGGGCTGGGGAAATTTTAAGAGATTCCAAGGGACAACTAATCAGTGCAACCACTAAATACTTGGGTAGCTATTCCACTCTGATGGCAGAGTTAGAAGGGATAAAACTTGGCCTTGATTTAGCAGAGATTCATGGATGCTTTTCTTTGGGTATTGAGTGTGACTCACTTCTTCTGGTTACGACGATCAGGAGAGAATTTAGAGCGCCATGGAGTCCAGCAGACACATCAATATCAATCAGGTTTTCAAATTGAGCTCACAAAGAAGTTTTTCTGCTCTCCAAATCACACAGGAGAAAAGGATCAAAGTTGATTTTTCCAGCTTCAGCATCTACATTAATCAGGCTATTACACAGGGCACACCAAGCTGCTTTTCTGCAATCAAACCACACGGGAAAAGAGATTCCAAGCTCACATGAGACTCTGGCTATTTACTGGATGTTTTCCAAGTAGCTCACTTCTGGGGAAGTGGGTTGTGAGGAGCTACTATGGAAGTCCATCAATTATAGCCGACACAGGAGTGGAGGCCACGAGGCATATACCCACCCGAGTGGAGAGATTCGAGTGCAGGGTGAGCATTAATTCCATCCTTGTGTTGAGGATGTATTAATTTCATTAAAACAGTCTTTTAGGAAATACGACAATTCTCTATACCAGTGCTCACGATGGAGAGTGCTATGCTTGAAATGAGCAATTTTGAGCATTCATTACCGTCATGAATTATGTGCATTTTAACCTTATATTTTTTAAGGCTTGAAATGAAGAAAAGAGGACAAACGAGGTACAACCAAAAAACGCTTGAAATGAAGAAAAAAGGACAAACCACGTACAACCAAAAACGCTTGAAATGAAGAAGAGTACAAACCACGTAAACCAAAAACAATGGATAGTTGTACCAGAAGGCACTATTCACAACCTTCCTGCCCTCTCTTGTACTTACAAGCCCTTCAATTCAAGGCCCACAACACAAAACCTTGTACGCCCCTCTTGACGTCCTGTACACCCGGCATCTCATGGTCTGCATATCAACACAAAAACTGAAGGCTATAAAAACAGGTAAAAACAAAGAAACATACAAAAACAGAATATCAAGAGCAACCCATACCTATGTTTGTTGGAATGTTTGGTGGAACTTCCAAGGTAAGATTTCCCCAGAGAGAACTCCATTTTCGGCCACATGTTTACAGCAATAAATAGCATACTTATTAAAGCTAAAACTACATAAACAGAGCAATGCAAAATTCTAATTTGTAGATAAAAATTGTGAATAAAAATGGTTTTAAAACCCAGGCTGGCGTGCAAACAAGAATCTTGAATAAAAAGAGCATAATCTTGAATAATGCCAATGATTTACCTTGCCAAATCCATAGTAAAGATTTTTTATGGTCTCTGAAACCTTCTTCTTAGACTTTGCGATGGTGCCCAGGCGGACAGCTCCAGAGTCAGTGAAATTATCATTATTAGGGGGAAATGAGAACAACGAAATGAGAGAGCTGGGGTCGAAATGTTGAAATGATGGGGTTTATAAAGGCATTGGAGTATAGAACCAGGCCCAAGCCCAAATCGTTTCCACCAGCCCCATAGGGTCCGAAAATCTTGGACCCATTGCCAAACCCGATGGATCCAGGTCAAAAACGGGTCCAAAATGTATCTAATATTCTATTTTTTTTCTTCACAAAACAAAACTATATTATAATTACAAATAATTCTAATTCAATGTGCATCTGAATAATTTTTCAAGAAAAAATATGAAATACGTAGTATTTGTTGAATTAAAACAAAAAAATACAAAGAGACCATTAAAGTAATTAAGATATTACATCAAAACTTTGTATACAACTAGGTTATATAGGTAAATGGGTCGGGTCCTAGACCCATGATCATCCCTACCCGAGCCCCTATTCGATCCTATCAGATTTTATAAATCAAGGTCACCAGCCTTGATAAATCAACGTTTGATCTTGACTTATTGATCTGGTTCATCGAGACATGAAATGAACATAAACGATGAAATCCATGTATGAATCGAACAAAAACAATGGAAATCTACATAGGAAAATATTTGAACTATCAGATCTGGAAATACAAGAGAGTGAAAAAACCAATACCAGAGGAAATGTATCGAGGAGAGAGAGAGGGGATGAGAATATGGTGCGAATGATAACAGATGAGAAGCATTTATACTCTACTCCCATCAAAACCCTAGATTAATTGGGGCAAGTTGGCCCGAGTAAGAGTATTCCACAAATATAAATGATGGATTAAAAAAAATAACAAATGGTATGCGTGGGGACAAAACTAAAACAAATGGTATGGTTGGGCCAAGCATATACTAAATGGGCAAGTTTCAGTTTTTTAAAAAAATTAACCCATATTAATGGGAGGGATATGTACTAGGTTCTCCAAATCGTAAAAAAAATTGTTTACATACGTTTAGCTTCAAAATAGTTTTGAAAACTTTGTACAAAGAGATACAGTGTGGTTGTCAAAATATGTGAGCAAAAAGTCTACTTAGGGCGTTTTTGTCGATGATTCCATTTTCCATGTCTCCACCCCTCATGTTTAACATGGTTAAATGGCCATGTTAAACAGGTTTCGAGTGATGGAAATCAGGCTTCGAAGCTCTTTCTATCTTGTGGCTTCTCTTCTTCCCCGCCTAGTTCGAGGTCTCGAGGCTCAAGGGCTCGAGATTTAAAGGCTTGCCGCTTCGAGCCTCTAGGGCTCTAAGGCTCGAGTGCTGGATGCTCGAGGGCTCAGGGCACGTGGCTCGAGTACTCGTGGCACAATTGAGGAGGTTCTTCATCTCGAGGATCCCTTAGATTGGAGGCTCGCGGACCCGTTTGTTCGAGTGTTGTTGTGTTGGAGATCCAGTTTCCAACAGTGCTCCATCTGGTGTCTCGTTATTTTTGCTGCCGCCAATTGATTTGCGACCTCGAGGTTCTAGTGTTCGAGGCTCGAGTGGTCGATGGCTCTAGGCCTCGGGGTCGAGGGCTTGACGGTTCTAGGTCTCGATGGGTCGAAGTCTCGATGGGTAGAGTGCTTGTTTGCTTGAGGGCTCGTGGTCGAGTGCTTGACATGTTCGAGGGCTCGCTGGTTCGATCCTCGAATTGCTTTTTCTTCTTGTTGAAAAAACTACTACCAGTCTTCTCCTTGTGCACATAAACTGTTGAAAATTAACAACATATCAGTAGCATCCATTCAAGCAAGTCTAATTGCTGGGAGTTGGATTTTATCCAAATGAATAGGCCCTTTGTTCTCTGGTCAAGCTGTTGAAAACTAAGGTTCTTTTGTTGTGATTTGATGGCAAGTTTGCTCAATATATCGGCCACTAAGTTGCCCTCTTTGAGTGAGTGTGTGTGTGTGTGTGTGTGTTTGTGTGTGTGTGTGTGTGACTTGTATATTTCCTAGTTCCAGAGCCAAATGAGAAGCAATTTCAAAGGATTGCCATGGAGCTTTTAGGGGGTTATTTACAGTATGAACAACATTTATGCAATCAGTTTCTATAGATTGCCATGGAGCTCTTAGAGATAAGTTTTAGTTTAATCTTAGCTCGTTTAACCTATCTCGAGATCTAGTTACTCCGATCAAACCTATGAAATCTTGGTTCGAATTTGAAATAGAATGAAATTAGTTAATGATTAAATATATATATACCTTTATAAATTAAAATGACAAATTTTCATTTTAGACCGACTAACAGTTAGAAGAGGTAATTTTATAATGTAGGTAACTGGTTGGGTGATTTGATGCTTGTTTTTAGGGATAAATACATTTATAAATCCGACTTTACACTGAAAGTGCAGTATAACCCTGCAATATCATAAAGTGTCAATTTAACATTAACTAATTATTATATGTGTCAATCTAACCCTAACTTTCAAAAAATCTGTGCTGATATAACCATCATCTTTTCATGATGATGAAAGTTGGCAGAGTCAAGGGTTATTTTGGCTCTTTCAGAGATTGCAGGATTATATTGGCACTTTCAGTATAAGATTAGGGAGCTCTTAACTCTTGTTTTTATTCATTGCAACAGGTTCCTGTAATTTTGAAAAACTTTTTGAAATGTATCGCATTGTATAAATCATTATAATTTAACTTTAAAATTTATTGAAATGAGAATTTTCATAATTTATATAGCCGTTAGTCGATCTAATAGGAGACTTTCTAACGGAAAAAATATACATTATTGCATCGCTCGTCTTCCCCGTTTTCTCTCTTCTCTCTCCTCCAACACCACCACTTTTCCACCGTAACGGTAACATCGTCACCACCTGCAATCATCTATTCCCTACACCATACTCACCCTGATCTGATCTAGATCAAGCACACTGCCACGATGGCGGCTAATTGAAGCTCTGCCCAGGCATTGCAAGCGAAGAACCCCCCAATCACCACAACCCTACCAGCTACACTAAAGATGGTACTGCTCGTTACTGCTATTATTTTCGGTAGCACGACCTAACCTGACCGGACACTGAGTGGTGGGTTTGGGGTGTTACAGTACTGGTTCGAACACTCCACTCGAACCAGTACCATTCGAACACTCCACTCAAACTCTCACCTCTTCAACCCTCCAATGGAACCCTAATCTCTCGAACCATCCAATGGAACCTTCATCTCTTGAATCCTCCTCTCGAACTGTTACCTATCGAACCTCCACTTGAACCTCCACTTGAACCTCCACTTGAACCTTCACCTGAACCATCCAATGGGACCTTCACCTCTCGAACCCCCTTCATTGGAACCCCTCCACTTGAACCCTCTGCACGTGAACCTTACCGCTCGAATCAGTTCCTCTCGAATCACTCTAGTGGGACCCCTCCACTTAAACCCTCTGCACATGAACCATCACCGCTCAAATCAGTACCACTCGAACCAGTACCACTCGAACTCTAGCCTCTTGAACCTTCACAAGAACCTTCACCTCTCGAACGTCCAATGGAACGTCCAATCGAACCAGTACCATTCGAACCCTCCACTCTAACTCTCACCTCTCCAACCCTCCAATGGAACCTTAACCTGTCGAACCATCCAATGGAACCTTCATCTCTCGAATCCTCCTCTCGAACCGGTACCACTCAAACCTCTACTCGAAATGTCACTGCTCGAACCTCCAATGGAACCTTCACCTGTTGAACCGTCCAATGAGACCTTAACCTCTCGAATCCGTACCTCTCGAACCTCCACTCGTACTCTGACCTCTTGAACCTCCAATGGAACCTTCACCTCTCGAATATGTAACAGTTGAACAAGTACCTCCCGAACCAATACCACTCGAACCTGCACTTGAACTCTCACCTCTCGAACCTCCAATGGAACCTTCACCTCTCGAATCCGTAACAGTCGAACAAGTACCTCTCAAACCAGGACCACTCGAACCTCCACTCGAACTATCACCTCTCAAACTCCAATGCAACCTTCACCTCTTGAATCCGTAACACTCAAACTAGTACCACTGGAACCTTCACCTCTCGAACCTCCACTTGAACTCTCACCTCTCGGATCTCCACTGTAACCTTCACCTCTCGTACCTCAAATGGAACCTTCACATCTCGAATCCGTACCTCTCAAACCATTACCACCTGAACCCTACACTCAAACTCTCACCTCTTGAACCTCCAATGGAACCTACACCTCTCGAATATGTAACACTCGAACCAGTACCACTTGAATCTTCCACAAGAACCTTTACCTCTCGAACCCCAATTGAAACTTCACCTCTCGAACCTCAAATGGAACCTTCACCACTCGAACTCTCACCTCTCAAACCTTTACTGGAACCTTCACCTCTCGAACCTCTACTTGAACTCTCACCTCTTGAATCTCTACTGGAACCTTCACGTCTCGAACCTGTAATGGAACGTTCACCTCTCGAATCCGTACCTCTCAAACCATTACAACTCGAACCCTCCACTCGAACCCAGTACCTCTCAACCCTCCACTGGAACCTTCACCTCTCGAACTCCAATGGAAACTTCACCTCTCGAATCCGTACCACTCAAACTCTCACCTCTCAAACCTCCAATGGAACCTCCACCTCTCTAATCTGTAAACCTCGAACCAGTACCACTCGAACCTCCACTGGAACCTTCACCTCTCAAACCTCCAATGGAACATTTACCTCTCGAATTCTTACCTCTTGAACCAGTACCACTAGAACCCTCAAATCGAACCCAGTATTTTTTATTTTAATTAATATTTTAATTTCATATTAAAATTTTCAGAGGACGTATTCGAGGGCTCGAGGCAGTGAGGAAGATGGTGGGCAAAGGAAGGAAAATGGCGGAAGAAGTGAGGAAAACATGCGATAAAACCGACGAAATGAGGACGCATTCACCGAATGTGTCCTCTGAAAGCTAATTAAAAAATCCGACAACCCTCAGGATGCATTCACAAAAAAATGTATTAAACCATGAGGACGCATTTCGTAAATGCGTCCTCTTATTTTCATGCAAAAAAATTCTAAAAACATGAGAACACGAACGCATTTACTGAATGCGTTCTCCACCTTCGCGTCCACCGTCGGTTACTGTAGTCATAATAATTGGATTTTTCCTTGGATAACATAGTGGAGGACGCATTCTCCGAATGCATCTACTGTGCACGAGAAAATTCTTGAACTGTGTCTACAGTGGCACACAGTAGATGCAATTGTGGAGAACGCATTTGGCAAATGCGTTATCTCAATTTTTGAATTTTTTTTACTGAATTTATGAGGACACATTTGACAAATGCATCCTCTTTAATTTTCTATTTTTTTGGATCCTTGATTGAAGAGGACGCAATCCCTAAACGCGTCCTCGGTAGTCCCTTTTTTTGAATTTCTGCGTTAATGAGGATGAATTGATTGAATACGTCCTCCAATCCGTGCTGATTTCCGTGCTGCCACGTCGGTTGAATGCATCCTCCACCGATAAAAAATCACGCAAGGGTGGATGATGGACTCTCGAGGGATGGAAGGTATACCCTCGAGGAGTAATTCGTGTGTCCCAGTGGTGGATGGTATACCCTCTCGAGGGGGTGAATGGTACTATCTCGAGGTGTGGATATGTTATTCTGGGCTCTCGAGGGGTGCTGTCTTCTCATAATTTTTTAAAGAAAAATTCAGAAAGTGAGGACGCATTCAACGAATGCGTCCCCTGCATAGCTTGCAAAAAAATATAAATAAAATTCCTAGATGCGTCCTCCACCATATTATCCAAACCGCTGAAGGATGCACATTTGCATCCAAAATCTTGAGATCATGCATAGTAAAATCAAGCTCTTATGCATAGGTTTTGTGATTTTGTAGGTGTTGAATCTTACAGCTCTGATACCATGCAAGGATTTGAAATGAGAAGCATAAGATTATGTATTCATACAAGGAGAATGAGGGAGATTAATGTCTAAAATAACTCTAACAACCTACGGGTGAATAATAGAGATCTGCGTGGTTTTTTTGAGGTAAAAAAAATTAAAAATACAAGCAAATTGATTCAAACCAAACTAAGCATTATCTCCAATAGACACCATCAAACCACCAAGCCACATAAAGCAACTATTTCTATTATATGTTTTTTGAGACAAATAATAGAATTTTTCGGATCTAAAATTCGGTCCATGATCTGGTCTGACTATTTATGATCGAGTGAATTATACGGGCCGGGTCGAACCCCACCTCACACTTGAAAAACCAATTGAATGCTGACGTCTGGGTTTAGAATTTCCCCCTTACGGATGCTGCAAATAGTGAATTTCTGAGAGTTGAGATGAATCGAATTGAAGAGTGAAATCTATGGAGTCCTGTAAAGGAATTGGTATGAAATTGGAATTGGATTTGTATTCTTACCATAATTGTAGATGTAATTGTATTCTGTTACCTTTTTCCTAGCTTGTATAGGTATCTTGTACTACTATACAATGTATCATGAATTCATGAATACAATACAACATTATTACCCTTATTTCCTACATGGTATCAGAGCCTAAAATTCTGAAACCTGAATAGAAAACTTTCCACTGCATTAAAACCTACAGTCCAACGTCCACGCGCCACCGATCTCGCCGCCATGCATAGACCACCGCCACACATCGCTTGCCGATTGCCGCCGTCCAACGTCCGACCACCGCTTCCACGCGCCGCCGCTTACTCTGCGTCGGTGTGTCTTGTGCTCCTGATTTGTACCTAATTTTTACAATATGTCTGCATCTGAAGAACAACCTCGTTCTACTGTTCCGGAGGGTTCAAAGATTGAGGATATGAGTGGTTATGATGTGATTACAGCTTTACTTCAGCAGCTGCAGTTGCAATCTGGCCCTCGTACTACTTTACCGGTTGGTAGTGTGTCGACTGATCCTTACTTCATTGGTCCTGGCGATGGTCCAGGTTTACAACTTATACCGACCATGCTGAAAGGTCAAGAAAATTATATTGAATGGTTCGATGCGATTTGTCGCACATTCCTGGCCAAGCACAAGATTGGGTTCATTGATGGATCCATTACCAAACCCTAGGATGATCATCCTGATGCTGCTGTTTGGCCTGGGGTTAATGCTACTCTTGTTTGCTGGATCTTGCAAACCCTGGATCCGGTGTTGAGATCTTCTACAAGTTCGTTTGCCACAATCAAGGATTTGTGGTATGATCTGAAGGCACGATTTATTCTCGCCGATGGTATGAAGCTTTTGCAGACGCAAGAAGCCATTCGAGGTTGCAGGAAAAACGATCAGCCCATCGACATCTACTTTGCCAAACTAAAGAAGTTGTTTGTAGATTATCACTGCATGCGACATCCCCTAGTTTGTACCTGTGATGATTGCAAGGCATTATGTCAGTGCAATTTTGCTGCGAAAGTCTTCCAAGAGAGAGAGAAGGCTTTGATCTACCAATTCATCTCTGGTCTCGACGAAGGTTTTCACACTTTGTGATCACATATCATGAGCATTGAGCCACTGCCATATGTCATGAAGGTGTATGCCCTTGTCGCTCAGGAGGAGACTCATAGAGCTATTATTTGAGCTCGTGAGCCTTCTTCTAACTCCATGGCGTATGCTGCACGACGTTCACCACCTGCAAGTTCTTTGCCAGTTGTTCTTTCTATAGCCGACCGCAAGAATCTTGTCTGTACCCATTGTCATTGCAAGGGTCATGATAAAGATACATGTTTCCAGATACACAGTGTACCAGATTGGTTCAAGACGAGCAAGAAATCGGCACCACCTTTCCCGCCATTAGTCAACGTCGGTCAAACAGGCGGCACCACCGATCTCCAGCTCCCACCGCCGTTCGTCAAAGTTGCCTTGTCGCCACCTAGCCTGGCGGCGGCCTCATATGGTGTTCCTTCACGCTCCGATTTTGGCCCTGCTCTGTTTGATGACCAATGGAGCACGACCATGAACCTGTTTAATCAGCTTCATTCTCTTACTGGCGATGAGTCTGGTAAGCATACTTTACCATGGATAATTGATTCGGGAGCCTCTTATCATATGACCGGTGACAAAGGTTCTCTTTCTGATCTTACTACTACTATTGATGTTGTGAATATTTTTCTGCCTGATGGCTCGATGTTCTACACTACTCAATATGGATCTATTTGTTTTGATGGTCTTATACTACCACACATGTTATATATCCCTACATTGCGATGCAACTTACTGTCATGCTCTAGATTGTTATCTACCCCAACCTGTCTAGTTTTCCAAAAATTATTGCATTTTACAGACAATCAGTACGAGGAGAGTGATTGGCGTGGGTGAACAGAAAAGGGGGGGGGGTGTTTTGGCTTCGTCTGCTGGATGCTCGTGTTCCCAGTCCTGTCCTGTAGTCTCTTCCTACAGTTGCTTCATTGTCTTCTTCCGATTTATAGCATCAGCATTTTGGTCATCCATCTTTCACGGTGTTGTCTTTTATTTCTCCTGGCATTAATAAACATTCAGTACCTTGTTCTATATGTTATAGAGCAAAACATACTAGACATAGTTTTCAATTAAGTACTACAAGACCCATTCGATGACACAAGACCCCTTCGAATCTAATGGACCCCTTCGAGTTCACAAGGCCCTTCCGAGGTCACTAACCCCATTCGAGTCCACGTGACCCCTTCGAGGTCTCAAGGACCATTCGAGTCCACATGAACCTTTCGAGGTCCGAAGACCCATTCGAGTCCACATGAACCCTTCGAGGTCTCAATATCTATCGGAATCAATTGTGATAAAAATTTGTAAAAACCACAAAACTATTTGAAATTAACTACATAACAAGAATTAGTTAGGCTGAGGTGCTCTGAACTCCCCTCACATTTTGACTTTTAGTTAAGTGCTTTGGTAATCAGACAACAACCAAATCCTCTTTGTAAAAGTCCCCCGACTTGTTTAGTATTTGGCATAGGTGACGTCAGTCTTCAGATCTTGTATTTTTTTTAATTGAAACCATCCGAGGATGGAGGGAATATATTAGGCTCCCCGAACCGAAAGAAAAATACAAATTAGCTGGCCTCGAAGGCATAGTTCGATACAAAAAGGTATAAGCTCTTGAAGCAAAATAGCACTTGCTTCCAAAGGTGGTGTTTCCCCCTAAAACAGGACTAGACCATGTTAAAGTACATCGATGATCCAGCAGGGGATTAATACCCCGAACAGATCGGGGAATCGAAAAAATGAAACCCCAGTTTGTCAAAGGTATGTTAACCGGATGGTATGTGATGGTAAGTCCCAAAGAACAAGTAGAGCTCCAAAATCCATTGTTCAGTATGTCATCCTAGTGCTGTTGAGCGGCAGTTTGAAAATACTCGTAGCCCCCTCGAGGCCTCGAAGCCCCGTCGAAGACTCGAAAGCCCCTTGGAGGACTTAGAGCCCCTTCGAGGATTGGAGCCCCCTCGAGTACTCGAAGCCCCCTCGAGGACACGAAGCCCCCTCGAGGACCCGAAACCCCATCGAGGGCTCGAAGCCCCCTCGGGGACTCAAAGCCCCCTCGAGGACTCGTAGCCCTCGCGAGGACCCGAAGCCCCCTCGAGGACTCGAAGACCACTCGAGGGCTCGAAGCCCCGTCGAGGACTCGAAGCCCCCTCGAATGCCCCTCGAGGACTCGAATGCCCCCCCGAGGACCGATTTTTTAGCACTGATTTTTAAAAATCGGTGCTATTTATTACAAAAATCAGTGCTAAGTTTTAATTTTTAGCACCGGTTTTAAAAACCGGTGCTATTTTTTACTACAACCGGTGCTATTTTAAATTTTTTGGCGGGAAGATAGAATTTTGCAAATATTTAGCACCGATTTTGAAAAATCGGTGCTAATATTTTCAAAACGGTGCTATTTAATTTTTTTGGTTATTTCTTCGGCGGGAAAAATAAAATTTTCTAATTTTTAGCACCGGGTTTTAAAGCACCGGTGCTAATTGTTTCCAAAACCGGTGCTATTGTAAAATTTAGCACTAGTTGGTTTTGAAAACTGCTGTTAAAAATTAGAACACCGGTGCTATTAAATTTTTAGCACCGATTTTAAAAACCGGTGCTAAAAAACCGATGCTAGAGGTGGGTCTCTGTGGTGGTGTCCACCAGCTGCAACGGTTACTGCTATTGCTGCTACTTCTACCCCTACTGAGATTTTTAATTTTTTTTTCAATGATTAGCAATTTCATAATCTTCTTTGCAAGTTGGGCATTCTTGTCATCATGCTCCAACTTTAAGGAAATAGAAACACTTTCTTTGTAGGAAAGGTTATAAATGGTAGTTAACTTATAGAATTAATTTCCTTATGGAATTAGTTATAGATATTAGTTTTCTTATAGAATCTTATTCCTGTCAGACTTTGGTTTGCTGTAATTCTATATATTGTAACCTTCATCATTGATGAGATGTGTCATTGATGTGATATCAATGCACCATAATAAAGGCCTTTCATATTTTATCAGTGTGTCAATTTCTTATTCATCCGTTCAAACAAACAATGCTAAGAGAACCGGTAAATGCAAAAGTTGTTGAAGTACGAAATCAATGAGGGGGAATGTGGAACATAACTGTCCTAAAGTACATCATTTCAAGAACTCAAACTGCCGCATCTTTATTTCCACTACGTTAAATACCAGTTTTGCATCTTCAACCAAGCATTAAACTTTCGCCGAGGCAACATACTTTACGAGCTTTGCCCCCACATCCGGCGAGTTCTTTGAGAAAGATTCCTTCATAGTCTTGTTCTTGGCTTGGATTTCTATTTCCAGCCTTTTCACTACAGAATCAGAATTCCCGCTTTCCTGCAAATTATCCATCCGATCGAAAAGACCAAAAACAATGACGAAAGAGCGAGGAAAATTAACAAAATGCACCTGTAAAGTAACAGTATATTCTGAAGTGTTCTTTTGAAAAGTACTTAATAAGATTTCAGAAAAGTAAAACACCTCTGAAATGTTCTTTTGGTATTCACTTTCCAAATGGCTACGTAGTTGTGCTATTTCCTCATCAGCTTCTTTCTTAGCTTGCCTCAATCTAGCCAGTTTCTCTGCCAAACAATGCATTCTTAACAACTCACTAGAACCGGCATTAAAATACCGATTATCCGATTACAGAAATTCAGCAAAACAGAACGATGAGAATGCAAATTCAGCTTGCTTCAAGAATACGTTGAACTTACAACAACCTTAGAATCATAAGAAGGTAGGATATATGACAAGATATATGAATCATCTTACTGTTTTTGGCCTCTGTGATAATTTGTTGTGCCTCTTGTTCTGCAGTTAGCAGCATCTGTATACCACCTTGTTCTCTCATTCCTTCCATTTTCTAGCTGTTCAAACTGTATACATAGAATCAAACGAACAACCCCAAAATATTCAAAATAGATTAAAGTTTAGGGCGGAAAATAATAATTAATCATCAAACGTATCTTCTGCAGATGATTTTAACTCTTAACGTAATATATGGGAACCTAACACGTGCCTCAAATAATCAACCGGCGATCGAACATAAGAAAAACACAGAGAAATGAATACGAACCGAGAAATCAAAACTCCAAAAATCATTCAGAAATTTCTATCAAAGAATTATATCTCTACCGACATCTAGGAATCCCTGTTCATTGTACGGGATCTAAATTCATAGGTAACACATGACTAAATTACATGATCTGAGGAAATCGGGAACATGTAATTGAAACGGTCGTTGAAATTGTTTAACTGGAGTCATTTTACCTGGACGGATCTCAGAAAAAATATTTTTGCAGAATGTCACTTTCCGACTAGTATATATTCTGGTGAAGAGATCTTGATTCCAATTTTGAAACTGGGTTTCCATGACAATAGGTTGTAAAATTAGTTAGAGTTAGTCCTGGTAATTAGGATTCGTTTTGTTTTCTTTGTCGAGATTTTAGATTTATCTCCTTTTTTATAGATTTAAAAAATATATTTTCGCTATTTGGACGGAAAGAATGGAGTGTTTTCTTGTTTGAAAAGTAAAAAATGTCAATCGTTGCATAAAATTCAGCCCATAAAATATCCGAGATTCATCCCAAAGAAGTTATCCGGTTTCACCCCAAAAGAGGGAGAGGCTACAGGGGTATATGCTTTCTCGGCCCGAAAGGAAGAGAGGAAATAAAAAGGGACCATAGCTACTAGACCCGACCCGAAGATGAACGAAGACACCCCAAAATTAGCAGAGAACCATAGCATTCATAAAATTCACAGACCAAGAGATTACCCGGAAATCCTTCGCCGTCAAAGAGTTGAATCCTCCGCTCTTCAGTCCTCATGAATCGAACTCCCGCCACATCGTGATTCAAGGGATGATTTTTGCCAAACCCAGGTGGGGAGAGGCAGGGGAATCAACCTGACCCCAAATAAACCAAAACTTCCCAACCAAATCTTGAAATTGTGGCTAAAACCTGCGGATTAATACTGTGGAAATGAGAACACCCGGCGAGGAATCTCAATCCATTGCCCAAAAGCAATGAATCTTGATTCCTCGCCGGAGAAGAAGACTCTTGAAGGAGGGAATTCTTTCTAAAGAGAGAATTTACTCAACTTTCTTCTATTAATACGTTACTCTGTAAACCAATTCCTAGCTACCATTCCACTTTCTTCTCACTAAACCATCTATTTTCTCTCTCTCTCTTTTATACAAAATTTTCACTCATTTTCTACCACTCTCGTGACTATATTCCATTACTCCCTCCGTCCCGATTAAATTGCACACGATCAAAAATTTAATCAAACTAAGAAAACATTGACTAAACATTTGAATAGATATATAAACAATAATATTATTGTATGTGATATCGTTGGATTCGTCATAATAATTTGTTTATAGAAAGTAACTTTTTTTTACCGATATTACATGTAGTTAAATATATTAATGGTCAAACATGTGTGTTGGAGACTGTGAAAAAAATTCTGTGCAATTTAATATGGGACATGGGGTATGTTGTTTTAAATGGATAAAAACCATTTTAATGGAGTATTTGGTTTGATATATTCCGGATGTCAGGCCATGTTTTGTCCATTTTAATTCATCCCTTTTGTCCATTTCTTCCATTTGTGCCGATTTTGCCATTGTATTGTACTGTTTTTGTGATGTTTTTCCATTTTAATGCTTTACAAATATTTCACAAAAATTAGTTCAGCCCTTCAATTGCTTCAAAAGAAAAATGTTTGAACCAGGACATTGAAATGACATGAATTAATCAGTATGTCGATATTTAGCTACAACCCTTGTAAAAAATGAAGATTGAAGTAAGGCTTTAAAGCTATAAACAAAATGCCTGAAGCCAATTTGATAAATATCTATTTTGCCTTCTCACATCAAAGGGCAAAATAGGTATTTCACATCATAATGCCTATCCCAGCGCAACTCCCAGGGTTTATAGGGCGGACTCATGATGGTATTTAAAGCTCCATTTTTCGAAAATCAAACACGAAGAATGCATTTCCCCCCTAAATTTCTTTGAGAAACTATTGCCATGGTGAGTTTTTCCTAATTCATTACCTGCGAAGTTCCTAATTGATCTGTGTTTTTTTCATCATTTACTGCCAACTATATAGTATTGATCTATGTTCGGGAAGTTGTTCGTCCTTTGCGAATTTTCTAGTCCTGATTTGTATTTAATAGTTTCATCCTTTACTGCGAATCGATTTGTAGATTTAGAGGAGTTGTTCACGTTGTTCTTGCATTTATATGTTTACTTGTATGAATTTTGTTCATCATTTACCGCGAACTATGTGGTATTGATCTGTGTTTAGGAAGTTGTTCGTCCTTTGCGAATTTTCTAGTCCTAATTTGTATTTAATAGTTTCACCCTTTACCGCGAATAGATTTGCAGATTTAGGAGTTGTTCACGTTGTTCTTGCATTTATAGGTTTACTTGTATGAATTTTGTTCAGTTCATCATATACCGCGAACTATGTAGTATTGATCTGTGTAGACAATATGGGAGTTATTAGAGATGTATACTAAGCACATACCAGTAGTGATGTACATTATATTCTTGAATATAACAAGTATACATTGTTTTAAACCTATACACTATAAATTTGTATCCTCAGTAGTTGATAAAACTTGTAAAGATTTCAATAAAATCATTCCTATACAATATCTTTTTCAAATTTCATACTAACTCCGTCCCAAAGAAAAGAGTAACATTTGCAATCCTATTTCAGTTTTAACAAATGAGACTACTTTTTGAGGATGGTGGGAGTGGTTCTGATTGATAAAAGATGAGAAAATGTAGTACTTAGGTACAATACTAAAAAAAAACAGAAGGATAATTTATTTATTTAACCATAGATAGAACTAAACTGCAGCGAAGAGTGCTGCTTTAGCAATACAAACAAGATAGGAGTGAAAATAGACAGACGCAAACTAAAGGCATCAATTTTTTTAAATGTTTGTACTCAGCCAGCAAGAGATTTTAAAGTACTGATCCTAAGTTTCTTTTCCTTTTTTTTTTCCAAATGATACATGTATAGTGATTGAAAAAAGTGGTAAGAGACAGAGAAGAGATTGTCTGTAATCTTACTCAACAAATTAGAGTTGCAGGTTCATGAACAAATGATGGAAGTAGTAAAATTACGAATGTTGAAAATGATACAAACCAAATAGATTAGAAGTGAGAATTGCACTTAAATTCTTTTCAAACATGGATGCAAGAGACTCTTAAAAGCACCAATATGGTACATACAAGCCTAAAAACAACTACTCAAATCATATATTGAGGAAAAGAAGAAAAACATTGAAGAATTGGACAATGAAGACTTGTGATATTGTTCAAGACCTTAATGAGAACATGAGCATTATGGTAGAAAATGAACAATATACAATGAAACATATTGTCCCTGAACAAAAATACTCTGAATTCAAAGTTGAGCATTACGCTTACCATGGGGACTTTTCGAGTATCTCCAAGCCCGTCCTGCAGTTGTCACTGCACCTGCAAGACTACCTACAGCACCGTATTTAGCTGCGCGTCGGGCAGTCTTAAGCTGTAAAATGGAAAGACCAACAAAACAAGTTCAAACAATTTTCTTGTACCCTTGTTTTTTGTTCAATTTAGTACCAGGTGGCTTATAATAGGACCCTAATGCCATATAATAGACCGCAACGAAAATTCTGTTCGAGTTAACCTAAGAGGTGCAGAATCCAATTGAACACCACTCAATTTCTATGCGTCTAGAGACAAGCAATGAATAGAAAGGCAACCAGATATGGATCCAAACCCCCCAAAAAAAAGTGTCAATCAGCCTCAAGAGTACTTACAACGGGTCCATGAACAGGGTCAGAGGCAATGGATTCTTCAACATCGGATTCGGACCAGGAGGGAAGCGGCCCGTCGCGCTTGATGAATCTAGAATAATTTCCCAAAAACGAAAACCTTTCGCACCAGAACCCCTTGTACCCATCCAGCAACCCCTTTACGGACTCCATGGATTTCACTCTTCAATTCGATTCTTCTGAACTCTCAGAAATTCACTATTTGTAGCGTCTGTGCCCACGCGTCAGCATTCAATTGGTTTCTCAAGTGTGGGGTGGAGTTCGACCCGGCCCGTATAATTTACCCGATCATAAATAGTCAGACCAGATCATGGACCGAATTTTAGATCCTATCTGGTCCGGAAAATTCGATTATTTGTCCCAAACACCATATAAAAAAAAGGGAAAGTCTCACGAAATGCTGTCTTTTTCCATAAGTTTATGGACAATTCTCATGGACATTTATCTTGAATTTTATAATTTTTTATAAAATTTACATATTACATTTTATAAGTTAAAAAAAGTAATATTATGTATTTGAACGTGAAAATATAAAAATATATGATATAAAAAAAATGTTTTTTTAAAAATTTTGTATGTAATTTAAGAAATGCATTGTATAGGTAAGAAATAAGTGGCATGTGATCTCCTGACAGGCCGCCTGTAAGGAGACCCACTCTAAAAAAAAATCGTTTGCTTTATGTGGATTGGTGGTGTGATGGTGTCTATTGAAGATAATGCTTAGTTTGGTTAGAATCAATTTACTTTTTTTTTGTTTGGACTAGATTGTTTTTTTTAGTCCCTTACAAATTATCTAATACCATATTTTGGTCCCCTTTTGTAAATCAACCCTTAGACGGTACCCAACAGATTCAATTTTTTTGGTCCCCAAAGGTGATTTTCAGGTAAGACTGAATGGTTTTCCAGTATAGTCAAGGGTATAATGGTAATTTTATTAATTAAAAAAATATTTTCAATCAAAAATCCTAATTTTAAAATTTTTAGATTTTCAACTTCATCCTGAGCCCTCGAACCCTCCTGCCTCGAACCTCGAGCCCTATTTTATTTATATTTTTTTAAAACTCAGGGGTTTAATGGTCTTTTTAAATATTTTGACCAATTTTACCATCGACTTTCTTTGAAAACCACCTTTGGGGATGAAACAATTTTAAAAAAAATTTTGTTGGATACCGTCTAGGGGTTGAATTGTTAGCTATGCAACAAAGACTGACTTATGCTACAGATTTAAATATGGAAAATGTGTAAATAACGAATCCTCACTAATAACTAGCCAACAGTTTGTAATTAGAAATATGTACTGGATGAGTTACTACAATAGTGGATGTTTTTAATTTTTGAAAATATTGTGAATATTAGAGCAAAGTTTTGGGATTTATCGTTCAATCCTCTCCGTCACCTATTCTGCTTATTTCCTAGAGTTGATCTTTAAATGATACTGCTAATCACCTAATTTTTTGCAAAAGATTTTGGTCGAATTGACGATGAAATGCTGATAATGTTCTTTTGTTTCGTTGATATTGTGTTATTACACTATTTTTGGCTATTCGAATTTCAAATTCATGAAGAAAAGTTGTTTTGATTTAATTTCCTCAGTATTTGTTGAATCTGCGTTGTTTGAATCATTTATTTCCTCAACCTACAATCTACTGCCACCTTCTACCACCGTTACGTCGATGACATCCTTGGGGTAGGCCAAGGTACGTAGAATGAAATTATCCAAGGATATTTACTGGGAATGGAGGACTTGGAATTGTACAGAAAATTGATGGCGAACACCCCAAAAACAATTTAACACTCCAGGAAATGGTGGAACAACAATCGAAGGTAGAAGAAGCAAATCGAAGGAAAAATGAGAGCCAAGTGGCTAAGCAGTCCAAACCTAACGACCCTCGTGGTAAGAGACCAAGTTAAAGACCAACATTTGAGAAGTACACCCCCATGATATGATCCTCGGCTGAAATATGGAGCATCCACATAGGAGTTTTCAAACCGTCGCACCCCATGAGTGACAGTCAATGAGCATTCGCAAGCAGGAGAGCCACCAACAAATTTTGCGATCACCACAAGGATTACAGACACACCACGAATGAATGTGCCCACCTTCGGGCGGAAATTGACCGATGTGAGAGGAAAGGCCTCTTAAAGGATCCATTTTGCCAACCCTATCGAGATGAGAACCCGATGCACATGAACGATAAAGGAAGCACGTGGCCACCTAAGAAAAACTTCAATGCTAAAAATAATGGAGATCAAGACCCCCAGAGCAACGATATGAGTGCCGTAACGAGACCCCGTGAAACCCCCCAATGGAGAACATGAATGAGGGGAATCCTGCCATTAACAGGGTGGCCAATGTTATTAGTGGAGTCGTTGATGAAAGGTCTTTGAATGCAGTTATGAAAGCACAAACGCGACAGGTCCCCGCAGGAGAGCCAATAGGGAAAATACTTCGATCAGATGAAACGATCATGTTCTCGGAATCAGACGCAGTTCCAAATCGAACCGCCTATAGTGATCCCATCGTCATTACGCCAGTAATTGGCACTGCACTGACAAAAAAGGTGTTTATCGATGATGGAAATGAAGTTGAAATCATGTTTGTAAATTGCTTCGATCAATTGGGGATTGGGAGATTTAATCTTAAAAAATCCACTTTGCCCTTATCAGGGTTCACAGGAAAAACTATATACCCCACCGGGGAGATTCAAGTAACTGATAGTGGCAGTTGACTATTTCACTAAATGGGTTGAAGCAGAACCGCTTGCAAACATTAAGGGGAAATCTATCATCTCGTTTTGTTGGAATAATATTGTTTGTCGCTTTGGCATGCCAAAAGCATTACAATGGAACCCAGTTTGCTAATGACCCCTTTAAAAGATGGTGTGAGGAGTTCAAGATCGAGCTAAGGGTCACATCGGTATACCATTCGTAGGCGAATGGTCGGGTTGAAGTCACTAACAGAACCATTGTGAATGGAATATGAAAAGGGCTGGAGGAGCAAAAGGCAACTGGGTCAACGAACTACCTTATGTGTTGTGGTCTTATCGATCTGTGGAGTCTTCGATCACAGGAGATACGCCGTATGGACTTGTGTACGGCTCGGAGGCTATGATACCCGCGAAAGTTGGCATGACTAGCCCAAGAATGATGGTAGCCAGTGGTGTCAGCAATGCCGAAAACTGTTGCCTCAACTTAGATCTAATAGAAGAAAGACGTGTCATAGCATCCATACGTGAAGCCAAAGTAAAGGAAAGAGTGAAACAGTATCATGATCGAAGGGTGAAAGAAGCACAGTTTATTGTGGGGGGACCTCGTCATGAGGAACAATGAGAAGAGTAAGCAGGAACCGGTAGGGAAGTTGAGCCCTAATTGGGAAGGGGCTTATAAAGTGCTTGAGTCTCACCTAGGAGGGAGTTACACCTTGGGTTCAATGAATGGCGACCGCATCCCCAAGCAGTGGAACATAGTTAACCTTCGACAGTATCATCAGTTGTAAAGAACAGTTTTGCTGATGCGCGAAAACTTTGCTTATTTTGTGATGTATCTATTACCATATTTGTATGCTTCGGCAGCAACTGGGTGACTTAATTGAAATTTTGATTTCTCCCCAAGTTAAAAGTGCAAATTTGTTCTAAAGTGATCAAAACTTCACTATTTGGAAGTCCAACCAGTTCTCAAGATTTTGAAGAAGCCCATACGGAGCAGTCCATTACAACAAGCCCACCAAGCCCATAGCTGCCATCATAATTCTTCACTCAAAAACCCTAGGCCGCCTCTCCTCTCCAAATCCTAATCGAGCAGGTAATCTTCTGCATCTCCGATTGCATTTCCTCTCGATTATCATTCAATCTCAAGTCTTGTTCTTAACGTTGTTCCCGTCGAACAGAGAGATGTCTGAAGCTAAGGTCGTCGTCCCGGAGTCGGTGCTGAGGAAGGAGAAGATGGCCGAGGAGTGGGCCCTGGCGAAGAAGAACGATCTGGATGCCGCCAAGAAGAAGAACGCCGCAAACAGGAAGCTTATTTACTCCAGGGCTAAGAAGTACGCTTAGGAGTATGAGGGACAAGTGCTTTTTATTTGAGTCTTTGAAGTTAAATGTAGTTTTATCAATGTAGGAATTTAGGGCTATGTATTGAGTGTGGTGGCTTGTGTTTGGTTTTGCAGCAAAAGGAGCTGATCAGGTTGAAGCGTGAGGCTAGGTTGAAGGGAGGGTTTTATGTGAACCTTGAGGCTAAGATGCTGTTTGTTGTTCGCATTCGCGGGTGCGAGATATTTTTCTGCTTGATTTGATCCAGTGATTAGTGATTTGTTTTTTTACTGATTCTGATTTGTTTTTGGCTATTTTTTCAGTGTCAGTGCTATTCATCCTACTACTAAGAAGATTCTGCAGCTTCTTCGTTTGAGACAGGTGATTTTCATCCATATGTTTGAATTGGTTGTTTGCTTATTCTTTTAGTTTTGTTAGTTGTGACTGTATTTGTTGTTGAGGGTTGTTGATTCATAGAGATGGGGATGTTTGAAGATATTTTGTTTTTGCTAGCCGTAGTGTCTGTCATAGTAATTTCAGAATTTTCCATGTCTTCAACTTCTTCGCTTGAGACGGTGATTTTCATCGATATGTTCGATTGGATTGTTTGCTCATTATTTTAGTTTTGTTAGTTGTGACTGTATTTGTTGCTGGGGGTTGTAGATTCATAGAGATGGGGATGTTTGAAGTCATTTTGGTTTTGCTAGAAGTAGTGGCTGCATAGTAAATTCAGAATTTTTCATTACTGCAACTTCTTCGTTTGTGACAGGTGGTTTTTATCCATATGTTCGATTGGATGTGTTTATTATTTTAGTTATGTTTGTTGTGACTGTATTTGTTGCTGGGGTTGTCTATTCATAGATGGAGACGGGGATGTTTGAAGTCATTTCGGTTTTGCTATCTGCAGTGGCTGTCATAGTAATTTCAGAATTTTCCACTAGTGAAAGTTTTATGTTATTGGTTCTGATACTTTGCAAGAGAAAAACATCCATGGCTTATTATACCACTCTGATTACTCTCTTGGGACCTTATTGAATTGAAGTGCTTCCTTTTGTCTGTGAATATTATTATCTGAACTTTACTTCTGAAATTATGTTAATGTTTTCTGTTGGTGCAGATCTTTAATGGTGTTTTATGTTTTCTGTTGGTGCAGATCTTTAATGGTGTATTCCTGAAGGTCAACAAGGCTACTCTGAACATGCTTCACCGGGTTGAACCTTATGTGGCTTATGGGTGTGTAACTGACTTCGTACTTCTTTTGGATAAACTTCTCATATTCATGATTCCTGAACTAGTCCACCCATTCTCTGGTTGGCAGGTACCCCAATCTGAAAAGTGTCAAGGAGTTGATTTATAAGAGGGGATACGGCAAGGTTGATAAGCAGAGAATTCCTTTGACCGACAACTCGGTCATTGAAAAGGTATTCTATTTTATTTACGATTCACTGGACTCCCGATATGGCCGGTTTCCGTCATTGATTCCTTCTTTTGACGACAGGTTCTGGGCAAACACGGGATCATCTGCATCGAAGACCTTGTTCACGAGATCCTGACAGTTGGACCTCATTTCAAGGAAGCTAACAACTTCCTCTGGCCCTTCAAGCTCAAGGCACCACTTGGTGGCTTGAAGAAGAAGAGGAACCACTATGTTGAGGGAGGGGATGCCGGAAACCGCGAAGATTACATCAACCAACTCATCAGGAGAATGAACTAGAGTAGCTGTTTGGCGGGGAGTTTTGAGTGAATGGATTTGTGAGACTCTGTGGATTTGTCAGACTTGTGGAACAATTTTTAGTTTTATGGATTTGTTTTATGGACTACTGTTGCAGCTCTAATTTACTTTATTTACTCTTTACAAAATTTGAAGAATGCAAGTTTGAAGATGATTGTTATAGCTATTCTTCATTCGCATGAAGCAGAATCCAACTCGTGAAGCTGATCGTCCAAACACCATAATTATGTATGCGCACATTTTGAGCTTTTCAATTCCTTTTCCTCTTCAGATTCCCCTTCCGAGTGCTTTATGTTGGCTGCATCTTCTGAAATCAATTTCCTTTCATAACTGGATTTTCAATTTCCTTTTCATAACCAGAGTTCTAAGTCCCCTTCCTCGTTTAAGTAGGATTTCAACTCAAATTCCTAGTTAAAATAGGATTTCCAATTCCTTCTCTTTTTCATGGAAACCATCATCGTCTCTCAATATATATGTATACATATAGCACAACCATATCCCTTACATGCATAACCACGACTAAAGGAACAAATTCAGCGGTTGAACATAGCGGTTGGTCAGCAGTTCAGTATAGAGATTGGAGTGGTGCTATTTCGGCAGATATTCAATTGCTAATCCTATCAAACCTTAAATCGGTGAAGGATTTTGAGCGATTTGGAGCTGTTTGTAAACAATGGCATCTCGCCACAGCCTACTACAAGTATCAAGCTCTTCAACACACCCAGTGGCTCGTTGAAAAAAGGCGCACCACATCTAGTTTTATGGTGCACCTTCCCATGGCGGATTTACCCTTTAACATCCGCATTGATGTTAATGAGATTATGCATGGGGCTTCCATTCTTTGTTCTAAAGATGGGTGGCTTCTAAAGAATAAAGGAGCCTACAAAGTATTCTTTTTCAGTTTCTTCTCAAAGTCCATCATTAAGCTGCCGAATCTACCTAAAGCCGGTGCCAAATTCAGTGGTTTTACGTTCACTTCCAATCCAACCTTGAAAGATTGTTTAGTGTTCGGCGTGTCACCACATTCATATTCAGCACATTTATATCTCGGAGCTAGTATCTCCGTTGAGGACAAGAATTGGACTTGGAAAACTTTCAGGTGTTCTAATGATTCTTGCATCAGCAATCCATTTTATCACCGAGGGAAATTTGTTTGTCTATCTGAAGAAGGAAGTTTGGCAGTTTTCCCTAGGGAACTTGATTCATTTGCATGTTTGGGCCCGGGAAAGTTTCCAATAGAATATAATTCAAAGAGCCACCTGTTAGAGGTTGATGGTGAGCTCTTTGCAGTGTCTACGTCCTCAAGGTGTTTGTGGGTTTGTGTTTGCAAATGGGATGATTCTAACGAAACTTGGCATAAAGTTAGAGACATTGGAGACTACATGTTCTATGTGAGTGATAAAGCGTCCTACGCAAAGAAGACCATGGCCCAGCATACGAGGAACAAGCTATATTTTCGCTATTTGGACGGAAAGAATGGAGTGTTTTATTGTTTGAAAAGTAAGAAATTTCAATCGTTGCATAATATCTTCTCGTCCATTCATAACACAGCTGTTGTTCCCGGCAGTTGTTGGATGGATCCAACTCAACATAGCACACCCGAATGGATTGTAAAAAGCGCAGATTGTTTTGGGTTGAATATGAAGGATGACGAAGATGGTGATGACGACGACACCACGACGGCAGTTATACACGATGAAAAGCATGACAAGGACGAAAATGAGGCGTTGCATTACGATTTTCAAGATACATTCGATGATTACAGCCCGGACGATGATGACTACGATGATGATACAGAAGAAGGTGATAACGACGACGATGAAACCACAACAATGGCACCGCAACACAGATACACACGACGAAGATCAAGAAGAACACGTATTGTATCCAGAATTTTTGGAGGAAGACGGCATGTACGACGATGACTATGATTGTGATACAGAAGGCGATGATGATAGGGATCATGACAACGATGACCATACTGATGATACGGGTGATTATAGATGGGGAATTCAATTTCATGACAATTTTTATGACAACTAATTTTGGCATTTCCAATAAATGACACAGTATTTAGAAGATGTGTGTGGTTCAACTAATTTTGGCAATTCCAATATAAGTGAGTGTTCCGTCCACTTATTTTTCACATTATACGCCGCACCTGTTAAATTACATACAAAATTTAGAATTTTTATATTTTCACCTTCAAATACATGTTACTACTTGTTTTAACTTATAAAATACAATATTTAATTCAGATTCCCTTTGCTCTTAGACCTCTACTCTCCATGTTGTGGTCTGAAAGTCCCTGGATCGAAAACTGGCAGCCGCACTGACAAGCAAATTCATAACACAAAAACAAGCAATAAACGTTATTGAGCGAACACAGGTTATGTTGCAAGAATGATGTTGCTTCTTGGTAGTGTCAAATGCAACGGAAAGATGTAAATCAGGTCTCTGAAGAGAGACAATTGCAAATGGTATCAACTTCTCGCTATCAGTTCCACAGCCATTAAAAACTGTAACTATTCTCGGCTGAAGTTTCTTTATCCTCCTTATAGCCATTAAAAATTCTCAAGCATCAAAGGAATGCATCGAATGAGCTTTCAAACCGTTCATCAGATTCCTCGCGATCAAACAACTGTTCCTTCCAAAAATCTCGAAACCCTTCTCGTAGAGGGCCTTTTCAATCTCGAAACCCTTCTCCTTCGACTACTCCAGACGGTTATAGATAGATAACCGCTCTTCTTTGCCGCTTCTCCCCTAGCATTCGGAGCGGATTTTTCTGAATCTGATGACGCAACGGTTTGTGGACTCGAATGGGTATTTTGGCCTCGAATGGGTCTTGTGGACTCGAATGGGTATTTTGGCCTCGTATGGGTCTTGTGGACTCGAATGGGTCTTGAGACCTCGAAGGGGTCTTGAGACCTCGAAGGGTTCTTGAGACCTCGAAGGGGTCTTGTGGACTCGAAGGGGTCTTGTGGACTCGAAGGGGTCTTGTGGACTCGAAGGGGTCTTGAGACCTCTAAGGGGTGTTGTGGACTCGAATGGGTATATTGGCCTCGAACGAGTCTTGTGGACTCGAAGGGTTGTTGAGACCTCGAAGGGGTCGTGTGGACTCGAACGGGTATTTTGGCCTCGAACGGGTCTTGTAGACTCGAAGGAGTCTTGAGACCTCGAATGAGTCTTGTTGACTCGAATGGGTATGTTGTCCTTGAAAGGGTCTTGTGGACTCGAATGGGTATTTTGGCCTCGAATGGGTCTTGTGGACTCAAATGGGTATTGAGACCTCGAATGGGTCTTGAGACCTCGAAGGGTTCTTGTAGACTTGAACGGGTCTTGTCGACTCGAAGGGTTGTTGAGACCTCGAAGGGGTCTTGAGACCTCGAAGGGGTCTTGAGACTCGAATGGGTGTTGTGGACTCGAATGGGTCTTGTGGACTCAAATGGGTATTGAGACCTCGAAGGGGTCTTGAGACCTCGAATGGGTCTTTTGGACTCGAAGGGGTATTGAGACCTCGAATGGGTCTTGTGGACTCGAATGGGTCTTGAGACCTTGAATGGGTCTTGTAGACTCGAAGGGATGTTGAGACCTCGAAGGGGTATTTTGGCCTCGAACGGGTCTTGTAGACTCGAAAGGTTGTGGAGACCTCGAAGGGGTCTTGAGACCTCGAATGGGTCTTGTGGACTCGAATGGGTATTTTGGCCTCGAATGGGTCTTGTGGACTCGAATGGTTATTTTGGCCTCGAATGGGTCTTGTGGACTCGAATGGGTCTTGAGACCTCGAAGGCGTCTTGAGACCTCGAAGGGGTCTTGAGACCTCTAAGGGGTCTTGAGACCTTGAGTGGGTCTTGTAGACTCGAATGGGTCTTGAGACCTCTAAGGAAGGCTTTCCCCTGGAATACATCGTGAGTGCTTGACCTCTTGCATACTATCACTTAATTTTCATCGTCAGTGGTTTATTTATCCTTTTTACTTAACCAGGTTGATATTCCACTCGACCCATTTATGTTCGAGATGATATCAAGCTCTGGAGCTGAAGTTGATCTCATCCAAAAGCGGCAATCCCACTACTTGCTTAAAATTGTCATTGCTTTACTCCCTGGGATCGTGATCTTGTGGTTTATAAGAGAGTCCATAATGCTTCTTCATATCACAACAAGACGTTTCCTTTATAAGAAGTATAATCAACTTTTTGACATGGCTTATGCTGAAAACTTCATTCTGGTACTATATTCTTACTCTGGATTCGTAGATTATTTGTTAGAATTATTCTTAATTCTTACTTGATCATCCACTCAGCCAGTAGGGGAAGTTGGTGAAACAAAGTCAATGTACAAAGAAGTTGTATTGGGAGGAGATGTCTGGGATTTGCTGGATGAGTTGATGGTGTACATGGGAAACCCTATGCAGTACTATGAGAAAGAAGTGAAGTTTGTTCGGGTGAGGCTTATTTTTAGTGGCACGTTGATATGGAATCCTGGATGAAGTATTCCAAGAGTTGACATAAATAGTTTCTTTTCTTTCATGTGCCATAGGGTGTACTTCTCTCTGGACCCCCTGGAACTGGAAAAACACTATTTGCCCGGACTCTTGCAAAGGAAAGTGGTTTGCCTTTTGTTTTTGCATCTGGTGCAGAATTTACAGATAGTGAAAAAAGTGGCGCTGCACGGATAAATGAGATGTTCTCTGTTGCAAGGAGAAATGTAAGTCTTCCTAAGAGTTATTGAGTAAATGCTGGGTCCCTTCATTTTTTTTGCATCGTGGCTATGATGTCTCTTTTTTCTGTTAACAATCATCAAGTCAAGAATCATGTTCCTGTTGTTTTATTGCATTTGGTTTTAGCTTTCATAGATTTATATAAACATTTCTTCTATCTTCTAAACACAGGCTCCCGCCTTTATATTTGTTGATGAAATCGATGCTATTGCTGGGAGGCACGCACGCAAGGATCCACGGCGAAGAGCAACATTTGAAGCTCTTATTGCTCAGCTTGATGGAGAGTAAGTATCCTGCTCGTTTATGACGAATCTGTTGTATCTGTACAGTTAAGAAATAGATGCTTAGTCATACTTTTAAGATTGAATTTAGGATGCCATTTCCCAAAATGCCTATCTGAATGAATTGAAAGGTCTCTAATAATGTAACGTTATGGCCTAGAGGGAGCACCTTTTTGCTCATCTGGTGTTTTCTTGAATCATAGAAAAAAAAAGTACCTCACATGCTACAGATTTAGAGAAGACCATATCTGTTTGTTTGTTTTAGGTGATTGGAAGCCAATAATGCATATAGTAGTGAAGTTCTATCAGCAATTGTTATATTTTGTATCTTCTACTAAAACTGTTCTGTATTCCATTTTGGCTGTTATGTTCACTAATATTGAAGTAAATATTTGCTTCCAGGAAAGAGAAAACGGGGGTTGATAGGTTTTCATTAAGACAAGCTGTCATATTCATTTGTGCAACCAATAGGCCGGATGAATTGGACCTGGAATTTGTCCGCCCTGGGCGCATTGACCGTCGTTTGTATATCGGGTTACCTGATGCAAAGCAACGCGTTCAAATCTTTGGTGTCCATAGTTCTGGTAAACGACTTGCCGGTGATGTGGACTTTGGGAAGGTATGGTGCTGTCTTCATTCTTTTTCAACTTGCACCTGTTCTTGTTTGTTGACTTTTCTTACCACACCCGATGAATTTCACATTTCTACCTCCCTAGGAACTCACTAACATTGTATGTCCTTTGCCTAATTATGCAGCTTGTCTACCGGACAGTCGGATATTCAGGAGCAGATATCAGAAATTTAGTGAATGAGGCTGGAATAATGTCTGTAAGTTAAATTTTCAAGTTTGTGCAAGATATGCCGTGTCGAAATATTGTTTATGTATGTTCTAATATGCCTATATAATATGTTTAGTTTTTTCCCCCCATCTTATATTCAATAAGTTTATTGTGCTGTCTGTTACAGACTTCTCCTTGAGTTAATTAGAAAAATTATCACTTCACAACTTCTGCCATAATAGTCAGGTTTCAATTACCATCTCACTGGAGTCTTAGTGTTAGAATAAAACCTTTTCGATCTTTGTGAATAGAGAGAATGAGATGCCCCTTGTTGATCTTTTCTTTCCTCCGGTCGTGGTGGTGTTCACATACTTTAATGTCATCAATGAAAGATCTTCTAAAACACAGAAATGATGCTAACATAGTTAATAGGGCCTCTTACTATAGTTGCTATCTATATAGGTCCGCAAAGGGCGTGATGAAATATATCAGCAAGACATAATGGATGTTTTGGACAAGCAATTACTCGAGGGGATGGGCGTGCTTCTCACTGAGGAAGAGCAACAAAAATGTGAACAAAGTGTGAGTATATATTGAAGTGATCTACCCATGTTTTTTTTGCAATTTACAAGGTATACTTTCCCCTCACGAGCAAAATTGTTTTAATAATCAGGTCTCTTTAGAAAAGAAAAGACTGCTGGCAGTGCATGAAGCCGGGCATATAGTCTTGGCGCACTTATTCCCTCGATTTGATTGGCATGCATTTTCTCAGCTTCTACCTGGTGGCAAGGTATAGTTTATCCTATTATTATCATTAGTTATTCTGCTATCAAAGTTATCTGTTACCTGCCCTTTGACGCATTCTGGTTTTCCACTTGAGAAGGAAACTGCAGTATCAGTCTTTTATCCCCGAGAAGATATGGTTGATCAAGGTTACACGACTTTCGGCTACATGAAGATGCAAATGGTGGTAGCTCATGGTGGGCGGTGTGCTGAACGTATTGTATATGGTGACGACATTACCGATGGTGGACAAGACGATCTGGAAAAGATTACAAAGGTAAATAGATAAAAGTACTTTCAGATCTTAGTGTGAAAACTGTTTCTCCTCTTGACTTTAGGTCAATCATTCTGATAGAATATTAATGAAGGGCTGGTCTAAGTTTCTATATTGTAAAAGATGTTCCAGTGACGATGCTCATTCCTTTGTAGATTGCTCGTGAAATGGTGATTAGCCCTGCAAATGCTAGGTTGGGGCTCACAGCTTTGACAAGGAAACTCGGGCTGATTGATCAGCCAGATAATCCTGATCACGGGCTTATTAACTATAAGTGGGACGATCCTCATGTTGTTCCTGCTGAAATGACGGTTGAGGTTTCCGAATTATTTACAAGGGAGTTGACGAGATACATTCAAGAAACAGAAGAACTAGCTATGAAGGGATTAATGGAGAACAAGCATATACTCGACAAAATTGCTGAGGAACTTCTTCAAAACTCGAGAATAACAGGATTGGTAAACAACTTAGTTCAACTCTCTGGTTGCCTTCTTAAGTCTTCACCTTCTATCATGTTTCTATCGTGTGTCCTCCTTTGTTTCTCATACATGCTTTTGGTGTTTTCGGCTGTCTTTCATATTGTTGGAACTCTATTCACGCTGTCACGTCGTTTTTCTCAGAAAGTGATGGAAATAATAAAAGGGCAGTCCCCCATCATGTTTGAGGACTTTGTGAAGCCTTTCCAAATAGACGTGGATCAGGTATCTATTCCCTTTTCCCTACATTTTGGTGCCATTTTTCTCTTGCTATATATGTCAGAAATTTGGTTACGATTTGTTAAAACTAAGTCTTTGATCTTAAAATATTTGCCAGGAGGGACCATCGCCTCACAATGACCGGGTGCGCTATCAACCTCTCGACATCTATCCTGCCCCACTCCATAGATGCTAGAAGTTGCCATGCGAAGAAAACAGAGAAAGAAACGAAACCTGAGGTATCCTAGCCATGTAAAAGCGCTGTTTTGTTTACTGATGCAATTTTTCGGAGAATCTGGGCAAGAACAATGTTGACTGGGATCTCTAACAAACAGTGTCAGGAATTCAGGATAATTTTTTCCCACTTTTAAAAGTGGCTGTTGTTGAAAGAGTGATAGGAAAAGTACTAGTAGCAATGTGGTTTACATGTTTGTATTTCCTGTAAATGCCACAATTTTCTCAAGGAAAATGAACCTTCCTGATTGATAGAATGAATCACATACTTTAAAAAACAGGAATGATTCGTTATTTATCCATCTCAAGTCACATTATAATAAGAAAATGTAGTCTTTTCACTGTGTTTTTTTACTCGTGTAACAAGTTACGCTGATCGACTAGCTGTTTTTGCAAGTTATTTCAGTTTTGTCGGGTTGTAGCTTACAACTATTACACTTGTGCAGTTACATTGCCACATTGGGTTTTATGATTTTTTGCAGGAATCTCATCACAGAATCAGCATTATTACTGTCGCATTTTGGAACTTTTGGTTGATGTTTGGTCATGTCAGCGAATTTATGCTGTGAATTTTACTGTAATCCATTTAAATGCAGGTCTAATACAATAATCATCAGGTTCATTACAAGTGTTTTCTTTCTGTCTTATTCAAAACAGCCTAATGTATGCTGGAAATTATACAAATCTTCCTTCACTTAATAGTTTCATTTCCACTTCAAAAATGGAACCATTGTACCTATAGTTTGCTGGTTGGGACCCCAACTGGCTTGTCCCTCGATCGCCTCTCCACAGCCCGCGAAAGATCTCTAACTGCTTCCTTAGGGAGACGGCGAGGGCTGCTCAGCCAGAGCCCTCCATCGACAATCATCGTGTGTCCATTGACGTACTTCCCTTCATGGCACGAAAACAAAGAACCGAGGACTAATATCAGAGATCAAAGACAGATTCACAACAATCGACCAAAGCCTAATGAGAAAAAAGACAATGGATTGAAATTTGACACAGCATTCTAACCTGCTTCAGATGCGAGGTAGAGGGCCGACATGGCAATATCCCACTTCTCCCCAAGTTTGTAAAGCGGCATGGTCTCTCTTATCTGGCTACTTATCTCGTCTGGCGCGAGTTTACTCATTCCTGTTGTGTCCCCAATCGGACCTGGTGCGATCCCATTAACTCTAATGTCGTAATCAGTGCCCCACTCGAGAGCCAAACTTCGTGTAAGCGAATCAACAGCAGCCTGGGAGAGAAAGAGTGTTATGGTCGGTATTCGAAGCAGAATCGTGGCAAAAAGAGTATGTGTAGATATTCCCGAACCTTAGCTGAAGATACGTGGATTTGGTACCAAGACGCGGTATAATGTAGGGTGGCGCTAATGTTCAATATCATGCCACCCGTGGATGAGTTCCTTCCCTGTCCACCTTTCTTGAGATACTTAATCGCTTCGTGACACATAGTGAATGTGCCAACAGAATCGATATCCAATACTACAGATAGATCGGGGAAAAAATGGAAGAGAAGAAACTATTCAAACCAAAAGATCAGCAGCCTGACAAAAATGCATGGCTTAACCTAAATTCTCAGAAATACTCATCACTCTGGGGAAAAAACTAGCAAATCATCACACCATAAAACGGTTTCAGAGCATCGAGAAAGCAGACCTGTCCTGAACCCGTTAGGGGATAAGTCCTCTGGCGACACGAGAAAGTTTCCAGAGAGATGTCTGAAGCCAAGGTCGTCGTCCCGGAGTCGGTGCTGAAGAAGGAGAAGAGGGCCGAGGAGTGGGCCCTGGCGAAGAAGAACGATCTGGATGCCGCCAAGAAGAAGAACGCCGCAAACAGGAAGCTTATTTTCGCTAGGGCTAAGAAGTACGCTCAGGAGTACGAGGAACAGGTGCTTTTTTACTTGAGTTCTTGAAGTTAAATGTGTATTTATCGATGTAGGAATATAGGGCTGTGTATTGAGTGTGGGGGCTTGTGTTTGGTTTTGCAGCAAAAGGAGCTGATCAGGTTGAAGCGTGAGGCTAGGTTGAAGGGAGGGTTTTATGTGAACCCTGAGGCTAAGATGCTGTTTGTTGTTCGCATTCGCGGGTGCGTGATATTTTTCTGCTTGATTTGATCCAGTGATTAGTGATTTGTTTTTTTTACTGATTCTGATTTGTTTTTGGCTGATTTTTTCAGTATCAATGCTATTCATCCTACAACCAAGAAGATTCTGCAGCTTCTTCGTTTGAGACAGGTGATTTTCTTCCATATTTTGAATCGGTTGTTTGCTTATTCTTTTAGTTTTGTTAGTTGTGACTGTATTTGTTGCTGAGGGTTGTTGATTCATAGAGATGGGGATGTTTGAAGATATTTTGGTTTTGCTAGCAGTAGTGTCTGTCATAGTAATTTCAGAATTTTCCATGTCTTCAACTTCTTCGCTTGAGACGGTTATTTTCATCGATATGTTCGATTGGATTGTTTGCTCATTATTTTAGTTTTGTTAGTTGTGACTGTATTTGTTGCTGGGGGTTGTAGATTCATAGAGATGTGGGGATGTTTGAAGTCATTTTGGTTTTGCTAACCATAGATTCATAGAGATGTGGATGTTTGAAGTCATTTTGGTTTTGCTAGAAGTAGTGGCTGCATAGTAAATTCAGAATTTTTCATTACTGCAACTTCTTCGTTTGTGACAGGTGGTTTTTATCCATATGTTCGATTGGATGTGTTTATTATTTTAGTTATGTTTGTTGTGACTGTATTTGTTGCTGGGGTTGTCTATTCATAGATGGAGATGGGGATGTTTGAAGTCATTTTGGTTTTGCTATCTGCAGTGGCTGTCATAGTAATTTCAGAATTTTCCACTAGTGAAAGTTTTATGCTATTGGTTCTGATACTTTGCAAGAGAAAAACATCCATGGCTTATTATACCACTCTGATTACTCTCTTGGGACCTTATTGAATTGAAGTGCTTCTTTTTATCTGTGAATATTATTATCTGAACTTTACTTCTGAAATTATGTTAATGTTTTCTGTTGGTGCAGATCTTTAATGGTGTATTCCTGAAGGTCAACAAGGCTACTCTGAACATGCTTCACCGGGTTGAACCTTATGTGGCTTATGGGTGTGTAACTGACTTCGTACTTCTTTTGGATAAACTTCTCATATTCATGATTCCTGAACTAGTCCACCCATTCTCCGGTTGGCAGGTACCCCAATCTGAAAAGTGTCAAGGAGTTGATTTATAAGAGGGGATACGGCAAGGTTGATAAGCAGAGAATTCCTTTGACCGACAACTCGGTCATTGAAAAGGTATTCTATTTTGTTTGCTATTCACTGAACTCCCGATATGGCCGGTTTCAGTCATTGATTCCTTCTTTTGACGACAGGTTCTGGGCAAACACGGGATCATCTGCATCGAAGACCTTGTCCACGAGATCCTGACAGTTGGACCTCATTTCAAGGAAGCTAACAACTTCCTCTGGCCCTTCAAACTCAAGGCACCACTTGGTGGCTTGAAGAAGAAGAGGAACCACTATGTTGAGGGAGGGGATGCCGGAAACCGCGAAGATTACATCAACCAACTCATCAGGAGAATGAACTAGAGTAGCTGTTTGGCGGGGAGTTTTGAGTGAATGGATTTGTGAGACTCTGGATTTGTGAGACTTGTGGAACAATTTTTAGTTTTATGGATTTGTTTTATGGACTACTGTTGCAGCTCTAATTTACTTTATTTACTCTTTGCAAAATTTGAGGAATGCAAGTCTGAAGATGATTGTTGTAGCTATTGGTCATTCGCATGAAGCAGAATCCAACTCGTGAAGCTGATCGTCCAAACACCATAATTATATATGCACACATTTTGAGCTTTTCAATTCCTTTTCCTCTTCAGATTCCACTTCCGAATCAATTTCCTTTCATAACTGGATTTTCAATTTCCTTTTCATAACCAGAGTTCTAAATCCCCTTCCTCGTTGAAGTAGGATTTCAACTCAAATTCCTAGTTAAAATAGGATTTCCAATTCCTTCTCTTTTTCATGGAAACCATCATCGTCTCTCAATATATATGTATACATATAGCACAACCATATCCCTTACATGCATAACCATGACTAAAGGAACAAATTCAGCGGTTGAATATAGCGGTTGGTCACCAGTTCAGTATAGAGATTGGAGTGGTGCTATTTCGGTAGATATTCAATTGCTAATCCTATCAAACCTTAAGTCGGTGAAGGATTTTGAGCGATTTGGAGCTGTTTGTAAACAATGGCATCTCGCCACAGCCTACTACAAGTATCGAGCTCTTCAACACACCCAGTGGCTCGTTGAAAAAAGGCCACCACATCTAGTTTTATGGTGCACCTTCCCATGGCGGATTTACCCTTTAACATCCGCATTGATGTTAATGAGATGATGCATGGGGCTTCCATTCTTTGTTCTAAAGATGGGTGGCTTCTAATGAATAAAGGAGCCTACAAAGTATTCTTTTTCAGTTTCTTCTCAAAGTCCATCATTAAGCTGCCGAATCTGCCTAAAGCCGGTGCCAAATTCAGTGGTTTTACGTTCACTTCCAGTCCAACCTTGAAAGATTGTTTAGTGTTCGGCGTGTCACCACATTCATATTCAGCACATTTATATCTCGGAGCTAGTATCTCCGTTGGGGACAAGAATTGGACTTGGAAAACTTTCAGGTGTTCTAATGATCCTTGCATCAGCAATCCATTTTATCACCGAGGGAAATTTGTTTGTCTATCGGAAGAAGGAAGTTTGGCAGTTTTCCCTAGGGAACTTGATTCATTTGCATGTTTGGGCCCGGGAAAGTTTCCAATAGAATATAATTCAAAGAGCCACCTGTTAGAGGTTGATGGTGAGCTCTTTGCAGTGTCTACGTCCTCAAGGTGTTGGTGGGTTTGTGTTTGTAAATGGGATGATTCTAACGAAACTTGGCATAAATTTAGAGACATTGGAGACTACATGTTCTATGTGAGTGATAAAGCGTCCTACGCAAAGAAGACCACGACCCAGCATACGAGGAACAAGCTATATTTTCGCTATTTGGACGGAAAGAATGGAGTGTTTTATTGTTTGAAAAGTAAGAAATTTCAATCGTTGCATAATATCTTCTCGTCCATTCATAACACAGCGGTTGTTCCCGGCAGTTGTTGGATGGATCCAACTCAACATAGCACACCCGAATGGATTGTAAAAAGCGCAGATTGTTTTGGGTTGAATATGAAGGATGACGAAGATGGTGATGACGACGACACCACGACGGCTGTTATACACGATGAAAAGCATGACGAGAACGAAAATGAGGCGTTGCATTACGATTTTCAAGATACATTCGATGATTACAGCCCGGACGATGATGACTACGATGATGATACAGAAGAAGGTGATGACGACGACGATGACACCACAACAATGGCACCGCAACACAGATACACACGACGAAGATCAAGAAGAACACGTATTGTATCCAGAATTTTTGGAGGAAGACGGCATGTACGACGATGACTATGATTGTGATACAGAAGGCGATAATGATAGGGATCATGACAACGATGACCATACTGATGATACGGGTGATTATAGATAGGGAATTCAATTTCATGACAATTTTTGTGACAACTAATTTTGGCATTTCCAATAAATGACAAGATGTGTGTGGTTCAACTAGTTTTGGCAATTCCAATATAAGTGAGTGTTCCGGCCACTTATTTTTCACCTTATACGCCGCACCTGTTAAATTACATACAAAATTTAGAATTTTTATATTTTCACCTTCAAATACATGTTACTACTTGTTTTAACTTATAAAATACAATATTTAATTCAGATTCCCTTTGCTCTTAGACCTCTACTCTCCATGTTGTGGTCTGAAAGTCCCTGGATCGAAAACTGGCAGCCGCACTGACAAGCAAATTCATAACACAAAAACAAGCAATAAACGTTATTGAGCGAACACAGGTTATGTTGCAAGAATGATGTTGCTTCTTGGTAGTGTCAAATGCAACGGAAAGACGTAAATCAGGTGTCTGAAGAGAGACAATTGCAAATGGTATCAACTTCTCGCTATCAGTTCCACAGCCATTAAAAACTGTAACTATTCTCGGCTGAAGTTTCTTTATCCTCCTTGTAGCCATTAAAAACTGTAACTATTCTCGGCTGAAGTTTCTTTATCCTCCTTGTAGCCATTAAAAATTCTCAAGCATCAAAGGAATGCATCGAATGAGCTTTCAAACCGTTCATCAGATTCCTCGCGATCAAACAACTGTTCCTTCCAAAAATCTCGAAACCCTTCTCGTAGAGGGCCTTTTCAATCTCGAAACCCTTCTCCTTCGACTACTCCAGACGGTTATAGATAGATAACCGCTCTTCTTTGCCGCTTCTCCCCCAGCATTCGGAGCGGATTTTTCTGAATCTGATGACGCAACGGTTTGCACCGGTTTTGATCTGCACTTTCTTCATCATTTACTGCGAACTATATGGTATTGATCTGTGTTTGGAAGTTGTTCGTCCTTTGCGAATTTCCTAGTCCTGATTTGTGTTTAGTAGTTTCATCCTTTCCTGGGAATCGTAGATTTAGGAGTTGTTCGCGTTGTCCTTGCATTATATGTTTACTTGTATGAATTTTGTTCATCATTTACCGCGAACTACCTAGTATTGATCTGTCTTTAGGAAGTTGTTTATCCTTTGCGAATTTCCTAGTCTTGATTTGCATTTGAAATTTGGTTTTACCGAATTTTTCTAGCCCTTATTAGTATGTTCCCAACGTGACTTATGTAGCCAAGTATGTAATAACTTAAAGCATAAACGACAAAGTATCTTATACCACCTCTGGGGACAAAAACATATCGTTTTGAATTTGTGGGGTGGTATCTGAGGATTGATTTGCAAAATGAGACCAAAACATGGTATAAGATACTTTGTAGCGGACTAAAAAAATAATTTAGCTTTTATTTTATCTCATAGTTTAACCCCTGGAGATAGAAGTTATGATGTTGTGGGCTGATGAAGCAAATTTTTTTATTATTGTTTTTTTTTTACTCAAGCCACATGTTGTTTGAGCATGATGGCTCTTTGATTTGATCGACAAAAGCTAGTTTCATGTGCAGCTTAAAGCAAACAGGAAGCAATAAGAAGGATAATCCAACTTCACAAAATCTCAATACTCACTCACCAGCAAATGAAATACCCCCTTCTAACAAAAGACAGCTTGATAACTAATCAGCATTAATTTCAACTAATTACTCATTCATACTAGCATGCTCTATGTTTGGCAGCTAAACTGCAAGTAAAAGAAAAGAGAGAGAAGAATTAAATGGTAGCAATTAAAAAGACTAAATAATATTACAATTGTTGTCCTACACCATAATAAATAGACGTGCTTGGGAAATCTTAGGGAAGGGAATATGTGGACGAGGTAAAGAAGTGACTAACTTATTAGCTACCACATCATACGAATATAACAGTGCATGATCGAAGAAGTGAATGCAGTTTTTCTTCATATTTGAGTCTGTTGCCGAACAAGAGAGGGGATGCGCGTCGCCATGGCCATTAAGAAAGAAGATGCGATCATCGATACTTTCAACCTGGTTCCAGGTTCCATTTGATTGATCAAACTTGAACACATCTATGGAGTCAGTATCTCGTAGCTCATCCCATGGATTTTTTTGATATTTGAATCCAGAATATAGCATCTCCAGATCCAATGAGAAATTTTAAGCTAGCACTCAGTTCTCTAGGTTTGTTAATGGGTTTCCTTCCCAATTTTGTGACCTTGAGTGTACCATCCACGATATCACATGCAACAAAATATTGTGATTGGCCTATACCGTACATCTTCTGGTTGCATATCGTTATATGAGATAGCTGTTCTTCTGGGTCGTATCCTAACTTGACCCACCTCCGCTGACCAGGACGCCAAATTAGGGCGATGGATCTTGTAGGTGAAAAGATGATGAGAAAACAATCTGGTGCCGTCGGTGGTGCATTCATGATAAAATAGTCTGTAAACCTTATTTCTTTCCAGCGGATTTTCGGCAGCTTGACGCTTTCCAAAGAATCGATGTTGAGCAAAGAAATTTCGAAACTCACTTTGATTTGCAACTCCGAAGTTCCGAAAATCTTGTGTAGTAACACCAACCACCCATTGCTATTTGTCAATATATTTGTAAGAGGACTACTAATCTCTGGTATTTTTACGGAGCAGTAACTCTTCTCTAACAAATTAGTATAAAAAGTGCAAACTACATAATCTCTCTCCCACCGTGCAAGAATGGATTTGGGGTTGGCCTTTTCCCTGGGATGACAAACCATCAACCACGGAGTCGGGAGCTTCGTCGAGCATCCATCTTCAGCCATGGTGCTGTGTATTTTGTACCTATTCAAACGCCCTAATCCTGATATATATATATATATACACACACATTTTGAGCTTTTCAATTCCTTTTCCTTTTCAGATTCCCCTTCCGAGCTGCATCTTCTGAAATCAATTTCCTTTTCGTAATTGGATTCCTAAATCCCCTTCCTCGTTTGAACATGATTTCAACCCAATTTCCTTTCCATATCTGGATTTTCAATTTCTTTTTTCTTCAACACGGAACCATAACCATTGTGGTTCTTAATGAACAATGAAAATTTCAACAAACACTAGTACCATACATTGTCAATACAATCATGCAATGGCGGCAGTAGGTTCACAATGTCCCCAAAAGATACCCAGTTACAAGTTTGAAGAAAAAGAAGATTGAAGAAAAATGTGGAGTTTTTTTGGAAGGAAGGTTGTGGCGACGAGGAGAGGAATTTTAAATTATATTATTATATATTCAAGCCTTTTATTATTCTATCTATGGTTGGATTTATCATAACATATATTTTTTTAAAAAAAATTATTAAAAATTTGAGATGTTCTCCTGTGAGGCAACCTAAACTTTAGGCATGCGTTTTTATGCAATTCTAACTATATTTTAGCTCTAGGGACATATCTCTAGTAATTTTACTGGGACCTATCTCTAATAATTTTACAGGACCTATCACTAATATTTATCTAGGGGCTTACTATCTAATTTTTTCCATTATTTTATCGTCATCTGCAATCTGCAAAAAAATTCAAAAAATATTTTTAAAATGCAAAAAAAATCAATATGATCATCGAACTGAAAACTATAAACATCGGCTACAACTAGCAAAACATCAACGAAAAATCATAAAACATCGACTAAAAAATTGCAGCAAAAATATATTTTTAAAATCAAATAAAATAACAAAAATTATATTAAAAAATAAAATTAATATCAACAAAAAATTGAAAAAACTTCGACTACAACTAACAAAACATCAACTAAAATTCATAAAAATCATAAAACATCAACATTCATAAATTGAAAATCATAAAAACATAAACAAATCTTCAATTATCAAATATATATATTTTTAAAAAAACTACAAACATCAACCAATATCACCCAAAAGTTTAAAACATCAATTCCTATCACCTAAACACCCGGAAAATGAAAAACGTCAACATAAGAAAAAAAAACACTGCAAAACACCATCCTATACCACCCAAAAACTACGGACATCAACTTATATCACTTAAACCTCACCTAGAAAATGGGGAAAAAATCAACATAGAAAAAAAAAAGCGAAAAATATCAACCATATAACCCCAAAAAACTACAAAACATCAACTCATATCAACTAAAACTCACCCAAAGAATGAAAAACATCAACATAAGAGGAAAATATTAAAAACATTAACAAAAAGGCTACGGTGCCTTAAGAGTATACATTATTCACTTTGAAAATCATATAAAAGCAACATTTTTTAAAAAGGAAAATCATTAAAAAAAATTAAAAACATCAACTCCTAACACCTAAGTCTCATCCGGAAAATGAGAAACATCAACATGAGAAAAAAGGCACTGCAAACACCAACTCATGCTTCATTAAAGACAGCCCACAAAGACGGTTCCACCTTTTTTTTGTGGAACCGCCTTCCCTAGCAAGTTCCGAAGGAGGAACTCGTGAATATTAGCAGGAAAAATTGATGGAAGGCAATTCAACTGAAAAAAAGAAGGCGACTTTCCGAGAACCGCCTTCTATAGATCACATTAAAAGGCGGTTCATTATTGAACTGCCTTTAATTGGCACCGATAGAAGTTGGTTAAGCCAAACCGACTTTAATCGTAACCGGTTCCAAATGAGGAACATGAGTTCCGAACCTGGAACTCCTTTTAAATAAAAATCCGATGCAATCCCAAGCCCATGTTCACGCCTTAGTTTGTTTTCCCATTTTCACTCCTTCTCCGGCCCTCTTTCCCTTTCCCTCTCCAGCCTCTCTCTCCCTAAACCCTAAATCACCTCACAACGCCCCCTGTCTCCTCCTCGCGTCCCTGGCTCCGGCTCTGCTGCGCTCATGCTTCCTCCTAACGTTGCTTCTTCCACCACTCCTGGGCCTCTTCGTGTCTGGCCCCACCGCGCCCTTGCCTCCTCCTCAAGTTGCTTGCCTCGCCGCATCTGACCCTGCCGCACGAAGGCTGAGTTCGCCTCTTCCTTTCACCAGAGTTCGTCGCTACTCTCCAACAGTTTTCGCTGCTGAAATGGGCGAGGAAGCGAAGAGAACGGTGATTGGAATTTCAGCTCCGGTTGTCAAGTTTCTCAACGATGATCGAAGGTCCGCCTCTGGCTTGGCTCCGGCTTGACTTGGCACTGCATAGTCGGCAAAACTTTCGGTAGAGTTTTGTACTAATTGCGTTTACAGTTTTAGCTGGATTGATAAATTGCAGAGACTACTAGACTTTAAAGCATATATCTACCGACTTTCTGAGTATAATCAGAATCCTACCATGCATTGTAGTTTGGTGCTCTAGGAACAAGTTTCTTTTTGAATCCACCAAGCCAAACATTAACCAATGACTAAAAACATCCTGAACCAGTACCAGGATTTATTTCTAGCCCATAAGCTTGGTTTTAAATGGAGTATAGCTATCGGCTTCCCAGTTTTGTTGCACTCAAACACTCCTGGTTCAAAACATAGAATCTTGGCTAGAGTCATTGGATGGTGTCCCCTAAAAATTTGCAAACTAAATACTGATGGTTCAGTACTTAGTAATGGAGAAGCTAGGGCTGGGGAAATTTTAAGAGATTCCAAGGGACAACTAATCAGTGCAACCACTAAATACTTGGGTAGCTATTCCACTCTGATGGCAGAGTTAGAAGGGATAAAACTTGGCCTTGATTTAGCAGAGATTCATGGATGCTTTTCTTTGGGTATTGAGTGTGACTCACTTCTTCTGGTTACGACGATCAGGAGAGAATTTAGAGCGCCATGGAGTCCAGCAGACACATCAATATCAATCAGGTTTTCAAATTGAGCTCACAAAGAAGTTTTTCTGCTCTCCAAATCACACAGGAGAAAAGGATCAAAGTTGATTTTTCCAGCTTCAGCATCTACATTAATCAGGCTATTACACAGGGCACACCAAGCTGCTTTTCTGCAATCAAACCACACGGGAAAAGAGATTCCAAGCTCACATGAGACTCTGGCTATTTACTGGATGTTTTCCAAGTAGCTCACTTCTGGGGAAGTGGGTTGTGAGGAGCTACTATGGAAGTCCATCAATTATAGCCGACACAGGAGTGGAGGCCACGAGGCATATACCCACCCGAGTGGAGAGATTCGAGTGCAGGGTGAGCATTAATTCCATCCTTGTGTTGAGGATGTATTAATTTCATTAAAACAGTCTTTTAGGAAATACGACAATTCTCTATACCAGTGCTCACGATGGAGAGTGCTATGCTTGAAATGAGCAATTTTGAGCATTCATTACCGTCATGAATTATGTGCATTTTAACCTTATATTTTTTAAGGCTTGAAATGAAGAAAAGAGGACAAACGAGGTACAACCAAAAAACGCTTGAAATGAAGAAAAAAGGACAAACCACGTACAACCAAAAACGCTTGAAATGAAGAAGAGTACAAACCACGTAAACCAAAAACAATGGATAGTTGTACCAGAAGGCACTATTCACAACCTTCCTGCCCTCTCTTGTACTTACAAGCCCTTCAATTCAAGGCCCACAACACAAAACCTTGTACGCCCCTCTTGACGTCCTGTACACCCGGCATCTCATGGTCTGCATATCAACACAAAAACTGAAGGCTATAAAAACAGGTAAAAACAAAGAAACATACAAAAACAGAATATCAAGAGCAACCCATACCTATGTTTGTTGGAATGTTTGGTGGAACTTCCAAGGTAAGATTTCCCCAGAGAGAACTCCATTTTCGGCCACATGTTTACAGCAATAAATAGCATACTTATTAAAGCTAAAACTACATAAACAGAGCAATGCAAAATTCTAATTTGTAGATAAAAATTGTGAATAAAAATGGTTTTAAAACCCAGGCTGGCGTGCAAACAAGAATCTTGAATAAAAAGAGCATAATCTTGAATAATGCCAATGATTTACCTTGCCAAATCCATAGTAAAGATTTTTTATGGTCTCTGAAACCTTCTTCTTAGACTTTGCGATGGTGCCCAGGCGGACAGCTCCAGAGTCAGTGAAATTATCATTATTAGGGGGAAATGAGAACAACGAAATGAGAGAGCTGGGGTCGAAATGTTGAAATGATGGGGTTTATAAAGGCATTGGAGTATAGAACCAGGCCCAAGCCCAAATCGTTTCCACCAGCCCCATAGGGTCCGAAAATCTTGGACCCATTGCCAAACCCGATGGATCCAGGTCAAAAACGGGTCCAAAATGTATCTAATATTCTATTTTTTTTCTTCACAAAACAAAACTATATTATAATTACAAATAATTCTAATTCAATGTGCATCTGAATAATTTTTCAAGAAAAAATATGAAATACGTAGTATTTGTTGAATTAAAACAAAAAAATACAAAGAGACCATTAAAGTAATTAAGATATTACATCAAAACTTTGTATACAACTAGGTTATATAGGTAAATGGGTCGGGTCCTAGACCCATGATCATCCCTACCCGAGCCCCTATTCGATCCTATCAGATTTTATAAATCAAGGTCACCAGCCTTGATAAATCAACGTTTGATCTTGACTTATTGATCTGGTTCATCGAGACATGAAATGAACATAAACGATGAAATCCATGTATGAATCGAACAAAAACAATGGAAATCTACATAGGAAAATATTTGAACTATCAGATCTGGAAATACAAGAGAGTGAAAAAACCAATACCAGAGGAAATGTATCGAGGAGAGAGAGAGGGGATGAGAATATGGTGCGAATGATAACAGATGAGAAGCATTTATACTCTACTCCCATCAAAACCCTAGATTAATTGGGGCAAGTTGGCCCGAGTAAGAGTATTCCACAAATATAAATGATGGATTAAAAAAAATAACAAATGGTATGCGTGGGGACAAAACTAAAACAAATGGTATGGTTGGGCCAAGCATATACTAAATGGGCAAGTTTCAGTTTTTTAAAAAAATTAACCCATATTAATGGGAGGGATATGTACTAGGTTCTCCAAATCGTAAAAAAAATTGTTTACATACGTTTAGCTTCAAAATAGTTTTGAAAACTTTGTACAAAGAGATACAGTGTGGTTGTCAAAATATGTGAGCAAAAAGTCTACTTAGGGCGTTTTTGTCGATGATTCCATTTTCCATGTCTCCACCCCTCATGTTTAACATGGTTAAATGGCCATGTTAAACAGGTTTCGAGTGATGGAAATCAGGCTTCGAAGCTCTTTCTATCTTGTGGCTTCTCTTCTTCCCCGCCTAGTTCGAGGTCTCGAGGCTCAAGGGCTCGAGATTTAAAGGCTTGCCGCTTCGAGCCTCTAGGGCTCTAAGGCTCGAGTGCTGGATGCTCGAGGGCTCAGGGCACGTGGCTCGAGTACTCGTGGCACAATTGAGGAGGTTCTTCATCTCGAGGATCCCTTAGATTGGAGGCTCGCGGACCCGTTTGTTCGAGTGTTGTTGTGTTGGAGATCCAGTTTCCAACAGTGCTCCATCTGGTGTCTCGTTATTTTTGCTGCCGCCAATTGATTTGCGACCTCGAGGTTCTAGTGTTCGAGGCTCGAGTGGTCGATGGCTCTAGGCCTCGGGGTCGAGGGCTTGACGGTTCTAGGTCTCGATGGGTCGAAGTCTCGATGGGTAGAGTGCTTGTTTGCTTGAGGGCTCGTGGTCGAGTGCTTGACATGTTCGAGGGCTCGCTGGTTCGATCCTCGAATTGCTTTTTCTTCTTGTTGAAAAAACTACTACCAGTCTTCTCCTTGTGCACATAAACTGTTGAAAATTAACAACATATCAGTAGCATCCATTCAAGCAAGTCTAATTGCTGGGAGTTGGATTTTATCCAAATGAATAGGCCCTTTGTTCTCTGGTCAAGCTGTTGAAAACTAAGGTTCTTTTGTTGTGATTTGATGGCAAGTTTGCTCAATATATCGGCCACTAAGTTGCCCTCTTTGAGTGAGTGTGTGTGTGTGTGTGTGTGTTTGTGTGTGTGTGTGTGTGACTTGTATATTTCCTAGTTCCAGAGCCAAATGAGAAGCAATTTCAAAGGATTGCCATGGAGCTTTTAGGGGGTTATTTACAGTATGAACAACATTTATGCAATCAGTTTCTATAGATTGCCATGGAGCTCTTAGAGATAAGTTTTAGTTTAATCTTAGCTCGTTTAACCTATCTCGAGATCTAGTTACTCCGATCAAACCTATGAAATCTTGGTTCGAATTTGAAATAGAATGAAATTAGTTAATGATTAAATATATATATACCTTTATAAATTAAAATGACAAATTTTCATTTTAGACCGACTAACAGTTAGAAGAGGTAATTTTATAATGTAGGTAACTGGTTGGGTGATTTGATGCTTGTTTTTAGGGATAAATACATTTATAAATCCGACTTTACACTGAAAGTGCAGTATAACCCTGCAATATCATAAAGTGTCAATTTAACATTAACTAATTATTATATGTGTCAATCTAACCCTAACTTTCAAAAAATCTGTGCTGATATAACCATCATCTTTTCATGATGATGAAAGTTGGCAGAGTCAAGGGTTATTTTGGCTCTTTCAGAGATTGCAGGATTATATTGGCACTTTCAGTATAAGATTAGGGAGCTCTTAACTCTTGTTTTTATTCATTGCAACAGGTTCCTGTAATTTTGAAAAACTTTTTGAAATGTATCGCATTGTATAAATCATTATAATTTAACTTTAAAATTTATTGAAATGAGAATTTTCATAATTTATATAGCCGTTAGTCGATCTAATAGGAGACTTTCTAACGGAAAAAATATACATTATTGCATCGCTCGTCTTCCCCGTTTTCTCTCTTCTCTCTCCTCCAACACCACCACTTTTCCACCGTAACGGTAACATCGTCACCACCTGCAATCATCTATTCCCTACACCATACTCACCCTGATCTGATCTAGATCAAGCACACTGCCACGATGGCGGCTAATTGAAGCTCTGCCCAGGCATTGCAAGCGAAGAACCCCCCAATCACCACAACCCTACCAGCTACACTAAAGATGGTACTGCTCGTTACTGCTATTATTTTCGGTAGCACGACCTAACCTGACCGGACACTGAGTGGTGGGTTTGGGGTGTTACAGTACTGGTTCGAACACTCCACTCGAACCAGTACCATTCGAACACTCCACTCAAACTCTCACCTCTTCAACCCTCCAATGGAACCCTAATCTCTCGAACCATCCAATGGAACCTTCATCTCTTGAATCCTCCTCTCGAACTGTTACCTATCGAACCTCCACTTGAACCTCCACTTGAACCTCCACTTGAACCTTCACCTGAACCATCCAATGGGACCTTCACCTCTCGAACCCCCTTCATTGGAACCCCTCCACTTGAACCCTCTGCACGTGAACCTTACCGCTCGAATCAGTTCCTCTCGAATCACTCTAGTGGGACCCCTCCACTTAAACCCTCTGCACATGAACCATCACCGCTCAAATCAGTACCACTCGAACCAGTACCACTCGAACTCTAGCCTCTTGAACCTTCACAAGAACCTTCACCTCTCGAACGTCCAATGGAACGTCCAATCGAACCAGTACCATTCGAACCCTCCACTCTAACTCTCACCTCTCCAACCCTCCAATGGAACCTTAACCTGTCGAACCATCCAATGGAACCTTCATCTCTCGAATCCTCCTCTCGAACCGGTACCACTCAAACCTCTACTCGAAATGTCACTGCTCGAACCTCCAATGGAACCTTCACCTGTTGAACCGTCCAATGAGACCTTAACCTCTCGAATCCGTACCTCTCGAACCTCCACTCGTACTCTGACCTCTTGAACCTCCAATGGAACCTTCACCTCTCGAATATGTAACAGTTGAACAAGTACCTCCCGAACCAATACCACTCGAACCTGCACTTGAACTCTCACCTCTCGAACCTCCAATGGAACCTTCACCTCTCGAATCCGTAACAGTCGAACAAGTACCTCTCAAACCAGGACCACTCGAACCTCCACTCGAACTATCACCTCTCAAACTCCAATGCAACCTTCACCTCTTGAATCCGTAACACTCAAACTAGTACCACTGGAACCTTCACCTCTCGAACCTCCACTTGAACTCTCACCTCTCGGATCTCCACTGTAACCTTCACCTCTCGTACCTCAAATGGAACCTTCACATCTCGAATCCGTACCTCTCAAACCATTACCACCTGAACCCTACACTCAAACTCTCACCTCTTGAACCTCCAATGGAACCTACACCTCTCGAATATGTAACACTCGAACCAGTACCACTTGAATCTTCCACAAGAACCTTTACCTCTCGAACCCCAATTGAAACTTCACCTCTCGAACCTCAAATGGAACCTTCACCACTCGAACTCTCACCTCTCAAACCTTTACTGGAACCTTCACCTCTCGAACCTCTACTTGAACTCTCACCTCTTGAATCTCTACTGGAACCTTCACGTCTCGAACCTGTAATGGAACGTTCACCTCTCGAATCCGTACCTCTCAAACCATTACAACTCGAACCCTCCACTCGAACCCAGTACCTCTCAACCCTCCACTGGAACCTTCACCTCTCGAACTCCAATGGAAACTTCACCTCTCGAATCCGTACCACTCAAACTCTCACCTCTCAAACCTCCAATGGAACCTCCACCTCTCTAATCTGTAAACCTCGAACCAGTACCACTCGAACCTCCACTGGAACCTTCACCTCTCAAACCTCCAATGGAACATTTACCTCTCGAATTCTTACCTCTTGAACCAGTACCACTAGAACCCTCAAATCGAACCCAGTATTTTTTATTTTAATTAATATTTTAATTTCATATTAAAATTTTCAGAGGACGTATTCGAGGGCTCGAGGCAGTGAGGAAGATGGTGGGCAAAGGAAGGAAAATGGCGGAAGAAGTGAGGAAAACATGCGATAAAACTGACGAAATGAGGACGCATTCACCGAATGTGTCCTCTGAAAGCTAATTAAAAAATCCGACAACCCTCAGGATGCATTCACAAAAAAATGTATTAAACCATGAGGACGCATTTCGTAAATGCGTCCTCTTATTTTCATGCAAAAAAATTCTAAAAACATGAGAACACGAACGCATTTACTGAATGCGTTCTCCACCTTCGCGTCCACCGTCGGTTACTGTAGTCATAATAATTGGATTTTTCCTTGGATAACATAGTGGAGGACGCATTCTCCGAATGCATCTACTGTGCACGAGAAAATTCTTGAACTGTGTCTACAGTGGCACACAGTAGATGCAATTGTGGAGAACGCATTTGGCAAATGCGTTATCTCAATTTTTGAATTTTTTTTACTGAATTTATGAGGACACATTTGACAAATGCATCCTCTTTAATTTTCTATTTTTTTGGATCCTTGATTGAAGAGGACGCAATCCCTAAACGCGTCCTCGGTAGTCCCTTTTTTTGAATTTCTGCGTTAATGAGGATGAATTGATTGAATACGTCCTCCAATCCGTGCTGATTTCCGTGCTGCCACGTCGGTTGAATGCATCCTCCACCGATAAAAAATCACGCAAGGGTGGATGATGGACTCTCGAGGGATGGAAGGTATACCCTCGAGGAGTAATTCGTGTGTCCCAGTGGTGGATGGTATACCCTCTCGAGGGGGTGAATGGTACTATCTCGAGGTGTGGATATGTTATTCTGGGCTCTCGAGGGGTGCTGTCTTCTCATAATTTTTTAAAGAAAAATTCAGAAAGTGAGGACGCATTCAACGAATGCGTCCCCTGCATAGCTTGCAAAAAAATATAAATAAAATTCCTAGATGCGTCCTCCACCATATTATCCAAACCGCTGAAGGATGCACATTTGCATCCAAAATCTTGAGATCATGCATAGTAAAATCAAGCTCTTATGCATAGGTTTTGTGATTTTGTAGGTGTTGAATCTTACAGCTCTGATACCATGCAAGGATTTGAAATGAGAAGCATAAGATTATGTATTCATACAAGGAGAATGAGGGAGATTAATGTCTAAAATAACTCTAACAACCTACGGGTGAATAATAGAGATCTGCGTGGTTTTTTTGAGGTAAAAAAAATTAAAAATACAAGCAAATTGATTCAAACCAAACTAAGCATTATCTCCAATAGACACCATCAAACCACCAAGCCACATAAAGCAACTATTTCTATTATATGTTTTTTGAGACAAATAATAGAATTTTTCGGATCTAAAATTCGGTCCATGATCTGGTCTGACTATTTATGATCGAGTGAATTATACGGGCCGGGTCGAACCCCACCTCACACTTGAAAAACCAATTGAATGCTGACGTCTGGGTTTAGAATTTCCCCCTTACGGATGCTGCAAATAGTGAATTTCTGAGAGTTGAGATGAATCGAATTGAAGAGTGAAATCTATGGAGTCCTGTAAAGGAATTGGTATGAAATTGGAATTGGATTTGTATTCTTACCATAATTGTAGATGTAATTGTATTCTGTTACCTTTTTCCTAGCTTGTATAGGTATCTTGTACTACTATACAATGTATCATGAATTCATGAATACAATACAACATTATTACCCTTATTTCCTACATGGTATCAGAGCCTAAAATTCTGAAACCTGAATAGAAAACTTTCCACTGCATTAAAACCTACAGTCCAACGTCCACGCGCCACCGATCTCGCCGCCATGCATAGACCACCGCCACACATCGCTTGCCGATTGCCGCCGTCCAACGTCCGACCACCGCTTCCACGCGCCGCCGCTTACTCTGCGTCGGTGTGTCTTGTGCTCCTGATTTGTACCTAATTTTTACAATATGTCTGCATCTGAAGAACAACCTCGTTCTACTGTTCCGGAGGGTTCAAAGATTGAGGATATGAGTGGTTATGATGTGATTACAGCTTTACTTCAGCAGCTGCAGTTGCAATCTGGCCCTCGTACTACTTTACCGGTTGGTAGTGTGTCGACTGATCCTTACTTCATTGGTCCTGGCGATGGTCCAGGTTTACAACTTATACCGACCATGCTGAAAGGTCAAGAAAATTATATTGAATGGTTCGATGCGATTTGTCGCACATTCCTGGCCAAGCACAAGATTGGGTTCATTGATGGATCCATTACCAAACCCTAGGATGATCATCCTGATGCTGCTGTTTGGCCTGGGGTTAATGCTACTCTTGTTTGCTGGATCTTGCAAACCCTGGATCCGGTGTTGAGATCTTCTACAAGTTCGTTTGCCACAATCAAGGATTTGTGGTATGATCTGAAGGCACGATTTATTCTCGCCGATGGTATGAAGCTTTTGCAGACGCAAGAAGCCATTCGAGGTTGCAGGAAAAACGATCAGCCCATCGACATCTACTTTGCCAAACTAAAGAAGTTGTTTGTAGATTATCACTGCATGCGACATCCCCTAGTTTGTACCTGTGATGATTGCAAGGCATTATGTCAGTGCAATTTTGCTGCGAAAGTCTTCCAAGAGAGAGAGAAGGCTTTGATCTACCAATTCATCTCTGGTCTCGACGAAGGTTTTCACACTTTGTGATCACATATCATGAGCATTGAGCCACTGCCATATGTCATGAAGGTGTATGCCCTTGTCGCTCAGGAGGAGACTCATAGAGCTATTATTTGAGCTCGTGAGCCTTCTTCTAACTCCATGGCGTATGCTGCACGACGTTCACCACCTGCAAGTTCTTTGCCAGTTGTTCTTTCTATAGCCGACCGCAAGAATCTTGTCTGTACCCATTGTCATTGCAAGGGTCATGATAAAGATACATGTTTCCAGATACACAGTGTACCAGATTGGTTCAAGACGAGCAAGAAATCGGCACCACCTTTCCCGCCATTAGTCAACGTCGGTCAAACAGGCGGCACCACCGATCTCCAGCTCCCACCGCCGTTCGTCAAAGTTGCCTTGTCGCCACCTAGCCTGGCGGCGGCCTCATATGGTGTTCCTTCACGCTCCGATTTTGGCCCTGCTCTGTTTGATGACCAATGGAGCACGACCATGAACCTGTTTAATCAGCTTCATTCTCTTACTGGCGATGAGTCTGGTAAGCATACTTTACCATGGATAATTGATTCGGGAGCCTCTTATCATATGACCGGTGACAAAGGTTCTCTTTCTGATCTTACTACTACTATTGATGTTGTGAATATTTTTCTGCCTGATGGCTCGATGTTCTACACTACTCAATATGGATCTATTTGTTTTGATGGTCTTATACTACCACACATGTTATATATCCCTACATTGCGATGCAACTTACTGTCATGCTCTAGATTGTTATCTACCCCAACCTGTCTAGTTTTCCAAAAATTATTGCATTTTACAGACAATCAGTACGAGGAGAGTGATTGGCGTGGGTGAACAGAAAAGGGGGGGGTGTTTTGGCTTCGTCTGCTGGATGCTCGTGTTCCCAGTCCTGTCCTGTAGTCTCTTCCTACAGTTGCTTCATTGTCTTCTTCCGATTTATAGCATCAGCATTTTGGTCATCCATCTTTCACGGTGTTGTCTTTTATTTCTCCTGGCATTAATAAACATTCAGTACCTTGTTCTATATGTTATAGAGCAAAACATACTAGACATAGTTTTCAATTAAGTACTACAAGACCCATTCGATGACACAAGACCCCTTCGAATCTAATGGACCCCTTCGAGTTCACAAGGCCCTTCCGAGGTCACTAACCCCATTCGAGTCCACGTGACCCCTTCGAGGTCTCAAGGACCATTCGAGTCCACATGAACCTTTCGAGGTCCGAAGACCCATTCGAGTCCACATGAACCCTTCGAGGTCTCAATATCTATCGGAATCAATTGTGATAAAAATTTGTAAAAACCACAAAACTATTTGAAATTAACTACATAACAAGAATTAGTTAGGCTGAGGTGCTCTGAACTCCCCTCACATTTTGACTTTTAGTTAAGTGCTTTGGTAATCAGACAACAACCAAATCCTCTTTGTAAAAGTCCCCCGACTTGTTTAGTATTTGGCATAGGTGACGTCAGTCTTCAGATCTTGTATTTTTTTTAATTGAAACCATCCGAGGATGGAGGGAATATATTAGGCTCCCCGAACCGAAAGAAAAATACAAATTAGCTGGCCTCGAAGGCATAGTTCGATACAAAAAGGTATAAGCTCTTGAAGCAAAATAGCACTTGCTTCCAAAGGTGGTGTTTCCCCCTAAAACAGGACTAGACCATGTTAAAGTACATCGATGATCCAGCAGGGGATTAATACCCCGAACAGATCGGGGAATCGAAAAAATGAAACCCCAGTTTGTCAAAGGTATGTTAACCGGATGGTATGTGATGGTAAGTCCCAAAGAACAAGTAGAGCTCCAAAATCCATTGTTCAGTATGTCATCCTAGTGCTGTTGAGCGGCAGTTTGAAAATACTCGTAGCCCCCTCGAGGCCTCGAAGCCCCGTCGAAGACTCGAAAGCCCCTTGGAGGACTTAGAGCCCCTTCGAGGACTGGAGCCCCCTCGAGTACTCGAAGCCCCCTCGAGGACACGAAGCCCCCTCGAGGACCCGAAACCCCATCGAGGGCTCGAAGCCCCCTCGGGGACTCAAAGCCCCCTCGAGGACTCGTAGCCCTCGCGAGGACCCGAAGCCCCCTCGAGGACTCGAAGACCACTCGAGGGCTCGAAGCCCCGTCGAGGACTCGAAGCCCCCTCGAATGCCCCTCGAGGACTCGAATGCCCCCCCGAGGACCGATTTTTTAGCACTGATTTTTAAAAATCGGTGCTATTTATTACAAAAATCAGTGCTAAGTTTTAATTTTTAGCACCGGTTTTAAAAACCGGTGCTATTTTTTACTACAACCGGTGCTATTTTAAATTTTTTGGCGGGAAGATAGAATTTTGCAAATATTTAGCACCGATTTTGAAAAATCGGTGCTAATATTTTCAAAACGGTGCTATTTAATTTTTTTGGTTATTTCTTCGGCGGGAAAAATAAAATTTTCTAATTTTTAGCACCGGGTTTTAAAGCACCGGTGCTAATTGTTTCCAAAACCGGTGCTATTGTAAAATTTAGCACTAGTTGGTTTTGAAAACTGCTGTTAAAAATTAGAACACCGGTGCTATTAAATTTTTAGCACCGATTTTAAAAACCGGTGCTAAAAAACCGATGCTAGAGGTGGGTCTCTGTGGTGGTGTCCACCAGCTGCAACGGTTACTGCTATTGCTGCTACTTCTACCCCTACTGAGATTTTTAATTTTTTTTTCAATGATTAGCAATTTCATAATCTTCTTTGCAAGTTGGGCATTCTTGTCATCATGCTCCAACTTTAAGGAAATAGAAACACTTTCTTTGTAGGAAAGGTTATAAATGGTAGTTAACTTATAGAATTAATTTCCTTATGGAATTAGTTATAGATATTAGTTTTCTTATAGAATCTTATTCCTGTCAGACTTTGGTTTGCTGTAATTCTATATATTGTAACCTTCATCATTGATGAGATGTGTCATTGATGTGATATCAATGCACCATAATAAAGGCCTTTCATATTTTATCAGTGTGTCAATTTCTTATTCATCCGTTCAAACAAACAATGCTAAGAGAACCGGTAAATGCAAAAGTTGTTGAAGTACGAAATCAATGAGGGGGAATGTGGAACATAACTGTCCTAAAGTACATCATTTCAAGAACTCAAACTGCCGCATCTTTATTTCCACTACGTTAAATACCAGTTTTGCATCTTCAACCAAGCATTAAACTTTCGCCGAGGCAACATACTTTACGAGCTTTGCCCCCACATCCGGCGAGTTCTTTGAGAAAGATTCCTTCATAGTCTTGTTCTTGGCTTGGATTTCTATTTCCAGCCTTTTCACTACAGAATCAGAATTCCCGCTTTCCTGCAAATTATCCATCCGATCGAAAAGACCAAAAACAATGACGAAAGAGCGAGGAAAATTAACAAAATGCACCTGTAAAGTAACAGTATATTCTGAAGTGTTCTTTTGAAAAGTACTTAATAAGATTTCAGAAAAGTAAAACACCTCTGAAATGTTCTTTTGGTATTCACTTTCCAAATGGCTACGTAGTTGTGCTATTTCCTCATCAGCTTCTTTCTTAGCTTGCCTCAATCTAGCCAGTTTCTCTGCCAAACAATGCATTCTTAACAACTCACTAGAACCGGCATTAAAATACCGATTATCCGATTACAGAAATTCAGCAAAACAGAACGATGAGAATGCAAATTCAGCTTGCTTCAAGAATACGTTGAACTTACAACAACCTTAGAATCATAAGAAGGTAGGATATATGACAAGATATATGAATCATCTTACTGTTTTTGGCCTCTGTGATAATTTGTTGTGCCTCTTGTTCTGCAGTTAGCAGCATCTGTATACCACCTTGTTCTCTCATTCCTTCCATTTTCTAGCTGTTCAAACTGTATACATAGAATCAAACGAACAACCCCAAAATATTCAAAATAGATTAAAGTTTAGGGCGGAAAATAATAATTAATCATCAAACGTATCTTCTGCAGATGATTTTAACTCTTAACGTAATATATGGGAACCTAACACGTGCCTCAAATAATCAACCGGCGATCGAACATAAGAAAAACACAGAGAAATGAATACGAACCGAGAAATCAAAACTCCAAAAATCATTCAGAAATTTCTATCAAAGAATTATATCTCTACCGACATCTAGGAATCCCTGTTCATTGTACGGGATCTAAATTCATAGGTAACACATGACTAAATTACATGATCTGAGGAAATCGGGAACATGTAATTGAAACGGTCGTTGAAATTGTTTAACTGGAGTCATTTTACCTGGACGGATCTCAGAAAAAATATTTTTGCAGAATGTCACTTTCCGACTAGTATATATTCTGGTGAAGAGATCTTGATTCCAATTTTGAAACTGGGTTTCCATGACAATAGGTTGTAAAATTAGTTAGAGTTAGTCCTGGTAATTAGGATTCGTTTTGTTTTCTTTGTCGAGATTTTAGATTTATCTCCTTTTTTATAGATTTAAAAAATATATTTTCGCTATTTGGACGGAAAGAATGGAGTGTTTTCTTGTTTGAAAAGTAAAAAATGTCAATCGTTGCATAAAATTCAGCCCATAAAATATCCGAGATTCATCCCAAAGAAGTTATCCGGTTTCACCCCAAAAGAGGGAGAGGCTACAGGGGTATATGCTTTCTCGGCCCGAAAGGAAGAGAGGAAATAAAAAGGGACCATAGCTACTAGACCCGACCCGAAGATGAACGAAGACACCCCAAAATTAGCAGAGAACCATAGCATTCATAAAATTCACAGACCAAGAGATTACCCGGAAATCCTTCGCCGTCAAAGAGTTGAATCCTCCGCTCTTCAGTCCTCATGAATCGAACTCCCGCCACATCGTGATTCAAGGGATGATTTTTGCCAAACCCAGGTGGGGAGAGGCAGGGGAATCAACCTGACCCCAAATAAACCAAAACTTCCCAACCAAATCTTGAAATTGTGGCTAAAACCTGCGGATTAATACTGTGGAAATGAGAACACCCGGCGAGGAATCTCAATCCATTGCCCAAAAGCAATGAATCTTGATTCCTCGCCGGAGAAGAAGACTCTTGAAGGAGGGAATTCTTTCTAAAGAGAGAATTTACTCAACTTTCTTCTATTAATACGTTACTCTGTAAACCAATTCCTAGCTACCATTCCACTTTCTTCTCACTAAACCATCTATTTTCTCTCTCTCTCTTTTATACAAAATTTTCACTCATTTTCTACCACTCTCGTGACTATATTCCATTACTCCCTCCGTCCCGATTAAATTGCACACGATCAAAAATTTAATCAAACTAAGAAAACATTGACTAAACATTTGAATAGATATATAAACAATAATATTATTGTATGTGATATCGTTGGATTCGTCATAATAATTTGTTTATAGAAAGTAACTTTTTTTTACCGATATTACATGTAGTTAAATATATTAATGGTCAAACATGTGTGTTGGAGACTGTGAAAAAAATTCTGTGCAATTTAATATGGGACATGGGGTATGTTGTTTTAAATGGATAAAAACCATTTTAATGGAGTATTTGGTTTGATATATTCCGGATGTCAGGCCATGTTTTGTCCATTTTAATTCATCCCTTTTGTCCATTTCTTCCATTTGTGCCGATTTTGCCATTGTATTGTACTGTTTTTGTGATGTTTTTCCATTTTAATGCTTTACAAATATTTCACAAAAATTAGTTCAGCCCTTCAATTGCTTCAAAAGAAAAATGTTTGAACCAGGACATTGAAATGACATGAATTAATCAGTATGTCGATATTTAGCTACAACCCTTGTAAAAAATGAAGATTGAAGTAAGGCTTTAAAGCTATAAACAAAATGCCTGAAGCCAATTTGATAAATATCTATTTTGCCTTCTCACATCAAAGGGCAAAATAGGTATTTCACATCATAATGCCTATCCCAGCGCAACTCCCAGGGTTTATAGGGCGGACTCATGATGGTATTTAAAGCTCCATTTTTCGAAAATCAAACACGAAGAATGCATTTCCCCCCTAAATTTCTTTGAGAAACTATTGCCATGGTGAGTTTTTCCTAATTCATTACCTGCGAAGTTCCTAATTGATCTGTGTTTTTTTCATCATTTACTGCCAACTATATAGTATTGATCTATGTTCGGGAAGTTGTTCGTCCTTTGCGAATTTTCTAGTCCTGATTTGTATTTAATAGTTTCATCCTTTACTGCGAATCGATTTGTAGATTTAGAGGAGTTGTTCACGTTGTTCTTGCATTTATATGTTTACTTGTATGAATTTTGTTCATCATTTACCGCGAACTATGTGGTATTGATCTGTGTTTAGGAAGTTGTTCGTCCTTTGCGAATTTTCTAGTCCTAATTTGTATTTAATAGTTTCACCCTTTACCGCGAATAGATTTGCAGATTTAGGAGTTGTTCACGTTGTTCTTGCATTTATAGGTTTACTTGTATGAATTTTGTTCAGTTCATCATATACCGCGAACTATGTAGTATTGATCTGTGTAGACAATATGGGAGTTATTAGAGATGTATACTAAGCACATACCAGTAGTGATGTACATTATATTCTTGAATATAACAAGTATACATTGTTTTAAACCTATACACTATAAATTTGTATCCTCAGTAGTTGATAAAACTTGTAAAGATTTCAATAAAATCATTCCTATACAATATCTTTTTCAAATTTCATACTAACTCCGTCCCAAAGAAAAGAGTAACATTTGCAATCCTATTTCAGTTTTAACAAATGAGACTACTTTTTGAGGATGGTGGGAGTGGTTCTGATTGATAAAAGATGAGAAAATGTAGTACTTAGGTACAATACTAAAAAAAAACAGAAGGATAATTTATTTATTTAACCATAGATAGAACTAAACTGCAGCGAAGAGTGCTGCTTTAGCAATACAAACAAGATAGGAGTGAAAATAGACAGACGCAAACTAAAGGCATCAATTTTTTTAAATGTTTGTACTCAGCCAGCAAGAGATTTTAAAGTACTGATCCTAAGTTTCTTTTCCTTTTTTTTTTCCAAATGATACATGTATAGTGATTGAAAAAAGTGGTAAGAGACAGAGAAGAGATTGTCTGTAATCTTACTCAACAAATTAGAGTTGCAGGTTCATGAACAAATGATGGAAGTAGTAAAATTACGAATGTTGAAAATGATACAAACCAAATAGATTAGAAGTGAGAATTGCACTTAAATTCTTTTCAAACATGGATGCAAGAGACTCTTAAAAGCACCAATATGGTACATACAAGCCTAAAAACAACTACTCAAATCATATATTGAGGAAAAGAAGAAAAACATTGAAGAATTGGACAATGAAGACTTGTGATATTGTTCAAGACCTTAATGAGAACATGAGCATTATGGTAGAAAATGAACAATATACAATGAAACATATTGTCCCTGAACAAAAATACTCTGAATTCAAAGTTGAGCATTACGCTTACCATGGGGACTTTTCGAGTATCTCCAAGCCCGTCCTGCAGTTGTCACTGCACCTGCAAGACTACCTACAGCACCGTATTTAGCTGCGCGTCGGGCAGTCTTAAGCTGTAAAATGGAAAGACCAACAAAACAAGTTCAAACAATTTTCTTGTACCCTTGTTTTTTGTTCAATTTAGTACCAGGTGGCTTATAATAGGACCCTAATGCCATATAATAGACCGCAACGAAAATTCTGTTCGAGTTAACCTAAGAGGTGCAGAATCCAATTGAACACCACTCAATTTCTATGCGTCTAGAGACAAGCAATGAATAGAAAGGCAACCAGATATGGATCCAAACCCCCCAAAAAAAAGTGTCAATCAGCCTCAAGAGTACTTACAACGGGTCCATGAACAGGGTCAGAGGCAATGGATTCTTCAACATCGGATTCGGACCAGGAGGGAAGCGGCCCGTCGCGCTTGATGAATCTAGAATAATTTCCCAAAAACGAAAACCTTTCGCACCAGAACCCCTTGTACCCATCCAGCAACCCCTTTACGGACTCCATGGATTTCACTCTTCAATTCGATTCTTCTGAACTCTCAGAAATTCACTATTTGTAGCGTCTGTGCCCACGCGTCAGCATTCAATTGGTTTCTCAAGTGTGGGGTGGAGTTCGACCCGGCCCGTATAATTTACCCGATCATAAATAGTCAGACCAGATCATGGACCGAATTTTAGATCCTATCTGGTCCGGAAAATTCGATTATTTGTCCCAAACACCATATAAAAAAAAGGGAAAGTCTCACGAAATGCTGTCTTTTTCCATAAGTTTATGGACAATTCTCATGGACATTTATCTTGAATTTTATAATTTTTTATAAAATTTACATATTACATTTTATAAGTTAAAAAAAGTAATATTATGTATTTGAACGTGAAAATATAAAAATATATGATATAAAAAAAATGTTTTTTTAAAAATTTTGTATGTAATTTAAGAAATGCATTGTATAGGTAAGAAATAAGTGGCATGTGATCTCCTGACAGGCCGCCTGTAAGGAGACCCACTCTAAAAAAAAATCGTTTGCTTTATGTGGATTGGTGGTGTGATGGTGTCTATTGAAGATAATGCTTAGTTTGGTTAGAATCAATTTACTTTTTTTTTGTTTGGACTAGATTGTTTTTTTTAGTCCCTTACAAATTATCTAATACCATATTTTGGTCCCCTTTTGTAAATCAACCCTTAGACGGTACCCAACAGATTCAATTTTTTTGGTCCCCAAAGGTGATTTTCAGGTAAGACTGAATGGTTTTCCAGTATAGTCAAGGGTATAATGGTAATTTTATTAATTAAAAAAATATTTTCAATCAAAAATCCTAATTTTAAAATTTTTAGATTTTCAACTTCATCCTGAGCCCTCGAACCCTCCTGCCTCGAACCTCGAGCCCTATTTTATTTATATTTTTTTAAAACTCAGGGGTTTAATGGTCTTTTTAAATATTTTGACCAATTTTACCATCGACTTTCTTTGAAAACCACCTTTGGGGATGAAACAATTTTAAAAAAAATTTTGTTGGATACCGTCTAGGGGTTGAATTGTTAGCTATGCAACAAAGACTGACTTATGCTACAGATTTAAATATGGAAAATGTGTAAATAACGAATCCTCACTAATAACTAGCCAACAGTTTGTAATTAGAAATATGTACTGGATGAGTTACTACAATAGTGGATGTTTTTAATTTTTGAAAATATTGTGAATATTAGAGCAAAGTTTTGGGATTTATCGTTCAATCCTCTCCGTCACCTATTCTGCTTATTTCCTAGAGTTGATCTTTAAATGATACTGCTAATCACCTAATTTTTTGCAAAAGATTTTGGTCGAATTGACGATGAAATGCTGATAATGTTCTTTTGTTTCGTTGATATTGTGTTATTACACTATTTTTGGCTATTCGAATTTCAAATTCATGAAGAAAAGTTGTTTTGATTTAATTTCCTCAGTATTTGTTGAATCTGCGTTGTTTGAATCATTTATTTCCTCAACCTACAATCTACTGCCACCTTCTACCACCGTTACGTCGATGACATCCTTGGGGTAGGCCAAGGTACGTAGAATGAAATTATCCAAGGATATTTACTGGGAATGGAGGACTTGGAATTGTACAGAAAATTGATGGCGAACACCCCAAAAACAATTTAACACTCCAGGAAATGGTGGAACAACAATCGAAGGTAGAAGAAGCAAATCGAAGGAAAAATGAGAGCCAAGTGGCTAAGCAGTCCAAACCTAACGACCCTCGTGGTAAGAGACCAAGTTAAAGACCAACATTTGAGAAGTACACCCCCATGATATGATCCTCGGCTGAAATATGGAGCATCCACATAGGAGTTTTCAAACCGTCGCACCCCATGAGTGACAGTCAATGAGCATTCGCAAGCAGGAGAGCCACCAACAAATTTTGCGATCACCACAAGGATTACAGACACACCACGAATGAATGTGCCCACCTTCGGGCGGAAATTGACCGATGTGAGAGGAAAGGCCTCTTAAAGGATCCATTTTGCCAACCCTATCGAGATGAGAACCCGATGCACATGAACGATAAAGGAAGCACGTGGCCACCTAAGAAAAACTTCAATGCTAAAAATAATGGAGATCAAGACCCCCAGAGCAACGATATGAGTGCCGTAACGAGACCCCGTGAAACCCCCCAATGGAGAACATGAATGAGGGGAATCCTGCCATTAACAGGGTGGCCAATGTTATTAGTGGAGTCGTTGATGAAAGGTCTTTGAATGCAGTTATGAAAGCACAAACGCGACAGGTCCCCGCAGGAGAGCCAATAGGGAAAATACTTCGATCAGATGAAACGATCATGTTCTCGGAATCAGACGCAGTTCCAAATCGAACCGCCTATAGTGATCCCATCGTCATTACGCCAGTAATTGGCACTGCACTGACAAAAAAGGTGTTTATCGATGATGGAAATGAAGTTGAAATCATGTTTGTAAATTGCTTCGATCAATTGGGGATTGGGAGATTTAATCTTAAAAAATCCACTTTGCCCTTATCAGGGTTCACAGGAAAAACTATATACCCCACCGGGGAGATTCAAGTAACTGATAGTGGCAGTTGACTATTTCACTAAATGGGTTGAAGCAGAACCGCTTGCAAACATTAAGGGGAAATCTATCATCTCGTTTTGTTGGAATAATATTGTTTGTCGCTTTGGCATGCCAAAAGCATTACAATGGAACCCAGTTTGCTAATGACCCCTTTAAAAGATGGTGTGAGGAGTTCAAGATCGAGCTAAGGGTCACATCGGTATACCATTCGTAGGCGAATGGTCGGGTTGAAGTCACTAACAGAACCATTGTGAATGGAATATGAAAAGGGCTGGAGGAGCAAAAGGCAACTGGGTCAACGAACTACCTTATGTGTTGTGGTCTTATCGATCGGTGGAGTCTTCGATCACAGGAGATACGCCGTATGGACTTGTGTACGGCTCGGAGGCTATGATACCCGCGAAAGTTGGCATGACTAGCCCAAGAATGATGGTAGCCAGTGGTGTCAGCAATGCCGAAAACTGTTGCCTCAACTTAGATCTAATAGAAGAAAGACGTGTCATAGCATCCATACGTGAAGCCAAAGTAAAGGAAAGAGTGAAACAGTATCATGATCGAAGGGTGAAAGAAGCACAGTTTATTGTGGGGGGACCTCGTCATGAGGAACAATGAGAAGAGTAAGCAGGAACCGGTAGGGAAGTTGAGCCCTAATTGGGAAGGGGCTTATAAAGTGCTTGAGTCTCACCTAGGAGGGAGTTACACCTTGGGTTCAATGAATGGCGACCGCATCCCCAAGCAGTGGAACATAGTTAACCTTCGACAGTATCATCAGTTGTAAAGAACAGTTTTGCTGATGCGCGAAAACTTTGCTTATTTTGTGATGTATCTATTACCATATTTGTATGCTTCGGCAGCAACTGGGTGACTTAATTGAAATTTTGATTTCTCCCCAAGTTAAAAGTGCAAATTTGTTCTAAAGTGATCAAAACTTCACTATTTGGAAGTCCAACCAGTTCTCAAGATTTTGAAGAAGCCCATACGGAGCAGTCCATTACAACAAGCCCACCAAGCCCATAGCTGCCATCATAATTCTTCACTCAAAAACCCTAGGCCGCCTCTCCTCTCCAAATCCTAATCGAGCAGGTAATCTTCTGCATCTCCGATTGCATTTCCTCTCGATTATCATTCAATCTCAAGTCTTGTTCTTAACGTTGTTCCCGTCGAACAGAGAGATGTCTGAAGCTAAGGTCGTCGTCCCGGAGTCGGTGCTGAGGAAGGAGAAGATGGCCGAGGAGTGGGCCCTGGCGAAGAAGAACGATCTGGATGCCGCCAAGAAGAAGAACGCCGCAAACAGGAAGCTTATTTACTCCAGGGCTAAGAAGTACGCTTAGGAGTATGAGGGACAAGTGCTTTTTATTTGAGTCTTTGAAGTTAAATGTAGTTTTATCAATGTAGGAATTTAGGGCTATGTATTGAGTGTGGTGGCTTGTGTTTGGTTTTGCAGCAAAAGGAGCTGATCAGGTTGAAGCGTGAGGCTAGGTTGAAGGGAGGGTTTTATGTGAACCTTGAGGCTAAGATGCTGTTTGTTGTTCGCATTCGCGGGTGCGAGATATTTTTCTGCTTGATTTGATCCAGTGATTAGTGATTTGTTTTTTTACTGATTCTGATTTGTTTTTGGCTATTTTTTCAGTGTCAGTGCTATTCATCCTACTACTAAGAAGATTCTGCAGCTTCTTCGTTTGAGACAGGTGATTTTCATCCATATGTTTGAATTGGTTGTTTGCTTATTCTTTTAGTTTTGTTAGTTGTGACTGTATTTGTTGTTGAGGGTTGTTGATTCATAGAGATGGGGATGTTTGAAGATATTTTGTTTTTGCTAGCCGTAGTGTCTGTCATAGTAATTTCAGAATTTTCCATGTCTTCAACTTCTTCGCTTGAGACGGTGATTTTCATCGATATGTTCGATTGGATTGTTTGCTCATTATTTTAGTTTTGTTAGTTGTGACTGTATTTGTTGCTGGGGGTTGTAGATTCATAGAGATGGGGATGTTTGAAGTCATTTTGGTTTTGCTAGAAGTAGTGGCTGCATAGTAAATTCAGAATTTTTCATTACTGCAACTTCTTCGTTTGTGACAGGTGGTTTTTATCCATATGTTCGATTGGATGTGTTTATTATTTTAGTTATGTTTGTTGTGACTGTATTTGTTGCTGGGGTTGTCTATTCATAGATGGAGACGGGGATGTTTGAAGTCATTTCGGTTTTGCTATCTGCAGTGGCTGTCATAGTAATTTCAGAATTTTCCACTAGTGAAAGTTTTATGTTATTGGTTCTGATACTTTGCAAGAGAAAAACATCCATGGCTTATTATACCACTCTGATTACTCTCTTGGGACCTTATTGAATTGAAGTGCTTCCTTTTGTCTGTGAATATTATTATCTGAACTTTACTTCTGAAATTATGTTAATGTTTTCTGTTGGTGCAGATCTTTAATGGTGTTTTATGTTTTCTGTTGGTGCAGATCTTTAATGGTGTATTCCTGAAGGTCAACAAGGCTACTCTGAACATGCTTCACCGGGTTGAACCTTATGTGGCTTATGGGTGTGTAACTGACTTCGTACTTCTTTTGGATAAACTTCTCATATTCATGATTCCTGAACTAGTCCACCCATTCTCTGGTTGGCAGGTACCCCAATCTGAAAAGTGTCAAGGAGTTGATTTATAAGAGGGGATACGACAAGGTTGATAAGCAGAGAATTCCTTTGACCGACAACTCGGTCATTGAAAAGGTATTCTATTTTATTTGCGATTCACTGGACTCCCGATATGGCCGGTTTCCGTCATTGATTCCTTCTTTTGACGACAGGTTCTGGGCAAACACGGGATCATCTGCATCGAAGACCTTGTTCACGAGATCCTGACAGTTGGACCTCATTTCAAGGAAGCTAACAACTTCCTCTGGCCCTTCAAGCTCAAGGCACCACTTGGTGGCTTGAAGAAGAAGAGGAACCACTATGTTGAGGGAGGGGATGCCGGAAACCGCGAAGATTACATCAACCAACTCATCAGGAGAATGAACTAGAGTAGCTGTTTGGCGGGGAGTTTTGAGTGAATGGATTTGTGAGACTCTGTGGATTTGTCAGACTTGTGGAACAATTTTTAGTTTTATGGATTTGTTTTATGGACTACTGTTGCAGCTCTAATTTACTTTATTTACTCTTTACAAAATTTGAAGAATGCAAGTTTGAAGATGATTGTTATAGCTATTCTTCATTCGCATGAAGCAGAATCCAACTCGTGAAGCTGATCGTCCAAACACCATAATTATGTATGCGCACATTTTGAGCTTTTCAATTCCTTTTCCTCTTCAGATTCCCCTTCCGAGTGCTTTATGTTGGCTGCATCTTCTGAAATCAATTTCCTTTCATAACTGGATTTTCAATTTCCTTTTCATAACCAGAGTTCTAAGTCCCCTTCCTCGTTTAAGTAGGATTTCAACTCAAATTCCTAGTTAAAATAGGATTTCCAATTCCTTCTCTTTTTCATGGAAACCATCATCGTCTCTCAATATATATGTATACATATAGCACAACCATATCCCTTACATGCATAACCACGACTAAAGGAACAAATTCAGCGGTTGAACATAGCGGTTGGTCAGCAGTTCAGTATAGAGATTGGAGTGGTGCTATTTCGGCAGATATTCAATTGCTAATCCTATCAAACCTTAAATCGGTGAAGGATTTTGAGCGATTTGGAGCTGTTTGTAAACAATGGCATCTCGCCACAGCCTACTACAAGTATCAAGCTCTTCAACACACCCAGTGGCTCGTTGAAAAAAGGCGCACCACATCTAGTTTTATGGTGCACCTTCCCATGGCGGATTTACCCTTTAACATCCGCATTGATGTTAATGAGATTATGCATGGGGCTTCCATTCTTTGTTCTAAAGATGGGTGGCTTCTAAAGAATAAAGGAGCCTACAAAGTATTCTTTTTCAGTTTCTTCTCAAAGTCCATCATTAAGCTGCCGAATCTACCTAAAGCCGGTGCCAAATTCAGTGGTTTTACGTTCACTTCCAATCCAACCTTGAAAGATTGTTTAGTGTTCGGCGTGTCACCACATTCATATTCAGCACATTTATATCTCGGAGCTAGTATCTCCGTTGAGGACAAGAATTGGACTTGGAAAACTTTCAGGTGTTCTAATGATTCTTGCATCAGCAATCCATTTTATCACCGAGGGAAATTTGTTTGTCTATCTGAAGAAGGAAGTTTGGCAGTTTTCCCTAGGGAACTTGATTCATTTGCATGTTTGGGCCCGGGAAAGTTTCCAATAGAATATAATTCAAAGAGCCACCTGTTAGAGGTTGATGGTGAGCTCTTTGCAGTGTCTACGTCCTCAAGGTGTTTGTGGGTTTGTGTTTGCAAATGGGATGATTCTAACGAAACTTGGCATAAAGTTAGAGACATTGGAGACTACATGTTCTATGTGAGTGATAAAGCGTCCTACGCAAAGAAGACCATGGCCCAGCATACGAGGAACAAGCTATATTTTCGCTATTTGGACGGAAAGAATGGAGTGTTTTATTGTTTGAAAAGTAAGAAATTTCAATCGTTGCATAATATCTTCTCGTCCATTCATAACACAGCTGTTGTTCCCGGCAGTTGTTGGATGGATCCAACTCAACATAGCACACCCGAATGGATTGTAAAAAGCGCAGATTGTTTTGGGTTGAATATGAAGGATGACGAAGATGGTGATGACGACGACACCACGACGGCAGTTATACACGATGAAAAGCATGACAAGGACGAAAATGAGGCGTTGCATTACGATTTTCAAGATACATTCGATGATTACAGCCCGGACGATGATGACTACGATGATGATACAGAAGAAGGTGATAACGACGACGATGAAACCACAACAATGGCACCGCAACACAGATACACACGACGAAGATCAAGAAGAACACGTATTGTATCCAGAATTTTTGGAGGAAGACGGCATGTACGACGATGACTATGATTGTGATACAGAAGGCGATGATGATAGGGATCATGACAACGATGACCATACTGATGATACGGGTGATTATAGATGGGGAATTCAATTTCATGACAATTTTTATGACAACTAATTTTGGCATTTCCAATAAATGACACAGTATTTAGAAGATGTGTGTGGTTCAACTAATTTTGGCAATTCCAATATAAGTGAGTGTTCCGTCCACTTATTTTTCACATTATACGCCGCACCTGTTAAATTACATACAAAATTTAGAATTTTTATATTTTCACCTTCAAATACATGTTACTACTTGTTTTAACTTATAAAATACAATATTTAATTCAGATTCCCTTTGCTCTTAGACCTCTACTCTCCATGTTGTGGTCTGAAAGTCCCTGGATCGAAAACTGGCAGCCGCACTGACAAGCAAATTCATAACACAAAAACAAGCAATAAACGTTATTGAGCGAACACAGGTTATGTTGCAAGAATGATGTTGCTTCTTGGTAGTGTCAAATGCAACGGAAAGATGTAAATCAGGTCTCTGAAGAGAGACAATTGCAAATGGTATCAACTTCTCGCTATCAGTTCCACAGCCATTAAAAACTGTAACTATTCTCGGCTGAAGTTTCTTTATCCTCCTTATAGCCATTAAAAATTCTCAAGCATCAAAGGAATGCATCGAATGAGCTTTCAAACCGTTCATCAGATTCCTCGCGATCAAACAACTGTTCCTTCCAAAAATCTCGAAACCCTTCTCGTAGAGGGCCTTTTCAATCTCGAAACCCTTCTCCTTCGACTACTCCAGACGGTTATAGATAGATAACCGCTCTTCTTTGCCGCTTCTCCCCTAGCATTCGGAGCGGATTTTTCTGAATCTGATGACGCAACGGTTTGTGGACTCGAATGGGTATTTTGGCCTCGAATGGGTCTTGTGGACTCGAATGGGTATTTTGGCCTCGTATGGGTCTTGTGGACTCGAATGGGTCTTGAGACCTCGAAGGGGTCTTGAGACCTCGAAGGGTTCTTGAGACCTCGAAGGGGTCTTGTGGACTCGAAGGGGTCTTGTGGACTCGAAGGGGTCTTGTGGACTCGAAGGGGTCTTGAGACCTCTAAGGGGTGTTGTGGACTCGAATGGGTATATTGGCCTCGAACGAGTCTTGTGGACTCGAAGGGTTGTTGAGACCTCGAAGGGGTCGTGTGGACTCGAACGGGTATTTTGGCCTCGAACGGGTCTTGTAGACTCGAAGGAGTCTTGAGACCTCGAATGGGTCTTGTTGACTCGAATGGGTATGTTGTCCTTGAAAGGGTCTTGTGGACTCGAATGGGTATTTTGGCCTCGAATGGGTCTTGTGGACTCAAATGGGTATTGAGACCTCGAATGGGTCTTGAGACCTCGAAGGGTTCTTGTAGACTTGAACGGGTCTTGTCGACTCGAAGGGTTGTTGAGACCTCGAAGGGGTCTTGAGACCTCGAAGGGGTCTTGAGACTCGAATGGGTGTTGTGGACTCGAATGGGTCTTGTGGACTCAAATGGGTATTGAGACCTCGAAGGGGTCTTGAGACCTCGAATGGGTCTTTTGGACTCGAAGGGGTATTGAGACCTCGAATGGGTCTTGAGACCTTGAAGGGGGTATTTTAGACTCGAATGGGTATATTGGCCTTGAACGGGTCTTGTAGACTCGAAAGGTTGTTGAGACCTCAAAGGGGTATTTTGGCCTCGAACGGGTCTTGTAGACTCGAAGGGGTCTTGAGACCTCGAAGGGGTCTTGAGACCTCGAAGGGGTCTTGAGACCTCGAAGGGGTCTTGTGCACTCGAAGGGGTCTTGTGCACTCGAAGGGGTCTTGTGGACTCGAATGGGTATTTTGGCCTCGAATGGGTCTTGTGGACTCAAATGGGTATTGAGACCTCGAATGGGTCTTGAGACCTCGAAGGGTTCTTGTAGACTTGAACGGGTCTTGTCGACTCGAAGGGTTGTTGAGACCTCGAAGGGGTCTTGTGGACTCGAACGGGTATTTTGGCCTCGAACGGGTCTTGTTGACTCGAATGGGGTCTTGAGACCTCTAAGGGGTCTTGAGACCTCTAATGGGTTTTGTGGACTCGAATTGGTATTTTGGACTCGAATGGATTTTGAGACCTCGAGTGGGTCTTGTAGACTCGAAGGGTTTTGTAGACCTCGAACGGGCCTTGTTGACTCGAAGGGGTCTTGAGATCTCGAAGGGGTCTTGTGGACTCGAATGGGTATATTGGCCTCGAACGGATCTTGTAGACTCGAAGGGATGTTGAGACCTCGAAGGGGTATTTTGGCCTCGAACGGGTCTTGTAGACTCGAAAGGTTGTGGAGACCTCGAAGGGGTCTTGAGACCTCGAATGGGTCTTGTGGACTCGAATGGGTATTTTGGCCTCGAATGGGTCTTGTGGACTCGAATGGTTATTTTGGCCTCGAATGGGTCTTGTGGACTCGAATGGGTCTTGAGACCTCGAAGGCGTCTTGAGACCTCGAAGGGGTCTTGAGACCTCTAAGGGGTCTTGAGACCTTGAGTGGGTCTTGTAGACTCGAATGGGTCTTGAGACCTCTAAGGAAGGCTTTCCCCTGGAATACATCGTGAGTGCTTGACCTCTTGCATACTATCACTTAATTTTCATCGTCAGTGGTTTATTTATCCTTTTTACTTAACCAGGTTGATATTCCACTCGACCCATTTATGTTCGAGATGATATCAAGCTCTGGAGCTGAAGTTGATCTCATCCAAAAGCGGCAATCCCACTACTTGCTTAAAATTGTCATTGCTTTACTCCCTGGGATCGTGATCTTGTGGTTTATAAGAGAGTCCATAATGCTTCTTCATATCACAACAAGACGTTTCCTTTATAAGAAGTATAATCAACTTTTTGACATGGCTTATGCTGAAAACTTCATTCTGGTACTATATTCTTACTCTGGATTCGTAGATTATTTGTTAGAATTATTCTTAATTCTTACTTGATCATCCACTCAGCCAGTAGGGGAAGTTGGTGAAACAAAGTCAATGTACAAAGAAGTTGTATTGGGAGGAGATGTCTGGGATTTGCTGGATGAGTTGATGGTGTACATGGGAAACCCTATGCAGTACTATGAGAAAGAAGTGAAGTTTGTTCGGGTGAGGCTTATTTTTAGTGGCACGTTGATATGGAATCCTGGATGAAGTATTCCAAGAGTTGACATAAATAGTTTCTTTTCTTTCATGTGCCATAGGGTGTACTTCTCTCTGGACCCCCTGGAACTGGAAAAACACTATTTGCCCGGACTCTTGCAAAGGAAAGTGGTTTGCCTTTTGTTTTTGCATCTGGTGCAGAATTTACAGATAGTGAAAAAAGTGGCGCTGCACGGATAAATGAGATGTTCTCTGTTGCAAGGAGAAATGTAAGTCTTCCTAAGAGTTATTGAGTAAATGCTGGGTCCCTTCATTTTTTTTGCATCGTGGCTATGATGTCTCTTTTTTCTGTTAACAATCATCAAGTCAAGAATCATGTTCCTGTTGTTTTATTGCATTTGGTTTTAGCTTTCATAGATTTATATAAACATTTCTTCTATCTTCTAAACACAGGCTCCCGCCTTTATATTTGTTGATGAAATCGATGCTATTGCTGGGAGGCACGCACGCAAGGATCCACGGCGAAGAGCAACATTTGAAGCTCTTATTGCTCAGCTTGATGGAGAGTAAGTATCCTGCTCGTTTATGACGAATCTGTTGTATCTGTACAGTTAAGAAATAGATGCTTAGTCATACTTTTAAGATTGAATTTAGGATGCCATTTCCCAAAATGCCTATCTGAATGAATTGAAAGGTCTCTAATAATGTAACGTTATGGCCTAGAGGGAGCACCTTTTTGCTCATCTGGTGTTTTCTTGAATCATAGAAAAAAAAAGTACCTCACATGCTACAGATTTAGAGAAGACCATATCTGTTTGTTTGTTTTAGGTGATTGGAAGCCAATAATGCATATAGTAGTGAAGTTCTATCAGCAATTGTTATATTTTGTATCTTCTACTAAAACTGTTCTGTATTCCATTTTGGCTGTTATGTTCACTAATATTGAAGTAAATATTTGCTTCCAGGAAAGAGAAAACGGGGGTTGATAGGTTTTCATTAAGACAAGCTGTCATATTCATTTGTGCAACCAATAGGCCGGATGAATTGGACCTGGAATTTGTCCGCCCTGGGCGCATTGACCGTCGTTTGTATATCGGGTTACCTGATGCAAAGCAACGCGTTCAAATCTTTGGTGTCCATAGTTCTGGTAAACGACTTGCCGGTGATGTGGACTTTGGGAAGGTATGGTGCTGTCTTCATTCTTTTTCAACTTGCACCTGTTCTTGTTTGTTGACTTTTCTTACCACACCCGATGAATTTCACATTTCTACCTCCCTAGGAACTCACTAACATTGTATGTCCTTTGCCTAATTATGCAGCTTGTCTACCGGACAGTCGGATATTCAGGAGCAGATATCAGAAATTTAGTGAATGAGGCTGGAATAATGTCTGTAAGTTAAATTTTCAAGTTTGTGCAAGATATGCCGTGTCGAAATATTGTTTATGTATGTTCTAATATGCCTATATAATATGTTTAGTTTTTTCCCCCCATCTTATATTCAATAAGTTTATTGTGCTGTCTGTTACAGACTTCTCCTTGAGTTAATTAGAAAAATTATCACTTCACAACTTCTGCCATAATAGTCAGGTTTCAATTACCATCTCACTGGAGTCTTAGTGTTAGAATAAAACCTTTTCGATCTTTGTGAATAGAGAGAATGAGATGCCCCTTGTTGATCTTTTCTTTCCTCCGGTCGTGGTGGTGTTCACATACTTTAATGTCATCAATGAAAGATCTTCTAAAACACAGAAATGATGCTAACATAGTTAATAGGGCCTCTTACTATAGTTGCTATCTATATAGGTCCGCAAAGGGCGTGATGAAATATATCAGCAAGACATAATGGATGTTTTGGACAAGCAATTACTCGAGGGGATGGGCGTGCTTCTCACTGAGGAAGAGCAACAAAAATGTGAACAAAGTGTGAGTATATATTGAAGTGATCTACCCATGTTTTTTTTGCAATTTACAAGGTATACTTTCCCCTCACGAGCAAAATTGTTTTAATAATCAGGTCTCTTTAGAAAAGAAAAGACTGCTGGCAGTGCATGAAGCCGGGCATATAGTCTTGGCGCACTTATTCCCTCGATTTGATTGGCATGCATTTTCTCAGCTTCTACCTGGTGGCAAGGTATAGTTTATCCTATTATTATCATTAGTTATTCTGCTATCAAAGTTATCTGTTACCTGCCCTTTGACGCATTCTGGCTTTCCACTTGAGAAGGAAACTGCAGTATCAGTCTTTTATCCCCGAGAAGATATGGTTGATCAAGGTTACACGACTTTCGGCTACATGAAGATGCAAATGGTGGTAGCTCATGGTGGGCGGTGTGCTGAACGTATTGTATATGGTGACGACATTACCGATGGTGGACAAGACGATCTGGAAAAGATTACAAAGGTAAATAGATAAAAGTACTTTCAGATCTTAGTGTGAAAACTGTTTCTCCTCTTGACTTTAGGTCAATCATTCTGATAGAATATTAATGAAGGGCTGGTCTAAGTTTCTATATTGTAAAAGATGTTCCAGTGACGATGCTCATTCCTTTGTAGATTGCTCGTGAAATGGTGATTAGCCCTGCAAATGCTAGGTTGGGGCTCACAGCTTTGACAAGGAAACTCGGGCTGATTGATCAGCCAGATAATCCTGATCACGGGCTTATTAACTATAAGTGGGACGATCCTCATGTTGTTCCTGCTGAAATGACGGTTGAGGTTTCCGAATTATTTACAAGGGAGTTGACGAGATACATTCAAGAAACAGAAGAACTAGCTATGAAGGGATTAATGGAGAACAAGCATATACTCGACAAAATTGCTGAGGAACTTCTTCAAAACTCGAGAATAACAGGATTGGTAAACAACTTAGTTCAACTCTCTGGTTGCCTTCTTAAGTCTTCACCTTCTATCATGTTTCTATCGTGTGTCCTCCTTTGTTTCTCATACATGCTTTTGGTGTTTTCGGCTGTCTTTCATATTGTTGGAACTCTATTCACGCTGTCACGTCGTTTTTCTCAGAAAGTGATGGAAATAATAAAAGGGCAGTCCCCCATCATGTTTGAGGACTTTGTGAAGCCTTTCCAAATAGACGTGGATCAGGTATCTATTCCCTTTTCCCTACATTTTGGTGCCATTTTTCTCTTGCTATATATGTCAGAAATTTGGTTACGATTTGTTAAAACTAAGTCTTTGATCTTAAAATATTTGCCAGGAGGGACCATCGCCTCACAATGACCGGGTGCGCTATCAACCTCTCGACATCTATCCTGCCCCACTCCATAGATGCTAGAAGTTGCCATGCGAAGAAAACAGAGAAAGAAACGAAACCTGAGGTATCCTAGCCATGTAAAAGCGCTGTTTTGTTTACTGATGCAATTTTTCGGAGAATCTGGGCAAGAACAATGTTGACTGGGATCTCTAACAAACAGTGTCAGGAATTCAGGATAATTTTTTCCCACTTTTAAAAGTGGCTGTTGTTGAAAGAGTGATAGGAAAAGTACTAGTAGCAATGTGGTTTACATGTTTGTATTTCCTGTAAATGCCACAATTTTCTCAAGGAAAATGAACCTTCCTGATTGATAGAATGAATCACATACTTTAAAAAACAGGAATGATTCGTTATTTATCCATCTCAAGTCACATTATAATAAGAAAATGTAGTCTTTTCACTGTGTTTTTTTACTCGTGTAACAAGTTACGCTGATCGACTAGCTGTTTTTGCAAGTTATTTCAGTTTTGTCGGGTTGTAGCTTACAACTATTACACTTGTGCAGTTACATTGCCACATTGGGTTTTATGATTTTTTGCAGGAATCTCATCACAGAATCAGCATTATTACTGTCGCATTTTGGAACTTTTGGTTGATGTTTGGTCATGTCAGCGAATTTATGCTGTGAATTTTACTGTAATCCATTTAAATGCAGGTCTAATACAATAATCATCAGGTTCATTACAAGTGTTTTCTTTCTGTCTTATTCAAAACAGCCTAATGTATGCTGGAAATTATACAAATCTTCCTTCACTTAATAGTTTCATTTCCACTTCAAAAATGGAACCATTGTACCTATAGTTTGCTGGTTGGGACCCCAACTGGCTTGTCCCTCGATCGCCTCTCCACAGCCCGCGAAAGATCTCTAACTGCTTCCTTAGGGAGACGGCGAGGGCTGCTCAGCCAGAGCCCTCCATCGACAATCATCGTGTGTCCATTGACGTACTTCCCTTCATGGCACGAAAACAAAGAACCGAGGACTAATATCAGAGATCAAAGACAGATTCACAACAATCGACCAAAGCCTAATGAGAAAAAAGACAATGGATTGAAATTTGACACAGCATTCTAACCTGCTTCAGATGCGAGGTAGAGGGCCGACATGGCAATATCCCACTTCTCCCCAAGTTTGTAAAGCGGCATGGTCTCTCTTATCTGGCTACTTATCTCGTCTGGCGCGAGTTTACTCATTCCTGTTGTGTCCCCAATCGGACCTGGTGCGATCCCATTAACTCTAATGTCGTAATCAGTGCCCCACTCGAGAGCCAAACTTCGTGTAAGCGAATCAACAGCAGCCTGGGAGAGAAAGAGTGTTATGGTCGGTATTCGAAGCAGAATCGTGGCAAAAAGAGTATGTGTAGATATTCCCGAACCTTAGCTGAAGATACGTGGATTTGGTACCAAGACGCGGTATAATGTAGGGTGGCGCTAATGTTCAATATCATGCCACCCGTGGATGAGTTCCTTCCCTGTCCACCTTTCTTGAGATACTTAATCGCTTCGTGACACATAGTGAATGTGCCAACAGAATCGATATCCAATACTACAGATAGATCGGGGAAAAAATGGAAGAGAAGAAACTATTCAAACCAAAAGATCAGCAGCCTGACAAAAATGCATGGCTTAACCTAAATTCTCAGAAATACTCATCACTCTGGGGAAAAAACTAGCAAATCATCACACCATAAAACGGTTTCAGAGCATCGAGAAAGCAGACCTGTCCTGAACCCGTTAGGGGATAAGTCCTCTGGCGACACGAGAAAGTTTCCAGAGAGATGTCTGAAGCCAAGGTCGTCGTCCCGGAGTCGGTGCTGAAGAAGGAGAAGAGGGCCGAGGAGTGGGCCCTGGCGAAGAAGAACGATCTGGATGCCGCCAAGAAGAAGAACGCCGCAAACAGGAAGCTTATTTTCGCTAGGGCTAAGAAGTACGCTCAGGAGTACGAGGAACAGGTGCTTTTTTACTTGAGTTCTTGAAGTTAAATGTGTATTTATCGATGTAGGAATATAGGGCTGTGTATTGAGTGTGGGGGCTTGTGTTTGGTTTTGCAGCAAAAGGAGCTGATCAGGTTGAAGCGTGAGGCTAGGTTGAAGGGAGGGTTTTATGTGAACCCTGAGGCTAAGATGCTGTTTGTTGTTCGCATTCGCGGGTGCGTGATATTTTTCTGCTTGATTTGATCCAGTGATTAGTGATTTGTTTTTTTTACTGATTCTGATTTGTTTTTGGCTGATTTTTTCAGTATCAATGCTATTCATCCTACAACCAAGAAGATTCTGCAGCTTCTTCGTTTGAGACAGGTGATTTTCTTCCATATTTTGAATCGGTTGTTTGCTTATTCTTTTAGTTTTGTTAGTTGTGACTGTATTTGTTGCTGAGGGTTGTTGATTCATAGAGATGGGGATGTTTGAAGATATTTTGGTTTTGCTAGCAGTAGTGTCTGTCATAGTAATTTCAGAATTTTCCATGTCTTCAACTTCTTCGCTTGAGACGGTTATTTTCATCGATATGTTCGATTGGATTGTTTGCTCATTATTTTAGTTTTGTTAGTTGTGACTGTATTTGTTGCTGGGGGTTGTAGATTCATAGAGATGTGGGGATGTTTGAAGTCATTTTGGTTTTGCTAACCATAGATTCATAGAGATGTGGATGTTTGAAGTCATTTTGGTTTTGCTAGAAGTAGTGGCTGCATAGTAAATTCAGAATTTTTCATTACTGCAACTTCTTCGTTTGTGACAGGTGGTTTTTATCCATATGTTCGATTGGATGTGTTTATTATTTTAGTTATGTTTGTTGTGACTGTATTTGTTGCTGGGGTTGTCTATTCATAGATGGAGATGGGGATGTTTGAAGTCATTTTGGTTTTGCTATCTGCAGTGGCTGTCATAGTAATTTCAGAATTTTCCACTAGTGAAAGTTTTATGCTATTGGTTCTGATACTTTGCAAGAGAAAAACATCCATGGCTTATTATACCACTCTGATTACTCTCTTGGGACCTTATTGAATTGAAGTGCTTCTTTTTATCTGTGAATATTATTATCTGAACTTTACTTCTGAAATTATGTTAATGTTTTCTGTTGGTGCAGATCTTTAATGGTGTATTCCTGAAGGTCAACAAGGCTACTCTGAACATGCTTCACCGGGTTGAACCTTATGTGGCTTATGGGTGTGTAACTGACTTCGTACTTCTTTTGGATAAACTTCTCATATTCATGATTCCTGAACTAGTCCACCCATTCTCCGGTTGGCAGGTACCCCAATCTGAAAAGTGTCAAGGAGTTGATTTATAAGAGGGGATACGACAAGGTTGATAAGCAGAGAATTCCTTTGACCGACAACTCGGTCATTGAAAAGGTATTCTATTTTGTTTGCTATTCACTGAACTCCCGATATGGCCGGTTTCAGTCATTGATTCCTTCTTTTGACGACAGGTTCTGGGCAAACACGGGATCATCTGCATCGAAGACCTTGTCCACGAGATCCTGACAGTTGGACCTCATTTCAAGGAAGCTAACAACTTCCTCTGGCCCTTCAAACTCAAGGCACCACTTGGTGGCTTGAAGAAGAAGAGGAACCACTATGTTGAGGGAGGGGATGCCGGAAACCGCGAAGATTACATCAACCAACTCATCAGGAGAATGAACTAGAGTAGCTGTTTGGCGGGGAGTTTTGAGTGAATGGATTTGTGAGACTCTGGATTTGTGAGACTTGTGGAACAATTTTTAGTTTTATGGATTTGTTTTATGGACTACTGTTGCAGCTCTAATTTACTTTATTTACTCTTTGCAAAATTTGAGGAATGCAAGTCTGAAGATGATTGTTGTAGCTATTGGTCATTCGCATGAAGCAGAATCCAACTCGTGAAGCTGATCGTCCAAACACCATAATTATATATGCACACATTTTGAGCTTTTCAATTCCTTTTCCTCTTCAGATTCCACTTCCGAATCAATTTCCTTTCATAACTGGATTTTCAATTTCCTTTTCATAACCAGAGTTCTAAATCCCCTTCCTCGTTGAAGTAGGATTTCAACTCAAATTCCTAGTTAAAATAGGATTTCCAATTCCTTCTCTTTTTCATGGAAACCATCATCGTCTCTCAATATATATGTATACATATAGCACAACCATATCCCTTACATGCATAACCATGACTAAAGGAACAAATTCAGCGGTTGAATATAGCGGTTGGTCACCAGTTCAGTATAGAGATTGGAGTGGTGCTATTTCGGTAGATATTCAATTGCTAATCCTATCAAACCTTAAGTCGGTGAAGAATTTTGAGCGATTTGGAGCTGTTTGTAAACAATGGCATCTCGCCACAGCCTACTACAAGTATCGAGCTCTTCAACACACCCAGTGGCTCGTTGAAAAAAGGCCACCACATCTAGTTTTATGGTGCACCTTCCCATGGCGGATTTACCCTTTAACATCCGCATTGATGTTAATGAGATGATGCATGGGGCTTCCATTCTTTGTTCTAAAGATGGGTGGCTTCTAATGAATAAAGGAGCCTACAAAGTATTCTTTTTCAGTTTCTTCTCAAAGTCCATCATTAAGCTGCCGAATCTGCCTAAAGCCGGTGCCAAATTCAGTGGTTTTACGTTCACTTCCAGTCCAACCTTGAAAGATTGTTTAGTGTTCGGCGTGTCACCACATTCATATTCAGCACATTTATATCTCGGAGCTAGTATCTACGTTGGGGACAAGAATTGGACTTGGAAAACTTTCAGGTGTTCTAATGATCCTTGCATCAGCAATCCATTTTATCACCGAGGGAAATTTGTTTGTCTATCGGAAGAAGGAAGTTTGGCAGTTTTCCCTAGGGAACTTGATTCATTTGCATGTTTGGGCCCGGGAAAGTTTCCAATAGAATATAATTCAAAGAGCCACCTGTTAGAGGTTGATGGTGAGCTCTTTGCAGTGTCTACGTCCTCAAGGTGTTGGTGGGTTTGTGTTTGTAAATGGGATGATTCTAACGAAACTTGGCATAAATTTAGAGACATTGGAGACTACATGTTCTATGTGAGTGATAAAGCGTCCTACGCAAAGAAGACCACGACCCAGCATACGAGGAACAAGCTATATTTTCGCTATTTGGACGGAAAGAATGGAGTGTTTTATTGTTTGAAAAGTAAGAAATTTCAATCGTTGCATAATATCTTCTCGTCCATTCATAACACAGCGGTTGTTCCCGGCAGTTGTTGGATGGATCCAACTCAACATAGCACACCCGAATGGATTGTAAAAAGCGCAGATTGTTTTGGGTTGAATATGAAGGATGACGAAGATGGTGATGACGACGACACCACGACGGCAGTTATACACGATGAAAAGCATGACGAGAACGAAAATGAGGCGTTGCATTACGATTTTCAAGATACATTCGATGATTACAGCCCGGACGATGATGACTACGATGATGATACAGAAGAAGGTGATGACGACGACGATGACACCACAACAATGGCACCGCAACACAGATACACACGACGAAGATCAAGAAGAACACGTATTGTATCCAGAATTTTTGGAGGAAGACGGCATGTACGACGATGACTATGATTGTGATACAGAAGGCGATAATGATAGGGATCATGACAACGATGACCATACTGATGATACGGGTGATTATAGATAGGGAATTCAATTTCATGACAATTTTTGTGACAACTAATTTTGGCATTTCCAATAAATGACAAGATGTGTGTGGTTCAACTAGTTTTGGCAATTCCAATATAAGTGAGTGTTCCGGCCACTTATTTTTCACCTTATACGCCGCACCTGTTAAATTACATACAAAATTTAGAATTTTTATATTTTCACCTTCAAATACATGTTACTACTTGTTTTAACTTATAAAATACAATATTTAATTCAGATTCCCTTTGCTCTTAGACCTCTACTCTCCATGTTGTGGTCTGAAAGTCCCTGGATCGAAAACTGGCAGCCGCACTGACAAGCAAATTCATAACACAAAAACAAGCAATAAACGTTATTGAGCGAACACAGGTTATGTTGCAAGAATGATGTTGCTTCTTGGTAGTGTCAAATGCAACGGAAAGACGTAAATCAGGTGTCTGAAGAGAGACAATTGCAAATGGTATCAACTTCTCGCTATCAGTTCCACAGCCATTAAAAACTGTAACTATTCTCGGCTGAAGTTTCTTTATCCTCCTTGTAGCCATTAAAAACTGTAACTATTCTCGGCTGAAGTTTCTTTATCCTCCTTGTAGCCATTAAAAATTCTCAAGCATCAAAGGAATGCATCGAATGAGCTTTCAAACCGTTCATCAGATTCCTCGCGATCAAACAACTGTTCCTTCCAAAAATCTCGAAACCCTTCTCGTAGAGGGCCTTTTCAATCTCGAAACCCTTCTCCTTCGACTACTCCAGACGGTTATAGATAGATAACCGCTCTTCTTTGCCGCTTCTCCCCCAGCATTCGGAGCGGATTTTTCTGAATCTGATGACGCAACGGTTTGCACCGGTTTTGATCTGCACTTTCTTCATCATTTACTGCGAACTATATGGTATTGATCTGTGTTTGGAAGTTGTTCGTCCTTTGCGAATTTCCTAGTCCTGATTTGTGTTTAGTAGTTTCATCCTTTCCTGGGAATCGTAGATTTAGGAGTTGTTCGCGTTGTCCTTGCATTATATGTTTACTTGTATGAATTTTGTTCATCATTTACCGCGAACTACCTAGTATTGATCTGTCTTTAGGAAGTTGTTTATCCTTTGCGAATTTCCTAGTCTTGATTTGCATTTGAAATTTGGTTTTACCGAATTTTTCTAGCCCTTATTAGTATGTTCCCAACGTGACTTATGTAGCCAAGTATGTAATAACTTAAAGCATAAACGACAAAGTATCTTATACCACCTCTGGGGACAAAAACATATCGTTTTGAATTTGTGGGGTGGTATCTGAGGATTGATTTGCAAAATGAGACCAAAACATGGTATAAGATACTTTGTAGCGGACTAAAAAAATAATTTAGCTTTTATTTTATCTCATAGTTTAACCCCTGGAGATAGAAGTTATGATGTTGTGGGCTGATGAAGCAAATTTTTTTATTATTGTTTTTTTTTACTCAAGCCACATGTTGTTTGAGCATGATGGCTCTTTGATTTGATCGACAAAAGCTAGTTTCATGTGCAGCTTAAAGCAAACAGGAAGCAATAAGAAGGAAAATCCAACTTCACAAAATCTCAATACTCACTCACCAGCAAATGAAATACCCCCTTCTAACAAAAGACAGCTTGATAACTAATCAGCATTAATTTCAACTAATTACTCATTCATACTAGCATGCTCTATGTTTGGCAGCTAAACTGCAAGTAAAAGAAAAGAGAGAGAAGAATTAAATGGTAGCAATTAAAAAGACTAAATAATATTACAATTGTTGTCCTACACCATAATAAATAGACGTGCTTGGGAAATCTTAGGGAAGGGAATATGTGGACGAGGTAAAGAAGTGACTAACTTATTAGCTACCACATCATACGAATATAACAGTGCATGATCGAAGAAGTGAATGCAGTTTTTCTTCATATTTGAGTCTGTTGCCGAACAAGAGAGGGGATGCGCGTCGCCATGGCCATTAAGAAAGAAGATGCGATCATCGATACTTTCAACCTGGTTCCAGGTTCCATTTGATTGATCAAACTTGAACACATCTATGGAGTCAGTATCTCGTAGCTCATCCCATGGATTTTTTTGATATTTGAATCCAGAATATAGCATCTCCAGATCCAATGAGAAATTTTAAGCTAGCACTCAGTTCTCTAGGTTTGTTAATGGGTTTCCTTCCCAATTTTGTGACCTTGAGTGTACCATCCACGATATCACATGCAACAAAATATTGTGATTGGCCTATACCGTACATCTTCTGGTTGCATATCGTTATATGAGATAGCTGTTCTTCTGGGTCGTATCCTAACTTGACCCACCTCCGCTGACCAGGACGCCAAATTAGGGCGATGGATCTTGTAGGTGAAAAGATGATGAGAAAACAATCTGGTGCCGTCGGTGGTGCATTCATGATAAAATAGTCTGTAAACCTTATTTCTTTCCAGCGGATTTTCGGCAGCTTGACGCTTTCCAAAGAATCGATGTTGAGCAAAGAAATTTCGAAACTCACTTTGATTTGCAACTCCGAAGTTCCGAAAATCTTGTGTAGTAACACCAACCACCCATTGCTATTTGTCAATATATTTGTAAGAGGACTACTAATCTCTGGTATTTTTACGGAGCAGTAACTCTTCTCTAACAAATTAGTATAAAAAGTGCAAACTACATAATCTCTCTCCCACCGTGCAAGAATGGATTTGGGGTTGGCCTTTTCCCTGGGATGACAAACCATCAACCACGGAGTCGGGAGCTTCGTCGAGCATCCATCTTCAGCCATGGTGCTGTGTATTTTGTACCTATTCAAACGCCCTAATCCTGATATATATATATATATATACACACACATTTTGAGCTTTTCAATTCCTTTTCCTTTTCAGATTCCCCTTCCGAGCTGCATCTTCTGAAATCAATTTCCTTTTCGTAATTGGATTCCTAAATCCCCTTCCTCGTTTGAACAGGATTTCAACCCAATTTCCTTTCCATATCTGGATTTTCAATTTCTTTTTTCTTCAACACGGAACCATAAGCATTGTGGTTCTTAATGAACAATGAAAATTTCAACAAACACTAGTACCATACATTGTCAATACAATCATGCAATGGCGGCAGTAGGTTCACAATGTCCCCAAAAGATACCCAGTTACAAGTTTGAAGAAAAAGAAGATTGAAGAAAAATGTGGAGTTTTTTTGGAAGGAAGGTTGTGGCGACGAGGAGAGGAATTTTAAATTATATTATTATATATTCAAGCCTTTTATTATTCTATCTATGGTTGGATTTATCATAACATATATTTTTTTAAAAAAAATTATTAAAAATTTGAGATGTTCTCCTGTGAGGCAACCTAAACTTTAGGCATGCGTTTTTATGCAATTCTAACTATATTTTAGCTCTAGGGACATATCTCTAGTAATTTTACTGGGACCTATCTCTAATAATTTTACAGGACCTATCACTAATATTTATCTAGGGGCTTACTATCTAATTTTTTCCATTATTTTATCGTCATCTGCAATCTGCAAAAAAATTCAAAAAATATTTTTAAAATGCAAAAAAAATCAATATGATCATCGAACTGAAAACTATAAACATCGGCTACAACTAGCAAAACATCAACGAAAAATCATAAAACATCGACTAAAAAATTGCAGCAAAAATATATTTTTAAAATCAAATAAAATAACAAAAATTATATTAAAAAATAAAATTAATATCAACAAAAAATTGAAAAAACTTCGACTACAACTAACAAAACATCAACTAAAATTCATAAAAATCATAAAACATCAACATTCATAAATTGAAAATCATAAAAACATAAACAAATCTTCAATTATCAAATATATATATTTTTAAAAAAACTACAAACATCAACCAATATCACCCAAAAGTTTAAAACATCAATTCCTATCACCTAAACACCCGGAAAATGAAAAACGTCAACATAAGAAAAAAAAACACTGCAAAACACCATCCTATACCACCCAAAAACTACGGACATCAACTTATATCACTTAAACCTCACCTAGAAAATGGGGAAAAAATCAACATAGAAAAAAAAAAGCGAAAAATATCAACCATATAACCCCAAAAAACTACAAAACATCAACTCATATCAACTAAAACTCACCCAAAGAATGAAAAACATCAACATAAGAGGAAAATATTAAAAACATTAACAAAAAGGCTACGGTGCCTTAAGAGTATACATTATTCACTTTGAAAATCATATAAAAGCAACATTTTTTAAAAAGGAAAATCATTAAAAAAAATTAAAAACATCAACTCCTAACACCTAAGTCTCATCCGGAAAATGAGAAACATCAACATGAGAAAAAAGGCACTGCAAACACCAACTCATGCTTCATTAAAGACAGCCCACAAAGACGGTTCCACCTTTTTTTTGTGGAACCGCCTTCCCTAGCAAGTTCCGAAGGAGGAACTCGTGAATATTAGCAGGAAAAATTGATGGAAGGCAATTCAACTGAAAAAAAGAAGGCGACTTTCCGAGAACCGCCTTCTATAGATCACATTAAAAGGCGGTTCATTATTGAACTGCCTTTAATTGGCACCGATAGAAGTTGGTTAAGCCAAACCGACTTTAATCGTAACCGGTTCCAAATGAGGAACATGAGTTCCGAACCTGGAACTCCTTTTAAATAAAAATCCGATGCAATCCCAAGCCCATGTTCACGCCTTAGTTTGTTTTCCCATTTTCACTCCTTCTCCGGCCCTCTTTCCCTTTCCCTCTCCAGCCTCTCTCTCCCTAAACCCTAAATCACCTCACAACGCCCCCTGTCTCCTCCTCGCGTCCCTGGCTCCGGCTCTGCTGCGCTCATGCTTCCTCCTAACGTTGCTTCTTCCACCACTCCTGGGCCTCTTCGTGTCTGGCCCCACCGCGCCCTTGCCTCCTCCTCAAGTTGCTTGCCTCGCCGCATCTGACCCTGCCGCACCAAGGCTGAGTTCGCCTCTTCCTTTCACCAGAGTTCGTCGCTACTCTCCAACAGTTTTCGCTGCTGAAATGGGCGAGGAAGCGAAGAGAACGGTGATTGGAATTTCAGCTCCGGTTGTCAAGTTTCTCAACGATGATCGAAGGTCCGCCTCTGGCTTGGCTCCGGCTTGACTTGGCACTGCATAGTCGGCAAAACTTTCGGTAGAGTTTTGTACTAATTGCGTTTACAGTTTTAGCTGGATTGATAAATTGCAGAGACTACTAGACTTTAAAGCATATATCTACCGACTTTCTGAGTATAATCAGAATCCTACCATGCATTGTAGTTTGGTGCTCTAGGAACAAGTTTCTTTTTGAATCCACCAAGCCAAACATTAACCAATGACTAAAAACATCCTGAACCAGTACCAGGATTTATTTCTAGCCCATAAGCTTGGTTTTAAATGGAGTATAGCTATCGGCTTCCCAGTTTTGTTGCACTCAAACACTCCTGGTTCAAAACATAGAATCTTGGCTAGAGTCATTGGATGGTGTCCCCTAAAAATTTGCAAACTAAATACTGATGGTTCAGTACTTAGTAATGGAGAAGCTAGGGCTGGGGAAATTTTAAGAGATTCCAAGGGACAACTAATCAGTGCAACCACTAAATACTTGGGTAGCTATTCCACTCTGATGGCAGAGTTAGAAGGGATAAAACTTGGCCTTGATTTAGCAGAGATTCATGGATGCTTTTCTTTGGGTATTGAGTGTGACTCACTTCTTCTGGTTACGACGATCAGGAGAGAATTTAGAGCGCCATGGAGTCCAGCAGACACATCAATATCAATCAGGTTTTCAAATTGAGCTCACAAAGAAGTTTTTCTGCTCTCCAAATCACACAGGAGAAAAGGATCAAAGTTGATTTTTCCAGCTTCAGCATCTACATTAATCAGGCTATTACACAGGGCACACCAAGCTGCTTTTCTGCAATCAAACCACACGGGAAAAGAGATTCCAAGCTCACATGAGACTCTGGCTATTTACTGGATGTTTTCCAAGTAGCTCACTTCTGGGGAAGTGGGTTGTGAGGAGCTACTATGGAAGTCCATCAATTATAGCCGACACAGGAGTGGAGGCCACGAGGCATATACCCACCCGAGTGGAGAGATTCGAGTGCAGGGTGAGCATTAATTCCATCCTTGTGTTGAGGATGTATTAATTTCATTAAAACAGTCTTTTAGGAAATACGACAATTCTCTATACCAGTGCTCACGATGGAGAGTGCTATGCTTGAAATGAGCAATTTTGAGCATTCATTACCGTCATGAATTATGTGCATTTTAACCTTATATTTTTTAAGGCTTGAAATGAAGAAAAGAGGACAAACGAGGTACAACCAAAAAACGCTTGAAATGAAGAAAAAAGGACAAACCACGTACAACCAAAAACGCTTGAAATGAAGAAGAGTACAAACCACGTAAACCAAAAACAATGGATAGTTGTACCAGAAGGCACTATTCACAACCTTCCTGCCCTCTCTTGTACTTACAAGCCCTTCAATTCAAGGCCCACAACACAAAACCTTGTACGCCCCTCTTGACGTCCTGTACACCCGGCATCTCATGGTCTGCATATCAACACAAAAACTGAAGGCTATAAAAACAGGTAAAAACAAAGAAACATACAAAAACAGAATATCAAGAGCAACCCATACCTATGTTTGTTGGAATGTTTGGTGGAACTTCCAAGGTAAGATTTCCCCAGAGAGAACTCCATTTTCGGCCACATGTTTACAGCAATAAATAGCATACTTATTAAAGCTAAAACTACATAAACAGAGCAATGCAAAATTCTAATTTGTAGATAAAAATTGTGAATAAAAATGGTTTTAAAACCCAGGCTGGCGTGCAAACAAGAATCTTGAATAAAAAGAGCATAATCTTGAATAATGCCAATGATTTACCTTGCCAAATCCATAGTCCAATCTCAACTCCGATCACAACCCCAACCGTCTCATTCCATCTCCAACCATTTCATGCGAACTGAACACGTTACAGGGTTGGGGGTGGCGCAGTGCCAAGAGCGAAAGCAGGTGTTGGGGGAGGGATGATGAGATGAGAGCGATGGATGGCAATCCCGATGCCGGCAGGGGCTCCAGGTGGGGATCAAACTAAAACACAGATGGCCTCCAAGTAGGAGTATTGATTGAGCGGAGGGGGGATCGGTCCTATTGCAGCTTTAATCGCGCGCGCGCACACCCAGTGCTGAATCAATTGATGGCTTTACGGCTGTTGTGGAGTGAGGAGTAGCTGTCAAACAGTTTGCATTTCTCGTTATAATTGCCGACCTGTTTTCTGGGATCTGCTGCCCTCCCACCGCATCCTGCATCTCCTGCACTGTCACCCTCCACCCTATAGCCTATAGCCTACCCTTCTTCTTCAGCTCTTTTGCTTTCTTTAAAATTCCGAGCTCAGCTGCAAGTTTGATTTAACGGAAGTTGTTACGGGGGAAAAGTATCACGGGAGGCAAGAATACGAATATCAACGTGCGTGCGTGCGTGCGTGGTCCATGCAATATCCTTAATTAATTGCTCTCCTTTTCAAAAGCAATTGCACGCCTCTGCTTTCCTAATTAACAAGTTTAACCTTTATGGGTGCCTCTTGCGGTGGTGCGGAACTAGAGATTTTTTTCAGGTGGGACTCGTACAGAGCATGGCTGGAGCCTGAAACAGTGAATATGCACCACTTCTATTTTGGGGCAGCGTCAATTTCTTCTTTCTCTTTTCTCCTGCTCATTTCTTCGTCTCTTTCTTCTTCCTCCTTTCTTCTTCCTCCACCGGCCTCTGACCCAAAATCCGCCATTGGCTTGGGTCGGACTCGTCCGGATCTTCTCAGATCTTCTTCTTCTCGAGCTTCTCCGAAGAGGTATCGGGTGGCGTCAAGCTTCGGCAGGGTGGCGTCGGGAGGGGTAAAGCTTCAGCGTAGTTCTATCGGGGTGGAGTCGGTCGGCACCGACATTTTGGAGCTGAGATAGGGCTTATTCGAGTCGGCGCAGGCAGCAGAAGGGTCGGGCAGGGCTTCAACGGTGTTTTGGAGTTGGGGGAAGATGGAGATGGTGAGATAGTGGAGCGGAGGAGCTTGATTTTTGGGGAGAATGGGCAATGGTGGCGGGGGTTGAAAGGTGGTGGTGAGGAGTAGAAGATGGAGGGGTTGACTGGGCAATGGTGGGGCTGGGCAGCGGTGGTGGTCGCTGGTGGTGGAAGGTGGAAGGTGGTGGCGGGGGTGGAATGTGGTGGAGGAGCGGAGTTGAGGTGGAGGAGCTGAGCGTTCTGGCAATGTTGGCAACGTTGGGGCCTCTGAGAACTTGAGTTTCCAGTGCAAGCAAGAACGAAGGGTAATTGAAATCGTTGATGTTGTTCATAGCGAGCTGGCGCAGGGGAGAATGAAGGAACAATTGCAAGTCAAGGCGGAAATGCTTATGTCTGATGTAGTAATGCTTAGTTGTGTTTCCAGATTGAGGTTGTTTAGTTGCATTTGAATGTCTAATGCAGTAATGCTTATGAATCTGAATTCATCTAGTTTGATGTGTTACATATGAGTCAATGTGCTGGATTTCAACATTTTTTTTCTTCAGGAATCGGAATTCTAATCAGTGGAGTTAGGAGTGGGTTAATTTCAAACCACTGGAGGAGGATTGGAGTGGGTTCGCCGAAGGAATTTTGCCAGATTCCGGCGAACTCCAGTGGCGGAGGTGGCGGAGTGGCGATGGCGACGGAAATTCAGATTTCAGCGGTGGTGGCAGAGTGGCGGTGGAGGTGGTGGTGCGGTAGAGGTGGTGGCGGAACAGCCATGAATGTGGTCATGGAGATGATGAAGAAGAAGAATATAGGGGTATTTTAGTCATTATATTGTTAGGTTTAAGACTAGGGATATTTTAGTCATTTTAGGTTTGGTCAATGCCAGAATAGTGCCACAGGGTTATATCGGCATTTATGATGCAAAACTGATGCAGGCAGAAGCTACGTATAAATAGGTCCGACTCCGATTGTTGATTTGAGCACAAATATCCCAATCGAAACCCTTCCGAAACCTGTTGATTCAAGACACTCGAATACCAGATTTGGGCATCAATTTCAAGTCCTTCAAGAACAAGAAAATGGAAAGGAAATATATATTCTTAATCAATCAAAAGCCCCTGTCAAAGCATACAAAGGAGGTTTAAATACCTCTGTGTCTTAACAAATCCCAAGCCAAAAATAGCACAATAAAAGCCAAACAAAAGGAAGCTACGCATGCATGGAATAAAAGGAAGGTTCGAAACCATCCAGCTCACACATTATGCAGGGAATGGAAACTACGCCACAACCCAGCTCACAGGGCCTCAAATCGCTCCAAATAGGACAATGCTTGTTCGTCTATGATTCGCTCCGCATCATTCTCCCCGGGGTGAAAAGAGTTCGTCCTCGAAGTCAGGTCCACATCATCGTCGTCGGACGAGTCACCATGGAATGGAATGAGGTGTTTCACATTAAACACATCAGCAGTTCGTATATGGCTTGGAAGCTTAAGACGATAAGCGTTCGGATTGATTTTCTCGATGATTTCCACAGGACCAATCTTCTTTGCTGCAAGCTTGTTATATTGCCGGACGAGAAGCGTTCCTTGGTGAGAACAGCCCACACAAAGTCACCAACTTCATACTCAATGTGCCGACGATGGAGATCGGCACGCTCCTTGTATCGCGCATTTGCAGAGGATAGATTATCACGAACCGTATTGTGAATGTCCAGCAAGCCTGTAACAAATTCAGCAGCCTTTCCATGCACTTTGGCGGTGCCCGGAATGGGAATGAGGTCCAAAGGTCCGCGCGGTTGGTTAGAGTAAACAACTTGAAAAGGGCTGAATCCCGTGCTGCGATTAAAAGCATGATTGTGAGCAAACTCGGCTTGACTAAGCTTCAGGTCCCAACTCTTAGTGTGATCACCAACGAGGCAGCGAAGGAGGTTTCCAAGAGATCGATTAACCACCTCAGTTTGACCGTCCGTTTGTGGGTGATAAGCGCTACTGAAGTCAAGGTTGGTGTTCACCATTTTCCATAGGTGAACACCAACCATTTTCCCTCGTACTGCTGCGACTTTCTCCTCGTCTACTCGTAGTCCATCTCCTGAGATGACATAGCCCAAGAACAAAACTGACGTTGTCATGAACACACACTTCTTCACTGCAGCGTAGAACTTTTCACGTCGTAGCACACTCAACACTTCTCGCACATGCTCGAGGTGCTTGTCGAGGTTGGCACTATAGATTAAGATATCATCAAAGTAGACAACGACAAACCGACCAATGAACGGACGCAGAAGTTGGTTCATCACCCGCATGAACGTGCTCGGGGCATTGGATAAACCAAAAGGCATCACCATCCATTCGTATAGCCCTTCTCGCGTCTTAAACGCTGATTTCCACTCATCTCCAGGACGCACGCGAATTTGATAATACCCGCTCTTCAAATCCAGGCGTGAGAAAATTTTGGCACCACTAATCTGATCAAGTAAGTCATCAAAGCGAGGAATAGGGAAGCGGTACCTCACTGTGATCTTGTTGACTGCTCGGCTATCTATGCACATACGCCAAGAACCATCCTTTTTTGGCGTTAATAAGGCGGGTACTGCCACTGGACTCTTGCTCTCTCGAATGTGCCCTTTTGCGAGGAGTTCTTCCACTTACCTCCGGAGCTCCTCGTGCTCTCTTGGACTCATTCGGTAGTGTGGCCGGTGGGGCAGTGGAGCCCCGGGTTCCAAGTCGATGTGATGCTGAATATCGCGGAGGGGAGGTAGTCCATCAGGTAAGTCGTCGGGGAACACGTCCTCAAATTCGGCGAGTAATGGAGCAACCATGTTAGGGACAAGACTCGGCTCAGATATTTCTTTTCCAAGGAGCAGAAAAACCACCTCGGACGTTTTCATCTCCTCACTGAATTGAGCCAAGGTCAAGAGGTTTGTACTTGACCCATTAGGTGTGGAGGAGCTCGAAATGGGGTTGCTGGTGGGTTTGTTGGGAGCCAAAATGATCTTGGTTCCTTCAAACATAAAGCTGTAAGAGTTCACTCGTCCGTCGTGGATCACTCTCCTATCATACTGCCACGGTCTACCAAGGAGAAGGTGACACGCATCCATGTTCACCACATCACACCAAACCTCATCACGATACTTCGCGCCAACAGAGAACGAAATTAAAGCACGTTTAGATATTGTTACTTCACCTCCACGCTTTAACCAGGCAAGCTTATACGGCTTTGGGTGTTGCTCGGTCTTGATACTCAATTTCCGCACCGCCTCTTCTGAAACGATGTTCTCGCAACTCCCAGCATCAATGACAAACCGACAAACCTTGCCGAGAATGGTGCATGTCGACTGGAAGATGTTGTTTCGAAGCCAGTCCTCTTCAGGTGATTTAGGTGTTAAACACGTCCTGCGCACAACCAGGGACAGGCCTACGTCGCCCTCAACAAGTTCCTCATCGTACTCGGCTTCATCGTATAATGGTTGGTCTTCAATCCCCGCGTCCTCATTGTTCTCCTCCGTAATGAGAACCCTCTTCCCGAGCTTCTTGCAGTCAGCTTGTCTGTGCCCTTGTTCTCCACATGCAAAACACTTCACGGTGCTAGTACTTGCTCCGCGCGCAAAACCCGCTACTATAGGTTTATCAGTGGCTGATTTGATTGATCCCCCAAGAGGTGTACTACTCCCTGGTGCTATAGGTCGACTACTTCCAAACGGGTTCATAAACTGGGCCGAGTTGCTACGTCGCGACTGTTTCTCCATCGAGAGGGCTCTCTGGTGTGCTGCTGATACAGAGATCGGGTCAAACATGTTAACGGTCTCTTGGATTTGAGGTTTTAGACCACCTATGTAACGTGCCACAAGTTGGTCTTCGGTCTCTTGCACTTCATTCCTCGCAAGAAACTGATAAAACTCTGAGGTGTATTCGTCAACTGTACGAAGTCCCTGTTTTAGATTTTGCAAGCGTTGATACATTATCCTCTGAAAGTTATAAGGGAGAAACGCTGAACGTAAGTGCTTCTTCATCTTCTCCCACGAGGTAATTTTTTGTTTACCCATTCGACTCCGAGTAAGCTTTAGTTGCTGCCACCACGCTGTTGCACGTCCCCGAAATCTTGTTGCGATCAATGCAACTCGCTTCCCACCGGGAACTCCTTGGAATTCCAGAATTTCCTCGACTGTTGCAAGCCAATCAAGGAATTCCTCGGCTTGAAGACCTCCATGGAATTCTGGAATATCAGTTTTAAATCCAAACTCCCATCGTCGATCTTCGTGTTCGTGAACCTGTTGGGGCCTTCGTTGAGGCCGCAGATTCTCATTGGCGGCGCCCTCATACTCCGTTGAATCCGCCATGGAACTCCGAGAATGACGACCCCGTTCTTGCTCGCCCAAAATGTTGGAAACCCTTTGAGTTATCTCTTCGATCATCTGCTCCATATGCTCTTGGAGAACCCGTACAACCCGCTCCTCAAACTGGTTGTTGTCGTCGCGCTCCAGAATGTCATCTACGCGTTGTTGTCGTGGAGGATTCCTTCGCGGCATGATTCAAGATCGACTTCGGCTCTGATACCAACTGATGCAGGCAGAAGCTACGTATAAATAGGTCCGACTCCGATTGTTGATTTGAGCACAAATATCCCAATCGAAACCCTTCTGAAACCTGTTGATTCAAGACACTCGAATACCAGATTTGGGCATCAATTTCAAGTCCTTCAAGAACAAGAAAATGGAAAGGAAATATATATTCTTAATCAATCAAAAGCCCCTGTCAAAGCATACAAAGGAGGTTTAAATACCTCTGTGTCTTAACAAATCCCAAGCCAAAAATAGCACAATAAAAGCCAAACAAAAGGAAGCTACGCATGCATGGAATAAAAGGAAGGTTCGAAACCATCCAGCTCACACATTATGCAGGGAATGGAAACTACGCCACAACCCAGCTCACAGGGCCTCAAATCGCTCCAAATAGGACAACGCTTGTTCGTCTATGATTCGCTCCGCATCAAAAACATAGGGTTACAATAGCATTTTTCAACTTTATAGGGTCATATTAGCACAAGCCTCCAAAATATAGGGTCATATCAGTATTTTGCCCTTTGATTTTTTATGAGAAATATGCAAATATAACCCTATATAATTGAGAAAGTGCAGATAAAACCCTGAGATAATTTTTAGTACAAACATAACCCTAACTACTTTACATAAGTGCAAATATGACCCTAAAAACTATATTCCGGCATTGACTGGCCATTTCCGATCATTGACCGATGAAAAATGACCAAAATACCCTTTGAGCCAAAAACAAAATACAAAAATACCCGTGACCTTTTACTGCTGCATCTCCACCACCTTCGCCGCCGTACCTCCGCTACAGCTCCACCACTGGATCGCCATCTTGGTTTTAGTCACAAATTCCACAAAACTAAAAAATCATCACTGAATTACAGCACTGACCACAGCAGAATGAAATCCAACTCAGAGTACTAATTATAGCACTAATCACATTAGAATGAAATTCAATTCAGAGTCAAATGAAGTAGCTTGGGTACAACTCAGAGTAGAAAGAAATCCAACTTAGAGTACAAATTACATATTACCTCGATTCCAGAGGTACCGGCGACGCCGAATTGGAGATCGAAAAATTCAAATCGTGCATAATTTCGGCGCCAAATGCCGGCCACGGCGGATTTTGGACATAGGATCATCCCATTTGTACGCTTAGCAAAGCCCAATTTATCCGAATCCCAATCCCCTCGTGCAAAACAGAGCTCCATATTTCGAAACAGAGGGTCCCGTCACCGCCACCGCCCTTTGCCGTCGACCTTCTTTGCCCGTCTTTATCGAAGCCCTTGGCGACGCCGGAACTGGAGCCAGCGAGGTAGGCAATGCCGGTGTAGTAGGTCAGATTCTCGCCCCACGATCGGCGTTGCGCGATGGCCTCATCCTGGAAGAGGTTCTTCGGTGATGTGGGCGTTTAGAAGAAGAAGAAATGGGTGGGGGTTTAGGGTACTTCGACGATGTGGGCAATAAGACGAATATGGAGAAATGGGTAGGGGTTTAGGGTACTTCGGTGGCGGCGGTTAGAAGATGAAGAAGAAATGGGTAGGGGCAATATGGTCATTATCTAATTGGGAGTTTTTCAGTTTTTTTTAATAAAATTCATTGGGGTTAAGTTGGTCTTATTTATCTAATTCCGGTCTCAAATTGCCGAAAAAAGTTATATTTGCACATAAACTAATCTAATTATCTAGGGTTATATTTGTTTTTTCAATTATCACAGGGTTATATTTTCACTTTCAATTATCACAGGGTTATATGTGCACTTTCGTGAATTACGCAAGGTTATATATGCACTTTGCTCTCTTTTTTTCGTTCAATACTAACCAAAACGACGTCGTTTGACTTATACTAAAATGACGTTGTTTTGGTAGAGTTTGGGGGGGAAAAAGAAGGGCGCGAGCGGCCTTCTTCTCCGAGACTAATCGTTGGGAAACAGAGCTCTCACTGCCAGAAAATTGCAAACAGCCAGGAAGCGCTACCCACCACTATTACCATGGCACCGAATTTCAGGTAGATTTGGAGTCCTACCTCACACCATGGTAGTTCCGCCCATGCCTACCTACACACATCTCCTTCCTTGTTTTTCTTATTCCTGTGCAGCTGCCGCAAACAAATTTATGGAATAACTCATGTTTGATTTAGAGATCAAATCAATCCCAGTTTCATCTCTTCTTTCAAATTCCGGCCCATTCATCGCGATTTCAATTTTCACTACCGAAACATGCACTTTAGTCCATCTCTTTAGGTTTTAGCTTAATCATTAACCAACCTAGGTTCTCCATCATGCTATCCATAACCTACCTACCTACCTAGCTTACTGATATAGTTAGACGCTCCTCTCCTTAATTAACCTCCCACTTCCAATTTCTCAGAAAACCCTATACATTTCTTTCTTTAATTTTCGCTTCCCTCATTGTCTCGGTCGGTAAAATAATGATTTATTTATTTTTTTGATATATATATATATATATATATATATATATATATATAGTCCATCTAACGAAAACGGTCTTTCCATAAATCATGGAAAGATCAATGTTTAAATTTTAAATTAGAAGAAATGAAGATAAATTTTTTGGGTTGCATAAATTAAATCATAAACTTTATAACCACTACACGTTGCATAGTAAAGTTTTAATATTGCAACTGAAATCTTTTAATTTTCAATTATTCTAATTAAACTCTGTCTTTCCATACGCTTATGGAAATACGATCTTTCTCAAGACTTTGCTACATATATATATTGTGAACAGATCGAGAACAGTATATCAACATGAACAATTAAATCGAGTTATCATGATTACAACGATGTAATCGATCAGGTCGAAAAACAAAACTAATACGTGGAGACAAATATCACACTTATTCAATAACAAAAGGATGCATATATTATTGAGTGAGGGTGCAATTTATTTTCATAATGTTCTTCGAGTGCTTTATTTTGTTGTGCATGTTGGCAGAAATTTGGATGCCACGCATTCTGAATGAATCCTCAGGGTGATTTTTTCCCCCATAATTTATAGAGGACACATTCGTGGAATGCGTCCTCATCGTGATTAAATTTATTTTTTCAAAAATTTCAGAGGACGCATTCGAGCGCTCGAGGCAGGAGGATCAAGCGCTCGAGGTAGGAGGCTCAAGCTCTTGTGGCAGGAGGTGGGAGGTTCGAGGGCTCGAGGCAGTGAGGAAGATGGTGGGCTCGATGGCTCGAATGCGTCCTCTGAAAACTTAATTAAAAAAAATCCGACAACCCTGAGGACACATTCACATAATGTGTCCTCCATCTTCTGTTAAAAAAAAAAATTAAACCATGAGGATGCATTTCGTAAATGCGTCCTCTTATTTTCATGAAAAGAAAAATTCTAAAAACATGTGCGTTCTCCACCTTCACGTCCACCACCGATTACTGTAGCCGTATTAATAGAATTTTCTCGTCTGCATTCCAATCAGTTAAATCATGATTATGTAAAATGTATTGGGCCTAATTAAATTTTGAAAGGTGAATTAATTTAATAGTAAGAAATAGAGGGCATGAGCATCGCAGTGCAGTGGTAGGCAGGGCTAGGTTACGCACCACATGCAGAGAGAGTAGGCTATATATGATTATGATGAATACTGTACTGGTATTAATTAGTATCGACTAAAGCACATGAATCGCCTCTTTTTACTTTCACAGCGGGGCAACATATCCCAACCAGACTCGAACTGTTTCCAAATTTCATCCTTCGCCCTCTCAGTACATGCCTTTCATCACTCATCATCATTGCTGGATTTAGGGTACACATGCTCGCATTCATATCACTTCAATTTTCCATCCTATATATCAACCCCTTGATAAATTATAAGTACCCACCATCATGAAAATGTGGCAATCCATTTTGGTCATACTGCACCGATGATTCGTTTGTTCGTGGTGTTGCAGATGTTGTATTTCACTTCTGTCGGTAGTTTGTTAATATCATTGAGCGTGGTATTAATTACGTCTTTTATTAGATCTCTTATATTATACGTGCATAATCGGGCACTCAATATGATTGACGTGTATTTCAATTATCCTTTTGCTTGTTGCAATCGTTGTTGGACATATTACCGACATCTTCGATAGATCTTTTTTAAAAAAAACTCCTTACAAGTGTCTTTAGTTTTCAAAATAGGATATTTTTATGAAAGGTAGAGCAAATACATAATACGTAACGAGATGTATGAATTCTCAGGTGGAACAATCTGCACTGTCACCCCAGGCCTATGCATGGAAACATCTTTTTTATATATTCCTTGTGTTTTTATGGCGCTTATCACAGGTTAAAGAAATAAGATTGTTAAAAAAGATTATATACCTATAAATTAGTGTTCATTTATTTAACTAAAAGAGTATCTGAAATGAACATATTAATTTACAAGACCACGTAGCGGAGAAAGTAAAACCGATACATGTGACAGAAACAAACTGAAATCATATATTCTGCTAAGATATGATGAGAGGTTCACGATCCCGTCTAGCCGTCCGGAGACACCAGAAGCCGTTCCCTATAGCTAGAACCTGTTTAACAGCCTGCATATAATGGGGCGGCGTTGGATAAATTTCTTGTGCGCAGAAAGAAGAAAATTGAAATTTGAAGATGCACGTATCTCTCAGCTCTGGACTTTATTATGAATGCAGATTTGCATCCGTGTGTAGGGCATATGAATATATGGGAAATGAATGGAAGCTTTTCATTCCAAGGACACAGACACAGTAGTTGGTTTTGCACATAACGATCATGATCCGGAGGCGACGATGGTCAGCCACGGGATCATCCCAGATTCCGGGAGACCAGTAAAAATGTTAACTTGGAAAAGGACCAACAACAACTACACACCGTCCAAATAAAAATTCCTTCAATTCCACGTAACATATTCACTTGTACAGACCTACTCTTCTTATAGTAGAGGATCTATGGTGATCCGTCCAGTGTTTTGTCATCAGTCAGGGGCTACTATAAGAATCAATCTAGAATGTTTAGCTGTCCAAAATGCATCAGCATGCTTAGAGATACAATGGAACGGAGAACTGTTGGAAGATTTAAAATAAAAATATCAGTGGAGTTATAGGACTGAAGGATTGGCATAGTGTATGTTTTGAAAGCGAGAAATGGATGGATGCCCCGGGCCTCCTGTGTGGCTAGGGTTGGATGCTATAAACAGAAGAGTTGGATACGAAGGGGGTAAGCAGTGAGAGAGGGCGGCAGGAAGCAGATGCAAGTGAGAAGAAAGAGCATACCAAAAGAGGATGGAACTGGGTGTACGTACCTTTCGAAAGGCGGTTCAAGTGAGCCTAGGTTTTCCTTACAACTTATGATCTATACACAGCAGCAGCAGAGTTCGATTGAAAACATTAATCATCTGAGACAGAATGAAAAATACATCACGCCAGTGGCTGCCATAATCGGAAGGTCATATTGTGAGTGGCTCAAATCAAAATAGCAAGAGCGAGACCGTGTATACGAGCATGCTGGTGTGGGGAGAAGGTTTTGCGAGATGATGGAGTGTGATCCAGTGAGAGGACAATTAAGCAATAATGCAAGTGGGAGGCAGAAGGAGAGATACCCGTTCAGATATCCAAGTCCAAAGACATGGAAGAAGAGGAGCAAGGGTTGGGGCTGCCGAGGAAGAGGCCTGCAGTGGGAGGCGGAGGAGCGGTGGCGTCGGTGCTGATGTTGACTCCGAACAGCCTCAGACGCTTGGCCGCCGCCTTCCCCTGGACCACTGGCACCGACTCGAACACCTCCTCCTCCGCCGCCCTGGGTCTGTGCATCACGGAGTTGGGGAGAGGCTGAATTGGGCGGTGGAAGTGGAACTGCGGCAAGTAGTAAGGGGGGTGATTCCAGGGCGGGTGGGCAAAGGCGGGCGGGTGGTAGTGGTGGAAAGCCGGAGAGGGGGCGTCCGGGCGGCGCCTCCAGTCAATGAAGAGACGGTCCTTGGCGGCGTCGCCCATGCCGCGCTGGAAGGAGACGATGTCCCCAGCACCCAGCTTCTTCTCCTTGACGAATCTGCTCCACCCCTTGGTCATCACGTAGCTCTGGCTGCTGTTCCAGTAGGAGTACCTGAACCTCCATGGCTTTCCGGTCCTGTCCTCGAAGTTGAGCAGCAGGCCCTTGTCGTTGGTGGAGGAGTCGAGGGGAAAGTACCTCTCCGCGTGCTGCTTCGGGATCACCAGCCGGTTGAGCTTCCCCACGTCGCTGGGAGTCACCACTTTGTCGAACATGTGCTCCTTCTCCATCCCTGCTCCGGCCTCCTCTGCTGATCGCATCATTTCCATATCCCGGAAGCTGCCCAGCTCCTGCGCTGCGGGGGGGGATGAGGAGGAAGAACAGGACCCGTGTCTCATCATCCAGCTCCTAGTTCCTTCCCGCCATACTTATACCGATAGTCGATCTAGCTAGGGTTAATCTGTTCAGAGTGGGCGGAAGAATGGGTTGATTGTAGATCCATCCACGGGCAAACAAAGGAGAAAGGGAGAGTAATATAGTATATAGCACATAGCATATAGCTATAGTCCCGTCCCACCCCACACATGACATGAAAGGGACAAAACCCTCCCAAATGGCCTTTCCGTCGATACATTGTATCTCTATTTCTCGCGCATTCATCTACCATCTTAATTACTTTATCCCGCGACCCCCTTTCCTCTTACGTCAAAAATTACATGGTTTCATTAAATTTTTTGCTTTTTCCACTCGATTTCCTCAACGCATCCCACCTCACAAAAAAATAACACATAAACCATACACAGTGAAATGGAGGGAGTGGTTAAGTTACTTAGTAATCAGTCGACATGGATGGCAAGGTGGTTAAAAATAATCGTTAGACGAGATTATCTTATGATTTGTGTAATTAATGGAGTAATTTAATGCTTGTTTTTATTTGTTGCAACGGAATTCCTACAACTTTGAAAAACTTTTCATAATTGGCCTAACCGTTAGTTGGTCAGACAAAAGACGTGCTCTTAGTTTCAAAGCATAATGATTAGAAAAAATAGTTTTAAAATATCGTGGTCATCAAAAGCTAAAGATTGACGAAGTAATTAACAATATATAGTGCGGCAGCAAAAATTAACATTCACACAGAATAACATTTGAAACTCACACGATTCACTTGTTACTCTTCATATTTAGTTTTTCTTTAAAAAGAAAAGATGAACTATATAAATTGAGGAATGAGTAACCCTTTAAAACGGGACGGGGGGAGTTGTGCTCATATGTTAATAGCATTGATTTTTTTCATGTCTACTAAATTATGGAAATTTGTTTAGAAAAATATATTAAAATAAATTGTGGGAATATAATTACAAAATTATACCTTCAAAAGTAGACAACTTTTAACTAGTTCTACCTGCATAAGTGTCAATAAATTTGTCGCATAAACTGATGTGATAGTTTGGTTTAGTGACACGTGCATACTCGTGCCAGTAAAATTTAGTGACACATAAATGCAAAGTAAATTTATTGACATACTTGTCACAAAAAATGCGCCATGACTTTATTTTGTAGTGACATACAATTGTTTTTATGCATTATATTGTATTACGTCACTTTTTAATGTTCTAGCTGCGTATGTACTGGAAATCTTAGTTTATAATAGCAATAATATACATCTATTACGACACTTATAAATGTTTTAATAGTTTTGATATTAAGTCACATTGTAACGCCCTAATTAATCATATATATGGATCACATTGAAATGCTTTCAATACGTGTCACACAATACTAGAACATTTAATTTATGAGTATCATAATATACATTTATCAGGACGGTTCGTATAGAAGCGTTCTGAATAAGTGTTCTAATAGACTTTATTTGTAGCTGTTATTCTTAAACCCGTGCACAGCTGGAAGGTTCTAAAGTTAGGTGGCTTTGGTTTGATCTGGAATAGGAAAACCACCTTAATACTATCATTCTCTGTATTACAAATTTATGCACGGCGGCCCCCACCAGTTATCCTCACTTTTAGCTGCCCTGCCTTTTGGCCCGGCCCTCACCCAACCCTAATCCATTCTTCCTTGACTGCAATCCCAGGTTAATTAGGTTTAATATGTAACTATAGCTGCCTTCATTTGCACCATCATTCCCTGCTCACCATTCTAATGTTCCAAAGTTTAAAAGAGTATCATACTGTTTGAATATATTCAATGCTATAAAGTTAGGATATCTGATGACAGTTTTGGAGTGATGCATGCTAATTTAATGTTCTGAATGAAGTCACCAACTTCTTTGTACATTTTTGTTATTAATGTCAAGTAAGCTAAACTTGCATCTTCATTTATTCACACGATTTGATATTTTTTGTAAAACAAAATCAACCATTCAGAGATGCAGGCTGAAAAAATGCCCAAGGACAATTACAATAACTATAATTGAAATCTAACCTAACTAGCCTCTAGCAATAACTAGTACTTTCCCCGTCCCATGAGTTTTGACATGTTTACTTTTTCCAAGTCAGCTTTGGTAAAGTTTGACCCTAATTATAAATTAATATATTTATAATAAATGTATCATATGAGATATCGTTAGATTCATCTTAACATTTATTTTTTAAATATCAATTTTTTTATGCGTGACAAATGTGTGTAGCAAGAGATATTATCGGTCAAACATAATCAGTGAAAGAGTAAGTATGCCAATATTCCTGGGACAAAGGGAGTATATTGCAAGGATATCTAAATTCACTACTGGAAAAGATTCCTAAGGATATTCAAACATTTTCATACCGGTGCCTGAGTGACCCGGTGCAAAAGATGTAGTTACATAGGCACTGGTACCACTTATCGCTGCCTATGTAACTATAGTCTTGCACGGGGTCACTTAGGCGCCTGCATGAAAATGTTTGAAATACCGGTGCTATTAAATACGCGTTCAATAAAAATAATCCGGCAAGTGAGAATAAAATCACCGGCCGGAATATGAAACCCAGACATTCATAAACAAAAATCGGACGAACAAAACACAAAATAAATAGAAGTTCATTTAAGAAAATTGGAATATTCATAACCACATCTCAGAAGTTCGTCACATACATCTGAAAATACATAACAACCCACAATTCATGAAACAAACTAGATCTAAACATAGATTAACAACATCAATTACCATAAAAACTAGAACCTAACTTCCATAAACCCTAAATTACATCAATGAACCCAAACCGTCACTCTGACTAGCGACCAGGGCGTGGGGAGATGGCATCGGGAATGGTACGCCTCGGGGAGATGGAGTCGGAGCTAGTCCAGGAGATGTAGTCGATGAGGTGTTGAAGCGGTGTCGAAGCGGAGGAGTTGGGGAGATGGAGTCGGACCTGGTCGGGAGATGGAGTCGGAGAGGTGTCCGCGGAGGCATCGAAGCGGCATTGTTGGCAGCTGCAACAGAGAGGGAGAGGTGGTGGAGGAGGGAGAAGATGGAGAGGAGGTAGAGGAGAAGATAATAAGAGGGAAATTAGATTTAGGGTTTTAGGGGTAGTATATATAAGTAATTTTTAAACGGTTGAGATTCAATCAACATTTCAGATGAAACCAAGTTGAGCCTTTTCTTCTTTTTAAGTGTTGAGCATGGGTACCGGTGCCCAAAATGCTCATACCGGTGCCTAAGAAATCGAAACGCAGCTACTTAGAGCTACTTTGAATTTTTTTTTATAAAATTTATCCCGAGAGCAAACTTTGGAAAAAAAATCTAAGTGTTGAGCACCAGTACTACCGGTGCCCTAAATGCTCATAAAGGTGCCTAAATATACAAAACACAGCTACATAGGGCTGTTTTGAATGATTTTTATACAAAATTGAACCCCAGAGAAAATCCAAGAATTCTTTTCTAAGTTTTGAGCACCAGTACACATACCAGTGCCCAAAATTCTCATACTGGTGCCTAATTACACAAAAAACAGCTGCTTAGGGTTGCTTTGAATGGGTTTTTTTAAAAAAAAAATTGAACTCGAGAGCAAACCCAAGAAATTTTCCCAAAGTATTGAGCACCGATACCCATACCGGTGCCTAAGTAACTAATAACTGTGCTCATTCCAAAATTTTAAAAAATCTCTACAAGATTTGGAATGAAAATTTTAAAAACTCATTATCCCGCAATAACATAACACTGGTATGAATGAAAAATAACGCCGGTACTAGCATTATTTAATCTCTAAGTTAACTTTTAAATTTTTACTATTAGGTCCATAGAAGAAATTTGGAGGCGGCGAATCACAAAATTGAAGACACCAAAATGCAATTAAATAAGAGAAGACTGCGCCTTTAAAATTTGAGGTATAATAGGTGAATGGAAGCGCCTCTAACATATTTTTGGAAATTTATGCTAAGGCCCAAAAATTTGTTACGACATTATCATTCTGTCAAAAATATACGAATTTTGTTATTCTTGCATAAATATAAAAAATAGAAAATAAATTATTGTTTTGATGAAATTTTGAAAAGCGTTACTACATGATCTATAGTAACCTAGAGTTGATTACTTAGAAGATAGAAAGGAAAATCTGAAAGAATATGAATATATTCTTGTGCCCGATTGTTGATAAATATTTCGTTACGGACTTGGAAATAACAATGTGGGTGTATAGAGTAGCATCATGTTTGAGCGGATTTCAAATTGGAGTTACGAGTATTTTTTTTTACCTTTTGCACTTAGGTCCCTCCAAGAAAGTTGGAGTCGTCAAATAACGAAATTGGTGGAACCAAAATGCAATCCAATAATATATGATCGCAACTCTACAATTTGGGTATGAATGGGTGAACGGAAGGGTCTTGAAAGTCAACATTGATTACTTCTATAAATTATTGGAAAATTACAATGTGGCCCAAAATTGTTTTATCCCATTGTCCATTGCTCCAAAATACATAATTTGTGTTATTCTTGCCTAAATATAAGTCATCAAAATAAAATTTTTTTTTGGTGAACTATTGAAAAATGATAGTACATGTTCTAGAGTAACTTATGGTTGATTACTTGGAAGTTACAAAGGGAAATCGGAAAGGATTATAGATTTGTTCTTGTGCTCGATTTTTGATAAATATTACATGCATGGAAAATACAATGGGGGTGTATGGGTAGGATCACGTTCGAGCGGATTTTAGTTTGAAGTTACGAGTAAAGTTTTTTACTTTTTGCACTTAGGTCCCTCCAAGAAAATTGGAGTCGTCGAATCACAAAATTGGCGGAACCAAAATGAAATTCAATAATATACGATCGTAACTCTGCAATTTGGGAATGTATGGGTGAACGGAAGGGTCTTGAAAGTCAAGATTGATTACTTTTATAAATTGTTGAAAAATTACATTATGACCCAAAATTGTGTTCCGGTGCTGAACTTATTCATAGGCACCGGTATTTTGTGTACTATTGCTGAATTTTTGGTTTTGTAGCACCGGTATCAGTGTACCGGTGCTGAATTTATTCATAGGCATCGGTTTTTTGTATACCGGTGCTAGATTTTGGTTTTGAAGCAATGGTGCTCAGTGCATAGGCACCGATTTTTGTGCACCGGTGTTGAATTTATTCATAGGCATCAATTTTTTGCGTATCGGTGCTGAATTTTGGTTTGTAGCACCGGTATTCAGTGCATAGACACCGATGCTGAATTTTGATTTTTTAGCACCGGTATCAGTAACATACCGGTGCCTATGTACATGTTATCTAGTAGTGATTACATGTCAACCATATTGACCGTCTGTACTACAATAGATTAGAGATCCAATAAAAATTGTAAAATCTCCCTCGGGTTATTAACTCGCTTCCCGCGAAAATCATGACTACTTGATAGAGAGTAGTGTATCACACATGAATATCATTGCGCCAAACATAGATTTTCTACAACGGTAATACCATTTGACCCAATCATGATCTATATTGTCCAAATTGTAACTAAACACCTTGAAAAATAAAATCTAAAGATAAAAACACAAATTAATTAGGAACACACAATCTGTACAAACAGATCGTGAATAGCACGTCGACGCAAACAACTAAATCGAACTATCATCACGAACACAACGATCTAATCGACTAGGTCGAATAACAAAACTAATGGGCGAAAAGGAATCTCACGCTTATTCAATAATGAATACATCAATTAAAATAAATTGTTGTTTCCCCATCTCTCCATGATCGGAATATGGGGGAAAATATTGAAGAAAAACAGCATGGTTTTTTGAAGAGAGGGAACGGCCTTCGGCTTCACTTGATTTGAATTTAAATGAAAAGAAATGAATTATGGGGAGATGGAGAAAAATATTAAAGAAAAAAAGCAGGGAGGGACTGCAACGTCCCATGATTTGAATTTAAATGAACGGGAATTAAATTAAATTAACTAAAAATCGTAATAATATAACCAAACAAAAAGAGAAAAACTTGAAATTAAAATTTACTAAAAGTAAGTCAACTAAAAATTAATAATTAGACGGAATGAAATTACACTTAAATTGAAAAGAAAAAGAAGAAAAGCTATTTTCTAGTTAACAAAATGCGTAGGTAGCTATATATACAACATGCTACAAGGAGCAGTAATGACTGTTGCATATAAGAGGACCACAGACAGCATGTATGAGGAAGTAGGCATCTATCGATAATCAGCAATGCTCCATAAATTATTTACACGCGCTTCCAACTAGCTATGGAGCACCTTTATTAGCTTGTGCTGTGTTTTATATTTTCATCACTTTCTGTGCCACCTCATCCTCTGTATCTAGTACATGCTCGTTTATCTCTCTAACTAATACCTAACCGTAATTACTCAATTACTTCCCATCATTTGCGTCTTGACCCATATAAGACATGGTTAGTAGTGCAAATGGGACATTCGGCCCAAAATCGATTTTAAAGGAAAAGAACAAACTTTATTTTTATTCTTAGTCTTACATGAGAGGTTTAGAAGGGATGAATGAGGTTTAAATATGGAAATGTCTGACTAACACCTTGAGTGAGCAAGAGGAATAAAGACCTCTCGCACATGCCATCGCTGTTGATCGAACCGTCCGGACGACTCGACCTGAGCCCACATTAACTTTTTTGGTCACGTTAGTTTGAGAGTCCAGTTTTACGAGACCTCTCAAATAAATTAAACTTGGTCTTAATCAATCCCTATATCGTTTCCTTCATTTTTCACTCAGTAAAATCACGTTAGTAAATTTTTAACTCATAAATTTTAAACTCCGAATAGGACTTGGTAAATATTGACGTGGCTTTTTGACTTGGTAAAATTCTTATCTTGTTGTTGCGTAGAAGCGGACCGTTTCACTCTTTAGGTTGAAGTGGTTCTGCTTCGTTGATGCACGTTCTCCATTTTTCTCGCTCCTCTGGTTGTCTCGAGTGCCTATAAAAGGCCAGTCAACAGCAGGTTTGAAACACTCTTCTCAGCCTTCGTCTTTTATTGTGTTTCTGGAACTTTCTCTCCCTTATGAGCATAAGTGTGAAGAAATGTGGTCTTCACCCAATTATCCATGAACATTCACTTCTTTGGAGGATAGCAAAGAAAATCATTCAAAGTATTAAATTGTAACACGATTCTCATCTCATGCTTAGCAAGTTGAAGCATTATTTCTTTGACTATTGGATGGTTTTTTTGGCAAGAACCATTTGGAAGTAATGTTCACAACCCATGCTTGAAGCAAGAAGGAGAATTTCTTGGGATATTGGGATAAGTTTTGTTTGAGAGCTTTTGACCATTGGTGAACTTGGAGTAGTATAAATAGGGGACGGACTTAGTAGTTCAAACACACCTCAAGCATAGCATTCCTTTGCTACTTGCTTTCTCCTCCCTATAACTCTCATCTGTAGCTGTAGAAGTCAAAGTCCTCATATTTATATTTTGCCACATAATTTCTTCATAGGTGGTAGGCAAAGTCTCGTAATACTTTCTCCACATATAGTGAAGCTTCCGGTCTCCTCCGGCCGTGGATGCAGGTCAACTTGACCGAACCACGTAAATCCTTGTGTCCATTATTCTCTTTACGTTGTTTTTGTCATTCATCTTTTCGGGCTAATAGACATCTCGTGGGATTCGTATTCCTAAGAACAAGTAATTCGAGTTCCAACTCTGCTGCTTGAGTGCACTAGCAAACGGAGCTCCTGTGGTACCTTGGGGGAACGAATGGCTTGTTGAAACCTTGTACAACATGTTTGGCGAATTTCGTTTCAAATTATCACGCCCACAATTATGTTTTCAAAACAAAATTGTTTATGAATATCTTTTCAAAACGAAACGCTTTCAGTATGGTCCGTTTTTGAAAAAACTCTCTCTCTCAAGACCAGTGACCATGCATTGCTTCACGGATATTGTTACCCTAAATTTTGACCAACAAACATCTCATTATTCCTGCTATTTTTTGTTTTACTTGTCATACGCTCACTTATATAGAGTAAACAATAAAAAAGAAAAGCATCTTCATATGGGAACCCAAATTAGAAGAGGGAAGAAAAAAAAAAAAAGGAATATTTGGGCTGAAAAAGAAAATGTGGTGCAATAGCAGGGTTCAATTGGTTGATTGGGGGAGGACCGCCTATGGGCTATGGCTATGATGGTGATTAAGGACCACCTTGAATTAGAGCCAAGCAAACCATGCTGGGAACGGGGATGGACCATGAGCTTGAAAATGCCATATGCATTGTGCGTTAGCTGGGTACTCCCTCGTCCCATCTTAATCTCCAAACTTTCTTTAAATTCATCCCTTTCAACTTAAAATTATTGTACGTACACTCTGCCTCTATTTATATACTAGTCAAAAAATATACTTTTGACATCTCTTCCTCCGTTCACTCCCCACTCGTTCTTGTACTTGGTCAATCAACTTATTTTTACGGCTAATATATTGGAAAACAATTTCTCTATCTCCACATATGTTGAGATGGAATGCAGGAAATAGTAGTGGCTCTCTTAACAGCTGGGGAAACCATGTATGCTCGCTCCGTCGTTATCCAACTTAAATATCTGACATCGCCTACTTTCTCATTTCACACTCCGTCCGTCCCACCTCGGATTGCACAAAATCTTTTTCACGCTCGTCAAGAAACTTGTCTAGCCGTTAATGTGTTTAGCTATTCGTAACAGTGGCAAACGAAAAGTTACTTTTGAGAAACTAACGAATCCAACGATATCATAATATTATTGTTTTTATATCTGCTCAAATTTGCGGTCAAAGTTTGATGGATGACAATGCCAAATAGTAGGTGCGCATATTGAGGCGGAACGGAGGAGGTAGTTAGGATAGGAGGGATTTTTTCGTATGCTCCTAGCTCCCGGCTGGAAGTAAATGAAGCAGTGTACATGGAAGGTGTAATTGCCCGTTCAATATGCCAACCTCCTACTTTCTCTTCTTCAAATATGCTGTGGGAAAATAAGCTCATTGTACTTGTGAACAGATGAGAGCAATATGTGATGCACGAAAGTTAGGTTTGTTAACATTAAAAGTAGTCCATCCATATGCGCTGAGATGATTTAGGGTTTAGCTTATGAATGCGTGGAAAGAAACAAGAAAGGGGCCTGCAGTGTTGGTTCACGGTAAGGCAGGATAGATAGAGATTAGAGAGTGTTGGTTCAATGGGTACTCAGGGGCTGCAGCTTAAAAGATAACTTGTCTGGTACTCACAATTATCTCCAATCACCTCTGTAAAGTTAAGCCGGAGAAGACAAAATTGGGCCCGCTATTTTACACGACAACCCCGGCAGGGATATAGCTCCACTTGGCAAAGATTTTGAACGAAAACACTTTTTAATGTTTAGCAAATGGCTAACAAATACTCCCCTGTCTCTTTAATGTTGACACACTTTTCTTTTTGGGTTCTTTCTTTTATATTGTCACACTTTCTATTTTTTGCAAGATACCTTCAATTTCATCCACCCGTTCTACTTTTTACTTTCTACATTCAATTTCATCCACTCATTTTCTCCACCTAAACCTATGGTGCCACTATTAGTGAAACGGAGGGAGTATCTTATTTTAAAAGCATGCTATTTTTGGGGGGGAAATAAAAGTTCTATATTGTTTTTATCAACACATTTTACTTTTTATACTTCCAATACAATCTCTACCATTCATTTATCCTTTTGAAAAAAATTGTGCCCAAAAGCTGGAGCCATAATTAAGGGACCAGAGGAGTATGAACATAGCTATGCCAAACAGAGCCACAGTGCTCCATTGAACACGGTTTCCTTTTTTATTTTATTTTTACGGTTTTTCCATAAGTTACGGAAATGACATGTTTTAAATCGCAAATTAGAAAAAATAAAGACAAAACTTTTGATTTTCATTAATCGGGTAGTAAACTTATAACAACTTAACCACAAAATAAAATTTTAATATTACAACAAAAATATTTTACCTTTCTATTATTCTAATCAAACCCCGTCTTTTCGTAACCCTATAGAAATATGGTCTTTCTCAAGACTGCCAACAGTAAAAAGTTTCTCTCTTAAAATAAGGTTTTCCCATAAGTTATGGAAGACCAAGATTTAAACTGCAAATTAGAAGAAATGAAAAAAAATAATTTTGGGTTACACTAATCAGGTCATACACTTATAACTACTGCACGTTGCACAATAAATTTATAATATTGCAACTAAAATATTTTACCTTTCTATAATTCTAATTTATCCTCATCTTTCCATATGTCCATAGAAAGACGGTATTTCCCAAAACTTTGCCATGGTAAAAACAACTTCAAATATTCAAAAAAAATTATCTTTAATATTAGAGTATGTCTCCTGAAAGACGATCTTTTTCAAAACTTTATCTAATATGGGTTTTTACTTATATTAATAGAAAAATTATATAGAATCCATAGGTACCACGAGTACCGTATCTCCATAAATATTTAAATACACATTATACATATACAAATGAAGCACAATAAAGGAGCACTCAACTACTAGTCCAGTCTAGTAGTTGTTTTTTTATGATATTAAGAGTACAATATAATTGATATTAATATATAGAATGAACAAACAACGACTTCATTAATTATCTAGCTAATAGGTATAAAATTCTTTACAGAAAAAGCAACAAGCAATTTCTTAATCAATTTCCATACTTAAAATAATAAAAAATCAATGTCATTATTAATAATGAATATAACTTGTTTGCTTAATGAGAACTAAATCACTAAAAAATGCAACTAAAGAATCTATATACCATATACTCCCCTGGTTTTGTTATTTATAGCACAATTAGTATAAATAGATGTTTTCTTTTATTTGATACTCTTTTTATTTTTGGCAAGATTCCTTCAATCACATCCATCATTCCAATTTTACTTTCTCATCCACTCATTTTCTTCATTTAAATCCAAGTAGCTAAACCTATGATGTTATAAATAAAAAACTGGAGGGAGTAGTACAATTACTGAAATCTAATGAAATAATACAATGATATTTAAAGCAGCTAAATTATAATATAATTAAATTTTATTAACGTAAATAAACATTTTTTTAAAAAAATAAATATATACATATCCATGAAGTCCCTAATATGTTGATTATTACCAGTGAGTTAATAAAAATAAATATTATTATATTATATTTTGGAATTTGGATGAGATTCACGTCATGTTGCGGACATGTCCCACTTATAGCTTGAAAATATTAATTTTAAATGGTACGATGAAATATTCAGTAAGGGTGATGTAAGCTGCTTCTTCTGTCCTAGCTTATTTTGCTTAATTTAATTTTTGACAGTCAGTGTTTTTAAAATTTTTAAATATTAATATCTTTATTTTTATATGTAGTTTTTTTTGAAAAAATAATTTTAAAAATACACGTTGCGATGAATTCAACAACATATAACATGATAATTTTACACATACAATGATAAAATTTAATGGTTAAAATTGATAAAATTTAACTGCCAAAAGTCAAATTAAATAAAATGAGTGGGAAACGAGGGAGGTCACGTTAGATAAAATAAGTTGGGGAAGAGGAGTATGAATTAAGCAAGCACTCCATGTTCTATTTCAGCTTTCACATGCATGGCTTTGCTCTAAATTACTTCATAGCAACCGTAGTAGCTGATGTGGCAAGTAAACTCGCCGAGTGCATTTTCTTTATACGAACGAGTACAGTGAGCAAATACCACTACATGCTATAATTTTGATGTGCAACGAGTACAAGCCAAAAGAAAAAGGAGAAAACAACAAGAACACGCGGCAAGTAAGCAAACATGAACGAGGAGCAGCACAATTGAAGGAAATTAAACAAAGGATACAGTTTTTTTTAAGGATTATATTTTTGACAAATAAAATGACTGATTTTTCGTCTTTTAATTTAGGGAACTAATTTTATGGACTAAATGGGGATGTACCCGATTTGTTGTTGGGGGAGATTTATTTGCCTCATTTTTATTGCCTTAAATAATGATCAGAAGTTTGTACCAAACATTTTGCGTGATGTTTTACTGCGTGATTCTGATGGTAGTCTATAATCGATAACCACTAATCTTTAGCGTGTCCTTCTCATTGTAACAGAGGGCTAGATGTAATATCGATGGGTATTTGTGTATTTTTCTTTAAGCCACTAAGGGTATATATTAAACTTGCAATATTCCCTCCGGTTCTTTAACAATGACTCACTTTTCGTTTTGGTATGATTTTTTAACATTGGCTCCTTTAATTTTTAGCAAATTCTAGATTGTTTTCATTCACTCAATTTATTTTTTACTCACTCAATGAATGCTCCACCACTAATTCTACCATTTCTAAATCCAAGTGCTAAAAATAAGTGAGGCAATGTTAGTGAGTATTTAGTTAGCGCACTAGTTTAGAGTGAGAATAACATACTACTCCGTCCCAAATTAAATGGTAAGACATCTTTTTCACAGTTATCAAGAATCATGTTTGACCGTTAATATGTTTAATTACGTATAATATCGGTAAATAAAAAGTTACTTTTTAAAAACTATTTGTTATGAAAAATCCAACAATATAACATATAATAATATCATTGCATATATACCTATTTAAATATACGATCAAAATTTGACAGTGAATAGTGTCAAATAGTAAAGTGTGCAGTTACCAAAAGCATTTGGCGCGGTTTGAGTTTTGAGGGTGTCATTCGGATCCAAATTGGAGCGGTGGGAAAAGGAAAGGCAAAGCCCAACCCATATGGGCCCTAGTCCAAGGGTTTAAGGTGTTGGAGGTTTATAGAGAGGAGAGAGAATATTTGCATCAGCGTACAGTTGCAATCTGCTCTAGGGTTTAATCGCGATGGATCCGTATTCATCGTCGGGAAGCGGGTCGTCGCCGATATCTACCGAGGATCTGATGGACCAGGTCAAAATCCAGCTTGCCCAGGCATATGCCGAGGAGTTCCTCGAGGTATAATCCGCTGCTTTTGCTTCTGTATCGGTTAGATTTGTTTTTATCGAGTTTGGATTGAATGGAATTATATAGATGCATATGAACTGATTTCATAAGCGATAAAACAATTTCGGATTGACAAATTTGTGTTTGTTGATAGTTTTTGGGTGGTTGGTTTGTTGTTGCAGACGGTGAGGGGAAAGTGTTTTGAGAAGTGCATCACCAAACCGGGGAGTAGCCTTAGCGGCAGTGAGGGCAGTTGCGTGTCCCGGTGCGTGGATCGCTACATTGAGGCCACTGGCATCATCAGCAGATCTCTCTTCCGCTCCTGATGTTTCTGTTCTGGGCTACCTCCATTTGAATTCCTATGTTCTTGGTGTTCATGCACTCAAATTCCCTTCGCTTTATCTTTTACTGATTGCTACTTGGTTTGATTCTGGCATCGCTCATCTTTTACTGATTGCCCCTTGTACTATCAAGTCTGATTTTGAATTCACTCACAAAGCATTATCGTTCAACACACATCAGCTACAGCAAAAGCAAAATGACAACGGTTTTTAAAGTTAAAAAACATCGCCCCGTCGAAACAAATCCAAAAGGTAGAAGCTTTAGTAAAAGATAAACAAATCCCATCGCCTTGTGAGCAGAATTGCATCCCATCGCCTTCTCGCCCATGATGATCCATCGCCTACTTCCTCAGTGTCATCATTATGTACTCCGCATAAAGATCCCTGCACACACAGCACAGTCATGAGGCAAAGCAGCAGGCACCATTCCTACGGCTTGCACACATTCACTCATGCTTACATGGAGTGCTGTATTGCTTCAGCAGCAGTTGCACAAGGCAGAAATGCGTCCACTGCAACCTCCTTGTTCTCATTCTTTTTGTCTACATTTATGCGTTAAGAAGAATACAGCAGTCTCCTACCTTTCTTTGACATAAAAACTTGCACAATGCAGAAGGAAGGGACCAGTAACGCCTAGAATTAGCGAGGATACAGTCTTCAAAGAATCGGCGGATCTCTGCCAGACGATGTGGGGGAAGCTGGCTGATATCAGTGTAGTGCCGGTACTCTGGATCATCGGCACAGACAGCAATGATCTTATCATCCTTCTCTCCCTGGTCGATCATAGGCATCAGTCCCACAGCTCTGGCCCGAAGGAAGCATCCAGGTTGTACAGGTTCCTGTTGAGTGTTTATTAGCCATCAGCAACACAACAGTGGTAAGCATATCCACATACTCCAGTTTCTCTTATTCCCCACCTGCATTAGGACTAACACGTCCATTGGATCATTGTCTTCACATAAAGTTCGAGGAATGAAGCCATAGTTGTGAGGATAGACCACCGAGGAATACAATATGCGATCAACCTATGGAGTCATTCACGCAGTGGTTAGGGAAGGGAACCACACATATACCCAAATACTGAATGGCAGTGTACCTTGATGAGACCAGTTTTCTTGTCAAGTTCATACTTCACTTTGCTTCCCTTGGTTATTTCTATAACCTACAGCATACAAGATATGGATGATGAAGCTACACACACATCGGTTGTACGTATTAACCATAATCACTTTATATGCAAATCGCCAGTGTCGTGCCATTTTTGTGTTGATCACAGTTCACATCGATAGGCGAGTATGTATACAGAGAGTAAAAACTTGAGACATACTAGTTGGGAGCTGATTAAGTGAAATAAATGGATGTGTCATCACAAGACAATACAAGTTGAAAGTAAAACCAATTACAGGGATGCAATAACAATTGTAAGGAAAGAGGTGTGAGGATAGCAGGTACATACAACATTGAATACTTGAGGAGCATCGGGGCCTGGAAAACAAAAGAAAAGCACTTGAAATCAGCCAAGGCCTGTGTACAAATGGAGGCAGCAATGAAGCATACCGATCTCAAGATCATGCCAGGGATGGGCAGCCACGGATCTCCTGGACAAAGATGAAAGTATCCTCTCATTCAAACGTGGAGGTGGTCTACCTGGAGAATCGTCCTTGCTCATTTTCTGATACAAAAAGCAGCAAAAGGTGAATCCTTTGCCCAAAGGAACGCAACCAAAAGTCAAAAAGAGCAGGGCAGGGCAGGGATGCTAATACGGTGAATCCGTATACCTGGGGATCGGATCGGACCGGACCGGATTAGATGATGAATTGATCGGCGGAAAAGAGAGAGACTTGGGAGATGGATGGCGGTGTGACTTTGGTGAGCGGTCCTAACGATTATATTAAGGAGAGGAGACAGAATATTTAGTTTAGAGAATGGGTGCCAGGTCAAAGTGCCCTGTCCAATGGGCAAACATTACCATTTAGTTATGCATCATGGCGATCACGATGGTTGGGCTAACACTAAACAATTGCAACATCATCATTCATGCACTCAGAATCCAATAGTTGGGGTTACAGATACGAATGAATACACAGCTAAAACAAAGCAGGCTTCTTTTTGGGCTCAAGCAGGGGGGGTTCAACATCGATCCCCATGTTCGCAGCAGTGCCGGCAATGATGCGCATTGCCGACTCCACGGTGGTACAATTGAGGTCCGGCAACTTCTCCTGTGCGATCCCCTTCAGCTGCTCTATGGTCACCTTCCCCACTTTCTCCTGCTTCGGGTTTTTGGACCCTTTATCCACTCCTGCCATTCATCACCCGGTCCATTTCAGTATTCATGGTAATGTTGATAAAGCATGAAAAGAAACGACTGACCTGCGGCCTTGAGTAGCAGAACAGAGGCGGGGGGAGTCTTCAAGATAAAGGTGAAGCTTTTGTCCTGAGAGAGCAGAGAGGAGTTGTTAAGGGGATTCACATGAATGAGGTAGTAGAGAGAGGAGGGAAGGGAAAGAGACATCACATCATAAACGGTGATTTCGACAGGGATGACATAACCGGCCTTGTCAGCAGTCCTGGCATTGTAATCCTTGCAGAAAGCCATGATATTGACACCCTTGGATCCAAGAGCAGGCCCCACCGGCGGAGATGGGGTGGCCTTGCCTGCCTCCAGAGCCAGCTTAATCAACCCGGTCACTGCGAAACCCCAGCGAATCCATCATCATAAAATACAGGTAATGGTATTGGTGAAAGAGGAGCGAGTGTACCTTTCTTGGCCTTGCCTCCGGGCTTTGGTGGAGCCATGGAAGTGATAGAGAGGCGCTTATACACTGAGGCTGAGGGGGCGGCGGCGGCGGCGGCGTAGAATTGGGAGGGCAGGGTTTGTTTCAAATTCATGGTGTCTCTAAGCCCATAGTTTCCGGCGATGCCGATACTGGAAACAGCCATCTCAAACTCTTGAGGCGCGGGATTTGGGGAGGAGGGGGGAGACGCTGGAGATTAGATAGTGAGTGGATAAGCCTCTGTTGGGCCAAGCAGCCCATTTGCCTCTTTGGGCCGTGGGTCGGATGGAAGATTGCCTATTTTAGATGATTAACCAATGCCAGTGTAGCTATCTTTCCTTCATCTTATTGCTGCATTCAACAAGTGAATACAGAGGAGAAAACACCTGCCCATGAATTCTGAAATTGGGTTCCCTGGAGATAAGGAATCGGATCCAAAAAATGTTAGCAAGCAAGCAAGCAAGCAAAAACGGCACAAATCATTTACAACAGCAAACACTCATTTCACAACGTAGGCCCTTTGACTTATTTAATTGGCCTAATCGGTTGATCACATGCTTTTGAAGATTACCGTGTTAATATATTGCTGCCAAAGGCGAAAACGCTGAAATATTCAAAAGCGTAGCCACCCGCAACCGACTGGCACTGGTCACGTAATGTCAATAAATAATAGTCCATGTTCCATCTAATTTACCCTTATCAAATTTTGATCACATACATAAATAATTATTTAAGTAATAATATTTTTATATACAATATTATTCAATTCATATACCTTTATTTGCTGGTATACCAGCTGTCTTTCTTTATCAACGTGATAATGAACGGGTATACTGCATTAAATTAGGTTGGGTATATAAAGTCCGTAGGCGGAAATGTGGCGGAGATCATATTAGCAGCAGGGGAAGGTGAGGTAGGGTTCAGTGAAAGCCCAGATCCGGATCCGGATCCGGAATAGAAGAAGAAGAAGATGATGAAGGGATCCTGCGCTGTGGTTGCCTCAGTTCTGGCCTCCATAGCCTTGTCATCCGCCCCACCTCCCCGCCACCTTCAGCCCCAGGTATATTTCTCTAATAATCCATCAATCAAATTACACTGCTCAACTGTATAATAGCTGTGGTTGCCTGCACCAGGTGGTTGCTTGTGCAAAAAATCCCAAGGACGCCTTCGCCCCCAAATTTGATGGGTTAAGGTTCATTCAGACTCTTGTTACTGCCCACCGCTGAACCCTGCTGCCATCAACATTATTTTCATCCGTACTCTATCATCTATTTCCAGTTTGGGATTTGTATTTCGCCCTAATTTCTATTCAGAGTAAACTGTAGGCTCTTTTTTTCTATAAAAAATGAAATCCAGAGTTTGATTTTGGAATTTATTTACTTTCTCATCTATTTTTGTCGTGAAACATGTTTGAATAGGTGTATCAATAATTTTATATGATTAGATTCATCGTCATATATAATTTTTAAATATTAAATTTTTGTGCATTATTGTTCGCAATCGCACATATATATATATAATTAAATATATTTATCGAAGATTTTGTACTGAGAATTACTCTTTTCTTCCGTGTGGTTGCTTAGCAAGAGACCTTAGAGCAGAGGCACTGCTTCCCAGAATTGTATTCGGCTCAACCTTATTCTCTTCCAGGGTTCCATGGTCATGATGATTTATGCACTTGTGAAATTGTTTAGCGTTGGAGGTACGCAGTGATACAATCCCCTATGTTTTGGCTTCCCAAAACCCCGACCGAGGTTCCTCTACTTTGTAAATCAATGCTAGTACTACATCTCCTCTTCATGAGCATTTGGTCGAACGTAACTGTAGCACCACATTTTATATGATGATTAACAAATTGGATGGGGAAGGGAACATGATATTACTCCTGCCTTGTTGCTAATCTGGTGATGGATCAAAGTGTAAGGGTAAGCTGAAAGGAAGAAGAGCAGAGTGAAAGGCCTGATACGGCTTTTGAATTCCGTTTTCATCACAATTATTGAGTGCGTGTGATGGAAGCAGACTGCCTAATCAATGGCTGGTGCCTGGTTGCCTTTTCCTCTTTTGCTACTTGGATTGTAGTGCCCGTGTGGTGTGGTTGATGCAGTAAATGAATGGGAGGACGCAAATTTATGGCAGCCCCGAAATTTGCAGAGCCGTGAACCTCTCTGTCCATAGTCCTACAAGGTTACTACTTGTACAAACACGACGCGATTCTTGTATTTTGGCACATGGAATTTCTCACTTGTCCGTTGCCCTCAGCGGGCGGGGGTCTATTATCGTGGCTCGCCTCTATTTTAGGATTTTCAAATTAAAACTTCAACCACTACTACACACGAGTAAGACGATCTTTCCATAAGTCACAGAAAGATCAAGGTTTAAACTACAAATTAAAATAAATTGAGATAAAATTTTTGGGTTGCAGGTCATAAATTTTATAAATATTGCACGTTATATAATAAAATTTAACATTGCAACTAAAACCTTTTACCTTTTTATTATTCTATTTAGACCCGCCTCTTCATAAGGTTATGAAAAGATAGTTTTTCCCAAGAATTTGCCAATAAATATATAATACATAATTAAAAGTTATGCATGCTTATTTGTAAACATGCTTAACGCTTTCATTCCATTAAATATGGTCAGTGTGTCAAACTTAAGAAAACAGAGGAAGTAGTACATATTTGAACGCAAAAGAAATTGCAACCATAAATGTATGGATAAAGGCAGGAGATTAGATGGGGTAAATTTTTAGTAGGATTACGAAAATTAAAGTGAAATTATAGAATTGGTAAGCAGGGAAGGGTGAAATAAAAGTTAAGAAAATAGAAGAAAAGATTTGGATGGCACATTTCCCAAGTGTTGCATATTGAGCAGCATGGTACGAGTGAGTGCTGGTGAATCTGGATCGTCCAAATCCGAAGGCGATCCCTACAAAACCGTCAGTGTTACGCCTAGGACTTGCACTCCACCTCCATTGGCATCATCGCTTCTGAGGTGATCATTAATGGTAATGAGGATGGGAGAGCTGATGTCGTGTAATCCTCGCTTCTCATCCTTCTCTCTCTCTCCTGTATCCAGCAGGTTACTCAATTTCCCCCTTCATATGCTCAGAGATGGGATTGGGAGGGTTTCCATTTCATTTCATGTTAAGTTACCTGGGATGTGCACTCAGAGTTGGATGTGAATTTTTTGGGCAGGGTTATGGCATCTGCGACGGCTTCACGCTTCTTGTCATTTGCTGGCGAATGCAGATTCAACAACCAAATCGCAGCCCGGCAGGGACTCACGCTGGGAGCGACAGCCATTGGTGATGCTAAGTGTAAGGGGAGAGGATGCAAGATTGTTTGCACAAAGGGAGCATCCCTGGTGTATGTTGCGATTGAACAGGGCCCCTGGAGCAAAACCGGCGGCCTTGGCGACGTTATGGGGGGCCTCCCACCTGCCATGGCCGTATGTCCTAATCACCTAAACCTGCCATGGCTACTGAATGTGTTTCTGTATAAGTTTGTGGGTGCTGTATGTGTATAAGCTTATGGGTGATGTGAATCCAGGCCCGGGGCCACCGCGTCATGACTGTTGTACCCCGGCACGACCAGTACAAAGATGCCTGGGACACCTGTGTGGAGGTCCAGGTCCAAGTCGGAGGCACTACCCAGACCGTCCGCTACTTCCACTGCTACAAGCGTGGAGTTGATCGCGTTTTCGTCGATCACCCCCTCTTTCTTGAGAAGGTACCTTTTTCCCTCTTCCCTCCTTATGTGACAATGTTAAATTGATCTGTGGTGTTTGATTGTTTACACAAAGGTCTGGGGTAGAACTGGGTCCAAGATCTACGGTCCTAAGGCCGGAGATGATTACAAGGACAATCAGCTTAGGTTCTGCTTGTTTTGCCAAGTAACCATCCTCCCCGCTCTCTCTCTCTAACTCACTCTCCATCACTGCTTGTTAATGATTTTATGGCTGTCAAACATCAGGCAGTTCTGCAGGCACCCCTAGCTCTCAGCCTGAACAACAGCCAATATTTCTCAGGACCGTATGGTACTGCTACATCCTGTTTTTCCTGAAATCCCAACATTCTAGTTGGGACACTTGCATTAAAAGTTGATGATGTGCAGGGGAGAACGTGACCTTCATTGCCAATGACTGGCACTGCGCCCCTCTCTCTTGCTACCTCAAGTCCATTTACCAATCCAAAGGGATCTACACCAATGCCAAAGTAAGCTCCTCCCCCGGTGAATTTATGTGAACTAATTCCCAGCATGCATCTGAAACTCGGGATCTGGCGCCAGGTCGTGTTCTGCATCCACAACATTGCTTATCAGGGCAGATTTGCCTTTTCAGACTTCTCTCTTCTCAACCTGCCTGATTGCTTCCGGAGCTCCTTTGATTTCATTGACGGGTATCATGTTGCTAAGCTCTCAACTGAAAATGGTAGAAACCTTGGATTTTGTTATTTTTAAGCCCACGGTTTCATGCCACTGTTGCAGCTATGATAGGCCCGTAAAGGGGCGGAAAATCAACTGGATGAAGGCTGGGATCCTGGAGTCAGATAAGGTGGTAACTGTGAGTCCATACTATGCCGAGGAGCTTGTTTCTTCCGCTGAAAAAGGTGTGGAACTGCATACCATCCTCCGCATTCCCGGCGTAGAAGGCATCACTAATGGAATGGACACCCAAGAGTGGAATCCGGCTACTGACAAGTACCTTGGTGGCATCAATTATGACATCACAACTGTAACTCATTCTCATTTCTCTTATTAGATCAATCGTGGTCTTTCTTGTCTAATTTAGTTGCTGGTATGTTTGGTCCTAAGGTCACATCCGCGAAACCCCTCCTGAAGGAGGCTCTTCAAGCAGCGGTTGGATTACCAGTTGACAGGGGCATTCCTCTGATTGGCTTCATTGGCAGGCTGGAGGAGCAGAAGGGATCAGATATTCTAACGGCTGCCATTCCCAAGTTCATCGACATGAATGTTCAGATACTAATCCTCGTAAGGGCTACTCATCCAGCTTTTAAAATGGATCGCAATCACAATTGGTGGTATTTGATGATTTGGTTGCTTAGGGGACTGGGAAGAGGAGGTTTGAGAAGGAGATTGAGGAGCTGGAGGTGTTGTATCCTGAAAAGGCAAGAGGGGTGGCCAAGTTCAATGTGCCGCTGGCTCACATGATCACTGCTGGTGCTGATTACATACTAGTCCCCAGTAGATTCGAGCCCTGCGGCCTCATCCAATTGCACGCCATGCGCTATGGGACCGTATGCATGCTTGCTTAATTACACGTTTTTGAAACCTACCTATGCTGCAACCTTATTAACATAAAAATTCACCAGATCCCGATTTGCGCATCGACTGGTGGACTTGTGGACACAGTTAAACCAGGGTATACAGGGTTCCACATGGGAGAATTCAGCGTCGAAGTGAGCAGCTCTTGATAGTGGATGGCGGTCTGGTAATTAGAGAAGTGAACTGATATCGTGTTTGTCAACATGCAGTGTGATGCAGTTGACCCGGCAGATGTGATGAAGATTGCAGCGGGAGTGGGACGAGCGCTCGCTGCGTATGGCACTGCGGCACTGGCGGAGATGATTAGGAATGGCATGTCGCAGGACCTCTCCTGGAAGGTAATTGAAGTTGTGACATGGTATGACGCGTTGATGATCCGATGATGTATGTTTGTTGGGATGCAGGAACCGGCAAGGAAGTGGGAAGCAATGGTGCTGAGTTTGGGGGTTGATGGGAGCGAGGCAGGCAATGAGGGCGAAGAGATTGCTCCTCTTGCCAAGGAAAATGTTGCCACCCCATAGATGGAGAGCATTAGATCAATCTGAAATCATAATAAGTAGAAGGCTAGGCGGTGAGAGAGTGGTATAATAATGTGCATGTGATTGGTGATTGGCGTTTGGCAGGCAAATCAATGGTTTTGACTCTGGTCCAGTGACCATGTGAACTCTGTCCGCCAATGGAATCATCTTCTTCTTTCCTTTTGGACATAGCGCCGGAAATCTCTCCCGTTCCCAGCTATTTCTGCAATTTAACTATTTATTTAGCTAAAATTACTTAACTTTGAATTGATAAATAAATTAGGATATTGTCATATTTGATCTATGACTTCAATTTTTACGATATCAACTTTTTATAACATATATTTAAACACAATTATAGGTATTAATAATCAAACTTTTTTTGAGTCAACTGACAAAAGTCAATTTGTACAGAAAAGGCGGGACGGAGGGAGTATGAGATGTTTGAGTGTGCTAATTTTTACAAATTTGAATGCAATTATGCTGATTTTAAAAGCTTGGACATATATATATGGATTTTTTTATTAGTTTGACCGTGATAATTATTAATTTTATAATATTGAACCATATATATTATTAAAATAATGATTAAATATTTATTATTAAAAAATATGAGATCGAATCCATTTTTAATATATATATATATAGTTTATAATTGTATAATATTTTTTTAAAAAATAATTGTATAATTGAATTTTTTTTAAATGAAACAGAAATGTTAAGATCACTTATTGAGTGCATAAGCAGTGCTTCTCGTCCTCCCCATGTTTCACTAATAGTGGCACCATAAGTTTAGGTGTTTGAATTTAGGTGGATGAAATTGAATGTAGAAAATAAAAAGTAGAATGACTGGATGAAATTGAAGGAATCTTGCTAAAAATAAAAAGTGTGCCAATATAAAAGAAACAACTCAAAAAGAAAATTGGGCAAAAGTACCGTTGAATGTAGGAGGGTAAGCCCAAGCAGGGTACAAGTGGTAAAAGATAAAAGACAGGAAAAAGTAGGTGAGCAGCAGCTGGAAACGCCTAAAAAATACAGGGGATGAGGTGATAAGTTGAGCCTGTCCTTTGGTCACAGTACTCCCACTCCCTCAGACTCTCTTTCTAGGGCTCCCTCCCCGGAGAAGACATGGCGGCTGCACCTTCGCTGCTGCTGCTTCTGGTCATCCACGGTACGAGGCAGATCTGGTGCCATTCCCTTCTCTCGTCTCTCTAGTACTAAATTTGCTTGTTGGTTTCAGCTGGGCTGTCGGTGTTGCAGTCGGAATCCATGGGCATAAACTACGGCCAGATTGCCAACAACATCCCTTCCCCGGACAAAGTGGTGCCGCTCGTCAAGTCCATCGGCGCCACCCGGCTGAAGCTGTACGACGCGGACCCCCGGGTGCTCAAGGCGTTCGCCAACACCGGGGTGGAGTTCATCATCAGCATCGGGAACGAGAACTTGTCCAAGTTGAGCCGGGACCCGAAGCAAGCTCAGGCGTGGGTCAAGTCCAATGTGCAGCCGTTCATCCCGGCCACCAAAATCACCTGCATCGCCGTCGGCAACGAGGTCCTCACCTTCAACGACACCGCCCTCTCCGCCTGCTTGCTCCCCGTGATGCAGAACGTCTACGACGCCCTCGTGGAGCTCAAGCTCCAGAACCAGATCTCGGTCACCACCGCCCACAACCTCGCCCTCCTCCAGACCTCCTACCCTCCCTCCGCCGGCAGATTCCGCCCGGATCTGGTCCCCTGCCTGACCGGCATCCTCAACTTCCACGTCAAGACCGACTCCCCTTTCCTCATCAATGCCTACCCCTACTTCGCCTACAAAGCCGAGCCCAAGAAGGTGGCCCTCGACTTCGTCCTCTTCCAGCCCACCGCCGGAATCCTGGATCCCGCGTCCAACCTCCACTACGACAACATGCTCTTCGCCCAGATCGACGCCGTTCACTCCGCCCTCGACTGCCTCGGCTTCAAGAAGGTGTGCGTCCAGATATCGGAGACGGGGTGGCCCTCCAAAGGAGACCCCGACGAGGCAGGCGCGACCCCGGAAAACGCCAAGAAGTACAACGGCAACCTGCTGAAGCTCATTGCTGCTAAGAAGGGAACTCCCATGAGGCCCAACTCTGATCTCAACATTTACGTCTTCGCTCTCTTCAACGAAAACATGAAGACCGGTCCCACCTCCGAGAGGAACTACGGCCTCTTCAACCCCGACGGCTCCCCGGCTTACACTCTGGGATTCAAGGGCACTGATTTCACCGCCGCCGGCAGTGCGAATGCTAATGCTTCCAAAAGCCCGCCGTCTGTCATGTCGCCGCCGGGCAGCTCTTCGTCGGGATACCTGGCCATTACATCCGATGCGGTAACCAACTCTCTGTCGCTCACGCTCTCGCTCACTCTATTATTATTATTATTATTATTATTATTGTTGTTGTTGTTGTTGCCTTTGTCTTCATTTAATATTAAAAACAAATCTTTGTGCTTTTGCTGATACTGTGCGAAAGGGTGGCCCGCCAGCTTCATGTTACTTACAGTATTAAAGTTGCATTGTGATTGATTGCAATTTGCATGTTTTCAACCGTTGCGTTTTATTCTTATTCTTATCTTGACGAGTAGGTTATGTAGTTTCTGGCCAGCCTGCCTCCATTTGGATTGCACCTTATCACTCATTTTTTAACATGAAACCATTTCAAGTGTCAATTAGAAGTGTCGCTAACTTTTCAAGTTGTGGCTTATTTCAGGGACGGGGACATAATTTGGACAGACAGCTACTAATACATTTGCTCCTCGCCGTCTCTTTAGTCGTCCAACTTTCAAGACATCATTTTTGATTTGCCTACGTTTCAATCCATTTATGACAAAGAGTTCGTGTACTTGCATCGTTTTGCCCTATTTGTTTAGTGGTAGTAAATTATTTGAGACCCGAGTTTTCTTTGCTAATTGAATGAATCATTCATGATGACACCAATTTAGGTATGTAGTACAAGACACTCTAAAATTATCTAGCAGCTTACAAAGAATCGTCAGCCGCCAGGGTACATGCAAACAGTAATTTAACTATTTATTTACATAAAAATTTTCCTTACTTTTATCATAAAGTTAAATTAGTATGCAAGTATAAATATCAGTGTATGATGATACATTATTAGATTCGTTATAACATATATTTTCAAAATACCAAATTTTTACCACTTTTAATTGGCCTTGATGAAAAATATTAAGGATCAAACATTTTTTTCAATTCAACTATTAAAAGTCAAAAGGTAAAGCTTGAATTGAGAGGAAGGAATCATAAGGATGAAAACAAGAATACTCCCCCAAAGTAAGTGTTTATCATATTACATTCTGGGAAGTTGGGATGCATCATTTTGCTCTTATATCGCTATTTTCAAAGCACCTTATACCAAGAATCCCAGAAAATCCCAGATCAGTTGCAACCAAATTATGAAAAGGAGACAAGTTCTGACTAGTACTACTCAATATCAGTCCACTTTATATCCAAAATTTGCCTCACTAAAGAATAACAGTTTTATCTTTTAAACCTCCCCACGAGTCAAAAAAATATGCCGGCCTTGCCAAGGCCAGTTTGCATACCTCCTTCAGCCTCCAAGGTCTCCCCCACAGCCCCTAACAGACGTGTCCATTTTGAATTTGCATCGGTACATCTGACTACTCCACATATAACCATCAAATCCACAGGGTAAAGCTTGGTTTACAACAAGCAGATCCATATTACGAACACGAATGCCTTCAAGATCCGTAATTCTGCGACGACTCCCCAACTGTTCCTTTATATTTACTTCCTACTCTCTGGTAGAACAGAACATATGCCGCGGATGTCTTGATGTTCTCTTCACTAACTTGTGAAACATGAGAATCATCAAAATGGTACCATTTGTTGTCATCATCGATCAACTGCACATTCACAACAGTAGTTACAACATGTATATATTTTCAAGCAAAAAATTGTAGCCACGAATTTACCAGCCAGTTATTTATGTATCCATGACAAAGAAGTTTGCAAGTGAACAGATGTTAAATTACCTTGCAGTACGCATGGTAGTGGCCACCACCGAGTCCCCCATAATGGTTACTAATGGCATATAGCTCATAGACATGAGAGCCTCCAGCTGCGTTGTTGCTACTTACGTAATTGCTTAAATCAAGATTGCGAACTGGAAAGTTCACAAAGGTGTCCAGCTTGTTCTTCAGCCACCTGCTGTAAGAGAATCGTTTTAAATGGAAGACCAATACATCAGGTAGTTTCCACAGATCCAACTTCTTGGTGGCTTGCCTATGCTCCTTGCAACCAGGACAATACCTGCTCACATGAAAATAAACAAGTTATTCAACAGGGTAAGCTTCATGACAAATTTATGTTTCATACATCACTGTTTTAACATACCACATATCATCAGGCCCCAGTGGTTCTTCTTTTAAGAAAGCATCGAGGCATGAAAACAAGGATATAGCTTCCTGTTTCGTTTTCTTCACCGTAAGTCCAGTCTTATGAACCTCAGGAAGATCCTTAAGATAGCTAGCATCGTATAACTCATGCTCTCTCTCCGTCCAATCCAACACCACTTTAACCAAACCGCCAAATTTCAGGGAAGTATCCCTTACAATTGGTCGGCAATTTGAACCGTGATCATCTGTTAAGCAGAGATGAAATGATAAATCACGGCCAGACGATTCTTCTGTTTCTGTACTCTCTGTTGATATTTCTTCAGGTCCTAACTGAATACTACTGCAGTTTGTCAGTTCATTTGGATTACGTGCAGTAGGCGGTGAAAATCCTTTTCGTAATGGAGCGAGAACCCTGTTAACAGCCTGATCTATATCTGAACTGGACTGTGGGTCTTCCAAGAGGGTAACAAGTGGCGTCAAGAAAAGCTTTCTCTCACCAGCCCTCGAATTGTCCAAAATAGATCTGGAGAAGCTCAAAATAATTAGTAGAATTCATATAACAAATAAACATTTACATACATGAACTGCACTAGATACCCATAAACATCTCGTACAAGATAATTGATTATTTCAATTACTCAACCGCCATGCCAATCCTCTATCCTACGATGTGGGGTTTCTATATGGACCACATATCCTAATCCTGTTTAGTTGAGATACATTGTATTGTTTGTCTTTCTTCATACTTCATAGGCAAGATTCAAGTCTTTACGGGCTCGTGGTTTTCTACACGTCTTAATTGGTCGTCTAGAGTTTACATGCCCAGAAAATTTCAATAACAAAAAACAAAAATCAATATGAAGTGTACTCATCATCAAACCAAACGATGCAAGCTTAGAAAGATGAAGTGTAATATCAACACATATAGACACTTTGAGCAAACATTACAACTTGCAAATAAAAACTTACTTCTGTAGGAATCGGTGAGTTATCTCGAGTTTGGTAAAGTTCATACCCCTCTTGGGAAGCCTGTAGGCAACCATATGTTCATCATCCTTTATTGTCCCCAGCAGATCCGATGGGTTATCAAAGTAACGAAATATCTTATGCTCATACACCTAAGTCAAAATGTTTACTAATTTAGATAAGGAAAATGCAAAAACAAACAAATTGAAATTTTTAAAAGATAAAACTTGCGAAATCACACCTCTGCAAGAAGCAGGTATTCATCAGTCCTTAAGCAGCAGGCAGTAGCTAAAGCTTGGATAAGATCTTTACAGAAGCCATTTTTAAGAACTTTAACGGTAAAAGGCATTGGAAGGCCAGTTCCATCACCATGGAACACTGTCACGGTCATAATTCTTGTAGCTGTTGATGGAAGAGGCAACGACAAGTACATGAAGGGGTCAAACGTGATAGATATTTTGCTGCAAGTCGGGCACACTAAGGTCGATTTGTATTGACCCTGCCAGAAGTGAACAGATCAAAAAGTTGATCCAACAAATTATACAGCTGTAACAAATCGTGTAGCTTGCACAAGCACTTAAATCGTTTTAAGTATTATACATACATGAGCTACACCAACTTATCATGCAACTAAACTTGTATAATGAAAGCTAAATATAATTCCTATTTTCTGTGCAAAAAGAAAATGAGACACTCCACTTTATTACACTTATAATACCACGATATCCAAAAGTTAAGGGTGAGGCAATGTCCACCCTCTTGTTCCTGTCTCATTAAGAACTGCACTAAAGAGAAATACACACCAGGTATCAAAGAAAAGGCGTCCATTACCCCACTACCGCGAGTGATGTCATAGCACTATATACGCTACACATTTTTTTCCCTGTGCCATCCTTGAGAGACAATCTATCCCATGATTGTGTACAGTTTACTAAAAAAAAATGACCACATTTAGGGTGTGTTTGGTGTAGTGGCTTTTTTTGAAAGTAGGGGGAGATCAGCTTATGCTTTTTCCCCAAAAACAGCTTTTGCTTTTAAAAATAAGCAGTTTTTTAGAATTTTACAAAACACTAAAAACAAGTGTTTAGCTTATAAGCAAAGCACTTGTAAGCCCGGTCAAACACACCCTTACTTGAATCTAGTTCAAAAACCACTTCTTTGACCCAAATAACTTCATCATGTTAGAACAAGTATCAATTTATACTAACACGGTTTAATTAATGCCCACAAATGCAAATGAGAATGAGTATCCACCTGGCAAACATCAACAATAATGGAATCATTTCGGGCCTTGTGGTATCTCCAATATTCATCAGCTACTTCATCATCCGGCCGACCATCAGAATCCTTTGTCTCAATATATGGTTTTTGCTTCACACGATTTAAATCTTCATGCAGCCCATCAAGAAGAAAGGCAAGAAGTTCCTGCAACAAACTTAATACATCAGCAAGTTTCATCCGTCACATCTGGACAGAATTAGCAACACACCAAACACAATGAACAACGGTTTCAGCTAAATTCTATGCATCAGTGATGCTCTTCACCAATTTAAAAGGACAGAAAAATTATCAGCACAAACTTGGATGCGTAAAGTTAGAAGTTAGTATTTGTTCACAAAAAGAACAAAAAGAAGACCGGCACTCATAGAAATACGCATGAGGTCATACTCTGTAAAATAGTTGAGTTACTGAAATTTTGCAAATATAAATTTCCACGTCAATCAAGAGCTATGCCATAATCACAGTATTTCAATCAAGAAACAGAGAATCAGCTCATGAAATGTATGATGACAGACACAGGTATACCTGGGAATCATGTTGGTTATAGCCACTAAATTGAGGAGCGAAACGAGCGAGCTTTGCCTTAAATGCGCGAGGTGGAACTGGTGTTCGCCCAGAGGACCATAACTTCCTCAACAATTCGCCAAAAGCAAGTGCAAGTTCACCCTGTAGAGCTAGAGTAATTATCAAAAAGGAAATACGAGTTTGATTATATCGCAGCTGTGAGAAAAGAAAGACCTACACGCATCCCTAACGGATTCTGTTGGTTGATCTCATCACTGTAGTCTTCCAAGAAATACTCCATAATGGGTGGTGTATGAGCTAAACACTGAAGAGAACTATTCATAAAGCAAGTATTCCCCAAATTCTGCAATCCAGCCAACCCTCCTCTATCTTGTCTAGTCACATTCCTCACATGCTCATATCCATCCATATCTCCATTCGAAGAACTTAATGAAATCCCTTGGTACATGTTGGTGCTAAAACCATTTGAATGACCATTGGATAAAGATGGCCCCCCAGCAATTGTAACAGAAGACCTTAAGGGTTCTATAGGAACCAGTGCCAACTCATTCCCCGTTGAGTCCATCCCACATCCAGAGGGCCAAAATCCATCATATTGCATTTCAAGAAGAATCTAAAAAGACGAATTCCAATGGAAATCAAACTAGGTGCCATAGAGGTGTCGACTTATATAGTCGCTCAAGCCATAGATAAAACTCATACAAAATAAAATAAAACTTAATAGTTGAGCTAAACTTGTCTCACATGTTGATCCATCTGCAGGTTGGAATCCTCTAGCGTTTGGTTCGAAGCAACTAAAGTAGTTTGCCTTCTCTGATTGAAATAATCCAATATCCGAACCTATCAATATCAATATAAGGCCCCCACAAAAAATCACTTAGTCTTCCAGCGTAATGGAAAAATAAAAGAAGCAAAAGTCAGGCTCATTCGGCCCACAAACCTTCTCTGGCTCTAACCCTTTAAGTTGACACACTGCCTCATAAAGTTCATTTAACGAAGCCTGATAGAAATCAAATCAGAGCTGTCAATGCTAAAATAAAGGAATTTCAACCCATAACAGTCATCAAGATGATACTAATAGACCTGCAGTACAATCACCACATGTTAAGAAGATAGATGCATTGCTTGACTATACCTCACGTTCTGGAAAAGTAGGTCTAAATAAAAGATCAAATAAATGGATTGATAAAGGAAAACACATCTGGACAAGAAGGGTTTCACTGAATGGGGGATGCGTTACCACGGTTTGAACAAAGACCATGCAGTAGAATTTATTTTCTCTTCTTTAATAAAGAAAAAAAATAAGGCAACATAGAAGAAATAAGCACAAGAAATTACCTTCTTGCTCAACTTTATAAGAGATTGACTCTGGTCTCTAGAGTCGATCAAATTCAGACACAGAGGAAAAATCTCCACATGGAACTGCTTCCTATCCCCAACGGTTATCATTTTCCTTGCTAAAGCAGGTCCACCTTTGTACCTAAGAACCAAAGAAATATAGTAATGCGACCACCATTGGCAAGGAAAAGAAATGATTGCTTCCACTTGGGTGAAAGTTAAGATCGATGGAACCTGAGATAGTCTTATAACAGCCAGAATTGGATGGAGAAAATTGTATGCATGGAAGATGTAAGTAAAACAAAGAGGCCCTGTCCATTTGGGCTTATTGGGCGATAAATTTAATTTATTGGCGCAGAATTTAGTTTATTGGTGCTAAGTTTAATTTATTGGCGTTGAATTGAATTTATTGGTAGTTTATTTTTTCATAAAAATGAAAAGCATGACTTCCAGAATGATGTTATGCTTATAACATATTTTACTTATTACTCAACCAGTGACTGCAAAGAACCCAAACAAATATTTATTTGTGAATTTTTTCTTTCAGTGCTGAGTTAATTGGTGCTGAATTTAGTTTATAGGCGTTGAAGTGTGCTGAAATTAAACCCAACTGGACAGGGCCTTAAGTTAATTAATAAATAGTTGATAGACTACAGTAAACTAATCAATGGAAATATCAAACCAAATCAAATAACACTGAGTTTGAAGGCACGTGCTGAATTACAGTACTGAGTTTTAATTTTCAAACTAACATGACCCAATGGCAAAGGAGGAGGGGGTGGAAAATATCTATCTAACATGACCCAATGGCATAGGGGGGGGTGGACTTGACTCGTGCAACCACAAAATTGAAGGAAGGTGAGAATAAACATATATATAAAGCTGAACAAAGATAACATAACAATGAAGAACCAACATTGTTTTTGATAAGCAATAGGATAAAGAATGAAAAATGCTAAAACCATGTTTTCCCTTGTGTCAAGAGTGAGAAACTAAACCAATATTTGAAATCTTAAAGTGTAGCTGTAAAAATAAACTGTAAAACATTGCATGTAAAAATTCTATAAGTTTACAAAACAACTAAGTATATATCTCAAAATGTGTTGTAGCCTATATGAATCCTAACTCGTCATCTTCTTTAATAGAGACATATGATTTCAATTATATTACTTAGAATGACATCTCTCCTTGTATCTCAATTTCAGTTACTAGTAGTCAATTTTGTACAAGCCGCACCGCACTAAAAATCTAGAGGTGCCACAGTCATGCAAACTGTCCAAACTATCTTAGGCGTGTTTTTGTAAAAGTCAAGCAATGGATACTCATAATCGGCAAATAATTTGTATAGAATCCTCTACCTCATCAAAATTTGAGTAGGAAATTTTTTTAAGAAAGGACTGGAAGCTGCAACAGAAGTATTACCATTCATAAAGCCTTTCCCAAGCCTCTTCCGGAAGCAATACATAGTCACGTCCTTCTTCAACAGTTCTGAGGAGTTGAGGATCATTAACATCAGTTTGCAAAAACACCAAATCAGTGTTATCGATGGGTCCTGGGCGCTCTGCTGGAGTGGAAGACTGATCTTCCAAGGGGTGTTCATCATAAGGGAGGAAACCAACAGGTTGGCCGGTGTACTTCTGCCAGCTCACATACCACCTAGAGGCATCGATATAGTTAAGTGCATAGTTGTTCGGGTCTAGCTCTCTCAATTAATTTCGATAGGATTTACAACGGAAACCCTAGGTCAACATATTGTTTGGGAGTACTGCAGTAACGAAAATTAAGTGCAAATGCAATGCCAGTACGCTGTTACGGGCAGAGTGAATGGAGTAAAGGCTTTTTGCGTAAATGAGAGAGAAGAGGCAGCACCTAGTAGAGAGGAGGTAGTAGGTATTGCCTTGTCGGAGATTAGATTCGGCTTTCTTCACCAAGTCCCGGATAATTCTGCTTTCTTCTTCGGGAGCGCAAGGTAGTTCAATGGATCTATTCTCCATCATGCATCCGGAATCTGGGATCGTCATGAAGATACCTGCAAATACTAACTAACAAGTACCGGCGATTCAGATAAAAGAGCGGAATATTAGCGAGCACAGCAGAATTAGATCAGGGGAAATGCTAATGAATAAATCAAATATGAGGCGAGGGAAAGATTCAGAGTTAGGAAGGAACCCTAACCCTCTTGGATTCTTGCTTTCTTCCTGCTCAATCAACTTGGTTGCTTGTGTCGAAAAATCTACGCAGGAGGAGTAGGATTATTTATTATCAGGCTGTTATTATCAAATCAAACTTGGATTCGGCCCCTGGGTACGCGGTATCAAAGGATAGTCTGGGTATTTTCGTTTGTGCTTTACGTGACAACCACCACAACTTCCAGTTTCAACTTTCCCTGTCAAGTTGGGCCGCCAAAATGGAGATCTCATCGCCAAAGCCCCGGCCCAATTCCCCTCTTTCGCTTTCGTTTCTTTCTCCTCTAGCTCTACGAGCATCTCCAATGTAACCTTCTTTCTTTTAAACTTCTATTGCTACCTTTAAACTTCTATTGCCACATAGGATTTAATGTCCCCAGCTCTAAATTTGCTCTCCAATCCAAGGGTCAAATACCAGAGTCTCTAAATTTGCTCTCCAATCCAAGGGTCAAATACCAGAGTCAGTATTACGTGGACAAAATTTACATTGACCCTGTCAAAATGACCCAAAATTTACATTGACCCTGTCAAAATGACCTTCTCTTCTCTGAAGGTGACGCTCGCTCTTTGCCAAATCAACAGCAAAAATAAAAAATTTATTCAGGAAAAGATTTATTCATTTGATGTTTGGGTTGGAGAAGAGTTTTAAAAGAATCCTGCAATCAAAAGTTTAAATATTACATCATACCGAAGGTGTGTGCAAGTTCCAATAAAAATTTACCATGTATTCCCGATAAATAGGGAAGACTTTCTGTGCATTGGGGATGCTCTAATGCTCTCGTTAATTGACGCAGAAAATAAAACGACTGCATTCAAACATGCAAAGGACAGCATACTGTATGTTGATAGCTCACAAGAACGCAATGAAGATGTTGGGAGCAAGAGTGTTACTCACAGAGCCTTTACATTCTACATATTCACATCGGCCTAAGACCTAACTTCGCAGCCCACAAAACCCAAGACTTGAACACATTACGCATTCTATGTCCCGTCTGAGTTAGCTGAAGCGTCATTGCCACCAGCAGAAATCCCAGAGCCTTGCATCTCCCCTTCGCTCAGACTCGTTTCTTCACTGGAATCAGATGATGAACCATATTTTTCATCACTCATGTCATCTGTCTTCCGTCGTCTCCTAACATCCTTGACGCCTCTTCCTTGCAGGTCCAGTCTCTTGCGCTTTCTTGCCTTCCTCTTACCCTTGGGGAACTCTTCAACCCTTCTGCTTCTCGAACCAACCTTAGTTGACCGCTCCCTGCCAGGATCGTCATCATTGTCCTCTGATTCAGCTCCAGCATCGGCCTTGCGTCTTTTCCTGCCTCCACTTGTCTGTTTCAACAATATCCCACAAGCTCGGTCAATGAACTTTACTACGGCATCTAAACACATACCAATGAAACAAATACATACTAATTCAAATTTTATCAGTGTGTGCAATTCCTTCAGTGAAGCAAGTGCACGACAACAAATCTACTAGCTCACCTACTTCATCAGAGATTACTGCAAGGTGGTAAAAGTTTAACTCTGTCTCCCGACATTGGCAGGGAAATTTAAGAGCTTTCATCCTAACACAACAAACATATTGCAGGACTACCCCCAACCCCCAAGCCCACTGCATCATTCTCCAGGCTGATACTAGTGACCCTAGATGTACATCGGTGATAAAATATTGCTCTCTAGAGGCAAAACTATGACAAAACTACCTCCACACAAACTACCAGAATCTAGAAAGTCACACAGAAGCATACCTTGGGACCACGATCAACCAACCGAGCCCATTCGTTGCGATTTCTAAGGCAATCAAGTACAGCCTGCGAGTGACTTGAGTATGCATATCGCTCCCCATTGTGTTTCCGCAGGTAAGGCCAGTGCTATATAAACGTTGAGAAATGTAAGTAACCATATTGGGTTCTCACAACATCTATTAATGGACTAGTAAATAATTCCAACAAAGGATGGCATGTAAGACATATACATACAGGCAAAACCGAATTACAAAGTTCTTCATACGTCATCCGTTTGCCTTCGCTCATTATCTCAGCAAGCAAACCTGTCAATACAAACAATTTTCTTCAATCTGAGGAACTCGAAGCTTCAAAAATGAGAAGAGGAGTAAAGGTATGGAATGAAAGATAATTTAGAAATAATCTTGAGGTTAATACAATACAGTACCTGGTAGAGTACGGTGAGTGACAGGGGCACTGCCTCCTTTCTCCTCATCAGAGGGAATTTTGGGAGAGAGACGGGAGGATGAAAAACTGCATTCATTCCCCTCAGCTGTAGCCGATAAACTGCCACTTGCGGCTCTCCTGCTCTTCTTTATACTATTCAAGCTATTTGCTGAGCCACTATCAGCTTCTCTCTTGCTAACAGAATCAGAGATGAAGGCAGAATCTTGCTTCCTGAGATCTTTTGATGAAGAGACTCTGTCCATCTTCTTAACTTCATCATCCATCTCCCCAAAACTCTGGCCAATATCTTTAGCTAAATCCTTGGTTTTTCTTCTACTAAATGCCTGCAGTTGTAACTGTCCTCAAATACAGGCCAGCAAAAAACAGAACCCATACAGATTGTTTTGAGATGGGTGTAAAATAACAAAAATATCTTTAGAGCTTACCAAAACATGATCTTTTCCTCCGGTGCTAGAAGTACGCTTCATTAGCCCACTTGCAGCTGTTGGTGATGCTAACTGAGGCAAGCTTCCAGCATGCCGCATGCGTGGTACACGGGGTACTCTAGGAGAGCTGTTTAGTTCTTGATGCAATAATAAAGCAAGCTGCATGTGGAACAAAAGTTTGTAATAAATTTCCTTGGGGGGGAAATCTACTCCATCCATCCTTTAATTACAGTCCAATTTCTAGTATTAATTTAGTTCAAAGTACAAGTCTAAATATGGGACGGACAGAGTAACAAGCGATTTAGCTCCTACCTCTTCATCACTTAGTGTTGAAGGCGAATTTGAAGGTGCAGCAGCATGACTTAAAGTATTACTAACTTTTAATGAAGATTGAAGCACGGACTGGTTAATTTTCTCACCCTTGTGAGATAACAATGAACCAGTGACCTTCTTTTGAAGATTTGATGCACTTTCATGTTGAGACGTACTAATCATCTTTTGAACCTTTAAAGGACTTTCAGTGTGCTGCCCATTAGCCGGCTCAGAGGCGGGATGAGAAGCAACAAGTGGTGCCACTCGTGTTGGGGAAGAAGATGAATCAAGCGCAGAATCCTTCAAATCATGTATTGTTTTCTTTGAAACAATGGCAGCATGTGATATCTTTTTCAACTGTGACGATTTTGGTACACATGTAAGAGCAAACTTGGAATGCTCTTTGATTAATTTTCTTGCCTTTTCATGCCTAACTTCATCCTCAACTACCACAGTTGAAGCACCATTGAGACTGCTATCTCGAACCAAGTTTTGCTTACCATCTACATTATCAGATTGGTCGGTAGCACTCATATTACTATACTCTGAAGGAGATGACTTGAGCATCAGAATCGCTGATGAAGCTATGACGGAGCTTGAAGCAGATGCTGTGACTTTGGATTTATCATGCTCCACAGCAGCACTGGGTGAAAATTTCTTAGATTCCAAAAACCCATCGAATCCACCTTCATGTCCAGGTTTGCAATGGTGAAGAGGTGATCCACCATCAGCTCTTTGCTTATGCAGATCAACTTCTGATCTTCTGACATCATCTTCCACCTTGCTGTCGCGGGTCACAGAACCAGTAATAGCAGTATCACTAATGCTAGCAATTTCAGACGAATGGCACGAAAGTGTCTCTTGAGATGCAAATGAGGTCCCTGAAGAACTTAGCTTAGTACCATAGAGAGATGACATCTTAACATTAACATTTCTACTACCACAAGCTAGTTCGATTTTTGACTTAGCATGTATCCCCCGAAAACTGGCGGCAGTATTGATGCTTGAATCTGGAGCACTTCCACCCTCATCTGTTTTGGATACAGAAGCTGCTGAATCTTCATGGCCTTGCTCTGCATGTTGCATGCCTGTTCCTCCACTTCCAAGCAATTTCCCTCCTAGAACATCTGGAGTGACAGCAGTAATACTGGCAACCTGATTTGACAAAAAAATATATATCTTATTAGGATACGGCTTCTCACGCAGCCTTGTCACCCCAATATGGTGAAAGAGCGGAAATGTCAAACACTTCTTCAGGAAGCATTGACATCTATAGAGTTTCATAATCCGGGAGAGTTAAACAAACAAAGCAAGTCTACCATCACTAACATCACGTTCACAAGAGTATACATATTGCAGGGGGGTGATAATTTAGGGATGCACAAAATCTACCTATCCTAGAAAATTTCCCAATCTATAAAATGAAGTCATTAAAACCTCCAAACGAAAAACTTTTAAAGTTTAGATCAATAGTCAGCATCCAAACCAAGCAGATAAATTATCACTTGACTCAAGACTACAACAAATTTATATAATAAAAAATAATAATGTATGAGACATTTTGTTGGCCGCAGCTGGACTAGCCAGATGATTAGCACATATTTCTACACGGGGTCAACCACTGAACATGTAACGGTACCACACTTCCAAGTGTAGAAAATTTACACAATAAGGCCTGTTGAAACAAGTACTCCCTCTGTCCCAGCTACTTTTGCGGAGAGAGAAAGAGGAAGTATTTCTAAGAATCCATTATTTAATGCTTTCTTACACATGTACTAGTGGGGTACCTTGATTATGCTCCCTTTCCATTTAATTTCAGCATAAACAATGAATAAAAACTGGCCAAACAGGGAAATAAAGTGAAGAGTGCAAAAATAGTTGGGACGTCCCAAAGAGAAAAGAGTGCAAAAATAGCTAGGAAGGAGGGAGTACAAGTTTAAAAGGCAAGAAAAGGAGAGATAAATTACTAATTTAGAAACGAGATAAGGAATCATTGAATATTCAAGTTTAGCCACCCGATCTAGGCGACAAACATAGGAAATGCTTCAATCCCAAGATGAATCTTCTAGAGTATTAAGAAAACTGTGAAGTACCTCTTCTTCTGTAGGGGCAAGTCCAGAAGTACTGCTATGCAATGTTGATGATGCAGCAATAGTGGTTTTAGAAAATCCCTCCAATTTGAGAGGATGTTGCTGTCTGTTTTTCTCCTTTGAGTTGGATTTCTGAGCATCAACGGCATGGTCAACTACAACAGGGTCATGTGATAAATGACTTGCAGGGAGAGAGCAGCTTGCATTTTCACCTCTACCACAACGAGTATCAATTTCAGTAGCCATATGGCCTCTGTCTTCATAGAGTTGTAAATGTTTCACGTCAATTGATATTTTTATAACTATTTAAGCAGGTTAACCAACAAAACTAATTAATCCAAAAAATATATGCACATACGAAATGCTAAAACGCATAGAAGTGTTACAATAGTACCTGGACTACGCAGGCGAATTCTTTTACTACAGTCTCCATCTTTTACAAATAGCCTCGCCTTCTTCTTCCCACTTCTATCCTTAGCATTGGGTAGATCTTCACTTTTGCGCTTTTCGAAATGCAGTAAAGGAGGCTTCATGAAACTTGTATCCTTGCCAACCTCATTCTTAGGGGTCAAAGGATCCGAATTCAAACTATCCAACCTACCACTTTGTTTAGGAGACACAAACTTGTGACTTCCTTTACCATCGTCAGGCTGCTTCTCCACACCCACAGGCGTAGGAAAAGATACATCTATTTTTGACAAGGACAACAAAGCACCAGCACCGTTATTAGTAGAAATGTCGGTTTGTGTTTCAATCTTTAAGCCAGAGTTTTTGTTGTCCAGCACCTCCTCATCCTCACACGGAAACTCCCTATACTTAAAATTGAACTTCTTAGGAATGTAGCCACTGCATTTCCACAACTGGGGTCCGAAAACCGCAGAGATTCCAGAAAACAAAGATGGATCACCAGCATCACCAGGAACCCCCTGCACATGAACCTTGAAAGGGCGAGCTGAAGCAGTAAGGACGGAAGATGTAGTACAGGGAGGGGAAGGGAGGGGAATACTGTCCATCCTCCTCACAGTCTTGGTGGGCAATTCGACCAGGAGCTGGGCAACCTCGGTTTCCTCACTGCTATCGTTGTTCTTGCACTTGTCACAAACGAATGAGTTGTCGGTCTTGACGTAGCGGGAGCAGCGGGTGTGAACCCAGACGCCACAATCATCGCAGTCAACCATCTCTTCGCCATCGTCGAAATTGACACCGCACAAGCAGTCCACCGTCCAGGACTCCTCAACCCAGTCATCCTTCTGGTCCACAGGGAGCCTGTGAGATCGGCTCTTCATGGACAACCCCTAATCCAAATAACCCTAAAGTACGAATTCCATCCTAACAACCTTGGCCCTATCCCAATTCATTGAAATTAAGGAAGGGGCACTTTGAACTTAATCAAAACAAGTTTCGAGGGCAGAAAAAACCCCAATTGTCCAAAAATCCAGATGAAGTGTCTGTCGTAAACCCCGACTACTCTCTAATGGGGGCTTCAATCATAAGATAAATAATAATAATCACAAAGTTTAAAGAACAAGTACCTCGACTAGAATCATGTTTCGAAACGGAAGAGCATGCGTTTGAGGCAGAATTTCGCCGGATTCGGATCACTGTCTCCGGTGCTGTGCTGTAAATGACTGATTAGCTCAGCCAGAGCGCGCCAACGCGTGTTGTACTTTGGATTGGATGCTCCCGTATTCCAAAAGGCCTTAGGCCCAACATAGTTGTAGCATTTTGGGCCAAAGAATTCCAATTATAACTAAACCCAGAGTATAAGACGATGTGATTCTGAATTGGGATAACCCTATCCAGGTCAATATAACACTCAAATAATTTTTAATCCAAATATAACGCTATCCAGTTAATGTTAGTGTCAATATAACTCTCAGATCCACGTTCTGGCATTGACTACCATTTTCCGACGTTGACTTTATGCAAACTGTCTGAAATACTGAATTTAATTTGACAAAATTACCCTTTATTTTTTCTGGACAACACCTCAACTTTGTTTTTAAGTATTATTTGCTCTAAAATTTTGTGTTTTAGCCATGTCTCTCAGGTTTCATAAGCCTTTGTGCTCCACACCATTCCGCCGTTTACCAGTTGTTCCGCCGCCGTCCAAGCCCCGCCGTCATTGTCCGTCAAGCAATCTGTGAAACTCTTCCACAGCTCAAGAACCAAATTGTTCCATAGCTCAAGAATCAGATTCATCTACAACTACAGAATCCGTGCAACCAAAGTTGCCGGAATCCACCACTACGACGCCGCTGAATAGAGAATCGGGCCGGATATACAGTAACGTGCGAACAAGCAGATTTTTTGAGACTAGGGTTTTCGAACACACAAAACGCGAACGCCTCCAATTCCGGCTGAACCAGCCGCTACGACGTCAGAGAAAGGAGAATTAGTGGTTGTTGATCGATAGTGTGAGGCGAGGATTTCTGTGGAACTAGTGGGGAGAAAACAAGAATGGCTTGGGTTAGGCGGAATTGAAGAGAAAATGAGAGATGGAGAGCTTATGGGTTATGGTCTTTATCTATTTTTCATAATTATTTTTAAGGAGGGGTAAAATAGACTTTTCCATTGATTCCGGCCTTCAACTACCGGATTGGGTAAAATTGCACATACATCAACTAAGTATGGTTATATCTGCACTTTCAGTTATCAAAAGGTTACATTGACACTCATTTCAATTAGATATGGATATAAAAACACTTTTTTCCTCTAAATTTCTAAACTCTCATTTTCTTTCTAGTTCTTAAATGTACATCATCAATTTTAATAAGAACTACTTTAGTATTTGAGATTCAACTCTCAACCATGGAAAATTTTAGTATAAGGAGATTTCTTTATGGAACTCGCATTCAACTAATGAGCTACACATGAGACAATACATGCAAGTGGCACATATTTTGGTTACCATCATTCAACCTCTTCTATCGATTGCCAACATTTCAGAGTGTGATTCTAGTTTGAAGAAAGAGATTTAGTGAGGTCGACGCAGCAGCCGTTAAAGTGGAAGTGCGGGAACCTTTCAAAAATGTTATCTTCATCTGAATATCCTCCTAATTCACTAGATTAATGCAATATTGAGTTTAATTATGTAATTTTCTTTTGCTTCTCGTCACATGAATAGAGATAAGCGGTATATATGGTATTGAATATAAGGATTTTGATGTCATTTTTTCATTTTTTTTGAATTTAGTCGGGATTAATGATTGGATAACTTTTGGTGTTGTGTGTGTAGTTGTTACCTTATTGTGTTTTTTGACTTAGGGTTTTTAATGTTGATGGATTTTGCTTTTATAATATGTGCTAATATAGCCCTACACTTTTTATGAATATTCTGATATAATCCCATAAGTTTTAAGAATGTGCATATATAACCCTATCAAATTTCATAATGTGCTAATATAACCCTACCTGGTCCGGCGGTGGTCTAGCACGTGCAAGGGGTCAACGTCGGAAATGTCACCAGAAAGTTATATTTTCACTTTCGTTAAATAGTTAGGGTTATATTTACACTAAAAATTATCTCAGATTGTACTTTCTCAATTGTATAGGGTTATATTTGCATATTTCGCTATTAATTATCAATTAGGTGCAGATAAAAAGTAATGAAAAGGTGTAATTTTAAAATATGCATTACGATTAATCTCATGAAATAATAGTTTACTTGATAATTGATTAAATTATAGTGTCAAAACTTCTTTTTTTTTAAATCATTATTTCCAAGATGGTGGGAAAAGCGTCAAATTGCGATTACAATAAGTGAAATTGGCATCCAACCTAAATAGTCTACAACAATAACCATCTATTGCAAAGATATTTAAATTACACGTCAACTAGACTGATCGTCTGTGCTACTAGAGATCAGAGATCCAATAAAAAAATGCAACATCGCCCTCGGGGATATTAACTGGCTTCCCGTGAAAATCATGATCACTTGGCAGAGAGGAGCGTATCACGCATCAATATCACTACGCCAGACAACGATCTTCTATGACTGTAACAGCACTTGATCCAACCACGATCTACGTTGTCCAAATTGTAAAAACTTTAAATAACACATATTTGGCGAACCCAAATTGATGGAAACCCAAAATAAAACTACAAACAAAATTGACATCCAATTCAACTAACCTCAAGCAATAACTAAATAATTCCAAGGATGTATAAACAACATGTCAACAAGACTGATCGTCTGTACTATTACAAATCAGAAATCCAATAAAACTTGTAATATCGCCATCGAGATATTATCTTGCTTCATGCAAAAATCATGAGCACTTGGCAAAGATGAGCGTATCAACATCAATCACTTCGCCAAACATGGATCTTCAAGATCTGAAACATCACTTGATCCAAGGCATGATCTATGTTGTTCGAGCTGTAAACACCTCGAAAAACATAGATCTGAACTCATCCTAATTAATGGAAACCTAAATTCAAAAATACAAATGAAATTGCAAAAAAACTATCTGTACAACCAGATTGAGAACAAACATCAATGCAATCAACAAAATCAAGTGGTCATCACAAACACAACAATTTAATCTATCAAGTTGAAGAATAATAATACTGTATGGAGACAGATCCATACTTATTCAATAACATAACACCCAAACAAAATTAATTGAAAATTTACTGTTTCCCCATCTCTCCATAATGGGAAGAAGATTGAAGAAAAAAATCACAGTTTCTTTGAGAAGATGGGGAGACGGCAGTTGGGAGGGTTTCCGGAGGAAGCGCGAGTGGATTTAAATGACTTGAGTTGATGCTTCAACATGCTTATTACTCCTGGATGATAGGAGAATTCTGGAATCCAGGGGGCATATTATGTTCCAGCATTCATAGTGGTTTTCAAATATTGATGTTTGTGTTTGCACAAGTTCTTGTGATGAAATTACAAAAGATAATTGGTCCACAAAATGGCAAAGGGGGGATTGTAAAGTCCATATTTATCTTGTTGGCAATTTGTGAAAAATTATGCAAATATGGTATTATTGAGTTGTAACATCAAATGAGCAATTTCAGTGATATAAGGAATGGTTGAAGATGAAGTAAAAGAAGAGTTATATTTCATCCGGTTGCATTGGAATCCAAGAAGAGTTATATTTCGTCAAGTTGTATTTCATTGCAGAATATATCAATTTCTAAATTTATGGGATTATAATAGATTTATGGAATTGAAATAATTGGTTATAGTTGTGATATGGACGAAATAATATATCTCCTTTCTTAAAAAGATTAGATTTGGTAATTCCCATTTCGAAGAGATTTGATTGTAATCAGAATATTATGTGAACAAGTAGTTATATTCGCACAAGACTTTATGCATACAAAACCTTCCATGTTGGAACATATGGAAAGCTGGAATTTAGAAGTGATATCTGTAGGAAGATTATTGCGTGAATATTATGAAAGTTTGGAGATTTCGCAATATATGATTGTGTGTGATTGAATCATATTGGATTTATGGAAAATCCATATAATTATGGATTTGGAATATTATGGGACAATTGAGATAGGAAAATTTCATTTATTTATGTGATTTGGATATGCTTTAGAAGCATATTTCGAAACGGAATTTTTTGACGACAAATGTGGATAATTTCAATTTGCTCATGGTATATATATTGATGAACATCACAGCTATGTAACTTACTAATTCAATTGAAGAAAATTTGCATTCAGATTTTCCGATCTTTTGAGAAGTTCTCTAGAGTCATTCTTCTGTGTTCCAACATGAACTTAAACCGTCGATCAAGTTCAGAATCGTATACCTTAATTCCTTGGGAGGAGGAGATCCAGCGTCCACGAGTTTTGAGGTCAGGGGGAGTCTAATCAAGGCAGATCGGTAGGTAGGGGAGCTAACATAATTCACTTGTTACATTTAGTTAAGATAAATATATTGTATGGTGTACTTTATATTATATATTTATGATTAATGGATTTATTCTGAACTGGGTCAGGCCTCGCAGATGTAGGTGGATTTCACTGAACTGCGTAACCAAGTCTCGTGTTTCATGTTTTATTTTATTGCATACTTGGTTAGATAGGCTATATTGGAACACGGTAGAAACTATTGAATTAATTACTCCCCCTGTACCAGTCTCATCTGTACAGAATCTTTTCACGATCTCCAATAAACATGCTTGACTGTAAATATGTGTAGCTATGGACAATAATGACACACACAAAATTGATATTTAGAAACTACATGCTACGACGAATCTAACCATATCTCATACGGTAAAATTGTTGTTCATATACTTATTCAAATATGTGGTCAAAGTTTGACATTTTTTACCAAAAAAAATTTATGTGCATAATAAGGTGGGACGGAGGGAGTAGGTAAAATCAAATCTCAATTTTGTTTTGGGTTGGGGTGGGAGAGAGAGTAATTAATTTGATTACAGTGCGTTCGTTTTGTTGTCATATTTTAAAATAAATAAATAAAAATCAATCATTCATTGTAGATGGTGGGAAAACAATTAAAATGAGTGGAATCGACATCCAACCTAACCAACCTCTAGCAATAACTAACATATTGCAAGGATATCTAAATTACATGTCAACCACACTGGTCGTCTGTACTATTACAGATAAGAGATGCAATACAAACTGTAACATCGCTCTCGGAGATATTAACTTGCTTCGTGCAAAAATCACGACCACTTGACAGAGAGGAGTGTGTCACGCATCAATATCACTGCGACAAACAGTGATCTTCTACAAATGTAACACCACTTGATCCAATCACGATCTGTGTTGTTCAAACTGAAAACACCTTGAAAAACACAGATGTGACGAATCCAAACTAAAGGAAAACCGAAAAATAAACACGATCTGAATAAGTTGGAGACCGAGAACGATAGATCAACGTGATCAACTAAATCGATTTATCATCATGAGCATAGCGATCTAATCAAATAGGTCGAAGAAAAAAACTAATATGTGAAGATAATTCCACATTTATTGAATAAGAAAAACGCAAATAAAAATAATCTGTTGTTCCCCAGGCGGGGAAAGAAATCCCATATGGCCATTCAACAAACACAGGCTTCAAATACAAGCAAGTTGCTTATTTGCAGCCGAAAACATGCGCTGATCAAAGGTGAAGGAGGCATCTCAGGGACTTGCCATCAACAAGGAGCTGGAAAGCTTCATTGATCTGGTCAAAGGGCAGCTCATGCGTGATGAACTCATCCAGCTTCACCTCCTGCCAGTGCAGCAAGCATGTTATAAATGCATACCAGCGAAAGGAAAGAGGATATGGATGAATGAATACCCCCGACATGCAGAGTTTGGCAAAGGCAGGCAGCTGGGATCTTCCCTTGAAGTCGCCGAACACAGAAGCCACGATCCTTCTGCCATCGAACAGCTCCATGGGGTGCAGAGGGAGCATCCTTGGGCTGGGATGTATCCCCAGAACTACAGTCAGTCCCCACCCCTATCACCAGCACTCACACGCATCAATTCATAAACTAATCAGATCAAATTACTAATTCATTAGTTGATCACTTATTACATCGTGGGTGGAAACGAAAGCCTCCCGGAGCACGTCCAGGTCCCCGGAGCACTCGAAACTGTAGTGCACGCCTCCTCCCGTCATCTCCCTTATCACCTCGTGGACGGGCTTGTCAAAATCCCTAGGATTTATGAAATCCGTAAGTCCAATCGCTTTGCCTGCACCATACATTCGATTTTAACGTCGTCAATGTATATACGTGTGTGTATATTTTATCAACAGCAAATTTGATTTTAGTAAAGTACTCCCACCTTTGATGATCTTCTGGGGATTAATGTCCACCCCAATTATCTTAGATGCTCCTCGGGTCCTTGCACCTTCCACAACCTGCCAAATATATTGTATTTCCTCCATTTTTGTTAGTTGGCAGTTACATTCTGACCATGCGAACCTTTTTTGTACACATTCATCTGGAACCCACAGTGAAATAATATCTAAAAAGGGAACATGAGGACAGAATTTAATTTTGTAACCATATCAATTGTCATGGCATGGAGACAATCTGGGTTCATGTTCAATAATGAAGCTTGGCTCCACTTGTGCAGCTACGCATTTATTGTGATTTGACAAAGGGGGTGGACTATTTTCTTTAATTGCACCACAAATTATTCGGTAACGGTCACCCAGATTATTCGGTAAAAAGGAAATGGAGGGAGCTTACGGCAAGACCAACAGCTCCGAGTCCGAAAACAGCGACCGTTTCCCCACTCTGTACGTTAGCGGTGTTCCACACTGCTCCCAGACCTTCCATTCCCAACATTCATTTTCAGTAAAACCATAGTACTATTTGCATGGATTCACAACTTTAACTCCATCAAAACCCAAATACTAATTGCCCCATATTTATCTTTTTAAAATCAAACCTGGATCTTAAATATAAATTAATATATGTATAATAAAAACATCAATGACATATTGCTAGATTCATTTTAACGTCTATTTTCTAAATATTAATTTTATATGCGATAACAACCATGGGATCGTCGAAGATCGTGAAAAAGGAAATAAGTATGGGAAGGAGGGAGTATTCTTTACCTGTGGAAACGCCGCAGCTGAGCAGGGACAAGTGCTTGAGCCCGCCGGCGGCGTCGATCTTGACGAGACAGCCGGAGTCGATGACGGTGTACTCGCTGAAAGTGGAGGTGTTGAGGAAATGATAGATTGGCTTCTCGCCGTCTTTGGTCCGGAACCTGGTACCGCCGTCTCCGGTCATCACGCTCTTAAACGGGTTCACCCGGTACTTGTGGCACAGATTGGTCTTGGGAGATTGGCAGTAAGCGCAGCGTCCGCATTCCCCGTTGAATATCGGGACCACGTGATCGCCGGGAATCAAATCCGCCACCCCTTCCCCCACGCTCTCCACCACCCCGATCGCTTCGTGTCCCAGAATTCGCGGAAAAACTCTCTGCGCTTCGTTCTTCAACATCGGAACCACCAAAAACAACAACAATCCAAAACAGTAGGTTTATATTATTGTTTCACAAGTTGTGAAGGAGACCTGAATTAGTGAGCGTTACCTCCCCCTTCCAGTAGCTGAGATCGGTGTGGCAGATGGAAGTGTAGAGGATCTTGACTCGGACCTCCATCGCCTTTGGGGGGTCCACCAGGATTTCCTCCACCACTAAGGGTTCTCCGGGGCCGTGCGCCACCGCTGCCCTGCATGTTATCACCTTCCCCGCCGTTGAAAGGCTGCCGTTCAACATCGCCTCAAGATTATCTTGGATTTCGTTTTGGCTTCACATATAAGGGACAAGCTCCATCGCTATATTTATATTGCAAGGGGCGGTGATTTTAAAGGGCAACGGTCAACGGCGTGCCCAGCTTCGTGTAAGCTTCCCTGTGTCTCGTTTATATATCATTATCAACTCCATTTACAGTTTTAGTTTACTGAATGTGCTCCAATTATTTACAGTTTTACTCCATACATGAGGCGCTGTTGTGACAAGCTCTATTTTTTTCCTCCCTACCTATTTACTCCGTGCACTCACTCCACTCTTTTTATGCCGACACACTTTACATATTCGCACTTTCTCGTTTGGCAAATTTTAAATTATTTTCATCCGTGCAGCTTACCTTTTATTCTCCATCACTCATTTCACTTTTAAAAAACTTTGTGATCAATTTTAACATTTAATCAGTTCAATCAATAGAACACCATCACATAACTAAGTGACACCTTTCACAGAAAATTTGAAAGAAATTTATTGCAGACATACCAACAAAAATCGATGGATGCAAGCATTTATTTTTTTCACCAAATACACATAAATGAATCAATTGTATATGACTGCCCTCTTTAATATATGTTGCACATAGTATTAAAAAATTGGAAGGGTTTGTTTTACCATAGAGAGTCAACGAGGTGGGATGAAACATGATAGCTAGATAAAATCATAAATTATGTGACAGGCTGATCCAATTCATTGATTGAATAGATGAATATAAGAATGGTGGATTGACTAAGAACAAAGAAATAAACTTCCCATCGAAGAATCTGAATTATTGATGGCTGCTGGAGGGACAATTGCAAGCATCTTATGTTTTTTAATTACGGCAAAGGGGATGTGGCCTGTTCAAATTCGTTAATTCAAATCCATTTTAAATCACTTGGATCTTAACACGTTGGGTTCGGAATGATTTCGTACTCCATGGTTTTTTTTAAAAGAAAAACATAATAGGCGACAGTAACAAATCATTATAGGTTGGCGCTCAGATCATGAAAATCAGAAATAGAATGAACTGGCAAAACAATGAAAGAGAAATGATTCCTACAATTTAAAACATGAACACAACGATTTCTATCAACCTTAAACGTGATTTTTGAGTCTAAATATTATTTGAAACTATCAACCTTTCCAAGACGCGTGCTATATTGTCCATCTCCAGCATCGTAGCTGCAATTGATTTACTACTGAGTGATGATGAGAAAGTTGAGAGAGAGCCTAAGTCGTAAGGGTGGCATCCATGAATTATTGCTGTCAAAGGTGAAGGAGGCATCTCAAGGATTTGGCATCAACAAGGAGCTGCAAAGCTTGATTAATCCGGTCAAAGGGCAGCTCATGCGTGATGAACTCCTCCAGCTTCACTACCTGCCACGGTTGAAGTTGAAGCATCAGAAACGCATGGTCAATGTCGATTTGCATGCAAAAATACTTCACCTACCCCAGAGGCGCAGAGCTGGGCAAGAGCCGGCAACTGAGATTTGGCCTTGAAGTCACCAAACAAACACCCCACTATCCGCTTCCCCACGAACAGATCCAGGGGATGCAGAGGGAGCATTGCGGGGCTTGAATGTATCCCCAGGAGCACTGTCAATCCCCATCCCTGCATCCGATTCCACACATCTAGTTCATTAATTACAACGAAATTACATCTGTAACAGATTAGATTAGGTTGATGTTAATTACATCATGGGTGGAATCGAATGCTGCCCGGAGAACGTCCAGGTTACCGGTGCACTCGAAACTGTAATGCACGCCTCCTCCCGTCATCTCCCCTATTACCTGCAATATCCACGCACGCATTAACTCATCACCGCCGGCTGCAATTGTATCAGCCAATTGCTAACCTCGTGCGCCGGTTTATCAACATCGCTGGGGTTTATGAAATCCGTCACCCCAATCGCTTTACCTGTAAGCGTACATTTCACGCAAGTGTCACATCAACCATCGCCAGTGATTTACAAATAGCACAGTATATTCAATTAAGATGTAATTTTGGTCCAAGTGATTCGAAATGATGCGGTTTGACTATTGGTGAGAAAATAACAATGCAGGAGAATTCAGACCACGCGAAACTCAAAGTCCACAACATTATATGTCGTGCCGAGACCTTTGAAATGTTTGTCCCAAAATAACATACGCCGTGTCTGAACTAGTTACCTTTGATGCTCTTTTCGGGATTGATGTCCACCCCAATTATCCTGGATGCTCCACGAGCCCTAGCACCTTCCACAACCTGGTCCCAATTGTCAACTCTTTTAATTCATCTTTTCCAAATTCATACTCAGTACAGAGGAGAACTTACAGAAAGCCCCACAGCCCCAAGTCCGAATACAGCCACGGTTTCCCCGGCTTGAACGTTAGCCGTATTCCACGCCGCCCCAAGACCTTGGTATATTTGATCAGCATCCATCGTCAGTAAGTACGTATGCTGATTGCACAAACAATGTACGTACCTGTCGGTACGCCGCAGCTAAGCAGGGACATGTGCTTGAGGTTGACGGCGGAAGCATCGATCTTGAAAGCGCAGGCGGAGTCGATGACGGTGTACTCACTGAAAGTGGAGGTGTTGAGGAAATGGTAGATAGGCTTTTCGCCGTCTTTGGTCCTGAACCTCGTCCCGCCGTCTCCGGTCATGGTGCACTTGAAGGGCTTCGGCCGGTATATTTCACACATGTTGGTCTTGGGGGATTCGCAGTAAGCGCAGCGCCCGCATTCGCCGCTGAATGTCGGAACCACGTGGTCGCCGGGAATCAGATCCGCCACCCCCTCTCCCACGCTCTCCACCACCCCGGTGGCTTCATGTCCCAGGATTCGTGGAAACACGCTCTGAGCTTCGCTCTTCATTTCACCAACAACAACAAAAACACAAACAATCGCACCCCAATCTCATCAAATAACGTTAATTAACATTCGGATGTGTTAAATGTACCTCCCCCATCCAGAAGCTGAGATCGGTGTGGCAGATGGAAGTGTAGAGGATCTTGACTCGGACCTCCATCGCCTTCGGGGGATCAACCAGGATTTCCTCCACCACCAAGGGTTGTCCGGGACCGTACGCCACCGCAGCTCTGCACGTTATCACCTTCCCCGCCATTGAGACACCGCCGTTGACGACATTTCCGTTCCCGTTCTCCATTTTATTCGCTTCTGGATTTCAGAATTCGACTATGAAAATGGTTTTAGAGGGAAGTGAAGCAAAGGTCAGTGCGTATGGTCGTTGCTTGGTTATGACTCACTTAACAGGGTCAACGGTGCTGATAAGGCTTATTTATCATTTCTTAATTACTACTAATTACTCCGTATCAAATCAATTCAATTACTCTCCCAATTTCTAAATATGTTGCATTTTTTATCTATTGTTTGTATCTTTTGACAGCTAGTTCCGTCCATATAATTTAATGAATATTATTGTAAATATATACTTTTCGAATTTAATATGAGTATTATAAATAAGTTTTGAATTACTGTGCACCACTTTTTTTAAAAAATAATATTATGTACACTAATTTTACGAACGGAAGGAGTGATCCGGTCAACTGTGTATTAAGGCCTATTTATTTTCCAACCAACTGCTGTATTTATTTAACATTAAACCAATTCAATCATTACCATGTAATGTGATAAATCTGATTTACTTGGTTGGGCTTTGTCCGGAATGTGAATTTGATTATATTCGTGTAGTCTCGTAGGTTATTATTATTTACCTGCCGATGCACGAGTTTACGGACGAAAATGAAAAATATAGCATAATTTATAAATTTAATACTTCCTTTGTCTCATTTAGATGTGCGCAGAATTTTTTTTCCAGTTAAAAATGTCGAACTTTGACTATGTATTTGTATACATGTATGAACAATAATTGTATCGTGTAGGATATGGTTAGATTTATCGTAATATACCGTTTCTAAATATCTATTTTTTATGTGTTGTTATTGTTCGTATCTACACATATTTACAGTGAAACATGTTTATTGGAGATCGTGAAAAGGATTTTGTGCAAGTTTGGCTGGGATAGAGAGAGTAAGTAATAATTATATATATGAGAATTACACATGATGCAGTATTTGAAATAAAATAATATATTTTATTAACATTTAATATATTTATTTGAAAAAATTAAATGTGGGATACCACTTGACCAAGAATTTACTCTTTTAGTAGAGTTATTGCATTGATTATCATCATTTTTCAAGAAAGATATTGCAATTGAAAAGTAATGTCATATTAATTTTATTTTTAAAGTTAACGTGACAAGGTTTGAGAATGTCACTTATCAAAAATTTGTGAAAAATAATGTGATTAAGTGTAAAAATATCACCTGACTAAAAAGTTGTTCTTTTCATATCAGTTACAGATTATGTAAAAGTTCAAAAGTGTAATGTAGTAATCGAAAATTTTATATTTCTTTTGTTTTATTGATTTAACATATAAGGAGAACTTATCCACAAGGAAATAAAAGGGCTTTTATTTCTCAACATTGCTTTCTGGATTGGTAATTGGATGAGTACACGGCTAACTCTTGTCTATTGTGTTGTGCGCCCTGAATAGCCAGTAGTACTGTCGTTAATCAGCATTGTATTTTACAAAAGCATATCATGCATATTTATAATTTATAATATAAATTACTTTTATAATGTTTAAAAAAATTAATTTAACACATAATATTCTTATTTGTCCTCAAATGTATATCCAGATTTATGATGAAGAATATGACGATTATTTATAGCAAATATTTTGTCGGAAAAAAAAATCGTCGAACTGAACGAAGGGACAAAAGCACTAGAGGATAATCAATGGGTGAGGCACTGGTCCGGTTGACTGGTGACGGCTCTAACACGCTGTCTGTCGATCGAAGGGTGCTAGCAAGTCATGGTTGGACAATGTTCTATTCCCTCTAGTCTAGAATAATTGCTAATATACTCTCTGTTTTTTAAGAAGTAAAATGGGTGGTGAACATTATATAGGAAGGTTGAAAAATAAATTAAGTAGATAAAATTAATCTTAAATTTACTAAAAGGAAAAGTGTCAATATTAAAAGATTAAACAAAAAAATGCTTTTATAACCCTACCTAGTTGACATAAATGTCAATATAATCTTTTAATATTCGAAAGTGCATATAACCCTATATAATTAGTGAAAGTGTCAATATAACCCTATAAGTTTTAAGGATGTGCTGATATAACCCTACAAACATTAGGAATGTGCTGATATAACCCAATAAGATTGTATAATGTGCTGATATAACCATACTTAATTTTAGCGAACTATGGCGGTCCGGCGAATTATGAGGGTAAAATTGTCCACCTAATTTCAGAGTTAGCCTAAAGGATATTTTGGTCAATTTTCATAGAGTCAACTCTGAAAATTTGAGGTCAATGTCGAAAATGGGATCTGAGGATTATATTGGCACTTTCATTAACTCGTTAGGGTTATATTTGCACTAAAAATTATCATAAAATTATATTAGCACTTAATCAAATAGATAGAGTTATACCGACACTTAAGTGTAAATATTAAAAACTCGGCGTGGGTATTAAAAGTTAACACATAGCGGTGCAGGCCTCTAGCAAATTATATAGGTGTGGGGTTCCAGCAAAACATACTTGGCTGGTGTTTGGCTGGTGTTTGGCTGGTGTTATAGCAAGACACAGTTGAAAACCATTTAAACGTAATTGAGTTGTATTTTTTCAAATAAATAAAATGAGTTCAATGCCCATATAACACGGTGTTTTGATAAAAAATGTCAATATGACCCCGTAAAATTAGAAAGTGCTATTATAATCATATGTTTTGCTTAAAAGTGCTAATATAACTCTGAAGTCCTGAATTTGGTTGGAAACTTGAAATGACGATTATACTCTTTTAATTAAAAAAAATCAACAAAATTTAAAAGATATTTATACCCTCATCAAGTTTACTTTATTCCTTAAAGACCCACAGTTTATCCTAACAAAAGAAAAGACCAGGGAGCCGAGAATTATCCCTCTTCGTTTTCTTCAATGGAGCAGCCGAGAATTATCTTCGCTGATTCCTTCCACCGTTCTTCATTTTCTTCAATTCCGAACAAGAAGAAAACCCTAAATCCGACTCTGTTCTCTAAAACGAAGGTCTCCATTTTTCGGCGCTTGGATGAGCGGCGCTGGAAAATGGTGGCGGATAGATTGTGGCGTGGGGCTGTGGGGCCGCCTGTTTCTGCAGGTAGGTCGACGAAGCGCTAATGCCGGAGACACTCTGCGCGATGAATTCATCGGAGTTGTCGGAGGGTTATAGATCGAACGAAGCCTTCTCGTGTGGAAACACGAGGACTTTGTCGGTGGTGAGGCTGAGTTAGGTGGTGAGCGAGCGGAGGATGAGTTAGGGTTTACGGTGAACAGAGGTGAGCGGTGGTGAGGATGAGTTAAGGTTTGCAATGAGCGGTGGTAAGGCCGAGTTAGGGTTTGCGGCGGTGAGGCTAGGGGTAATGGTGGTGGATGAGGGGTAATGGTGGTTTCGACGGAGGGGTGATAGTGGTAGAGGGATAATAGTGGCGGAAGGATAACGGTGGCGGCGGAGCAGCAGTGGCTGTGTTATGGAGAAGAAGAAGAACATGGGGTATTTTTGTCTTTACAGTCTTAGTATTAAGGCTAGGATTATATTAGTCTTTTTAGTTATGGTCAATGCCAAAAAATGCCAAGTCAATATCGGAATAGTGTCAAAAGGTTATATCAGCACTTCTGATACAAAATATAGAATTATAATAACACTTTCTAACTTCACATGGTCAAATTGTCACTTACGTATGATCATATATGTATTTTACCCAAATAAAATTGACACGATAATATGACAGCTGAATTTTGATGAACCATCACCCAAATCTTCATCTCCTCCATGAAAATGATTGATACTATCTCTTAAATATGACAATGAAACTAGCGTGTTACAGGATGAAATAAAGTTACACCAATGATTTATGCTCCATCTGTCTCATCTCAAATTTTATGAAATTTTTTTTTACGGTTATTAAAAAACATGTTTGGTCGTTAATATGTTTAACTACGTATAATTACGGCATATAAAAGATTACTTTTGGAAAACTACTTGTTACGACGAATCCAACCATATCACATATGATAATATTATTATTGATTATATACATATTCAAATATTTGGTCAAAGTTAGACAGTGAAAAGTGACATAAAGTGAAGTAAGAAGTTTGAGCTGGAACAAAGGGAGTACGTATCATGGCGAATGTAGAGTGTGCTACTCCTTCTGTCCAGCTAGAGTGTGCTACTCCTTCTGTCCCATTTGACTTTGCAGTTTTACTTTTTTGACACTATTCTCTATCAAAATTTAACACCATATTTGAATAAGTACATGAATAATAATGTTATCGTACATGATACTGTTTGATTCGTTGTAACATTCTTAATATCAACTTTTTATTTATCATTATTATACACAGATAAACATATTAACGGGCAAACATGTTTGTTGAACAACGTAACAATGATGAGGGTGCAAATTCAGGAGTAACCGATGGAGCATAATAACACCATTTTGTTAGCTCCCCAAACGAATCTCAATCATATTGCATCCACGCTCAACAATGGTTGGAAACACATAGCACTAAATCCCAGGAAGAGCAACATACACACAGCTGAATCTCATCAGTTACAGCTGAATCTCGTCAGTTACAGCTAATCATCGATCCATCTTATAAAGCAATGCCACAGTGACACAAGTATTCTCCTAGAATGGCTACCTTCAACAATCTAATGCTATCACAGAGCATATGAAACACACAGCGATCCTCATGAGCAACATTCAGACTGGGCAGAACAATGCGACCCTCGAAACACAGCTAAAAGGGGAGCGTTTGAGGCTTACAGCTACAGATACCATCACTAGAACACAAACACAAACACAAACACGTGCTATATGCTAATTGCTATATGGTGTTCTATTACGTAGTCAGGTACAGATGGGGCAGAGAACGAGGCCATTCTCGTTACACTCAGGGCATCTAACCACCATCTCCGACTTCACCACCACCTTACAGCTCCCATTGCAGTGTGAGCACGGCAGAAACCTAGCGCCGCCGCACCCCTCGCACACATGCCCCGCTCTCAACCTCGGCAGCCCCGAAAGCAAACTCCTCAGCCCTTCATTCTCCCCCGCCTCTTCAGCGATCCTCATAACCTCCTCCACCCCGCCAATGTACCTCCCCCTCACGAACACTCTCGGAGGAACCGCTTCTTTCTCCTCCTTCCCCTTCAACAGCTCCCGGAGCTCCTCCCTGAAGCCCCTGTCCATCGAAATGTCCCTCTCGCAAATCGAAACCCCCATCCCCTCAATCGCCGCCCTCACCGCATTGCAAGCCTCGAACGTCTTCCGGATGCCCCTCAATGTGGTGGTGTACACCACCACCCTGTTCTCCCCATTTGGGGGGCACAGCTTTTCAAACCCCTCCGGAGCCGGGAATGACTGGTTCTCCTTGCCGGGTTTTGGGGGAGGCGGAGGAGCGGAGGAATCGAGGCCGGCCATGAGCTCCCAGGAGTTGATGATCTCGGGCTTCAGTGGCCGGAGATCTGAGGATGAGAGTGAGGCCAGGGTGAAGCGAGGAGGCGGAGTGGGGGCCACGGTGGAGGGCGGCGAATCGAGAGTGAGGAAGCCGTAGGTGGTGGATTTGAGGGAGACAATGTGGTGGCCGAAGGCGGCGGAGCTACCGCCCATCTGGGTGAAGTCGTCGTCGTGGGAGAGCAGAGCTGATGAAACGCACCCCATTTTCCGGCGGATTTGAAATTTGAAATTTTGAGTGTCCGGCAACTGTGTGAGAAGTCTGAAGGGCAGATTTAGATATTGGTACTGAATTAATGAGGGGGGAAAGTAGAGATGGGGACAAGTTGTGGGGGTAATTAATTCAAATCATTTGAATACGATGAAAGCAATCTTTTTTGGGAGATTTTTTACTTTTAAGTTTAAACTTTCAATTATTTTATTTTTTTGAACCAGAACTTTCAATTTTCAAATCCATCGGATCAACGTGCTCTGTTTTTGTGTGCTATCCGCAGCGCAAGTTTTGGCGCTCAAACTCACCCTTCAATTCCTTTTTTTATCTTTTAAATACTCACTTTTTACTCAATGCATCTGTTTCCGGGGGAGAACTGAAAAATAATTCCCAAGTACTCCCTCCTTTTTTTTTAATTGGCACACTTACTAAAAGTGGTATTTTTTTAATTGGCAGTTGCTATTTTGGGCAAGTTTAAGGTTTTTACATCCACTCATTTTACTTTCTCTTCTTTCAATTTAATTTCATCCACTCATTTAGCATCTCCTCAATTCTAACACCAAAAGCGAGGTGCCAATAAAAAAAAAACGGAGGGAGTACTTTTGTCAACCTCATGCACAAATCACAATGATACTACAATACTCCTTCCTTGGGTTCACTGACATTAACTCACGTACTTTCGACACTTGAATTAAAAAAATATAGAATTAGTGGTGAAGAATATACTAAAAAAGTAAAAAGTAAATTAAATGGATGAAAATAATTTATAATTTGCCAAATAAAAAAAGAGTCAGTGCTAAAAAACCATACAAAAAAAAAGCAAGTCAATATTAGTGAATCGGAGAGATTACTGCTCCGGAAAAAGTCAGTTGAACAAAGTGTACAATTTTGGTTAAATCAATTGAAAGTTACAGTATATGTGCTCAATATTTATTTAAAATCATTGGCTTCATTCATTGTTTACCAACGTACTATATTTTAAATGCTTCCTATTCTCTTGATCTTATCTGAACTGATCTAATCTAATCTAATTTAAATTGAACTGAATTAATTTGTGAATTGAACTAAATTAAAATGAGTGTGTTGAAAAATACTAATATATGACTAAATTAAGTTCAATTTCATCAAATTAAATTTACGTTGAACTGAACCAATTTGAACAAAACTTAAATACAGGTAAACTCCAGAGAACAATACCATTTTTATTTGTCGTGTTACTCTCACACATGACATGTCTTTTACTTTTCGTGCTTCAGTTTGAGTTAATTGTCATGCCACTCTCACACGTGATATGTCATTTAATTTTCGTTGCTCCAATTCGAGTCACTACACTCATAGCCAGCCAGCAACGCCTCGCAACGTACCACATTGGTTCTTTGATTCTAATGCAACTAATTATGCTATTTATGACTTCAATAGATTATCACTTAAATTCAACTAGAATGAGAAAACTTGCAAGTTGACAATGATATGTGTCTTTTTAGTGGACTCCTTCTCATTAATGTGATAATTGTGTCTTACGCAGAGTGAGATGAATCTCCCACGTGCTCTAAGAGTATGCTCCATACCATATGGTGCATTTGAAAACTTTAGGACCATAAGAATGCAAACCAAGGGGAAAGGGGGAATCGAACACTGGTTGCACCTGACCGAACGCAGTGCTCTGGCACTTGGGCAAAACCAAGTGATTATATGTCTCTTTTTATTATAATTTGGACAATAACATATTTCTATGTTTGATATTTTCATAAATAAATTTTATTACTCATACGAGTTACACAAATAACAAATATAAGAAATTATCTCACACATAACTACCATACTTATAGTGAAGAATTCTTAGGCCATACAACTTTAGGGGAGCATATGGTAGAAGTTGCCCCTTGCCAGAGACTTTTCACTCTCCTTTGTTGAAAACAACTGTTAACAAGTGGGATTTATCTACGATGGACTACCTCGATTTCAAAGTCTTTGTTGTAATTTTTCAAGGTAGATCATGAATCTAGTTTAGAAACCATTTTATTGAAAGGCATTGAAGACATTTTCGGAAGGGGGAATCTGTTTCTGAATATCTTGAATTTCATCAAGGTTATACAATATTATAGGAAGAACAGAGACATTTTTTGGTTTGAACTTTAGACCCCAGCACTGAAAAAGCACCACCACTTAGAAGGGTCGAGAATCAAACAGCAGTTTAACATTCATGGAAGACCTTAATTGTTAGAGTAGAATCGAACATGGGGCAGATAAGAGGAGTCTGTTCTTTAGCCTGCTCGGGAGAACCGATCACCCTGAGTTTAACGTTTAGACCCCAGCCTCCGTAGGGCACTCCATAGTCAGATGGCTGAGAATATTTCTCAATCTTACACTAATTAGAAGGTTTCACTCGTTCGAGGTAGAAGCAGATTTAGAATGTCTAAAATATTTCTTTGTTTTTATACTTATTAGAGGGCCTTATCTGTTCGAGACAGAAGCAGATTGAGATTGGTCACGAGAATATATTCTTCCGTCCACGTGGAAAACTTTATTTTTCACATTTTCTGATGTATTTACCCCAAGCATAATAGGGATTTGGAATTGGACCATTTTACCCAAACATAAAAGAGTTTATATTATGGGAGTAAAAAAGCAATAACGAAGAGTTGATAACTATTTTAATTGTGCAATCTCATAGAACATCATAACACATCTATATTATTTACCATACTCATCTTAATATAAAAAAAAATCTCAAGACATAATAGTTATCTGAAAATTTGTTTGATTACAAATTGAGACGTACTCCTAGCGATATAAAACAAAACAAAAACATATTTAGTCTAAACCTAGCGATATATATTTTTACCTATTTAATAATTACAAATAAAAAAAATGAATAAGATTCAATAAAATCCCAAGCAATGAAAATTGAAGCTACATTTTGTAGTCCGTCTATTGAAATACGGTCTTTTCATAAATTATAGAAAAATTAAAATTTAAAGTACAAACTAAAAGAAATGAAGATAAAATTTTTGAGTTACATAAATTAAGTTATAAAATTTATAACCATTACACGTGCATAATAAATTTTTAATATTTTAATTAAAATTTTTAATTTTTATTATTCTAATTAAACCTAATATTTTTAGGCAAATTCTTGGGAAAGACTGTCTTTCCATAGGCTTATAGAACGACGGGGTTTAATTTGAATAATAAAAGGTAAAAGGTGTTAGTTGCAACATTAAAAATTTAGTATGCAACATGTAGTAGTTATAAAATTTATAACCCGGTTCATGCAACCCAAAAATTTTATCTTCATTTCTTCTCATTTTTACTTTAAACCTTGGTCTTTCCATGACTTATGGAAATAACATCTTTCAAGAGACGCACTCTAAGTTGGCAAAGTCTTGGGAAAGACGGTATTTCCATAAGTTTATGGAAAGACGGAGTTTAATTTGAATAATAAAAGGTAAAAGGTCTTAGTTGCAACATTAAAAATTTAGTATGCAACATATAGTTGTTATAAAATTTATAACCCGGTTCGTGCAATCCGAAAATTTTATCTTAATCTCTAATTTACACTTTTGGTTTTTCCATGACTTATGGAAAATCGTCTTTCAAGAGACACACTCATATGTTTATAAATTTATAAAAAGACGGTATTTCCAAATACTTGCGTTTATAATCCTACTCCAGTACTGTATTTCTTTTTGTTGGAGTAATATATTTAGTCCGAAATAGAAATAATCAGCGACGGAACAAAATGGCCCCTCCCGAACTCCGACGATGCCACAAGCGCCGGCCAATTTCCGACCAGCAGAAGCGGAGAGACCTTTCCCTTATCCGGCAGTCCCAGAGCCGCCAAGACGCCCAGGAGAGAGCCCGTTGTGTAGCCTCTACTGTACTCTCTATTCAGAGCGAACCAGAATCAATTTCTACCGATATCGATATCATTGAAGTTGATGAGCCCCAAGTCTCCACAGCCGGTTATGACGTACGTCAAGCTTCCAAACTCAGAGGCCCCGACTTCCGCCGCTGGTTCGCCAAGCAGCTCATGCTTCCCGAGTGGATGGTCGATATTCCTCCCAATTTAAACACTGACTGGTATGCCCTATTTCGAATATTCTACTCAGTTTTTTGCTGAAATTTCAACAGCCGGATGTTCTGAGTGTCTGAAGGTAGTAGTACCGTATTGTTTTTAAGATGATCATGCGGGAGAGCTGTTCAAGTTTGATCAATTTGCTTAATAATTGAATGTGCAAAAACCTTGGCAACTCACTGTTGGATCATGTTTTCTCGAAGGTCCGTGTTTGCGAGACCAGCGGGGAAGCGATGTTTTGTGGTGTCTTCAAATGGAACTACAGTTAGTAAGCTACGGAGTGGTCATCCCTTGCACTGTTTTCCTTCTGCACTACCTAGTGGTGCCCGAAATAACAATAGATCCGCTAATTCCTATTCTATACTCGACTGCATATTCCACGAGGTACTTTGACTGTCTCTTTACTTGTCATTGGAAGTCAAGCACATGAGCTGAATCTGATGGTGCATTTTTCATGTGACTTTGCAGCCTGATCAAACATACTATGCAATTGACATGGTTTGTTGGGCAGGAATATCTTTCTACGAGTGCACTTTCGAGTTTAGATATTTCTGGTTGACAAGTAAGCTGGTTGAGGTTGGAGCTTGTGGTGCTCCGTCCACTTACCACCGGTTCAGATTCAGTACCGTCCCTGTCTATGATTGTGATCAGGATGGTCTGCAAACAGCTTACACTGTGGCCACGCCATATGCCAAAGATGGACTTCTTTTCTTCAACAAGTAATATTCTTCTTCTACGCTTGTTCCCTTCTCTATGCCTGCATATATGTTGTTCTCTTGGCTTAGTTCAACTCTATTAGGATTAACTATGGAGTTCTTGAGATATCGAATGTAATGGGTGCTTGTAAATAATTATTATACATTCACTTGGATTTTCCTCTAGGCATGCCCACTATCAGACAGGAAATACACCACTAGCTTTAGTCTGGAAGGATGAAAATTGTAGCCAGTATGTCATTGATACGGATAGCAAAGGGCAAACACCAAACCAGCAGCAGGTTCATCTCAATTTTCTCTTTTTCGTAGCCATTTTGGTTTAAGATATGATAATCAATTTGCTTTGCCTAGCCCTCTTTAATGTATGTAGGAAGAAGCATTTGAGGGCGGGGGTGGGGGTGGGGGTGGGGGTTACTAATCATAGAGGTTTGATATTAGTGGCATTTGTTTAGCATGCATCCATATGTGATTGAAGTGGCTTAATGCTGCACTTTCATTTGGAAATGTTGATGGTGTAAAGAGCTTTTGTCTTTTAATCTTTAATTTACATGTTTGCTTGATCATTTTCCTTTTATGCTTTATGCTCTTATAACATTTTGGTGTTTGATCTTTTTGTCTTGAATCCTTAGGTAGTTTTGGAGCTGCTAGCTGATGGGAGTCTTGCTACATCAGATGATCCTTCTGTTAGTTTTGGGTGCATGAATGGTGATTTCATCCATAAGGTATGACTTCAGTCATTTGATGAATTAGGTGAACTTTCAACATAATGATGCTAGGAAGTTTAGTTTTTCCAAATAGGCTTCATTGATACTTCAGTTGTATCTCTTACATATAAAATTATATAAGCAAGGCCTAAGTAAATCCCCCTCTTAAAGGCAATGAAGTCGTTAAGCCATGTACTCATATTGCTAATGGTGGTTAACATATATCTTCATCCTCTTCATGTCAAGCAAATCTTAGTTCAATCTATACATCATGCATTTTTATGAGCTACTTTTGTCACATCCTGTAAAAAACAATGATTTGTTGTCCTTACAATTTGTTTTGTCATGCTGAACAATGTTTTGATTATCAGGAAAAACTTCAAGCGGGAAATCTATTACGATTTTCCATTAGCGATGGGGGATTAAGTTTTACTGATGGAAAATTAGAGAGAGCAGATTTGCAATATCTTGGCCAAGTCCCTCGTGCACGTAGTGTTGCAGATAGTTTCTCAAAGGTTGGTAGTTTGATTTTGATATCTCAAAGTTGATGGTATGTATTGAATTTCTCAACAAAGAAACCAGTATGTCTCTAAGTGCACACTTTGTTCCAACCTTGCAGATTATGTTCCAGTACCTTGTTCGGCATTCGCCCTTGAAGATAGAACACATAGTTGCATCTATTAGCTCGTTAACTGATGGTGAAACGGCTACTACTGATGTGGAAATGGCAGGTTGAGTTACGAGCTATTTGTTACAATCTATCTAGTTTCTTGAGATCCCTGCACCATTTTTATTTATTTTTGGTTTAGGGACGATATATGATTCTGAGAAACTGAAGTGTCCAGTTGCTACGGTTTTCTCAGTAGAATATTGTAGCAGGTATCAGAGGGAGATGTATATAACGATTGTAAAACACTTCTTGTCCTGTGTTTTGAATGTTTTTGTTCCACATTCAATCTTATGCTACTGCAACTATTGAAATATTTCTTCCCATTAAGTATAAAGAATAAGGAGAATCCTCTCTTGCTATCCATGAATACTCAACCAAACAAGAAATACTTTTTTGATCAAAATATGTGGAATATCTCCTATCTGCAACCATTCACATAGTAAGTTCAAGTTGCCAAAGTAGTAGGTTCGCAACCATCAGGAACGCATGCCAACACATCCTTGTAATCCCTCGATATAGTAAAAGAATCGTAAACCTCTCCATTGCTACTTTTCTTGTACTCGAATAGAAGAGACGAGTGGTTAAATGCAGTGAGTTTCACGAAACCAAAATCATAATCCTTGTACAGACTCCAGGTGGTGTTCACAGAGCTGAACTCGGATAAATGCGATCCAGCACCTCCAGCAACTACGTGAATAGTCCCGTTCACCAACCCCGAGTAATGTGATCTCTCCGAGTTAACACAGTGATTCTGCATAATCAGTAAATGCAAAATCAATCGGGATCAAGAGCCAGGATTTGCTTCAGTCCGGGGACTGTGAGACAACTAAAATACCTGATATATAGGGCAAGTTCTTTCATAGTTATGGACATGTCCATAGAATGCAATGTCCACCTTGTACTTTTGCCAAAGCTTCTGCAAGCTTTCCCTTCCCATAGGCTCTTCAAACGAGCCATCCAAACCATAATATTTATCCGAAGAATACCCCAGGACTCGATGAGCAGCAAAAATGAGCCAAGGTTGCTTTTGTCTGTCTACTGATGCGAGGCATTTCTCAATGAACCTATACTGTTCAGTACCCTCTCTCCAATCATGCTCAGTGTCTGCTATGCAAAATCGAAACATTCCATAATCTGTCGAGTACCTGCGTGAAGACATCAATAGGTGCATTGTGGGCAAAACTTAATGGATTCACGCTTTAGTTTCTGAAATTCAACAATGTTTTACCAAAACTTCTCTCTATTTTCAGCGGGAACATAGAACATGTTCTGAGCTAGCACACCACATTCTCCTCCAGAATCCATGCCACCGTAGAATGATCCTGAATCAGGCCAATCGCGCTCGTGATTGCCACTGTTGCCACACAATCACAAGTCTCTGAACACTAATTCTTGGATGATAACATTACAAATAGGTACATATCAAATCATCATACCTTGCTATCATATAAGGTACTCTCGATGCTATTGGTTCTACTTGTGCGGTGAATTGGTCCCACTGTGATATATATCCATTTGCATATGTGATGTCTCCAATGTGAAAAACGATGTCAAAATTATCGAGATCCTTAATCACTTGGTCAGTTGTATTAAGTGCACCTGGCTGATAATTGCTGTACTCATTTGACCCATCTCGCTCTCCCTGAAAGACATTAATCTCGGATGTCACTCCTTTAGATGTAGAAAAGCATGTATCCAAATCTAAAAACTTGTATTATTAAATATTTATGCACCATCTTGGTTGTGGATTCTTGTATCAGATATAGAAGTTTATGATAGCACATTTACCTTCCCCATATCACCAAATACTATGACACGCTGCAACGAATCCTGTCCTGGATAGGGGGATGACTTGAAAGAGTATTTCTTGCTCCAAACATATGAATTGTTGGATAACATGTGTCCTATCTGGTAAGAATACCTGAAATATAATGATTCGAAGATCATCGAAAGGTACACTCTTAAGTTGGACAGAAACAGTGCTTGAAGAAAACCAACCTGGTGTTTGGCCAGAGATCCTTTAGGAAAGCTGTATGTATGAATCCAGGGTGACGCCAGCCAACAGTTCTAGCCGGTGAACCTAAAAGCCATATGAAAGAATTCATTATTTAAACAATAATCTTTCGATTTTCAGTCAGAACTAGCTCCAAATCATAAACTTGGGAGAAGATTACTTCCCGGTAAGATTGATCCAATGCTAATAGTTTTGGTAAGACAAAAGTTAATGTATGATCTTTAACACGTACTTTATGGTAAACAGAACCAACATCCAATTCAGTACATTTCAAACTAGATAGAAGATGCTATCTGAGTACTTACAAAACCAAATGGTAAGCAAAGCTTTTAAATCTGTATTGCATTCATACATTTTTATTTTTTTTATCCATGATATTGCATTCATACATGGATGCCTGTTTTAACCAACTCATATTGCAGATGAAATAATATTTCCCAAAACCACTGAGGATTGTGTCAAAAGAATCCAGAAAATGTCAATGTTCCTTCATATTAAAATTTGATGTTAGCAAGAAGAACCAACTCTAGTTTCTTACCGCACATGCTATTTTGTTCGAACGTGAGTGTCCCTGCGGGTGACAGCCTTGTTTGCTGGCCCAGAATTCCCCATTTAACCAGAGGAACAGCTTCATCTATGTTATATCCACTTGTCCAGGTGATCGTCATCTACCAACATAGAGAAATGATTGGAGTTTTAGATCTTGAAATCACACGGTCAAGAAGAAGTAATGCATACAAGGTGAACAAACCAAGCTACAAGACAGATAAATCAACACAGAAATTAATGGCATCCCAGATAAATGGGAAATTAAGGAGCAAAAATAAGAAAAGACAAGCACTTTACTTCATTCCAAGACTTTCCCTGAGCAAGGCGGGGATAGACGGGAGCTTTAGGATTCACAAAAGTAATGTGATCCGATACTGCCAATAGCTTTGGCTGCAGCAGATTGAAAAGCCATTAGTTCAATATGAGGCATGGTTAACAGGATTGGAACCTTGGAATGAATATATGAATGGACAACAAAAGAATGAACATAAATTTAAAATTACATTTGACAAGCCGCCTGAAAACAATGCGAAGGAGAAATCTGCTCTCTGGTTGATCAGGAGGAACTTGATTGAAGTTTTGCCTGTCTTTGCATATTTTGAACCCGAGAAGTTTGCGAATTGATACTGCACCAGCCATGAATAACACTTTTAGAAGTCTCTCTGAATAAATCATTAGTGATATGAATTTAAAAAAAATGCAGGTTCACCTTAATCGGTGATGTGCAAATGTATGGCGGTTGCTCCTTCCTGTTCTCCTCATCGTGACATTTTGATTCGCTGAAATGAGATAAACACCATACCGATCAGTAATCAGGTTTCAACCAAGTATCAAGAAATGCAAATTAAAGGTGGACTCTAACTTGAACTTTGCCGGAGAGAATACTCCAATCCAATCATCGTTAGAGGGCTCAGAATGTTGAAGATCAATGGACACCCATTCGGTATCCTCGCCCTAACATCGGAATCCAAAAGGTTAACTTAAAGAGGATGCAGAACTGATTAAGAAAACAGAAAAGAACCAAAGGAAGCAACTTGATTGATCAGTGGTTACCTTGAGGCCGAGAACAGGAGGAGAAGCTTGAATGGAGGCAGAAGGAGAGAGAGCAAAAGTTGTTTTGTGAATTGCAATCTTGGACAATGGCTGTATCCCCAGATGGGCTGCTGCAGAGCTCAACAACAACAACGTCAACCAAACAAAAACCTCAAACTCCATAATTCCAATCAAGAACTGGACTGAGATTTTTTAGTTATTTGGTTGACTGGAGCCAATGATTATGGTGATGTCAAATGTCATCCGCGTTGACTTCTTCGTACGGAGGAGCAGTTAAAGCTCTTTGTTTATTGGGAGATCAATTTCAAAACAAGCGAACTACTGTAGCTTGACTTGTAAGTGTATAAAAAGATCCCTTCCAAGCTGCCGAATTTGGGATATTCTCCAAATTAATCAACGCCACAGTATTTGGTTTGCCGGCGCAATCATCACTAGAAATGGGCCTTTTTTACCATTACGGGCTTTGTCCAGCCCATTCTGAAGATGGTTTTGTTTATTTTATGCTCCAGTAAGCTGGTTGTTGAGTCCATGAATCTTATGAAAACACAAAGGCATTATTATAGTGAATTGCTATATCACTCCCTGTATTTTATTTGATTACGCCCTGTATTTATATTATGTAATATTCAATATATATTTTTAATTTATTTTAAATAATTTAAATTAATTAATATTAAATAAAATTTATTATTAATTTAATTAAACCTGCTCGCCGCCGCCGCCTCCTCCGTGCGCCACTTTCTTCTTCGTGCGGCTCTGCCGCCTCCTCCTCCGTGCGACACCACCTTCTCCCCTTCTCTCCTTCTTCTTCTTCTTCTCCTCCTCTCCCGCTCTCCTTCTCCTTCTCCTCCCGTTCTCCTCCTCCCGCTCTCCTTCTCCTTCTCCTTCTCCTCCCGTTCTCCTCCTCCCGCTCTCCTTCTCCTTCTCCTCCCGCTCTCCTACTCCTTCTCATCCCGTTCTCCTCATCCGGTTCTCTGCCCCAATTTCACTGACCCGATTCTCCGCCTGACCCGATCCGCGCTCCGCCACTTCCCGCTTCTCTACTGCCGCTTCAGGAGCCTTTCTCCTCTCCCACTTCTCGGCCATTATCCTCTCGACGGGGCTAGGGTTTCGCTCGACGGGGACGAAGGAGAAGGAGCTCGGCGGGGCTAGGGTTTCGCTCGATGGAGAAGAAGGAGAAGGAGGACGGCGGTGCTAGGGTTTTGCTCGACAGGGACGAAGGAGGAGGGATGGCGGGGCTAGGGTTTTGCTCGACAGGGTGAAGGAGAAGGAGGGACGGCGGCGGGGCTAGGGTTTTGCTGCGGACGAGGGACGACGGAGGAGGCACGATAGTGGCGGTGGCGAGACCGCCGGAGAAGACGAAGAAGAAGAGAAGAAGGTGGTGGCGCACGGCAGCGGCGGTGGTGGCGCACTGCGTCAGCGGCGGCGGTGGTTTTTTTTTGTTTTTGATTTTTGTTTTATTTTGAAAATGTAATATTAGTATTATACGTGTATATACATATTAGGGCGTAAACTAGTAAAATACAGGGCGTGATATAGTAATACCCTTATTATAAGGTGAGACTTGTATGCACACATTCTGTATGTGAAAAACTAACGAATATCACAAGACAAGAGCTACGTGATGTTCCAATTTGCGGAATGATACAATTTTTTATTTTTTTTTGGAAACAAATAGTCGGAGTTTATATTATCATCAACATGTTTTGGTGTACACAACCTCCACTTATTACATGACGAGCTAAATTGTGAGCATTCATTACAATCGATATTGAGACCTTCATTATATGGATTTTAGGAAAGACCATTCCTAACATTATAATATTTCTAATTAGTTCCTGTAATCCCGGTGGTACGTTTGGAAATTTGTTAATGTGGTTCAGAGCCATCTCACAGTCCGTCCGTAGACAGATATGTGTTGTACCTCGGGTCCTTGCATCCGCCATTGCTTCGTGGATTGCGGTAAGTTCAGCTTGGACTCCAGATAGAACTTAGATGTTGCTCGCCCCATTCCACAAGTTTCCCCCATCCTGTCCTGTCGCCCACCAAGCAGTTGCTGCCTTCCCGTCCTGAGCTCTGAATGTTGCGTCTGTGTCAATGTGCGTCCAACTGGTATAAACTGGGTCTAGGTGATTTCCCTGTGAGAACCATAGTAACTGAATCTCACCAACTATCGTCTTTTTTGGCTAACTGGCTTGTAATGAACATGTCGCTTGTTCCAAGAGTAATTGATTGGAATTGGGATCCTCCATAGGCCTTGTATCCTTGTTTATCCCTTCTGCCTGCAAATCATTGGTAATATCTTGGGCCATATCAACCCTTATTTCATGTTGTTCAATTGTTTCTTTGTTTCTGACGCACCAGATTGCTAATATAGCGATGCATGTGAGGTTGGTGTCTTTGACCTCTGGTGCTATCTTGACCCAGGTTATCAGCCATGCTTTAAGGTGAGTTGGATTCCCCTGCTGAAAATCAAAACCCAATCTTGATAATCGCCAGATTCTTCTTGAGAATTCACATTCGAGTATCATATGCATTGGTGTTTCCTTTTCAGAGTGACATATTTGGCAGATAGACGAGACCTCCATATTCTTTTTTCTCAGGGTAGGTCCTGTTGCTGCCGCATTATGAGCGAGTCTCCAAACCAGAAATTTTACTTTCTCTGGGACTGTAGAGTTCCATAACCTCTTCCAAAGATGTTGATCTGGTTCCTTATTTCCAACAGGTGTTGAAGCCGAAGGTTTACGTCTAGCTCTTGAATTCCATGACTCATGATAACCACTTTTGACTGTATACTTTCCAAGCCACTCTTTATCCCAATATTGGAAATCCTTTTGTCCGAAAGGTTGAACAAATAAATGAATCCCTGTGATCTCGTTAACTATGTCTTGGTTGAAGAATAGTCGAAGTAATGGCAAACGCTATTGTTTGGCATTATCAATGAGATCTCTCACCTTGAAACCAATTTGTGGTAACAGTTGCCTGTCGTACCTTATAGGATTAGTGCGGTTTGGGATCCACTCGTCCTGGATATTTATGTCTTGTCCATTGATCACCTGCCATTTGAGACATGTCTTGAGTAGGTCTCTACCCCCATATGATTCTCCTCCATCCCCACGTTGCGCCTTGCTTAAGTTTGACCGTTTGGAAGTCTTCGTTCCTGCAGTATTTACTTAGGAATAACTTAGAGAAAAAAGATTGCTTGTCACTGACTAGCTTCCACGCTAGCTTTCCTAATAGAGCTTGGTTCATCTGCTCTGTGGATCGCATCCCCAGTCCTCCTTGCAGTTTTGATTGGCAGATTGATTCCCAGGATTTCCAATGTATCCCCTTCCCATCAATATCCCCTGCCCGAATGAATCTGGCTAGGTGGCTATCAATTTTCTTTGCGACGGTTGATGGTATTCGGAATGTACTGAGTGTGTATTGGGTTATTGATGCTAATACGTGTTTGCTGAGAGTGACTTTTCCTATAACGGACATATCCCCTGTCTTCCATATCAAAGTCTTAGCTTTAACTCTCTGAATGAGCTTGTTGAACAATCTAACTTTTGGCCCTGCAAAATTGAAATCTTTTACTCTATACCATACCATTTAATTGTACTTCCTAAAATGTGACACCATATCTTAAATAGAGTTATATTCATCTGGAATGCCAATGTGCTAACAATTTAGTATTCATAACACTTTGTATTGGGAGGATTTGTGGGTGGCCTACTGCATTCACATCATTATTATTTTTTCAGGGCCGGCCTAAGATCAGTGTGGGTTGTGCGCCTGTCCTAGGCCCAAAATTTTGGGGGCAAAAAAAAGTTTAGTTGCCCCTTATATGTGTGTAATGACTCATGGAACCAATTTTTTTTTTGCTGTTTGTAACCTATAAATAGCCACGTTTTATTCTTTTCTAGTTTAAAATTTGGGTCCGCTTAATGTTTCTACTCTCAATAAATTAATTCTTTTTTAGTTTAAAATTTGGGCCTGCTTCATGCTCTACTCTACGATAAATTTAATTGTGTGGGTCTTAGCATATCCGTTTCTTTTTGTCCATAAATTATAATTCATGCAATTGCGCATAATAAAATTTGATTTTTTAAATTTTGTATTTGTCTTTCATTTTCTAAATATAATTTTGATAAATAAGCATATTTAAAAGTATACAAGGTCTAATTTCTAAACCAAGCCTAATTTTATTTTCACTGTAAACATCCTTTTTTTCAGAAAACAGCCAAACCTTTATATTAATGATTGAATTGTCAAGAGTTATTCACACTTAACTAATCCTACTACAACGATATGAAATGAGATAAACACTTCACACAAAGAGACTAATATATTTTTTCTTTTCATATTTAATATGAATTACTCTTTTTTTTTCTCACTTTAATTATCTTGTTACACACAAATGATGAAATAAACTGCACATGTTTAGGCTTTATAAACAATAGAGTTTAAATGAAACTCTTTTATTTTTTTCATACTTATTTTATTTAAACCAAAACAACATAATTCCAACACTCTAGGTGAGAATGAATAAGTATTACGACCACTTGTATTAGGGATACAAAATTAAAACTGTACATACACTTTCTTTCTGGATTTCAATGAGAAAATTTTGTATGTTAGGAGATTAAGCATGCTAAGGCGATGGTCTAATAGTATTTAAACAAGTGTCAAAAAATAAGAAATTAAAAGTTACATTTAACTTCCCAATAAAATTAGAAACATGTGTTTTGTTACCTACATGGGACAATTGATTTGGGATTATTTTATTCCAACACTACGGATCCAGTTTTGGTTGGCTATGCAGATGCAGGTGACCAGTCAGATCCACACAAAGGGATATCTCAAACTGGGTATGTGTTTACTTGCGGAGGGACTGCGATTTCTTGGCGTTCACAGAAACAAACACTCACCACAACATCATCAAAACATGCTGAGATTATCGCATTGCACGAAGCAAGTCGAGAGTGTGTGGTTGAGATCCATGACGCGACATATCGGAACCACACGTGGTCTCCTATCAAATGATAATCCCATCATACTCTATGAAGATAATGCCGCGTGTGTTAATCAAATGAAGGAAGGGTACAACAAAAGCGACAGAAGAAAGCACATTCCTTCGAAATTCTTTTCATTTACTCAAGAGCTGGAAGAGAGTAATATTATCAGCATCCAATATATCTGTTCTTGTGAAAACTCAGCAGATCTCCTCACAAAGGCTCTCCCCACTTCAGTGTTCAGGAGGCATGTTCATGACATCGGAATGTGAAAACTACGAAATTTATGAAGAAATCACCAATGCCAACATTTGGAGAGCTATACGTGGCTGTACTCTTTTCCTCTAACTGTGGTTTTTATCCCACTGGGTTTTTTCAAGTAAGGTTTTTAATGAGGCAGCATGAACACGTAATTATTGAAATGTGAATCCCAGGGTCAGGGGGAGTGTTAGGAATAATGAAATGCTCATTAGCAATAAGCTAAATTTGTGATAATTAATTATATCACTATTTATTTACCAAAGGGAAATACTATGTCATTGCCGCTAAATTCTACTATAAGTACCCCTTAGAGGATGAAGAAAAATGCACAAGAAAAATGCACGTCTCATTCTCTCATTTCTCACTTCTTCCCATCTTATCTTCTTCCCCATCTTATCTTCTTCTCCATTCTCTCCTCCTTACTTCTCACATCAAGCCCTTTACTAATTTCTCAATAAATTAGTGCAAAAAAAAAATCGCAACATACAATATGTACTTTGAGAAGAGGGTGTGATCGCAGAAAAACAGAGTAGCCTAAAAACACTATTATCCCAAGGTAGAGAGAACATGATTGCATGCTTGTACCAGTAGTATACAGGTAAATAATAAAGAGGGAATGAAAGGGGTTTGACCAGTCAAGGTGAAAAAATAAATGAAAAAATATGAGTGTGCTGTCTCCGCAGTGGACACTTTCACGCTCCTTTGCACTTACCAAAAAGACTGGATTGGCTTTTGCTCCGTTTTTTTATTCACCTTGTTTTTAGAGTCTCCCTGCCTCTGCTCTCCCTCGTGGTCTCCCAGGTGCGGCCCACCACTCTGGGGGAAACCAGTAGCAGAGCATCTCATATTTGAACACAGACAAACCTTAACTAACCTGTTTCATGCAACAAACATATGCACCACACATGGCCCTCCCCTCCCCTCTATTCTCTTAAAAGCTGTTATTATAGGGATTGGTACTTGATGCAAATTAGAATGCAGGAAGGAAATTAAGTGAAAACAATGGAAGAAGTAATGACTAAGAGAGCGTCGCCTAAGAAATGGTGACAGACCGACTAAAACAGAAAATTAGATGGGGTCACAGGTTTGCTAGGTCATGTTATGTTTCAACTTAGTTTACTCGAATTCAGTTGAGTGGGAAGAACCATACTTTAAAGGCACGTGAGGGCACGAGGATTGGTGCAGTGATAGATGACATAAATAATTCAGAAACCCACTCATTCATTCACTGCCCTAATAACAGTCACTCAATTTGGACTGTTGCCATTATTTACACAAAACAATGCGCTCTTGCTTACTGCCTCAAATTTAATTTTACCAATTTTTCTAGTCTTTACTAGCACGTACAGAGTACAGAGTACAGTTTACAAAATACTTATCTTTACTAACTATAACGCGTGGACTCTGCTAGCTCCCCTAGTTACCGATCCGCCTTAATCAGACTCCCTTTGATCTCGAACTCCGTCGACGCAGGATCTCCTCCTCCCGAGGAATTAAGGATCTCCTCCTCCCGAGGAATTAAGGTTTATTCTGAACTTAGTGCGGCAGTGCAGGTCAGGTTCCAAACTCTTTGCAACTTCTCGAAAGTCTCAAAAATTCGTGTGCAGATTTTTGCTCTATTAAATCCGTGAGTATGCAGCCGTGTTTGTCCCCAATTTATATCCACGAATCAGACTTGAATACTCATTGATTATCTCCACAATATTCCTATTCCAAATCTGATTCTTGAAGCATATCCAAATCCCATAAATAAAGGGATTTGCCTTATATCATTCTATCTCATATATTCGAATAAATCTTCTCCATATAAGTAGGGATTTTCCATAAACCAATTATGCTTCACACGCCTAATATATGTAGTAGTCAGATATACGAAATCCATTTATACCAAACTACTGTAATATTCGGACTTTGATTTCCATAAAACCTTGGCTGTACCAGCATGTTCCAACATGGTCAGAATTTCTGTTCAAAATTAATTCACACGAAATTACCAATAAAATATTTTCTTGCAAACCCTTGACTTTACACTGCCTAATCCCTCCACATTCATGCCATTTTAACCATATTTTACTGCTCTGTAATCTGTCTGCCAAGTTCATGGCAAGCAGCGTCTGACATTTCCACCATTATTTATGACATCATATCACACCACTGATTCGTTAACGTTACCATCGCATTTTTCTATTTCATGCTGCCAAACCAAGATAAGGACAGTCAAATTCGTCACTTTCTTTTCTCTTCTTTCTAAAAGCGCACGCTCCTAGATCAAATGAATCGCACTCACTAATCAGCCCCTGCTTCAATGGGAGGAAGCTCTTGGCTCACTGCCGTCAAACGAGCCTTCCGGTCTCCGACAAAGGATGCCCAGAAAAAGACCGCCCGGAGATCCCGGGAACAGAATGAGCAAGAACTGGACGAGGATGAAAAGGTAAGAATTTCTTCATACTCCAAAATGCCATCCCCTCTCATACTCCAACTTATTGCAGAAACGAGAAAAGAGAAGATGGCTATTCAGGAAGCATTCTTCAACAACGCCCACCAAATCCTCCGCCTCTCCGGTACCGTTCCATCCTCCGCCGCATGACCACCGCCACGCAATTGCGGTGGCGGCAGCAACCGCCGCCGCCGCGGAAGCCGCAGTGGCGACAGCGCAGGCGGCGGTGGAGATTATCCGCTTAACTCGGTCCTCCAATCCTAACATTATCAATCCCAGCTCAATCAAGCACAGCTACGCCGCCATTGTGATTCAGAAGGCCTTCAGAGGGTATCTGGCGAGGAGGGCTCTGGTTGCTCTCCGAGGAATCGTGAAGCTCCAAGCTCTGATAAGAGGACAGATTGTGAGAAAACAGGCGAAGATGACGCTGAGGTGCGTGCAGGCCATGCTCCGGCTTCAGACACGGATGCATCCGTCGCGGCTCTCCCAGGACGGCGGCAGCCGGAAATCCATGTTCGCAGAGAACAGCAACAGCTTGTGGGACTCAACCGTTCGGGAGAGAAGATCCATGGTACGAGAAACTACTTTTTCTTCGACTCGAAACACACTTCATTTACTGTCACTGATGCAATACGTAAAATGTCACAGTCCAGAGACAGGAGAGGGAGCAATTCTTCAATAGATTGGAACTGGAACGACTGTCCGAGGACGCTTCAGGAGCTGGAAGAATGCCTTCAGTCAAGAAAGGAAGCAGCAGCTCTCAGGAGGGAATCTTCATCTTCATCTTCTTTAGCTCAGAAGGTCTCTTCTTTAGCTCAACAATCTTCCATTTTCTTGTTTTTCCATGGTAACTGATGGTTTATTTGTATTTTACAGATATGGAATGCAGAGAATGAGATGAATGGAGAGAGAACAAACTGGCTGGAGCAATGGATGGAGACAAAGCAATGGAGAGATGAACACCACCAACAGCCAATGTACAGAGACAGCAAGAGAGTATCCACAGACAGAAGAGACTCTTTCGTGAAGACTGTAGAAATGGACACCATGAACAACAACAATAGTACCCCAAAGCGCAGAACTCACTCATCCGCCGCCACCTGTCCGTCTCCCGGCCGCAGCAGCTTCAAAGCGCCCTCAACCCCGTCGTCTAAGATGAGAACGCCGCCGCCGCCGAGCCATAGCTACTCTCACTCCGCCGCCAACACTCCGAGCTTACGGTCGGTGCAGCGTCTGAGCAGCAGCATCTCCCGGAATACTGCTCCGGCCGCCGTTCCCAACTACATGGCCGCCACCGAATCAGCCAGAGCCAGGATTCGTTCGCAGAGTGCGCCGAGACAGCGGCCGTCGACGCCGGAGAAGGATCGCGGCGGCGGTATGGCGAAGAAACGGCTGTCTTTCCCGGTGCCGCCGGCGGCGGCAAATGGGTACAGCCAGAGCTTGAGAAGCCCGAGCTTCAAGAGCGTTCAGGCAGGGTACGTCGGGATGGAGCAGCACTCCAACCAGTCTTGTTATACAGACAGCCTTGGCGGCGAGATTTCACCATGTTCAACCACGGAGCTAAGGTGGTGGTTGAGAACTTGAGCACCAACATCTGGCATTCTAACCTTGTACCAATAACAACAACTACCTAGATTCTTGATTACATAGATGCCAATGATTTGATTCACAATGTATTGTGTGGTTTTGCATTTTCATTTCAGACAAATCGAATCAAAAAGTGTGCTTTGCCAAGAATGATTACATTTCAAGCAATGAAACTCGGAAAACACACAAGAATATGAATCAGATGATACAAGTATCTGAATCAGTTGGTAATGAGATTACTGGATGGAATGAGATTGTGTTTAAGCAGTATCCTGAGCTGAGCCTTTTGACACTCTAACTTGGTGCCCAGATTCCTGCTTCTGTAACCTATGGCCCGAACCACCTTCGGAAACTCCACGAATCCTTTGATCCCTCTTTTGATGTGTGGATTTTCAGTCTCCGGAGAACCTCTTCTCTGAATCCAAGAGCAAGAAGAAGTGGGAACGTCGGAACCAGCTCCAACATTGCAAATTGCTTTGGTTTCATGATCTCCAGAGCCACAGGAATGCTGCCGCTGATGATGCTTAACGTGTGTTTTGGAGTTCAATTCCATTACTTGTAGCTCATGCAGCTTTTGTTCCAGCAAATGTTTTGCATCTGCAAGCTTCATCTGCACGCGTTCTTCCCTCAGAACCTCTGCAACTCGTAACATCTTTCTCTCCTCCTCCATGTCCTTGCGAACTCTATCCATTTCCACCTTCCCAAACGATATTTCTCTTGTAAGCTCTTCACACAGCGATTTCAATGACTCCTTCCCTCTCTCCACCTCCGAGAGCTCCTTGATCAGCTTCTTGTTCAAGGATTCCGCCTTCTTGCGCGCCTTGCGCTCCCTCTCCAGCACCGTCTTCAATTCCAGGATCTTGGTTCGCGCCAGCTCGAGCTCGGATTCCATGATGGGCTTGATGAAGGTCAGGTCCCAGAATGAGGCTGCAATCTTCCTCGTGGAGATGGGAAGATGGAGACGGTGAATTCTCTGGTTCTTCTGGTCTGGTGTTTGATGAGCTTGGTTCTGAATTGGACTGCTTGTATAGAAGGGATTCTCATACAGTTTCCAGGTGGGGAATGTAGGCTGAATGTTGGAGGGATTGTGTTCTGGGGTTTTGCTATTGATCATCATCATTACCATCTCTTCAAGTTTCGTTGCTTGCTTTCTCTATAAGGGATGTGTCTTTCTTTAGCCTTTTGCTTTTGAGTTGTGTGATTGAAGTATGTAGGGCCATTCTTTCTCACTGTCCAAACTTTCTTCTAAGATAGCAAAGATTAATGGATTGTAAGAGGGCAAAAGGAGATTCATCACATATTCACATGCAACCTCTCCCTGTATTATTACTACCAACCTGTGGTTTTAAGTCACTCTACATAAAGTTACTTCTTTCAAAATCACAAAAAAAGAAATTGGATATATCTAGATACGAATGGAACTGCATTTTCTTCATGTTTCTAGAGTCAACTTTCTTAAGTTAATGCAGTAATCAGATGTAGGAAAATATGCATTCAATGAGCCATTGAAATGGTAATGACAGTTGAGCTAACTGAGACAGACGTCCTATAAATGCCTCGTACTGTATCTTGTACCTGTAGCTTCGTTCCTATGTTATTGTAAGGGGGATCCAACAAGCTGTAGAATAATGTTAGCAGATTTCATAATCTTGTTTTCCAGCTCAGATTTGTGGTGCTGTGTCTCAAAAAAGGAAGAAAACTTTAGGCTAAAGGACCTGGATTCCAATGACCTCAATAACATGGTCAAGGGTCCCAAACCATCATCATCTTCACAACATTTCACATGCCATAGCTCTTCCTCCTAAGATCACTACTTTTCCTCATTGCCAAATTATTAGCTACCAATTATCACAATGGACATCTTATCAAGGCTTTTTTGGACTCAAAAGAGGCCAAACACGAGTCCAGTTGCTTGAATATGTGACTGCCCGGTACGAGTGCTCCTTCATCCGTATGGTTACCATCAATAAAATATTTGTACTCTAAACTTGACATGCCAATTACAGGTGACATTTACGACACGGGGTCACGAAAGATACAATCAGCAACTAGTCTTAACTCCTAAACCAGGACTCAATGTTTCAGATGATGTGCCTCGAAACAGCTCTCTGAGTTCGATCATATGATTGAGGTACTCAGAAACTATTTCCACACTTACCGTTGTATTCCACAGAACTAGAGTTGATAAGTGGAAGGAGCAAGCTTTAGCAAGGGGAGGAGCTTCAATGGGAGCTAAAGAATGAAGTCTAACAATCCTTGTCTGAGGAATTTAGCAGCATTCAGAAAGCACTACTACAATATGCACTTTCTAGAGATAGCAACATAGAGAATTCCCATGTGATCAGTACAAACTAAAATAAGATTCTATTTCAAAAATACAAAACTAATATAAGATTCAAAATCTAGTTGGAATCTCAGCTACAGAGGCCAATCATATATACAAATAATAAAAGCCATACGAACAAAACAAATAATAAAAGCCGTACGGGCAGAGTTGCAATAGAATATCAAGGCAACAGCGCAGCCAACAACAATGCCTTTCGACCATGGGACATTTACAGAGACAATATGAGTTGAACAGAATTTATTCCATTGAATAGAAGAGACCATATGAGGAGGAAAAATAGGCACTACTTACAAAAGCAATTACATTCACAGGAAAATTTCTGGAAAAATTTGCAGAAGCACTAATGTGTGCCAAAGACATATGCTTGACACTCCCAGTCCCTGAAGCCAACAAACATGCACGAAAGAATTAGAATCCTATTAAAGAAAATCAATGCCTCACTAAGATCTCTTGGCATAGCATATAGCGAACCTGTAATCAGTGATCATCCATCCAGTGGCAGAGGGAAAAGTCAGGCTCACAATTCGAACTCGTCTTCAAGCTTCAGCTGCTCAGCTGCTGCCTCCTCATCATCATCATCCACCACGAAATACGGGTTATGAGCCTCAGGCCTGAACTTATACCCAGTGAAAACATAAAATGCGAGCGTGGCCAACTCTCCAGCAACCACACTGGTCCACAGATACCTATACCAGGTAATGGTCTCCAACGCATACACCACAACCCTGGTGAAGTAAATGTAGCAGATGACCACAATATAGTACTGTCTAAACAACATCAGCTTCATCAAATTCACAGCTGCCTTCCCATCCGTCCTAGCAGCCTCACGCAAGTTCTTGATGGACCAGACAATCGGGAACAGAACTGCACAGCAGCAGACAATGTCAACCAGCAAGAACACCTGTTTCCAGGTGAGCCAGTCCTGCTCAGAAGGGCTAGTCTCATCAATCACCACCTGAGCAATATTGGCCACCACTTGGAGCGGGATCACGATGATCAACACCTTCTTCTCCTTATCCTGCAAATAGGGTTTCAAAAAAGACCAGCCCGTCCCTATCAACACAATCAGTGTGAACAGGGTGATCCCCTTAAAAAAGCTGAAGATATAGAACAACACGTCCCAGCCATGTGCACTCCCAGTTCTCCTGATATACGATTTATCCTCAGCTTCACACAGTAGATTCAGAGCCTTGAGAATAACCACAGCCAGCATAAAGAAATGAATGGCGAAAACAGTCAACCGCTTCTTATACAGGACACAGATCCAGAGAACAGCCAGCGCGAAGTACACAACGGATAACAAGAAATAAACCCTAGGGAGAACGGTTTTACCGGCGGAGAGATAATCCCGGTGGGCGGCGGTTGATTTTCCCTCCAAATTGTACATGGCGGAGTGGACCTTCATGGAGACCTTGACCTCCCGGAGACAATTGGCGAAGGCGAGAGTGTACTGATCGGGGACGGTGACATTAGTGTCCTTGCTGAACGGAATCGCGACGTTGGGGACGGAGTCGAAGGTGACGACGGGCAAGACGGCGTCGGACTCCAGGACGCAGCTGATGTCGGCTTCGTCGATTTCCTGGAGGACCCGGACCCATCCGTCGCGGGTGCAGAGGAAGAACCCTAGTTTTGCGAGGTCGAGCTTCGCCGGGTTGGAGGAGAGTGCGACGGCGGAGACATCCAGCTGGAGGCGGCCCCGGTTGGTGAACCCGAACTCGTCGAACGGGATGATCAGCCGAGCGTCGCTGCGGATTACCGATGATCGGATCTCGGAGAGTGCCGGCGTAGGGGAAATGGAGAGGATCAAGATAAGCAGCAGGGGGATTCCGGCGGTGGCGCCGGCGGTTTTCGTCATTTCTACTCCAAATCTCACTCTACCAACACTGCTCCAGCTGCTTTCAGTTTTGGATCTAATTTTTCTTTCTTTCTTTCACTCCTTAAACCCCCTCATTATTTTCTTAATTAAGCCTTTGTTCATGAATTAAACGTGTTTTATTGTTGGCGAAATTAACAAGCAAAGGTCTTATTAATGCATAGTAGGGTGGCAAAATGAATTTGTAACCCACGAGTTAATCGACTTAGGTCACAGGTCACATATCAAATGAGCATCTGAAAATTCTGGGACCATGAATGGGCGGATCCACAACTCTATTCATATAGTTTGATATATAAGTTTAATGATCAATATATAGGTTTAAACTCGCGATTTCTCCGTATCTATTGATATTTAAACCCATTTTATTCATATGTGGGTTAAACATCGTGAATTCATTGATACACGGGTTGATATATAAACTCATATGAGCTAAAACGCACAAGATTACTTATGTTGATTTGTATATAAACTCATATAGATTAAAATATGGGTTAAAACCCATGAGTTGAGTAATTTTCAACCCATGGGTAAATGAATTTCGAGTTGACCTATATTACATTTAATCCATTTTTGACATGTAATTAAATGGATAGATTTAATTATTAATATTACCAAACTCGATGTGTCCGCCAATTTCCCAGCCCTAATAGTAGCATTTTCAGGAGTGGTAACCTAATAATAAAATTTTGACACCTCAACTTCCAAACTATTGAGTCGTAGCCCCTCCAATGCGTTAGGTCCGAACAAAATGTCAATTTTCTATTAATATTATTATAAAAAATTATTAGAATCATTCGAATAGAGGCTTTATCAAGTACTAATTATATAACACAGTTATAATCAACCAATTATATGATCCACGAACTAAGCATAATTAAGGGTAGTTGGTTGGTTAAATGGTTACTAAGAGCCTAATTAGTAATTAAGCTCGAGATGAGAAGAAAGCCAGGGTTCCAACAAAGGGAGCATTGATATAAGTAGCCGGTTCAGATTGCTGATAATTATTCCGATCATCGGAAAACCCATCTCTGTTATCCGGCCCGCCCAGAACAGCTCCGTCCAACACATTCGGGTTCGACCCACCCGAATACAGATACTGGAACCCGTCATTGCACCCGATTTTCTGACCATGAGAGCGCACAGAAGGCAACGAAGATCCCCTGTGATGAACACGCTGCGGAAACCTGTCCCCGAATCCGACCATATACGACATTTTCGCCGGATTCTGTCCTAAAATGTAGTCAACCTGCCTTTTCGCCAACTCAATCATCTTGTCAGCGGTGATACTAGACGATGATCCGCATGCCGCGACGGATCCTGACCCGGTTTTGAGATACTTAGCGTATGTTACGAGGAGGAAAGACGAGGTTGTTACGTACTGAAGATTGCTCTCGCTCTGTTTGTAAAGAAGTCCGCCGGGAGTGTACTGAGCTTGGAAATTAGGTGTTCCGGGAACCAGGGAGCATATGTAGTTGTCGGAATGAGATTTGTAGAGTTCGAATTCTTGTGTGTTCTTCTCCAGGAATGCCTTTGAAAGCAGGACTTTTGTTCCGGGTCGCTTGTCGTCCCAGCTGAAGGAATAATCGTCGTTTTCTGCTCCCAATGTGTGGCCATTGGACTGAATGTAGCGTAGATACGTCGCGTTTTCTGATGCACGGTGTATCCATGATGCTCCCCACAGCAACTCATCCTACATTAGTTGTTTCATAAAAATCCGGTAGCGGTTGGTTGTTCCATTTAGCTGTTTTTGCAGCTGTTTATGTTAATTGTTGGCCGCTAGCTGTTTCATTTAGTTGTTTTACTAGCGGTTTATATTAGTTGTTACATTCAGTTGTTTTGCTAGATATCGACTGTTTCTGTTTTATGGCAGCTGTTGACTGTTTCATTTACCTGTTCTACTAACCCGTTAGACATACTATTTATAATTACCTGGTATCCTGAGTATGAGCAGTAAAAAGGGCAGACAACAGAGTTGAGAGAATCACTGTAAGAGCCTCTGTGCCTGTCCGCAAACTCAAACACCGCCATTGCAGTCTGCAGTAATTTGGTGGAATGAGCAGGATCAGAGTCCTTGAACACGATGGAGGAGGCGGCCAATGCTGCGGCCGTCTCAGCCGCGACATCTGATCCAGGATTCTGGGACGAAACCTTGTACACATTCCGGGGCGTGTCCATGTCCTCGGGCCTCTCCCAGCACCGGTGGTCCTGGTTGGGGTCGCCGACTTGGACGTATAGAGTATCGGGAGTGGATGTGGATGCTTTGAGAAGATAATCCGATCCCCAACGGATGGCGGATCTCGCATTCTCAGCCTCCTTGTTCATGTTTTCCCCGAACTCGATCACACTCCATGCCAACATTGTTGTTGTGAAAGCCATTGGCAGGCCGAACTTAACGTTGTCTCCGGCATCGTAGTACCCTCCCACCAGATCAACCTGCGTGCGCACAAGCATGTTAATCTCACAGCGATAAATGGCTGAATTATAAATAGTTATATGTTATTACATGGTAGCCAGAACCGTCTTTTAATCCAGAGTCGCCCCTCCATGTGAGGCGCTGGTTTGGTGGTAGCTTCCCGGACCTCTGGCCTTCGAAAAAGAGAATGGATTTTTGAAGGGCTTCCGAGTACTGCTGAGGAGTAAATGCAGAGCAGCAAGTTAATGCAAGAACACAGAGGTTTAAGAATAGGACAACGTTTGGCACTGAAATGCAAGCCATGTTTTTGGTTTTGGTTGATTAGTTTTGGTCCAAAACAGGTGTTTATATAGATGGAGGTTCGTTAAGTCCGTTGAGCCCATTTCTCTGGTAAAAATGGACTTAATTTGTGTATGCGGCCACTCCACGGAAAGTCGTCGGGTAGCGTTGATGGCATTTGGCGGTTATGCACATATTGATGAAGCTCATATGCATGGGATAGCGTGGGCAAGATAACACGAATCACGGGTTCAAATTTTCAAAAGCAGTGCTACCGGCGCTAAACAATGGGAAGTCACTTTCAGTATTTACATCCTTTGCTCAAGCGGGTAAAGTGAACTGCTCGGTCAACTTTTTCAAAATACGTTTGATCATAAAGTTTAATTACTGCCCAAGTAATAATATGATCTATGTGAGATGTTGTTACATTCGTTGTAACATTGTCGATAATCATGTTTAAAAAAATCATAATAAAAAGTGTGCAGATACAGATGGGATAGACGGAGTAATTCCGATTCTCCATGTTCAGCGGCATCATGGCAACGTACAGTGTTTCTATGTCCAAAGCAGCACATAGAAACAAATGATTTTGGCATGCATTCATGAGAAATCAGTTTGTAGGCTTAGCATGAAATTTGCAAGGGTTTCGGTTACGGGAACGGATTCTCGTGACATTATCAGGTCATCTCACGCGAAAGGTTTCAATATTGTTGCACAATCTTCGTTTCATTTCTATCATTACTCTTGTAACTGTGGTATAGTTGTATATTTGATATGAAATTTTCACGTGGAACGGAAGGATTGAGGGAGCATAAATGAGTTTAGGAAGCATTTCTAGGACTAAACTTCTACTTCACTCAATTTGTCCATTTGAAAATTTCACTACTTATTTTCTATGGTTAATATATCTAACTGAGTATATAAAAATTAGTAGAGTAAGTGCATTCACACCTCTCAATTTCTTGTTAATTTTCCAAAAGTGGACATGCACCCCTAGCTACTTGTTTATTAAAAATATACCCCTTCATTTTTCATTGCCGATTTCCGGTTATAGTGGTATATGTGCACTTTCGAAAAATAATGAAACCATAAGTCATATGTGTACTTTCAAAAAATCGAGAGCTTTAAAAATATGGAGTAGGATCCAGCAATACATAAAGTATTATTATTTATATATTAACCAAAAAAAAAGGTAAGATCCGTCTGAACTTTTAATAAAAGTCATCCAATGAGCCATGTAAAATAACCAACGGATTGCGTAATTTTGAAGAAGGGAATAGCTAGTAGTGTTTCTTATTAACTGTATCACCATATGTTTAGTTAATTATGCGAAATTAGGCCGTTGAATGCGTACTACTTTAAACTAAAACCTAAAACTAGGACAAGTGTTTCCTTGTAAAGTCAATCTTGTTAGGAATAAATGGAATTTGTCCAAGAGAAGCATAATCAGAATTCAGACGCCAAAGCTGATAGTGGAAAATGTGCAACCTTGTGTGGCAACACAAGTAAAAAAGAATAGCTCGTGTTTACATTATAGTTAAAAGTAATGGCCAAATCCTAGTCTAATAGTGCCACCATCATTTACTAGACTAAATATTTAATATTGCAAAAAATGTTGTACTCTGTAATAGCAGAGTTGCAGGGAGTCCGGAGCAGTGCTTCATGGTTGAAGTTTAGGACAAACACTAGCATTGGGATTGGCCAAGGAACCTGCGGATCACATCAGAAATATTCAGAATTTATTACCTTTATCAAAAAAAATCCTAATTTCTATTCCACCTTAACGTTACATATCTTTTGCAGCGACGCATGATAAGTTGATATTTTTATGTGGCGGGGGCTTACAAATAGTGGCAAAACAGGGCTGTTTGGAGGCAGGATCATCTTCAAACGAGGGTGGAGCTTGGCCATACACCATTTCGCAGCTCATATCTTCAAAATCTGGTCAATCCAAATTCCTTGATTCAGACATCGAATCCCACAGGCCATAACAATTGTGCAAAAAATGGTATGGTGTAAAGCCATACTTGGATTCATGGTCAATGGAAGTCCAAATTCATTGGTGAAGAAGTCCTGGGTTGGAATCTTGCACATGTTAACGCACATACCCACACACCCACTGTTCTCCAAATACCTGCATTTCTTAATTAGCACTCCACTTCTTTGCTTCACTCCATTTACCTCTACTTCCACCACCTTCAGTTCCATCGCGGCGGCCATTTTAGAAAAGCAGACTAAAACGGAAAGCGTAACAGTTTCATAAATAAGCTTAGTAGAACATATACCTCTGAGGGGCCAACCAACCAGTGGAAAGTTGGAACGGTTAATGCTGCGTTGAATTCTGCCGCCCATTTCGTTGGCGGAAACAATTTCCTAAACTGTCAAAAGACTAGGTTTCCTTAATTATTAAGTTGTAAACCTGAGCTGGTTTGCCCGAGAGGTTAAGGGGGAAGACTTAAGATCTTCTGCACATAAGTGCGCATGGGTTCGAACCCCATAGCCAGCAGCACGTTGTTTTCCGTTTTTAATAATTATTCTTTTCTTCCCCCTTTTATCTTCTCTTTTCGCCCTCCCTTAGTGGGGTGAGATTTAAAACCACACTACGCAACAATTCTATTTTCTCTCTCCTTTTCATCTTCTCTTTTCTTTCCCCCCTTCAATAACCAGTAAGTTCACTTAGGAAAACTGAAATGATATCCAATAGGTTTTCAATAAAATCTCCTCCCTTATCTTGGCCAGTGACACTAACGCAATTTCACAGTCAAAGAAAGTGTAGGGATTGAAAGATGAGTGATTACCTGAGCAGGAGCACCAGGAGGAAGCATAGAGAGAAGAACCTCACGGACAACTTCCTGCTGCTGCATACGGTTCCTACCTTTGATCACTCCCTTTGAAACCTCGACGAAGCTGTCGTAATCATAATCCAACCATCCTTTCTCTTTCTCCTTCCCTCCTCCTTGTGCTCCAGTCTTGGAAGAAGATGATGAGTATTTCTCCATCTTTCTTGCAAACAACGTCATGAAAGCCCTCTCCAGGAACCCATCATTGTACTTGGTCTTCTGCCCGAACGGCGCCGGCTGTCCCGACGCCTCTGCTATCCCGCACCGTATCGTCGTCTTCTTCACCCGCTGCTGCTGGTGCCCATTGATGCCTGTGAGTGCAGCTGCTTGGAAGCCTAGAACCGCCATTTGCTTAATTATGAGCTTTGCATTCTTCTTTTTAGTGGTATATTGTGGAAGTGGTTAACTACAGAGTATGATCAAAGAGATGAGGCAGTATTTTACCATAATCATATGGCTTGGCTTCACCTGTGGCTCGGAATGTGTTTGCCTTGTGGCCCCCACAAAATGGATCATATATCTATTCCTTTATTCCTTCTATATTTTAGGCTTATTTGGCACACAAATGTCAAAAGCTATGAAATGAACCACGATTGATTTGAGGCCGAAATATATGCCACGACACACTTCTTGGCCTTGTTCTCTTCACTCACTCGGACTAACTTAAATTGCATTCTGTAGGGTAATATGCGGATATAATTCTATATGTGAGAAAAGTGTAAATATAATCTTGAGTTATTTTTTAGTGCAAATATAGCCTTATCTATTACACATATGTGCAAATATAACCCTAAAGCCACTATTCCGGCATTGACTGGCCATTTCCGACGATTGACTGACCAGAAATGACCAAAATGCCCTTCTAACCTAATACAAGATTTTAAATGACAAAAATACCCCCACCACCACCAATCCGCCACCACCAATCCACCACCACCACCACCACCAATCCGGCTGCCACCAACTGAGCCCATCCCCGCCACCACTACCTGAGAACACCTTAGCCCATCCCTGCCACCACCACCTGAGCCCATCCCTGCCGCTACCACCTGGGCCCATCCCCACCGCCACCACCTGACCCCATCCCAGCCACCACCACCACCACCAATCTGCCACAACCTGAGCCTATTCCTCTGCTCGAAAATCAAGACCTATCCCCTAGCCCCGCCTCCTCCATCAACCAACCCTAGCCCACCGTGAACGTAAATTTCAGTAGTTTCACAAATTAAGCAATTTAAGAAAATTTAAGAAGGTTTAAAATATCAACAAACACCTGATATCTTTGTTCTGGGACACAACATGCCAAGCTTTGACTTCCGTCGTGGCCCAACCCCAGCGCCACTAGGCTTCCGCCACCACCACCCAGATCCACCTCCGCCGTGGCCCAACCCTAGCGCCGGCACCACCGACCCCTTCCCAATCAAAGCCCACCACTGCAACCATTCGAACGACGCTCTGCCACCCCTGGCCACCACGAACACCACCTCCCGCCGCTCAGTCGATCCGCCCCCGCCGTGGCCCAACCCTAGCGCTGGCACCACCGACCCCTTCCCAATCAAAGCCCACCACTGTCACCATTCGAACAACGCTCCGCCATCGATCGATGCTCCGCCACCCTTGGCCACCACGAACACCACCTCCCGCCGCTCAATCGTTCTTTGGATTCTCGGGTCAGTCGGGTTCTCTAGGAATCAGAATACGAAAAAGAAATATGTGGTTCACAAAGGTGAAGACAGAAATGGGAACGCGAAAACAGAGGCCGGTGGTGAAAACAAAGGAACAAAACACCATCTCCGCCCATTCTCCTTTCTGCGCCACAAAGGAAGGAAGGAAAGAGAAGAGAAAAGGAAGGAAGGAAAGAGAAAAGGAAGGAAAGAGAAAAGGAAGGAGAATGGAGCGGAAGGAGAGAAGAAACAGCAGAGAGGGAAGGAGAATGGAAGGAAAGAGAAAAGGAAGGAGAATGGAGCGGGAAGGAGAGAAGAAACAGCAGAGAGGGAAGGAGAATGGAAGGAAAGAGAAAAGGGGTATTAATGTCATTTGAGAAATAGGGTTTTTCAATTTTTTTATAAAAATTATCAGGGGCAAATCGGTCATTTCATTGTATTCCAGCCTCAAACCGGCTAAAAAAGTTATATTTGCACATAACCTGAATAGATAGGGTTATATTTGTACTTTCGAATAGCGCAGGATTATATCTGCTCTTTCTTCAATTATATAGGGTTATATCTGCACTTTTCTCCACTTTTTATTATCAGCATTTATCAATTTTGTACGCGTTATTATTATACTAGTAACTAAATTTATTAGTGGTCAAACATCGCTTTAGTAAATTGACCAAAAAGTGTACACGACAGGCACCCCCATCAATACGTTGATTCACTACTGAACTTTTGATGGAGGGAAAAGCTAGTGAAACATCATCAACGGAACACAACTTTCTGCTAACCGATTGCATATTTTGGCGATGAATATTATAGCTCCTGACAGGCAGTGACAAAGAACCAGTGATTTCCCAAGAGCTCATAGCATGGCAATTTCATAGCATGGCAAAGAACCAGTTAATCGAACTCAAGAGCTCATAGCATGACAATTTCCCAACAAACATTGGATATCACAAGTGATAAATACCCATACACAACAGTTTTATTAACTCAGAAGTGCAAAAGAGTATGCCGTAGTATCACAAACACATATGAATCCTCGACATTGGACAGAAAAGAACTGATTGGAGACCCACAACAGTGCTACAATAGCATTAACAACTAAAATGGCGCCCAAACTCTTAGCCCTTGACGAAACAAAGAACCAGAGCAAACAGTTACTAAGTGAAGGGGGTGGAAACATGAGCCACACACAACAAGCTTTGCTTATAAACTACTACAATACAATCAATCAGACAAGGGCCGCAATTTATACACGGCAGGTAAATTAACTGTTTCAGAAGTCATTATTTGTTTGCTTAAGATCCATACAAAGAAAGAAGTACACCAGTGCATAGTACATTCATGACATTAGGATGATTTTTTCCTTCAATTCTAACACCAAAGATATAAACTCATCAAACCTAACGTGATTACGATCAGCTTCAATCACAGAGTCACTCACACAAGAGACCATAATTCTTCTAGCAACATAAAAAATCAATCAAACAGCAGTTAACCTTAAATTGCAGAAGTACAACTTAGAATTTCTACGGTGCAGTATCAACAGCCTTTGGAGCCTCTTCTTTCTGCAGCTTCTCCAGAGAAGAGATCCTTCCTTCTAGAGACTGATAAAGCTTATCTGCCTGCAAGAGTAAAGATAAACACACATGTAATGTATTATGTTTATCAGTAAAATGAATAGCTGCCTGGTTGTATGAAATCAAACACCGCCTTCTCAACTTATCCGCAATTCAGTTCAGTAAATACTGAGCTGATTATAGCTTATTTAGTTCCACAATTACTATGTCCATTGTCCACTACACTTATACTTTGATTTCAGTATAAATCAGACGAAAAGAACATAGACTTAATGTAATCGAAACTTGTTTGCTATGACAAGGTTAGAAAAAAACACTTTCAAAACCATATCTCTGTTTATTTATTCTTCCCAAAGATCCTAATAAATCCTCTAAGGTTAATGGTTACTATGTTTCAAGAACAAGAGTAGAAGTAAGATTAAGCAGTATTATAAACAGCGAGAAAACTTTGCTAGTGTGTTATTCGCATATTACCATCCAAACTGCATTCCCTGATCTGAGATACAGTGCTACCTTTACTCATAATCAAGAGCTTCAAAATAGATACGGATGAATTAAGCTAGTTTTATTAGGATCAAATCAACCCAACTGAATCCGAAATTAGCCCTAGGGAAAAGAGAAAGAGAGTGAGGTGAACCTGATTGGTGAGGATTTCATGGGCGGTCCTGTAATCCTGGTTGAGGGCATAGATGCCGGCGATAGAAGCCACGGCGGCTCCGGCGAAAAAGGACGCTAATCTCACCCGGAATATGTATCCCATCTTCTTTGATGAACTCCTCCGCCCCCGCCTCTCCTTCTTCTTCCTCTCTGGTCCTAACGGGCCTTGGTTCATTGGGCTTTCCAGGTCAGCCCGTGTAAAGCGCTCTTTCTTCATGGGCTATCACTCCTTCTCAATGGCCTCATTGTAATCGGTCAAATGGTTAATTGTCTGATTAAATATTTCAAATATCGTGAGTTCGAATTCTAATTACAAAGACTTGTGTGAGGTCTCACATAATCTTATGGTGAGACGAATGGTTTAAACATAATTGTTTAAATATGGGAGATAACATGGGGTACTTTCTGCAATTTTTAAAGTTTTACTTTGTACCTCGTCCCACCATAACTTATAATGAGACAGTCTCATACAAGTCTTTCTCAATTCTAATAATCATTGCTAAAATACATAAGTGGGAGGGTAATTACTGCGATATACTGCTGAACAGGATACCACAAAGGACGGTGAGAGATTTTAATCAGATTATACGAAAAAAACTGCAAGACGTTATTTTCGATTTTGATACGTTGTTAGAAGTGATGGTTTAATAATGATGAATTTGTAAATTTTGTCCTTTGTTTTTACAGTATCTCAAGGACAAATTGGTTGTTTGAAGACTTGAAGTATTTAAGATCGTATCTGCAAACCGTTGGCAGCAAAAGCCCGTTTGCTTAAATAATGGATATATGGATTTTGCATTAAAATTGTCAACAATGTTGACTTTACTCGAACAAGTATGTATGTTTGACTTACCTCTGAATCATCTTATGGCCTTGCCGCCCACACTCTAATCTTAACGCCCCAACTCCCAACTAATTACATAATTTTACATTAACACCCATGCTTCTAACTAAAGTAATCTTAATTGACTATTAAAAATTCAATTGAATAAAAGTATTAATTCTACCGCGGCAGATTATGGCACTACTTTTTTCGCATACAGAAAGGCATCGCAATATTGCGTCCATTTTATTTTCGAAACTACAATTATATACAATAACTTCGTTTTATGTTTTACAAAGTTTTACTCTACAAATAAAAAAATCATGTCTTTAAATGTCATAGAGATAACTTATATTTTAAAATGTCACATTTACATTTGTGATACAAAATCCACTCACTAGTGTTAGTAATGCAAATGGGTCATTCAACCCAAAATCGATTTTAAAGGAAAAAGAAAAACTTGTTTTTATTCTTAGTCACACATGGGAAATTTACAGGGGATGGGTACCACTTTAAGTGAGCAAGGGGAATAAAGATCCGTCACGCACGACGACCGACCAACGCATTGCATGTCCCGACGTGGCGAGGTGGGGATGGTCGGATTGGGTCTTGAGCCCATATTAATCTTTTTGGTCCGGATTAGTTTGAGAGATTAGCATTACGAGGCTTCTCAGATAATCAATCGTGTTTGAACTAGTTTTAAACTAAATTGTTTCAACCCTTTTTAAAATATAAACGTTACAATTGGTTTCAACGTGCTTCCGAATTTTACTCGGTCCATGAACGTTCCTATCTTTTAGTTTGTCAAACGAGGAAGTGGATTGCTCCATGTTCTCCTGATGTTGAGCTGCGACTGTTAGTTTGTGGGGCCTATAAAAGGCGAGTTCCTCAGTAGTTTTTAACACACAATTCACTCATCTTCTCTTCTCATTTGCTGCTTTCAAAATCATTCTATCTCATCTGAGCAAAATACTTACGGGTTCCTCCTCCACTGCTTGAGTGCACGAATAAGGAAGGTTATGTGGTACCTTGGAAAACCAACACATGAGTTAAACCTTTCACTACATATTAGGCGAATTTCGTTTCAAAGGCAGTTATTTATCATGCCCTCAGTCGCTTTTCAACTAAACTCTATTTTCAAAATCTTCATTTTTTTTACTGTTTGTTTGTTTATAAAAACCAGTAAACATCCATTGCATTACAAACATTGTTATCTCAAATCTTACTAACGAGTGTCACAAATTATGTTAGCAGTGACAATTATAGATTTATGTTCCGTATTACTTTAATATATTTGCAGCAGCCATAGCATATATGCTTGCTAATTGCTAACTCAATCTTGACAATTATTTACTTTGAACATTCTGGAAATTCATGAAGTCAATCAGAGAGCAACACTTGATTTTTTTTTCCTTCTTTTTTTGATTTCAGCCACCGAAGTGGGAGAGAGAGCAGCACTTGATTAATTAAGCATCATCATTCATCACGGTTTCTTCTTCCTTTATCTGTAGTTTTTTTATATTTACCATGTTTATCTTTTACATTGTTATTCATGCATTGTTATTTATGCATTAATCTTGTATAAATATATTTATACAAACGATTTATTAGGCAAAGTCTTGGGAAAGACAGTCTTTCCATATGCTTATGAAAAGACGGGGTTTAATTCGAATAATAAAAAGTAAAAGGTCTTAGTTGCAACATTAAAAATTTAGTATGCAACATGTAGTAGTTATAAAATTTATAACCCGGTTCATGCAACCCAAAAATTTTATCTTAATTCCTTCTAATTTACACTTTAAACCTTGATCTTTCCATGACTTATGGAAAGACCGTCTTCCAAGAAACGCACTCGATTTATTATACAAAAAATATGAAATAAATAAAATGTAAGGTACGAGGTTTATCCAATGAGTAAACAACTCACCTTCCATCATGCATGTTGATGTAGTAATAATTGTACAATTCAAACAATAAATGAAATTAAATTGAAAATCAACAACATTTCACGTGTTGGCACCTTCGATTTAGCAGCCTCTCAGACTGTGTAAATTACCTTCGCCTTCGGGTCCTTCACCAATAGATTCACCATGGATAAAATATAGTACTACTTTACACAAATAAACATATCAATACAAGCATTAGTCACATGATTATTTTTATGTGAACCATTTCAAACATTTTAAAGTTCTTATACTCCCTCTGTTTCACTAATAGTGACACCATAGATTTAGGTGTTTGGATTTAGGTGGAGAAAATGAGTGGAAGAAATTGAATGTAGAAAGTAAAAAGTAGAACGAGTGGATGAAATTGAAGGAATCTTGCCAAAAATTGAAAGTGTGCTAATATAAAAGAAACAACCCAAAAAGGAAAGTGTGCCAGTATGAAAGAAGCAGAGGGAGTACATTGCAATACAATTTGAAGTTTTTCAAATTTATATGAATATCATTGTAATAAACAAAAATAAAACATTACATCGTCTCATTAACTACATCAATCATAAAACAACTCCGTCTAACGATTAGTTTAAAACAACATTTTGTGATCTCTTTTTATGAAATGGAATGAATACGTAATAAAGGATGTGAAAGGCATCGGACTATCCACAAAAATAAACAACAAATTATTTTCCATCATGTATATAGCAATAATGGTACGATTCAAACAATAAATGAAATAAACGAACAATTCAAACAATAAATGAATTAAATTGAATGATTCAAACAAAATTTCACGGGCCGAAGTTAAACCTTTAATTTTAGTCCACCCGCAGCCTCTCACATTGTGCAAATTGTCGGTCTACCTTCGGATCCTCCACCAATAGATCGGTCATGGAAAATACAAATATTCAACTAATATAGCAACCCACATTATTAAACCTACTTATATTTGCGTGGGTGAATATATATTGGTGGTAAAAAAATGCTGGTCAATTTTTTAAAAAATAATTGCATAAATCGCCGTATTAGGCCCCAATCATCATTTAATGACCGATTAAGATATTAAATGACACTTAAAAAATCTCATGCTCCCTCTGTTTCACTAATAGTGGCACCATAGGTTTAGATGCTTGGATTTAGGGGAAGGAAATGAGTGGGTGAAATTGAACGTAGAAAGTAAAAAGTAGAATGAGTGGATGAAATTAAAGAAATCTTGCCAAAAGTGAAAAGTGTGCCAATATAAAAGAAACAACCTAGAAAGGAAAATGCGCCACCAATAAAGAAACGAAGGGAGTAATCCAAGTGACCGTTTAGGCAGGATTAAAAGGTTATGACGTGTTTATTCCATCATTTTTTCCTGAAAACATACAGTTTTAATTAGTTTGTTCGTGTATATCTAGGGGACAAAATGGTGTAAATACCAAATTAATCCTGATCATGAAACAAGCAAAGAATTATGGAGCTGGAATAAATACACATTTTGCATATATCGTGATGTGCTAAGTTGTTAGCCATTAGTATACACTTTTATTAATAATTTCACATGTATGCACTTTTTGTTTTAATAACGAGAGATGGACCATATGGATCTAAATGTATTTTTAAAAAAAAAATTATAATGGTCACTAGGAAGAGGGTAGGGTTTCCATCCCTTTTCTATTAAGCTCAAAGTTGCATAATGTGCGATTACAACATGTGATATGGATACACTCATTTACACTAAGGCACTGACTAACTATAATAATTATAATTTAAAGTTTCAGTGATTAAAAAATAATATCATAATACTAAACAAAAACATATGTAGCGATGAAAATGGCACACGAAACATAAATAATTTTCACTATGTATTCCTATTGTAGCCAAACCCGAAACTACCAGAAACCTCGTAGTGGAAGTATCAAATGGATCTAAATATATAACATCTCATATGTGGATGTATGTATCAATTCATGTATTTTCCAAATTTGGAAACTTAACATCACACACTTCAAGAAAATGACAACATGCATACTAACATACACATATACTACGTGTAGTTACATACGCCTTTACAAACTAATTATGTCGTTATTTATTGTTGAAAGATATACCACGCATCAATTTCTTACAAAGATAATGACACATATATAAGGTGTTAGGTGATCACCATTTAGTACCAATTTGTTTTAAAATGAAAGCCCAAGACACATTGAAATTTAATATGGTATCAGAGCTCATGTTGGGTTATTGGGCCGATGTGTTGAGTTATTGGGCCGATGTGTGGATCCACTTTAATTTAGCCCGATGTTGATTGTGGAGTATTTTCACGTTGGCACGTGAGTGGCGTTGAAAGATATATCTCACATCGGTTTCTTAGAAAGATAATTACTTATATATAAGGTCTTGGGTCACCCCCACTTAGTACCAATTGGTTTTGATTTCTTACAAAAATAATGACATATATAAAGTTTTGGTCACCTCCACTTAGTACCAATTGGTTCAATTGGTTTTGAGAATGTTGTCATGGTCCATTCATATACTAGTGTTAGTGTATTTATTCTTATATCCACTGAAGTGTTAGGTTGTCTAATTGAATTATAACTACTTCCACGTAAATGAGTTAGTTCAATCACTTAAATATTTCTTTTGTAATAAGATTTTTACATTGTACATCATTAATATAAAAATAGTATGTCTCCTGACAGGCAGTATGCCATAAGATTATGGATAAGCCACTTATTTCTTACCTTATATACTGCATTTGTTAAATTACATACAAAATTTAAAATGTTTGAAAATATTTTTTTATATTATATTTTTTTATTTTCACCTTCAAATACATATTATTCCTTGTTTTAACTTATAAAATGAAATATTTAAATTTTAAAAAAATTACAACATTTAAGGTAAATGCCCATGTGGACTGTCCATAAGCTTATGAAAAGACCGTCTTTCCTAAGACTTTTCCATATAAAAAATCTCAGCTCTCTTTAAGCTCCATCATTATGACTGCTTTAATTTATTAAAAATAAAATGTGCTCCTTGCATTCCAGCTGACTTACACTCTTATTTTTAACACTATTCACTATCAGAGTTTGACCGCCGCATATTTGTACCATAAATAACAATATTATCGTATACTATACTGTTGAATTCATCGTAACAATTACTTTCCAAAGACCAACGTTTTTTCCCTTATCATACACAGGCATACGTATTAATGGTCAAACGTGTATTCTGACCACCATATTAAAAGCAAGATATTGCAAGCTCAGTTGGTGTAGCGGGCGGTATGTGGGAGCATTTGGTGCTGGATGAAGAAGTAGCATGTAGAGTTGAATGCAGATGGTGATGAGTCGATGGGCTAAGTTAAGGTAGGAGGGGGAGTGGTAAATATGGGTATCCATCCATCTCAAATCTCATTAATGCATCCGCTCCATCCATCCGTATAGCGCGTTATTTATTCATATGCGTCTCAAATGCAATTATTATATATGAAAACCTCTCTATCCAATTCTCAACTTAAAATATTATGTCAAATGCAGGAGTTAGATATGGAGGTCGGTGTGATGTGTACAAAAATTAAAAAAAAACCCCTAACTAATGGGAGTCTGTGTGACGTATACACATGTGTTAAATATTATTGTGCAAAATTTAGTCCGGAGTGAATGTGTGTGCGCATTATTTTTAAGACTATTGATTAAATCACAAACTCTTGTTTTAAATTGTCTAAATGTTTTGTGTGGCCGTTTTATAATTAAAATATAGTTTATTGGGTAGATTGGTATTTGTTTTCATTTTCTAGAGCGAGGTTGCTGTAATTTTAAACGTCTTTTAAATGTATCTTGAAATGTGGATAATTACAATCTATATTTAAAAATAATAGAAATGCGATCTTTCACAATTGGTGTTTTAACGGTTATGCAATCTAACAGGGAACATTCTCTAATTAAATAGTTATAAAATGTAAAATAAAATCTGGTGCTTTACTATTTGAATATGAATATAGTACAGAGTGAATGTAAATCAATATAACTCTTTAATAATTAATAAAACAGTACTGTGACACGTCACCATGAAACTTGACTTACGATGCTTGCACTGGAGATCGAAACTTCACCAATCTCTCTCATCAATACTCATATATCCACATCGCAATGCTTGCATTGGGCCTTGCTCGCACTACCCTTGGTCCGGCTATGTTTCTATGCACCTCACATACAGAAAAGTACTGATAAGTCCGTAAAGTGTTAAGTATATCGCAAGTCTAAGTTTGCCATCCTCCGTACTTTGTGTATTCTCGGGTTTGAGGATTGAATGACGTGTTGAAGATGAAGAGGAGACGATGTGGGTTTTCTGCATTGAAGCCGAGAGCCCATATTTTTCCACTAACTTCACCGACATTGGAATGCAGTACGAGAACTAAGAATGAAATATTGGGACAAGGTCACAAAAAGTCTGAAATGGTGGGGGGAGGTGGAAATGAAGGGTGTGGGCACAGTGTAACCTGATATAAATCCCAAGATTCCCAACCAATGCAAAGGACACGTGCTAAATGCTCGTTGCTGCTGCATTTATCCAATGGCTGTTCGTATCAATTAATGAGTCTTCCTGGTTGTTAGGATTGGATTAAACTTACAATACATGCTTTTTTCCCATGTATTTCTCCACTTTTCACATCCGTGCTCCGTGTTAATAAAGGATGTGGATATATTATTGTTTAAACATATGCCTAAGAGATAATTGTTGGATGATTCATCGTCTACGGTTGAGCCGTGTGTCGTCACCGCTGAACTCCTCCATACCAGTTTTTCTTATGTACTATTCCATCGATAAACTCGTCCGTCAATTCCCTAAAACTTCCGTTGATATCTATATTCAATATCAATCAGCAGATACTGCTGTAAACATGTACAAAATATTATTTTCAACCAATCAGATACCAAATAGGGTCGTGAACATCAAAATCGTTACTATCAAACGCTAACGTTCTTAGCTATACAACTTTCTCCCCATTGAACTCGCCGAAAATTTGAGTTGTTTTAGCTATAAAATCTTCACCTGGGCGGCCGCAACTACTTGGGAACATTGGCGGAGAATTCAACTTGAAGAAAATGAGTTCGATTTTCTACTTGGATTTTGAGTTGGAGGTTTGGAGAATCGATGGAATCAAGTTTAGGGAATAGATGTTGGCGTCTCCTCAAATTCCAATTATTGAATCGGTTTAGGAACTCAAGAGTTTGCAACGATGGGCTATTCTTGAGTCCGGTTAATGTCCTATTCAAGATTCTGTTAATGGAGCAACTAAAGAGCTGCTCTTTAACTCTATAAATAGGGAGAACTACTTTATGCAATAAGTGTGACTTTGAAGACATCTGTTTTGGTCTAAAGTTCACCCCGGGTTGAATATTTTTATAGGGGGGACCACAACTATTTTTTATCATTGAAAAATTATATAACACACCAAACAATAAAAATAATTAAAGGTTAAAAAAATACTGGGGGTGGCACCCCTATGTTCCGCCCCTTGCGGTTTAGCTTTAAACCATTGTGAATTTGAAACTTACGCGGCCATCCAACTTCAGAATTTAACATTAGAAAATAAAGGTTCCGAAACTTTCATCGAACGGAACTGTCGTCTAACGGAATCGCTAATAGCCACTCTTTCACTTATATTTTTATTTTCTTAACAAGATTCTTTATAAAAAATTTCTTCATAAACTCAATTTCACCCTTCCATTCAACCCACTCAAAATTTAAGTAAAAATGAAAGTGTGAATACTATTAAAACTTGATTTTAAATTTTGGAAGGACAGGACTTACAATTAATCTTAGGCTGAGGTTGAGTTTGGCAAGACATTGGTCGTGGCTTCCTCCGCACTGGATCGATGTAAGTTTATATTTGGCATATTCATTCTAGAACCTCTCTTTCTTGCTTCATTACTCCCTCTCTCTCCTCACTTTTTATGAATTACAGTTCACTCCATTCTTTACCATCCATAACTTCGCTTGTTGCGGCCATACGAAAGATTGCATATCAGCTCCTACTACGTATATACATTTTTTTTTATTTCTTATTCATGATAGAAATAAGAAACGCTAGTTATCTATACATATCATAGACATAATTGTTTTTGAGCAAAGTGCATATGTAACCCCATATAATTAAAAAAATTACAGGTATAATCCTGCGATAACTGTGCAAATATAATCCTAAAATTAAAAAAGTGTCAAACTAACCCTATCTTTATGTAGACCGTACGAGTTGGAAATCTTTGATTCTTCAGCTTGGTTCGTGTTGGATAAACTGTCAAATGCCTATGATATAGAGGAAACGATTCGGAAAACCTCTTACTTGCTCTGAGTGGAGGCTACATAATGTTTAATGGGGTTGACCGGAAAGTGATCGTTGTATTACGGTGTTGGTCCAATGTTGCGCACCAGCTTGCAACCAACTAGTTCGAGCCGAATTAGTTGGAATTGCAGTTGGTTCTGGCCATTATGCTCTTATTTCCCCCTTTTAGTCTTAGCTTAGATAATTGTCCTTCTCAATGTCACATATGCTTTTGCTCAGTATTGTAATATTCATTAGGGCTTGTGTGTATATCTCTCTTTATGCCACTGAGACCTTAGATTACAAATGTCATATTTAGCTAGCGTCTCAGTGTAAATGGGTTAATCTCATATCATATGTTGTAATGGCACTCTGTGCAATTTGAGCTTAATAGAAAATGGAGGGAAACCCTATAAATCCTCGTCCTAGTGACGATTATAACTAAAAAAAACACCCTATATTTATGATAAATTGTGTCGATCTAATCTTCCAGTCTTTATTATAAAATTATGTTGGGCGGCGTTGGAGGGAATTGGGGAAATTGATCGGCGGGGAGGGATGGAAGCGAGGAAGAAAAGGAGCATTTCCATGCTTAAAAAAATTAATCCAGGGACAAAATGGTCATTTCATAAAATTCTAGCTAATTTTTTTATTGACAATTAAAGTCAAGGGCGCCCAGGGTTAGATTGACACACACATTATAAAGTTAGAGTTATCTGGACACTTTCTCATTTTACAGAGTTATATTGTCATTTTCAACCTAAAGTTATGATCAATTTAACACTTTAATCAAAAAAATATATCGTTCCTCATTCCATCGATAGATAGATTTTTCTAAATCTATCATTCCCAAAGAAACTTATACTCACCCTCTCTCTTCCAAATCAGCAAAGAATCTTTTTTCCAGTCAAACTTTGACTATGTATTCGTATGCATATATGAACAATAATTTTATCATGTGAAATATGGTTAGATGTAATTTGTAAATATATATTTTCTATGTATTGTCATTGTTTGTAGCTACACTTAAACATATTTATTGAAGTTCGTAAAAAAGATTTTGTGCAAGTTTGGATTGCCCAGAGGGAGTACGTTACTTGCTTGTCTTGTTGTTTCTCCTAATAGCATGTGAATATAAACAATGCAAAACTCACCGAAGACCGTATGACGTACTACATGATTCTAATCACCATCGTCATCGATCTCTAAAGCAAAATCTGATTTTAAGTTGATTAACTAAAGAAGAATCAATTCTACGTGCTTGATAATATTAGAGAAGAATATTTTAACAGTGGTACACTTCTATTCGAATACGTCCAACAAAATTTACAAAATGTAAAATTTGCAAATAATCTAAGAAATCTATTAAAAATAGTTAAACTTTAAATCAACATGACCAACTGTTTCACTACAGATCTGAGATGAATGGTGATACATTTGGACAAGAAAAGGCTGAAAAGTAAGCTAGGTTGCGTATTAATTGAGATGATATTACGAAATGGAAAAAAAGAAATTCGAACGAACAAAAAAGTGTCCGAATGAATAAAATGGAGTTCCAAAAGAAGCTTACTAACTTCAAATTCGTGAGAAATATTTTTTTCTAACAAACAGGCAAGTCATACTATTGAGATCAAACCTAAAACATCAACTAATTATGAGCAAGCAAAGACGTAGCATTCAGTTTTCTAAATCCTTAAGAAACCGCCCAATTTATTAGGACCTCATACGTCACCCCCTCACGTTGCCTCGCACTCCATTCCAATTTTCTTGCCTAAAACTTTAGGAATCTGTCTTTCCTCTTAACGTACAATATATATTGTCCATTTTAGTTATTTGAATCAATTTGCAACTACTCCTTCCGCCCCGCTGTATTTGTATATCTTGACTTTTGCAAGTTGATCAAAATTATTTTTGACTGTTAATATTTTTATTTGTGCACATTTAAAAATAATAAAAAGTTGATATTGTGAAAATAGATGGTACGGCGATTCTAACAAGATCTCACATGAGTTTTACTTTTCAAACTAGTCAATTTTGACTGAATGAATAATGTTTGTGCAAATTCAGATTGGGTATCTTTTATTTCATCCTTTATCTTATTTTTATATATTTTACATTAATATTTAAATTCAAGAAGCATATATATACCATTTCCTTCGAAATATTAATTACTTGTAAAAAGGACGAAAAAAAGGAAAAAATCGGAAACCAAAGGATGAAAGTTACCATAGATAGGATCTCGACGATAAAGAAAACCATAAGGTGTCGATCCCTACAGGACTGGAGTAGGCAAACGGTTGATAATGTAGACAGCAGTGGTGAACACATCATCCCAATGAGAAATCGGAAGATGTGAGTGAAAAAACATCATGAGACCCATTTCAACAACATGGCGATGCTTGTGCTCTGTGCCACATTCTGTTCTGAAGTAACCGAACAAGAAACCTGATGATGAATACCTTTCGCCGCAAAATGTGATATGAGCCTGGTGTTCAAAAATCCAGTGCCACCATCACTTTGAAAAACTTTAATTTTCGCTAAAAATTGATTCTTAACAAGTGTCTCAAACTGCAAATAAGTGTAAAAAAAATCTGATTTGCGACGAAGAGGGTATAGCTAAGTGAATCTCGAAAACTCATCCACAAATAATGCATAATGCGCAAAACCATCTGTAGATAAAATGGGGGAGGGACCCCACAAATCACAATGTATTAAATCAAGAACATTGTCAGCACGTTTAGGGTTCTCAACAAAAGACAACCGTTGACCTTTCTCCATAACACGGGAGGGGCGCATGTATGCGGTTAAGGCAATAAAGAAGAAACTGAAAGTAAATCAAACTTATGTAAACTAATAATCACTGCACTAGGAACATGACCTAGGCGTGCATGCCACAACTCACATGAAACTCGACTCTTATTCTGCTGTAAAAACTGAAACAAATGTTGCATCTCTTCGGTCTAAAACGTACAATCGATCCTCATTGTGCCCCTGACCCACTATGGCCCTAGTTACTTTGTTTTGAATGACAAAATTCCGATCATCAAATGTAATTAAGACACCTATATCTCTAGTTAACCGACTTATAGACAGTAAATTCTTAGTAATATCATCCACAACCAAAATACCAGACAAATGCAAGTTCTCAGAAACTTTAGAATCACTAGTATGAGATATCATAACTGGAGCACCATTACCAACAATAACACGAGATTCACCAGTATAAGGAGTGAAACTGTTTAGGCTTGAGGTGGAAGTCACCATATGACTGGTAGCGCCAAAATCAAGGTACCAATCTGACAGACGGGGAGAAGTATCAGACTGCTGGAAAGAGTGATAATTTTCTGTCAAATGAGTGCTTGGCAAACGACCAATTTGTGCCTGCATTCGGTAACACATCGCAGCTTAGTGACCAAGCCGTCCGCACCAGGAACAGTGTGGACGATCGCGATTAGGGACCGGACTAGCCGCCTGAGAATCGGAAAAGGAATGCTGACCACTGTCGTGCCTACCACTGAAGCGACCGTCGTGACCACCGCGGAAGGCCACACACAATCACCTGGAGTCGGCGTGTGATCCCACTCGTGATAGGCTTGAGGTGCGTCGCTAGTCTGAAACTCGACCTGCCCTGCGACTGGTCCTGAGTGTCCCTGTAAATTCATCAAAAAGGCCTCGTGATTTTTGGCACAAGCAAAAACATCTGCATAAAGCGGGGTTGGAACAACATTAATGAAAGGAGCAGAAAAATCTTTATACAAGTGCAGTCAAGAACCATACAATTTGATCAACATTTGAAACCAGATTACCCATGACATACAGTTGTTCAAAAATCTCCTTAAATTTGAGATGAAGTTCATGAACAGTAGCAAACTTATGAATATCATGCAGAACTGCGCAAAGACGGAGAATGGTGGAGGCACTACTATTCTGATAGATGAGAGCAAGATTATCCCATATGTTTTTGGAAGTGGCACAATCTGGGAGTTCCGCGAGAACTTCAGTGGTGAGAGAGGAAAACTGGGGACTGCATAGGCATTAATCTTCATCAACCCATTGACCATACTCTTCTTTTGCTTTCAGATAAGCCTTCTGGAGATCAATCTTGCTTCTACCCGAAGGAGTTGAGACTGTGACAGCAAAAGACAAGGTCTACGGTGATGGTGGTGGTGGGAGAGTGGGGCGAGATCTATTGCCATCAATGAAACCGTACAGACCTTGAGGACGAATGACATAACCTGCTTGACACTTCCAGAAAAGATAATTAGATGGAGTGAGTTTGATCTGCATCATCTGGAGCAGAGTGTTGTAGGAGAGTTTTTCTGGAGCCATGACTGAGAGGAAGCAACAAATTGGTTGGGAGAGGAAACAGCTGGAAGAGGAGTAGGAGTGGAGCGGAGAGGAGCCGGAGCGGCGTGAGTGAAAGGAACTGCTGGAAGAGAAACTGAGCCGCTGGCGACCGACGGCGACGAGAGAGGGGGCAGTGGTCGACCAAATTTTTAATTTTTTAGGTTTTGGATTAGAAGAGGCTCTGATACCATGAGAGAATGATTTGCCGTAATGAATTTTGTTATTGATGACTGAATATATAGATAGTACAATAGCGGTGTAATAAGGAAAGAACTCTAATCATAATAAATTATAATTTAATCATTAATCTGGTTTATCCTAACAATTATTTAGTCCTAATCACATGATTGTTCGGTTCTAATATCGAAGCTAAACTAATTCGAATTTTTTGTTCCATAAACCTCTCTACAGTACCGCGGCTCCTGCTTCATCCTAGAAGACATGTTCACTGTTTTCTGGATCATGAAAATGCATTTAATGGAGTATTTATTTCACTGTGGTTTATACTGTTGTTAAAACTATTTAAGAATGAGTGTGGGTTAATGGTTTTCTAACCTCGATCAATTTGTTTACCAGAAAACCTCCGCCCTTGTATTAACTTTTGCATTTTGTTTAAATTGAAGTATATTAATAATTTCACGCAAGCTGGGAGAAATCATGTGGCTCAGACCCGAAATAATTAATAGATGCTACTTCCCCACTTATTATTATTTTACAAAACTCAACTCTTCTAGGAGTATATTTAATTTTGTTATAACCATTATTGCATAGTTACAAACATTAATTTTGGTCAAAGCATGGCAACATGTAACTCAAGCGGTGAGGCGAGGTAAATGAATGTGGAATTCTGGATACATCAATACCTCATGCATCGCTACTATTGATGGTAATATTAATCAACCTGAATAACAATAATATAACTAAGCCACACCAAACTTTGTAAGACTGAACTGAACTGATATTGAATTTAGGCTTATTTGAAATGAACGGAGCTAAATTGAAACAAATTTGTTGAAAAGAAGGTGATATCAGAGTATGTATGTATAAGAAAAGTTTAGAAGCGCCGCAATGCACATTTTCCTTTGATTTCCATAGTTATTTTCCTCCACCGTCTACGCCTACGTTAATTTCTCTTGCTACCTTATTCTTACTTGTATACGTATGCTGGTTGACTTATATTCGTCCCTACGCAGACACCAATTTGAATGCTCGTTTCTCTTTCTGCAACTTGATCTGAAGCGGACGAGGCAGTACTCTCCCTTATATATACATATATGCATACGGGTAGTGAGTTGTAGGATTACAATTAGTGACCAATTGGATTAGAGAAGAAGAAAAAAGAGCTATAAGATCTTCACCAAGGGGTTCAACAACCAACAACCTTTATGAAGCATTGACCAGCCTAGCAAAACACAGCTGATGATTTTAATGGCTACCACCACAATCAATGAATCCATATAACTGCTACCTGTTGCCCTCTCTCCCCATATCTTTTTTCTTCCTCTCTTACGAATTCCCCCCCTCTCTTCTGTTTCTCTTCTAATTACTTCTTAATCCCTATTTAATCCCATTAATCCTTGATTAAATACCATTCACCAACCAAAGTGTACCATTCATTCCGCTCTCTCCTCCCTCAACATGCCTCACAAAAACTGATTAAAACCCTCCCCTCCTTGTTTTCCTCTAAACACTAATTATATCACTCCGGGAGGTGGCGCCGGAATATTCTCCCGTGAAATGGCGGCGGCGGCGGCGGTGAAGCTAGGGTTACTGAAAACCGGGAGCTTGTTAAACGATTTTCTCAGCCTCATAATCTTCTCCGTTCTGGACATTGTCGATATCTTGCTCTGCCACGTCTACAGAGTGGCGGATTTCTTCATCGAGGCGGAATGGAAGCCCTGTTACTGCTCCGGCTCCGGCAAGGAAGCCATAACCAGCTCCGGCAAGATCCTCCTGTCGGAGCAAGGCGAGTCAAAGGTTGTTTGCCTGAGCTCCACCAAGCTCCAGCTCGAGGAAATCTCCGACACGCTCTTCACCCGCGCCGCATTGGTCGCCGACGTCTCCAAGTCCACCGTCAACGAGATCAAACGCCTGAAAATCGACACCACCACCAAAAAGAACGGCATGCTCCGGCGGTCCACCTTCACCGTCAACTCCGCCATCGTCGAAATGCTCCAGGGAAAGATCGGCGGCGCCGCCCCGGCCCACCCGATCCCGCGGTGGTCCGACTGCGACTGCTCCACCTGTAATTCATGGGCCTCCTCTTGCAAAGACTCCCTCTTCGTCAAGGCACAGGGCGCCACGGGTATAACTATAATAAATTATGAAAAGTTTTTAACGTTACATTAAAGTGTAACGTATTTCAAACGTTACTATAATGCACTTAACTAAAATGTTTGTTACGTTGTTGGATCAAAATCCCCAGATAAGGGTTACGTGGGGGAGGACGTGATATTTATCCACGGGTTTATATCATCCTCGGCGTTCTGGACAGAGACGCTCTTTCCAAACTTCTCTGCCCAGGCAAAGGCAAAGTACCGATTCTTAGCCGTCGATCTGCTAGGATTCGGGAAAAGCCCAAAGCCAAACGACTCATTATACACGTTGAGGGAGCATTTGGAGATGATCGAGAGGTCGGTTTTGGAGCTGTATCAAGTGAAGTCTTTCCACATTGTTGCGCATTCTTTGGGGTGCATTCTTGCGTTGGCGCTCGCCGTTAAGTATCCCGGCTCCGTTAAGTCGTTGACGCTTCTAGCACCGGTGAGTATAATCTTAATTTTGACTTTCTTTGTTCAATCATGTGGATCATGCTAATCGGTGACGTTGGGAAATGTGTATGTAACGTTCATGAAACTTGTATTGCTATTTGCTAGCTACCATTTCGTATTTCCCACCTTCCCACCAATTAATTGGAAAAAGTCAAATTATCAGAAAAAGTGAAACGTGGAGTCAAATGCGTGATGCGAGTATTTTTCTTTCTTTCATTTTTATTTTTATTTTTATTTTTATTTTTGTGGGACACTGTTATGTGTGGATTTATAGTGGTGTTGGTCAAGGAGGCAACATGTGTAATGTTGTGTCATTTTAGACAAATAAATATCGGCATTTTGCTTAGCTCATTTCAAGAGGCTAAATGTTAGGTCCGAGCTTATCCGGATTCCAATTTAATTCATTATAAATTAAATTTGATAAAGTATAGTTACTTTTTATACGTAGTCTGATCTGCCTCAAACCAGCATACTTTTTGTTCAACTGTTTGTTGACGATGAATTTGGGTGCAGCCGTACTTTCCGGTGCCGAAGGGGGTTCAGGCAACGCAGTACATGATGAGGAAAGTGGCACCAAGAAGAGTTTGGCCACCGATTGCGTTTGGGGCATCAATAGCATGTTGGTATGAACATGTGAGCAGGACCATTTGCCTTCTCATCTGCAAAAACCACCGAATCTGGGAATTTCTCACCAAATTCCTCACTAGAAATCGGTACGTGCGATCCACTCTTACATCCTTTTTTTACCAAATCCCCACTTTTAATCGCCCTTATCGTGTTCCTCATTTTCAAGCCAAATCACTATTTCATGAAATTGAAATTAAATGCATTTTTTAAAGATTTTTATCATTCAATGCATGCACCAGCTCTGTCACTAGTTTACTTGTACATTTTTAGTCCACTGGCTGCACCTACAAACTGTACCTACGCTTGACGATATCTAACGTTAGAAAAATAAAACAAGGACAGTAAATTAGAAAACAAAAGGTACGAACGTGCACTTAACTGACACGTAAGGGGTTAGTCAAAACTAATTAAGAATAAAAGTGCTGTTACGCCTTAATTGTTTGTATAATGAAACGTACACTCTAAGCATACTATTTTCTCCCCATTTTGCCTAATTGGATACATTCCCATTCCCCAAAATAGCACCCTATATACATGTATAGAAAATTTTTAGTATTAGTTATATTTGTTTCGTGCGACTGATGAATAAATAAATGAAAATTTAATAATGATATTTCTTTTATCAATTAAGATAAGATGACTGCTTTAGATGGTTTTCAAATTGAAAAGTTTGTGCATTAAAGAAGCCGAAGCTGTTCCCTTTCAATGTTTTGCATTCATTAAATGGCCACTGCCTGCCACCCCAACGCCCTTTGACTCATCACTTTCTGCGCATCAATAAATGACGATGCATATCAATGTTTTTCGTCCGATCTGTATCGAACTGAATTGAACTGAATTGAACTGAATTGCACCAAATTAAACTAAAGTTAAGTCGACCTTCTGAATAATAAAGCTGCTTTGACCTAAATTCCATCGAACTGAACTGCAGTTAAATTGATCGATCCTGTTATACATGTATGCATAGGTTGAGAACGTACTTGATCGACGGGTTTTGCTGCCACACGCACAACGCCGCGTGGCACACACTGCACAACATAATATGTGGAACCGCCGGAAGGATGGAAGCGTACCTGGACGTGGTGAAGAACCGGTTGAAATGCGGCGTCACGGTGTTTCACGGCAGAGACGATGAACTCATCCCGGTCGAATGCAGCTACAACGTTCAGTCGAGAATCCCACGCGCCAACGTCAAAATCATCGAAAACAAGGATCACATCACCATTGTTGTCGGAAGGCAAAAGGCCTTCGCCAGAGAGCTCGAGGAAATCTGGAGAAATAATTCATGAACGCCGCCGGCAACCGCGCCGTATAAATAATTCTAAAAATCAATATACTACAGCTAGGCCGGCGAGACCTGATGAATTTATCCTAGTTAACGCACGATTTGGATAAATTGGTTGATTAGGAAAATTAAGTTTTTCTTTCCTTTCGTTTATGGGTGGTTGAAGCCTTTGATTAGTTTATTAGGTTTTGTGAAAAGTCACTATTACATAATGAATTTGAGGGGAATGAATTTGAGGGGCATGCAATGAGCTACCAAATATTCCCCTCTTTAAGTAATATTGGTGTTAATAACATCAATTTATTTTATTAAAGTGGGGGAAGAAAAGCCATACACCCTCCGTCCGTCCCGGATTAAATTGTAAGGAATCTATTTCACGGTTATCAAGAATCATGTTTGATCGTTAATATGTTTAATTGCGCATAATATCAGCAAATAAAAAGTTGTTTTTTAGAAATCATTTGTTGTAACGAATTCAACAGTGTTACATGTGATAATATTATTACTTATAGACCTATTTAAATATGTGGTCAAAGTTTAACAGTGAATAACGCCAAGTAGTAAAATGTGCAGTTTAATCTGGGACCGAGCAAGTGTATTAATTATATGGTCAATATTCAGTCGAGGAATGTTGTCTTTCATTTCCTATTAATATAAAATACTTGACGACATAAAGGAACAAATCAAGTACAACACAGTAAATTTACGAGAGAGTCAAATTAGTACTGTTTAAGAGGGATATAGAACCAACTCATAATTTTTCCTCTCCCAAAGAAACTCGCCATAAAAACTCACCATAAACCATATTTTGTTTTGAAATTTAACATTGAAATTCAAGATATTTTCAACATAACTTTGAGGTGAAAACGCAACATGTACATAAACATAAATGAGTGAAATTTTTCGAAACATGAAAAAAGCAATAAGAATTGTTTTGATCAATAGTACGTATGTGTGTATATATCTTTCTGGTTGACAGTAAGAAATAAAACTTTCCATCAATATAAAAGAATCAGAGAATATCATTGTGATTTATGAATTAATATATTCATATATTTATGTTTTCATTTCTAATGCTAAGAAAATCTGAGAAAGAGGTTCATTTTTCCCATAAACTTGGCAATGAATGAATTCTTGGTTGATTTTTCTTTAAAGAACTTATATGCTCAAACATGCAAAAGATGTCCTAATAATCATGTCTCTTTTAGTGGATTGCAAAGATTGAGACTAGGTAATTAAAATAAATTTAGGAGTATCAATATATCCCAAAATATAGTTACGTGCCTATCAAATTAAATTTGCTGTTTTTTAAGAGTGTCTAAATAACATTCACGCCATATCTTATATTTTAGTGCATATCAAGTAGAGAGGAAATTTGCACCTAAATTTAACACCCAAACAGAAAAAGTAATAAAAGCGATTAGGACTGGGTTGAAAGAAAAACAATGACAGAAATTCCAATTTTAATCTAAAAATCTGGTGGACGAGAGAATTGCAGGAGACAAAGCTCCTCCAATCACAAATTTTTACAATGTAGAAAGTAGGCTAATTAATTAAGGGGGTGAAAAAGTTGTTTGCAATTGCATACAAAAGCCAAATTCCAACATTACTATCACACATAATATTAATAAATGCAACAAATACAGATGTGAAACTTAATTCAATTCGGCCATCATTCTTGACATGCACTATTTTCTCAACAGTAAATATCTGCTTTTCAATTGCCGTCCTTTTAAGTGACTGGCTGCGGATATCGTTCTCGGAGATTATCTGCATTTCAATTCTGTAAAAAAAGTGTGTATATATATATATATATATTTAATTTAACTTAATAATATGAGTTCGATTCTTAAAATATGGTCTTTTCATAATTCATGAAAAAACTAAGGTTTTTAAACTACAAATTAAAAGAAATGAAGATAAAAATTTCGGGTATATGAATCGGGTTATAAACTTTATAACTACTACACGTTGTATAATAAAATTTTAATATTGCAACTAAGACTTTTCACCTTTTAATTATTTCAACAAAATCCCATCTTTCTATTAAGCTATGGAAAGACGGTGACTAATAGTATTTTATCTATTGTAATATTTTTAATTCAGTTCAATTTCTGTAAGTTCAATTCAATTCATATAAACTTCAGATAATAGGAAGGTGCGCGGGAAGCTATTTCTAAGTTCATGGAGCAATTAATGTGCCTTTTGATTTGAACACTATACTTTTTAAAATTTTGAATATTTTATATCATATAATATTTAAAAACTGCATATAAAAGTACGATATTAAAATTAAAATAATGTTAAAATTTAAATATACAATATATAAGCTTAAAAGTATAATTATTCCATTACTTTAATAAGTGGATGTTGAGGAGACTCCTCTTAAATGAAAGGTACTGGGCAACGTTATTTGCAAAATTAGGCGGTGGTGAAAGCCATAGAAGTCAAATGCCAATAACACACCGCAAGTACTGCAATTATATCATAGTACTAGATCCACTCCATCGATTCCTTGTTTCCTCTTACCGACCTGATTGTTTTTGCACTTTTGCTTTTTGTACGTTATATAATACACATATTTGACTATTAATATCTCTATCTACGTATAATAATGGTAAATAAAAATTAAATGTTTAAAAATTAGTTATTACTACAATTTTAACAATATCATATAAGATAATATTATTGTTCATAGATCTATTCAAATATGCGGTCAAACTTCGATAAAAAATAGTGTCCAAAAAGCAAAAGTGTAAATACAAATCTGTCGGAGGGAGTATTTAATTCTTTAGAATTTTCTTTGAAATGTTATTTATTCATTAGAATTAGAACGGGGTGCATTAAAAGCTGTTGAGGACACATTGATATGGGAGTTCCCTGGCCACAATATTGGGATACTATGCTTGCTTAATTGTTTCATACTTTTTAGTCAGAAACGAGTTCGATCTTCCTCACCCTAACCCACTCCATGGAGCAAACGGCGAAATCACTCGCTTTTAATTAGAACCCAATCATTTCGATATTATGGATTAATGATGAGTTGAATCACAACGTTCAAGATTTAGTCACTTGACGATCACTTCTTGGTGCTCATAGAGAACCCCTATAGAAGAGAATTTTCATACTGTGCATGCTAGGATTCAAACATATGACCATGGAGCTTTCAACCATACACTTAATCACTTGGGCGATCACGTGGATGCACCATAACCCACTCCCAACATTACAAATCACGGAAGGAAGGAAGTTACAGTAATTTAGTGCCAGCGATCCATTTTAAGAATTTAGAGACAAGAAGCAAACTATAAGAAAAATGCATTTGGTTCTATTATATAAACTCCACTCAGTTAAATTGAAGTACTTGTTTTAATTACTTTTGGGAAATTAATATTTTCCATTCGGAGTACTTGTTTTAATTACTTTTGGGAGAGGATGGTGTTGGGTTGGAAATTGATGTAATGGGGAAACTGTTGAACCTGTTTTGTTTATAAGGGTAGGAACCGACTATTAGTGAAACCCGTTTATTAGGACAGCTTCTGCTACACCTTACTTCATTTACTGATCATGATCAAATACATTAATGCGTGTGCTTCTTTTTGTCTAACCTACTAATAACAAAACCATCACGTTGATTTAGGTTTCGTCTTTTGAAATTTATTGCAGTTCACTTTATAAAGTTGAACTTAATTTATATCGATAGTAGGACTTTGGTTAGGGTGTGAAAGTGTCTCGATTATATTATTTGTCAAACAGCGCACATAAAGTCTCGTTCGCGGACGAAAGTTAATGATAAGCTAAATGTCTTCGCTTCGTGCATGTGCACTTTCACACACTACAAAAGAACATTTATTGGGCAAAATTAAGAAGGAAAAGAAAGAAGGTGCTTATGAGACGAATTAAAAGGAATTGGATAAGAGGAAAACCTTAGTCTGCATTTGAGATTATTTACGTAAAATTGGGTCATCATGTTGGATAAAACGAATTGGACCTTGTTCTGTTTATTATGTTACTTATGGGACGGATTTGAATTCTCAAAGGGCCACTCATATAACTGAGGCCCAACGAAAACGTTTCATTTTTTTATTACAAAGATTGAAGTTGGACTCCATTTGATTTGTGGATTTTGAAGCTTGCAAATTAAGTACTATTACCTTCGTCCCATCCGAATCTGCACACTTTTTGGTCAACTTTCTCAAGACATGTTTGACCATAATTTTCAACTAGTATATAGACACCAATATCATCATGTGAGATATTGCTGGATACCCTGCATGATATATTTTCTAAATATCAAATTTTAACATACCGTTAATATACGTAACTAAAGTTATCGTTGGTCAAACATTACCTGACAAACTTGACCAAAAAGTGTGCACATTCGGCTGGAACAGAGTAATATAAAATAAGAATGCTTCCTTTAATTTTAACCGTCTATATATTTTAGTTTCTTAAACTCACATAAGTGCAAAATAGCGTCGTTATTACCTCAATATGACACTAGGTGCTTTGGCAAAATGACCTCTCTTTCATTCAACCCTTTGTAATTATCGGAGGCTGAACTGTCTTTGTGCATGGAAATTGACCTACTTTTTACAAAAATTTAATCTTTTACTTAATTAATATATGATTTTTAATTATTTCCCGAGTTTAATTTTAATTTTAGATCAATTGTATTCATCTAAATTCTAAAATTTCTTGAATTTTTAATATTACCTTCATGGACAAAGTCATCAGATTAAATTGTGACCTACCAATTTTTTTCCCTAGATCCACCCCTGATAATTATGACACTGATGTTTACCTCTCTGTTTTGCTTTTCCTATTCAATCGCCTTCCTCCATCGATTGATTCCTTTGTTGATCAGTGATTTGAGGGGGGTATTTTACACGATTCTTTTCTCCTTTATTTAACTTTTCTTTGGTCAATCGATATTCTCTGGCCAATCTCTTTTCATTTGATATACTCCCAATCTCCATGAAAAGAATAATCTAAAGAGAATGAAAATATAAATGATGAATGAAAATAATTTACACGTAATTAAGAAAATACAACACTCTTACAAATATAAACGGGTATTTTACACGATTCTTTTCTCCTTTATTTAACTTTTCTTTGGTCAATCGATATTCTCTGGCCAATCTCTTTTCATTTGATATACTCCCAATCTCCATGAAAAGAATAATCTAAAGAGAATGAAAATATAAATGATGAATGAAAATAATTTACACGTAATTAAGAAAATACAACACTCTTACAAATATAAACTAAATAGAAATATGTATATATATACATATAGTGAATTGAATATCTTAGGGCTGAGCTACGCTACTAGCATGCATCCGAGTTAGCGATGGGCCGGGCATCATCAATCAAATCATGATGTTCAAGTAGAGTTGTCAATTCGGTTATTCGTGTTGGATTTAGGTTCGGGTCAAACAGGTTCAGGTTGAAACAGAGCAGATTGCAACGGGTCGAAATATGTCTGTTGGGTAGGGGCGGGTTAGGGCAAGTCAAAATAGGTTTGGGTTGCTCGAGTTGGGTCAAAATGGGTTCGAGTTGAATTGGATCAAAGTCTGTTAGTCAGGTCGGGTCGGGTAGGTCGAAATGTGTTCGGGTTGAAAATTGTTGAAGTCTGTTTGTCGGGTTCGATCGGGTAAATGTCAAGTCAGGTTCTGATGGGTCTATAATGTTCCTCGAATCTGGTCGGGTTGGGTTACACTACTAGAAAACATGTATATAGGCAGTGCTAGAAGAGAAATACCGGTTGTAGGAATTTCACAGGCACCGAGAATCTGGCAAATGAACTAAAAAACGGTGCCTATGAATAAATCCAACACTGGTTCAATGGATACCGACGCTAGATACCGATGCCTTTGAAGAAAAAATATTTGAATTTAATAATTTTCAGCACTGATTTTGGTTGAATGACATATACCGGTGCTAATACCCATAATAGTAATTTTGACGGATAAAATTGTGGTGGGAAAAAAGCTAGCCATGGTATAGGTTATAATATACCAGTGCTAGAACTGCATTTAAATTTTTTAAAAAAATTAAGAAATGATTTACCAGATCCGAATTGGGGTTTCGGGTTGAGTTTGGGTCGTGTCGAGTTTGAGTTTGGGTTCCAATTATCAGGTCAAAATTGGGTTTCGAGTTTAGCTCGGGTCGAGATTTGAACCCAAATTATCAGGTCAGAATCAAACTTTGGGTTGAGTTTGATTCGGGTCAATATTTTGCGGGTTATGATCGGATTCATGTTGAGTTCGATCTAGTCACACCGGATTAGGTCAGAAACTCTAATCATACATTGATAGCTCTATGTTCAAGTGGTCACTACTTACGATCGTTCTTGAGGCCACTTAATTATGCACACGCACCACTGTTATGTACTCTCCATTTCACTAAAATTATATCGTTTACATTGAACAATTGAAGTTACGCAAATGAAACATGTGTATAGATGAAGCGAAGCGAAGGGAAATATTGAAAAGCAAACTAAGTGAATGAAAATGGGTGGATTTCCTGTTACACTTTTATGTACCGTTATGTATTACACCAATCAAATTCTGCCACGTATCCCTCATAAATTAACTAAAATTAGTTTAATAATTTTTATCTAATTTAGGAGGAACGTATGACAGAATTTGATTGGTGTAACGTATAGTAATACACAAAAGTGTAACGGAAGATATGCACCCGTTTTTATCATAATAGAAAATTATAAAGCACTTTGAATCAAAATTACCAATAAATACAACAGAACACTTTTCCATAAACAACAGAAAAAAAAGAAAAGAATAGGTCTTATGATAATGCATGAAATCCAAACACATGCTTTTCTACGCGAACGAACCATGTCATGTACTAGTAAGAGGACCCAATAAGCGCTATCACACGTGCTACTAATTGGAACACTCAAATCAAAATAGAAACTAAAAATCCATATATAGCGGAAAAAACTATAATATCGTTTTCGTCGTTCTCATTCAACTCTACAACAACCGGATCCACCGCCATATCTGTTTGCATGGGACGTTTAGATTGTGCTCTAACTGATCTAGGGCAGGGCATTAAACCGGGTGTGTTTCAGCTGGCGGTGTCTAAAAAGTAAAGTTATCTTATTTTGAAAGTACGGGAATATCAAATTTTGCTTTTTAGATAAATACTTTTTTAACAGCTTATCAGACGCTAAATAGGTATTTAGCTTATATTCAAAGCAATTATAAATTCTGTCAAACACACCCTATATTAGTAGAAGTTTTGCTCACACTTGTTTTCCCAAATTAAAATATTTGAATAGTTTCTTACACTCTCTTTGTTTCAACCTTATTATTATTCAGTTCAGTTCATTAAACTTTAGTTTGATAAAAATTTAAAGTATAAATTAATATATTCGTAGTAGTAAATGGATGATGCTGGTGAGGCAATTAGCTGCAAAGTCATGAACATTGTCCGAGTCATTCGAGTTAGAGATTGCCGAGTTAGAGACTCCGAAAGACGATATTTCTGTAACCCATACAAATACCAATGTTTAAACTGTAAATTAGAAGAAATTAATATAAAATTTTTGTGTTGCATTAATCGGGTAATAAACTTGTACCTAATGTACGTTGCATAATAAAATTTTAATATTACAGTTAAAATCTTTATCTTTTTAAAATTCTAATTCAGTCATGTCTTTCCATATGTCTACGAAAAGACAGTTTTTCCCAAGACTTTGCCTATGAGTTAACCGTCATAACTTAAAATTAATTTATTTTACCAAAATACAGCTCAATATATGACACGTGTCACAGGCTAATTGACGGTCGAAATTGAACCGACGGAAAAGAAAAAACCACTTGTGTGGTCAACCATTTTAATTACTTTCTTGTGTTCTGTCGGTCAATTGATCTATCGATTCTCATTTGCTTTAGCGCACCCCCCTTCTTAATTTCTAATTCTGTGTCATAATTAGAGTTTTATTCTTTAAAGCTCACATGTTACACATTAGCATGTCCATTTTATACTTTTCAATGGCAAACGTTTTACTCGCTTTTACGTATCACATACACCAATTTATATTTGATTTCTCCCAACAATTTTACTTATTGATTTCATTCCATGTCCTGCATACACGGGTACAAGGTAGAGAAAATGATAGCTACACAATCTATTTTAGGTGAAATTACAGGTTTTCTCGAGTGCAGGAATTGTCATTGACGGCTCTATTGCACAGAAATGGATTTTTTCTTCGGAACCACTATCTATTTTAAATTCCGTACTTGGAATATGTGTCCCGGTAGTCTGATTGACAATAGATTATGGTGATTCACTGGCTGTCGTCTAACGTAGCACTTTTGAGGGCGCTCTCGACGTTAGAACATGTGTTTGGAGTGCACTAAAGTAGACGCTGACGGTTGAACTGCCATCTAATGAAACCCTACAAAAATATGCACTAAATGTGCAGAATGGAGGGCAGGTCCCATGTCAGAACATGCATGTGTTTGAATTACAAATGGATCAAGAAAGTCCAGACATTGAAACATGTGTTTGGAGTGCACTAAAAACAATTCGTTTAAAAAATCCTCCGAAAACATGCACTAAAGCTACTATTTTAAGGAACTTCTGAGGGAACTTCCGACGGCAGAACAAGTGTGTGTGAAGTGCATGATGGATGGCAGTTCTGGCATCAAAACTCGTGTTTGGAGTACACCAAAATTAACAACGGTGATTGAACCACCTTCTAAAAAAACCTTTAAGAACTTCCACCTTTATTATCTCCTTCATCCCCTACAATAGCCATTTTCCCCTTATTTTTTCCTTCACCTTTCTTCTACTTCTGCTCCTTCCTCGAGTCTAACATGTCATCCTTCTTCTCTTATATTCGACCCAGCAACGACGACTCAGATTTGAAGTATGCGTGGTGATAAACTTCATATTATCATTGGTGGGATTCCTCTCTATTTTGAATATATTTATTGGTAAACCCACCTACAATATTGATTTATGTTGTTGTTCACGGTTCATTGATGATTTTTGTTTGAATTTTTATTATTTAGGCATTCAATTGTGGTGTGTTTGATATGAGTGTCAAAGATGAGGATGACGGTGGATGTGTTGTTTGAAATTCGACGTGTAAATGTCTCAATAGAAGGCGGGGACGATATGGTCGATGTAAGTTTTTTGGTTTTGATGGAAGCAAAGAGCCTAGTTTTTTTTTAAAAAATAACTTCTAAGGCTTGTTTCATGTCGGAACTAGCCTTAGAACTATATAATCGCGTCAAAAGGTTGTCCCGGGTTTGGAATTGCCTATACGAGTGTTCTTCAACCGTTGTGCAACGGCCACCTGGTTGCACAGTGGCATTGGGGACGAAGATTCAGAACTGCCTAGTAACCCCATTTTCAGAGTCAATAATACACCTATCTTGCACTAGTCTCAGTTCCTCTTTTTCGAAAAATGTTTCCAAAACATTCACGTAGTATTAGGCAATGTTTTAAATTGTTTCCTGCATACTATTATCTAGTTTCCATTAGTCAATATAAAGTCAACATTTTTAGCGGTGATAATATCACCACGGGGAAGTAAGGAACACATCAAGTAGGGACGGTAGAAGAGGATGTGAATGTGGTTGGAATGGTGGTATTCGAATATGGTGGAGAAGGTTGGCGGAGGTGGTGGAGAAAACACTGGATGAAGAGAAAGTACTAGAAACATCAATTTCACCTCAAAAGCTACTAAAAAAACTACTAAATTATGATTGTTTAAATCTTGACAAGTATTTACTGATATGCTGATTTCATTGGAATGAATTATGTCTGAAAATAAATTAATTGACAACATTTCATGACAATTTAAAAAATAACACAAGAAACTTCACAGTTTAATAGCAAACATATTAAATTTAGGGTATCCAAGCAATACTATCACACGTACTTCATTTTTATCATGGGGTAACTTGATAATGGCATAAGCTAGCTGGTTGGCCCCTGCTCACAGATCACTTGTATGATCAACATTTGGAAACTGCAGCAATCTGGTCTGAAGTGCAGTTTTCAGATGAGTTGCAGACAAACCATTCGGAGCCCTAACGACCACATCTTGTATCATCACGCCCTTCACCGTCGATATGGTGGCAAAGCAAATCTGGAGCTCCATCTGACGCAGCGCATCCATCAGTCCGGCCGCCGGAAAGTTCACATCACGGCTCATCACCCTCAATATCGCTTCCGATCCGACAACCTTCACATTGACATCAACATTAACGTTGTTATTCTCAGCCAGCCTTATTTGCTGATCGCCATCTCTCCGGACATGATTGAGTCGGCGGTTTTCCAGTTCATTCACTCTGGTCTTCAGCTCCCTGATATAGGTCACGGCGTCATGAAGAAGCGATGCCCGATCCATCTTCGACACGTTCGGAACCACGCCGCGAAGGGCGCAGAATAGGTCGTTCAGCTTCGCTCTCCTCCCTCTCTCCGCCTCCAAGTAGCTCATCGCCGGCGTCGCTCTCTTCTTCTTCCTCTTCTCCGACGACGACGATGCCCTTACCGGAATCTCCATTGCATAGTCTTCTCTCTCCTCTTCTTCCTCCAGGCCGTCGTTACTGATACTGAACGTGCTCAGTTTATCCAGCTCGGATGAACTAGGGTTTAATGATGGCGCTGCCTGTGCAGCCAGAGAGACTGTTTCCGTGAAAACTCCGATGGACTTACAGAGGTGAATAAGCCCCAAATCTGGATTTATAACCTCGGAGGATCCGAGCTCTACGATCCCTCCAACGGTGGAGACGCAAACGAAGGTCTTAACTCCAGAGGAATGGCCTTCTTTAGCCCTCTTGCATCTATAAGCTCCCATTTCATGATCTCCGGCGAGCCAGATGAAAGAGCCCGAGTTGTAACTGAGGGCTACAAGATCGTCTTCAGTAGCAAGTAAACCAATCACCGATAAAGTGTAGAACCATTCCAACTCATCCATCATGTTCGCACCATCACCAATGGTGTTAGGGTTAGGTTTTGGGCCGCGAAAATGGCCGTCGCCCCACGATAAACGGAGGCTCCGGCCATCTTCATCCCTTGATGCATGCCAGAAGATGGAGTACACCCACCACTCTGGACGGCTCTGGATCGCGTGTTGCAGCTGTTGCCGGAGTCCGGGAACTAGAGGTGCAGAGAGCCCTAAATTTTGCTCCATGCGTGTTTATTTACTTACAGAATTGTGTTAATGTGAAAGATAAGAGTTTTTTGGTCGGCTAGCTCTTATTTGAAACAAAGTGTTTGTGCATGGCTTGATCTCAATTGCATGCAGTATTCTGGGTATAAATAATACTCAAACCCTCGTATATCCTATTCTCCCAAGTTGAATCTTCAACCTTTTTTTCTTCTTTTATGAGCAAATAAATATTTTTAATATATATGTGTGTGTCATTTTAGAGAAACAATTAGCTAGTGTTACAATTAGAGGTGCAACTCTAAGAAATTTTCTATAATAAGAATTTGAATTAATTTGGGGAAATTAAATTTGAGGTAGGATAATATTGCACTATTCTCCATCCAATTATACTAGTGGAGTACTATGGCCAATTGCGCAATATTATTAATTAAAACATTGAGATTAATTTTTATTTATAACTTTAAAGTTTAGTCAGGTAAGAAAAATTATATAATTATGAAGTGAAATAATTAATTTAGTCAGAAACCGTTAAACATTGAATACAATTAAATATATCATTAGGAGTTATATATTTTAACAAGTTATGATTGATTATGTATACTGTAGTAAAGAATTAAAACCAGATACAAATTTAATATCAGTGTGTTAACAAGTTATGATTGATTATATATAGTAAAAAATCAAAATCAGTAACATATTAAAATATTATTATGTTATTTTTAGACAATTTCATGAGTTTAGATTAGTCAAAATGACTTCAATATCTTCAAGTGAAGAACCATCCAAAGAAAATAATTTCTATTATATGGTGCATGGATCTAGGTTAAAGAGAAGGTTGAAGTCTCTATAGTTGTACAAACACAAATGTGCATTTGCAAAATGTACTGTTTTTTATATGGTTTTACAAATTGTGTGGTTGTATTATTGTTTTCCTTTTACGGGTTCCATTTATTTGGATGGGTCGATTTATGTTTTTCAATGTGTTTACAGTTTAAACAATATATATAGTGGTTGAATCAATTAGTGTTACGGTCGTTGAGAATCCCTGTTTGACTTAGTGATATTTATGTGTGATACACTAGCTCCTCTCAACCTAGTGGTCATTATTTTTGCAGGAAGTCAGTAAATATCCCCAAGGGCGATATTACAGTTTTATTGGATCTCTAATTTGTAATAGTATAAGCGATCAATCCGGTTGAACTATAATTTAGGTAACCCTGCAATAAGTTGATTATTGCTAGATGTAAGTTAGACTGGATGTCAAATCTATTTATTGTAATCGTTGTTGAGTGTTTTACCTAGCACATATGGTAATTGAATTCAAAAGGATAAAAGATAATAATACATGTAATTACATTTTATAAATCGGGTAATACGCAAATATAACTCTATATGTTGGAGAAAATGCAGATATAACCCTAAGTTATTTTTTAGTGCAAATATAACCCTACATATTACACATAAGTGCAAATATAACCCTAAATCCATTATTCCGGCATTGACTAGCCATTTCTAGCCATTGACCGATCGAAAATGATCAAAATGTCTAACCTAATACAAAATTTTAAAAGAAAAAAAAATGCCCCTAGTATCCTCTGAAACCAGCCTCGCTAGAAAATGTCGCCACCGCCACCAGAAAATGCCGCAACCGCTGCCTCCTCTGCTCCCAATCTCTTTTCTCACGCTCGCTTCCTCTACTCTCTTAAACCACTGCCAACGAAAAATGCCACCACCGCCTCCTCTACTCCCAATCTCTTTTCTCCTCCGCTCACCTCCCGGTCGCTACCACCCTCTCCCTAAAACCACCACTCAGTTTTATTTTCTCCTCTCGCCTGCAACCCTATCCACATCTGCTATGCCATCGTCTGAAACCCCAAGCCACACGAATCGGCCTTCCCCAGCCCCTCCCCATCACCGCTGTCATTCTTCTCCACCGCCGATTCATGTTTGCCACCACCAATTTGTGTTCTTCTCTAATCACCGCGTGCACTGACTCGCTCCGATGAGGATGTGGGACCCCGATTTGTGTTCGCCAAATCTTCTCCGACCACCGCGCGCACTAGCTTGCTCCGGCCGAAACCTTAGGTTCAGTGGCTTGCACTGTGGATGCCACCACCGCTGATTCGTGTTTGCCACCAGTCCTCCACTGAAACCTTAGGCCCACGCCACCTCCGCCACCATTTTTGGCGCTGCTCAGCCAAGCGTCGAAAAGTCAACGAAAGTGTAGAGAATTTGGTGATTGAAGTTACACAGCAAACGAAGAAGATAAATGAAGAAGAAAAAGGCCAGGGGCAAACAATTTTAATGATTTTTAAATTTTTAACATAGGGGCAAAATAGTCTTTTCAGCCAATTTTGGTCTAAATCTGTTGGAAAAGGTTATATTTGCACATAACCTCAATATCTAGGGTTATATTTGCACTTTCAATTATCGTAGGGTTACATCTGCACTTTCGTCAATCACATAGGGCTATATATGCACTCTGCTCTTATAATTTTTTGTTGAAGGCTTATTCATAAAGGTATCGGTTGCAACAACGATCTTGAATTCGAACTAGTTCAGAATTTATATTTGGGATACATACCAATATATCCCTATTTACTTGACTAAATACCAATATAATCCTCAGATCATTTTTAGTGCAATAATAGCCCTAACTAGTTAATGGAAGAGCCAATATAACCCTCAGACCCCATTTCCAGCATTGACTTCCATTTTTCGACGTTGACTACAAGTAAAATGTCCAAAATATCCTTTGTGCTAAATCTAAATTTGAATTGGACAAATTTACCACTACCATTATCACTACCACTACCACCTCCAGCCAACCAGCCACCACCATACCATCACCACCACTGCCTCCTCTAGCCACCTACCACCACCACTTCCACTACTAGGTCGCCACCAACACCACCTCCAACCGGCCACCAACGTCACTTCCACCCAAAACCCTAAACCTTCCACCCTCGATTCCAATTTCGGCCAGCACCTTCCACCCTCGATTCCAATTTCGGCCAGCACCTTCCACCCCCGCTTCTCACGTCGAATAACCAATTTCAGCGCAAACTAGTATTGTAATTCAAATACATCATTTCAGAGCTCAATCGAAGCAGATTCAATGGAAATTTTCAACGCGGTGGTGGGGAATTTGACGATGTTGTATCTAGATGTGATAATGGCAATAAAGGCCTATGGCCTGGTGAACGAGCAGATCTTTGGCGACGTGTTTATGCTGGTCATGTCCACGTCGGTGGTTGGCGGAATACTGGTGGCGAGTCTGAACGACGAGAAGAAGAAAAGGAGATGGAGAAACATCGACGAAAGAAAGGGGGAGAAAAGGGGGAAAATGAAAGAGTGGCAAAGAGGAGGAATCAGAGAGGAAAATTGTTCTGAGAAAGAGAAGACGCATCGGAGAAGAAGAGAGAACAACACCAGAAAAAAAGAAAGGTGGAGGGAAACAGAATAGAACGCCGGAGAAGAAAGAAAAGGAGAAATAAGGGTTTTGGAGAGCAAAAATGTAATTTCCTTTTTTTCATTTTCTTAAAAAATCAAAGGGGTAAAATTGTCTTTTGATCAAATCGGGCCTTAAACTGTTGGAATGGGTAAAATTGCACTTACATCAACTATATAGGGTTATATTTGCACTTTCAATTATCAAAAGGTTATATTGGCACTTATGTGATATAGATAGAGTTATAAAAGCACTTTTCTCTTTATATTTAACCTCATAAGAATTTATCAATGGTGGCAGCTAGATGAAATCATATTTAACTTTAATTAAAATTTGAAATACCATATATATATATATATATATATATATATATATATATATATCCAAAATTTTACTTTAGATCTGCCAAAATATTACATAACTTAATCTAAACACAACTTTTAGAATCAAGATAATCATTATTTAACTAAAAAAAATCTTGAAATAAGGTAATAAAAATTACAAGTTTTACACCCAAATTTGGGCCACTTAGACGTGTAATATATGAGCTAAAAGGGGGAAAAATCAAATAAAGAATTAAAAAAAAAAAACAAAGAACCAACGAAATGTGGGTGGGTTTTTTTTTCCCGGATTCCCTGTCCGCAAAGAGAACTAAATGGAAATGTTGTAAATAGGTGGTTATGAGACTTTTGTTGAATTTTAAATGTTAGCCTCCTCATGACTTCAACTTTTATAAAAAAAGTGACACTCAACCCCTCGTCTGTCTTCTGGTGGTCATTATGAACTTGCTTTATAAGAGCTTTTAAAGATGAATTTTAATGGCATTTAAAGATGATTGACCCAATGAAAATAGTAGACATGCAAGGGTGTAATAGAAAGATGAGCTTTGAATAGACTTCTCAAAAAATCTCAATTGACAGTACCATTTTTTATTAAATAAAAACCCATTTAATATCACATCCTTACAATTCTCATTCAAAATTCACCACTCTATAAACGGATCCATGATTTCTTCTTTTTCATCGTTTGATTAAGAGTATCTTGTCATTTCATCAATATTGTTTTATTGGAAAAAAATCCCCCAAAGTCAAAATCATTGTTCAATGTCTTTCTTCTTTAGCAGTTTGGATGGACTCTGGAGGAGAGTGTGGTTTTGTCCCATGATTATATCAAGAAATTTGAGAGGGTTGAATAAAACAGCAAAACAAGTTGAGATTAGCTCTCGTCTCAATGGTATGGATATTATGATTGCTTAATTGTTGGGCACATGGGCTTAAAGAAGAAAATGCAAAAAAAAAGTTAGGATAATTTTTGGAGACAAATGGGATTTCATTGATAATTGTGAGAAGCACCATAATGGGAGGATTTGGGTGTTATGGGATAGAGGCAGAATTGAAGTGAAGCAAGTTTGTGCTACTGATCAAATAATGCAGTGCCTGGTGAGGGATGGAAATGGTACGATAATGTTCTGGATTACTACTATCTATGCTGGAAATCACTTGAAACAGAGAAAAAGTTTGTGGAGGAGCATTGAGCAATCTCATAATCAGGTTCAGGTTGCATGAATTTTGATAGGGGATTATAACAATGTATTAAAAGCAAAAGATGGGATCGGTGGTAATTAATTCCAAGCAACTGAGGTGGTTGATCTGGAGAATATGATGACTAATGTAGACTTGAGTGAGGTAGAAAGAAATGGAGATTACTACACTTGGTCGAATTGTCATGTGGAAGGGGTAGCATACTCAAGGATTGATAGAGCGCTGGCTAGCAAGGATTGGCTTTTGAAAGTTCCCAGATGTGGTTGTGGAAAATTTAGAACTTGGGGTTTCAGATTATGCATTGTTAAGAGTCAGTCACTCTTTTCACATTCTATCATGATATTAATCATTTTTCTCTTAAATTCTTTGCCTTTTCTCCTCTCTTTTTTGAAAAATATTTTCTCCGTCCCAACTCACTATCGTCCATCCGCCACAGGAGCTCTTGAGATCGATCATCGACTGCCAATCGCAAACTTTTTGTGTGATTAGTACAATCTGCCTCCCTGTTTGTAATGTGGACCACCTGTCATTGTTCCTTATAGCATCTTTCCCACTTGCTACGATGATCAACTGCATTACCATCAAGCTTGATGGTTCTAACTGTTCTTATTGGCATACGTAGGTTACCTATTTTCTTAGGTCGTTTGATTTACTCGACATTATTGATGGATCCATGGTCTACCTCTATCAAACTTCTGCTTCCTCTGCTGCAAATGAGTCTTATGAGAAATCAGCAATTACTGTTGAGTCTTTCGAGAAATCAACAATTGTTTTTTGTGACATTTGATGACTATTCTCCCTAGATCCAGATAGATCAACAGATTCAAACTCTGTTGTTCATGTCTCTCTCTCTCCTACTTCCATGTCTGTTGTTAATGGCCTCATGACTTCTGCTCATGTGTGGAACACTCTTTCTTCCAAGTATCATAATACTTTGTGTGCACATAGGCATCATCACAAAGTTTTTTTGACGAGCATACGTCAAGATGATCTATCCACTATATTTATTGGTTTGTGTTGATTCATTATACTTAAAGGCAATGAATGTTCTCTCATTTGTAAGTTTATTGATCATGTAAATCGTGAATTTAAGATAATCAATCTTGGCACACTACAATATTTCTTGGGTTTGGAGGTTATTCCTACTTCATATGGATTATTCCTTGGTCATGCAAGATATGCCAAGGATATTATTCTAAGCGCAATGATGCGAAATTCTGTGCCAGTTGCCACGTCATTTGTGCCTTTTCCGTAGCTGGTTAGCTCTTCAAGTAAGTCCTTAGGTAATCTCACTCTTTATCGATCTTCAGTTGGTGCACTTCAGTATATGTCAATAATCCCAAAAAGACGCATGGCATACTCCGACGTGCCAGCTTATGCGATGTATAACGTTGCTAATATGGAAAAATTTAACAACTAAATGGATAAAAGTTGGAGTAATCATAATTAGTGACAAAAATAAAAGAGAATGGAGACTGACTAGATAAAACAGGCATAGACAGTCTGTTGATTATGTAGACTGCAATAGAGAAAACAACTTACTAGAAAAAATGATGAAGACCTAATGTAAATATCATAGGCATCCTTGTTTTGGTAATATGATGATGTTTCCGCTATGCACGACCATTTGGCTTTGGAGTGTAGGACGTGAAAGCTAAGCTATAGCATGCGATTACATTTTGCGTCCGCCCGACCATTCCTTTTGCGATCACATTTTTGTTCTAAGGGCATTCATCATCAGTTGTAATGCTTCTGATTTTCAATATTCTCTTCCTCATCTTCCCATTATGATGGGGTGATGGGTAACCAACCGTTTACCTAATTGATGTCTTTTTTTTATTTTATTAAATAAGTGTGGAATTTGTTTTCATACATTGGTTATTTTCTTCGACATGATCCCTTAGATCGTCGTGTTCACGTGAATCACTTGATTGAGTTGTTCGCGTATTATTCTCGATCTGGTTTTACATATTGTGTGTTCATGGTTGTCTTTCTTTTTTGTTATAGGGGTTCCATTTATTTGCATGCGTCGATTTATGTTTTTCAAGATGTTTACAATTTGAACACCATAGATCGTGGTTGAATCAAGTGGTGTTACAGTTGTTGAAGATGTGATATTGATGAATGATACGCTCCTCTCAGCCAAACGGTCATGATGTTTGTGGGAAACGAGTAAATATCCCCGAGGGCGATGTTACAGTTTTTACTGGATCTTTAATCTCTAATAGAAAGGACGATTAGTCTGATTGACATGTAATTTAAGTATCATTGCAATAGATTAATTATTGCTAGAGACTTAGTTATGTTGGATATCAAATCCACTTATTGTAATCATTACTAGGCATTTTTCCAGCGCCTATAATGATTCATTTTTTAAAAAACCCGTTGGAGGGGTAAACCCAAAGTGTATAATAAATGTAATTGTATTTTATAAATTCATTGTTGGAGGCCTATTTATAGAGGGATCGAGCGGTAACAACGATCTTGAATTCAAACTAGTTTTCAAAATTACATTTTAACCTCATCAGAATTTATCTATGGTGGAAACTAGATAAAAATTTATTAAATTTAATTAAAATTTAAAATACCATATTTATATGTATAATCAAATTTTACTTCCTATCTATCAAACAATTACGTTAATTAATCCAATCACAACTTTTAGAAGAAATATGAGCTAAATTTAACACACACAAAAAAAACCAGTAAATAAGGTTAAAAAATTACAAACTTTACACCCATATTATTCAAATAAAGAATTAAACTGTTGTTGAATTTTCAATGTTTGTTTCTTCATGATTTCAATTTTCATAAACAAAAGTGACACTCAAACAACATGTCTCTCGTCTATCTTCTGGTGTTCATTATGAACTTGCTTTATAAGAATTTTTAAAGATGATTCTTTATGGCTTTTAAAGATGATTGGCCCAATGAGAATAGTAGATATGTAAGGCTGATTCGTTATGGTCTTTAAAGATGATTGAATCAATGACAATTGTAGATATGTGAGGTTGATTCTTTATAACCTTTAAAGATGATTGACCCAATGAGAATAGTAGACATGTGGGACTGATTCTTTATGGGCTTTAAAGAGGATTGGCCCAGTGAGAATAATAGACATGTGATGCTGATTCTTTATTACCTTTTAAGATGATTGGCCCAATAAGAATAGTAGACATATGAGGTTGATTCTTTATGGCCTTTAAAGATGATTGACCCAATGAGAATAGAAGATGTGTGAGGTTGATTCTTTATGGCATTTAAAGATCATTGACCCAACGAGAGTAGTAGACATGTGAGGCTCATTTTTTTATAGCCTTTAAAGATGATTGGTCCAATGAGAGTAGTAGACATGTGGGGCTGATTCTTTATGCCCTTTAAAGATGATTGACCCAATGAAAGTAGTATACATGTGAAGTTGTAATAGAAGGATGAGCCTTTAATATACGTTACCATTTTATATTTTAAAAAACTCCATTTGATATCATGTACTTACAATTCTTATTCAAAATTCATCACTCTATAAATTTATTCATGATCCCCCTTTTTTTCATCGTTTTAGTAAAGGTATCCTGTCATTTCATCACTGTTTGTTTGTTAAAAAAATAAAGTCAAAATCATTTTTCATCATCGCCCTTCTTTGTCACCACCGACCCAATACCACATGCTACAAGCATTATCTCATCACCCAACCACCACCACCATATTATCATCACCTATCCATCTGCATGCACAAAAATGCACAGAAGAAAGTGCGAGGATTTATTAGTGTGTGCATCTGACACGCCTTATAGAGGGATAGCTAGCAGAGGGAGGGGGGGGGGTGCAACCATAAACTAATTTGATGAAAGTAACCATAATAGAGGGAATAGACAAAGGGTAAGGAATGAATACTTTTTCTAATTGGTTTTTCAATATCATGTTCCATTTATAGTTTTTATTTTGTATCCATTTGTACTCACTGTAAATATGAATACACACAGCCCCAACAAATATGGGTTTTACATTCTATCAAGATATTAGTCAGGTTTCTCTAAAATTCTTGGTCTTTCAAAAGATATTTTGTCCCTGCTCGTGTTCGCCGCTGACGGTTGCCACCCACTGTTAATGTCTACCATCACCGTCGTTCTCCACTCTGTAAGTTGTCGACCGCCATCGTCTGTCCGCCACATGAGCACTTGGGGTCTATCGTGGACTGCCAATCATAAGTCTGTTGTGTGATGGGTCTGATCTGCCACCCTGCTTGTAGCGTGGATCACTTGTTGTTCCTTAGGTGTCTTTCCTGCTTGCTACGATGATCAACTGCATCACCATCAACCTTGTTGACTCCAACTATTCATATTGGCATACGCAGGTTACTTCGATCGTTTGATTTTCTTGGCTTTATTGATGGTTCCATGGTCTGCCTCGATCCAACTTCTACTTCCTATGTTGCTGATGAGTCTTCTGAGAAATCAGCTACTACAGCTGAGCCTTCCAAGAAATCAACGACACCTGATGTGACATTCGTCAGTGGCGAACGTAAGCAAGGATAGAGAAAATATATTTAAAAAAAAGAAGAGAAAAAGGTAAGATATTAAGAGAAACACGATTGATACCATGATAGAATGCAAAACCCATATTAGTATATTCAAACTATGTTGTTCTCATCTCTCTCTCTCCTACTTCCATATCTGTTGTCAATGGCCTCATGACTTCTGCTCAGGTATGGAATGCTCTTTCTTCCAAGTATCAAAATACTTCACATGCATGTAGGCTTCATCTCAAAGATTGTTAGATGAGCATATGTCAAGATGTCTCTCCGTTATGTTTATTTGTTTATGTATACTTACTTGCAATGATGGTTCTGATTACGATATTTCTATTTTATTGGGCGCTTTATTTTCTAAGACTGAACCACGAAGTTATCCCTCGGCAGTTAAGGATCCCGATTGGGTTGCTGTTATGAATTCTGAGCTGGATGCATTTCGCACTCTGAAGACGTAGGATTTAGTTCCTCGTCCTCCACATGTTAATGTTGTTGGTTTGAAGTGGTTGTTTCATTTGAAGTACAAGGTTGATTGCTTGCTTGATTGTCATAAAGCGATAATTTTTGCTAAAGGTTTCTCACAACTTCCAAGTTTTGATTATAATCATACCTTTAGTCATATTATGAAGTCATTTACAACTTGTATTGTTTTATCTTTTGCTTTTCTTCATCAATAATTGTTACGGAAATTGGATGTTAAAAATTCCTTTTAAAATGGTGTTCTTGACTCACCGGATTGTATGGAACAACCAACTGGATACAAAGACCCTATGCACCCATACTATGTTTGTTGTATGTGCAAGGCCATTTATGGTTTGAAGTAAGCTCCCTGTGCATGGTTTCAGCGTTTCAGTTCCTTTCTTGTTGGCCTGAGTTTTGTCAGATACATATTTATTTGTGTTTTCACAAGGTGTCTCACTGCAATATTTATTGGTTTATGTTGATGACATAATACTTACTGGTAATGATGTTTTATTTTGTCCCCTACATATTATGCAATACCTTCTTTTGGTCCCCAATGCCAATACAGCATTTGTTCAACAATTAACATACTGAAATTGATTTGTTTAGTCCCCAAAGGTGATTTTCAGGTAAGACTAAATGATTTTCCTGTGCATCTAGAGGTATTTTTGTAATTTTACTAATTAAAAACCTCAAAAACCAAAATTTAGTCAGAATTTAAAAAATGCATCTGTGAAGCAACGCGCTGATATTTTTTTGTATAAGAACGCGCGTGAAGCCATCTCTTCCTCTGATTCGCTCTGCTCTTTCCGCCGGCAGAGTGCGCCTCTCCGCTCATCCTGACTCCGCCCATCCTAGGAAGCACGAGGCATATCTTGGGTCATCTCCAATGAAGGAGTATCCCAAGTCATCAAAACTGATTCGACTCGCATCGAGAGAGAATCGGGGATCCGTATCGCATGAACACCGGTCGAACGCGTCGTTGGATATCTCCAATTGAGTCTTTTCATTTGAGCCCCAGTGCACCCCCCTGGTGTTGAAGAAACTATGATTTCTATGAATGCACCATTGAGAACGCACAATTTCAGGGTTCTTGATGAAACCCATGACTGCGATGGAGGTTCAGAGAGGTCGAGGATCAGTCGGTGGCGGTTTAGGGGAGTAAATTATGAGGGAGCAATCGGTCGGCGGCAATGGCGGAGGAGGATTTCGGGGAGTAAATTGTGAGGGAGCAATCAAAGCAGACGAGGATGGTGATCAGAGCAGACAAGGATGGTGATCAGAGCAGGCGAGGATGAAGGAGATGGTTTTTTTGGTTTTTTAAAAACACATGGGTATAATGGTCATTTTACAGATTTTGACCAATTTTACCTTTAACTTTACCTAAAAACCACCTATAGGGATCAAACAAATCAATTACAGTACGTTAATTGTGAAACAAACGCGATATTAGCCTTCGATACCAAAAGAAGGTATTGCATAACATGTAGGGGACTACAAAACAATTTTATCTTTATTTATTAAGTAAATTGTGAATTTAAGATCATTGGTCTTGACACCCTACAATATTCCTTGGGTTTAGAGGTTGTTCCTTCTTCAGACGACTTATTCCTTTGCCTTGCAAGATACGCCAAGGATATTATTCTGCGCGCTATGATGCAGTATTCAGTGCCAGTTGCCACACCATTTGTGGCTTTTTCGTAGCTTCTTGGCTCTTCAAGTTAGCCATTTGGTAATCCCAGTCTTTAACGATCTTTAGTTGGTACACTTAAGTATCTGTCGATCACACATCCCGACTTGTCTGTCAATATGATCAGCCAGTTTATGTAGGCTCCTATTGATGACCACTTCCAAGATGTTACTCGGATTATGTGTTATGTTCGTGGTAACCTTCACTATGGTTTGGTTTTTTGCCCAAATTTGTCTTCTTTACCAATACTTGGCTATTCTGATGTCGATTGGACTCGTTGTATAGAGACTCGCAGATCTACATATGGGTATGCCTTTTTTCCTTGGTGGTAACATGGTGTATTGGAGTGTTAAGAACTAACATGCGGTCTTTCATTCTAGTTCGGAATCATAATATCGTGCAATGATCAATACCCTTGTGGAGTTAGCTTGGTTAATGAATCTTCTTCGAAGCACTTAAATAAGAATAATGTATTTTGAATGAGAAATGAAAGTATAGTAATTGAGCTCTTTTAATGTGATAAATGTCCGGTGAGACTCTTTCAAAACATGATACTCCCTCCATCTCAGATTAAATTACAGTATAATCATTGCACACTATTAGAGAAACATGTTTGACCGTTAATATATTTAGTTGCGTATGATAACGGCAAAAAAAAAAGTTACTTTCTAGAAACTACTTGTTGCGACGAATTTTAATAATATCATATGTGATAATACTATATCTCATATATCTATTCAAATATACGATTAAACTTTAATAGATAATAATATTATAAAGTAAGTGGGTAATTTAATGTGGGATGGAAGGAGTAATCACTTTTAAAAGTTCTCGAACAATAATACATGGATCTAAATATACAATTCCTAGCTAGCATACAAAATGAATCATTACATGTGTTTCCATCGTGACTTTCACACATTTGTCTCCAATATTACCGCTATGTCGTCATGTCCGTACCCACTCCTTTAATTGCAAGAAGTTAATAGGTTTAAAAGGAGATGACATGCTTTTCTCCGAAAAGGCTATTTCGACTAGCCCTGGGCCGTTCACACCAGCCGACACCACAGTTATTATGTGGGAGGTAAGTCACGGTAGTCCAACGCCAGGACCTAAGTTGGAGCCCGTACTTACCGTGCACCAGGAGCCCACCCGCCACATGGCCCAGAAGGTCATGCTTTGAGCAAGGACATCCCACACGGTCGCTTGCGAGCCTCGAACTCGGGATTCCCCCTGAATCAACTTGTCTCAACCGCTGGGATACACCCGTGGGTGTGACATGCTTTTCTCCGAAACTTACCTTTCAAATATCGTACGGGACCAAGGGATTTATATACTTAGGGGTCGAGCTACGCTACTAGCATTCAATTGGGCATGCAAGTTCGTGGTGATCACAGAATTGGGTAACGCTTCCAAATTGATGGCAATTAAGAATAGGTGCCTATCATCAGCTACGAAATCATTTACAACGATCAATGGTGATTTCTGTTTAACCATTGTCGGTGGCGGATCTAGAATCTTCTTTTAAAGAAAAGGATTACATTCATTTCAAATAACTGGAAAATGTCCAGATCGAATCGTTTGACAAGAAAGGTGGTACGGATGCCTAGGTATTCAAAGTGAGCTCATTCGTCTTTGCAAAGCTTACGAGTGAGTGTGTCGTAAAGTTTTTCTCTTGGAACCCAGAAGAGATCTACGATCGGGACTATCGTGCAACTGTAAATGAATAGTTTCTATCAAGCTCTCACATGTTATCGAACACTCTGCATCCCCTTTCGCCGTTTGGATCATCTGTAAAGCACCGTCGATCAGGTTCAACTCTTTGATCTTCAATTCGGCCGCCAAATGCGGCGCCTCTTCGAGAGCTAATGCCTCACCAATTCTCTCAAACTCTTATGATTCTCTTTTTCGAGAGCTAATGCAACACTTTAAAAGTGTTGCATCAACCTTGATAGTATTGAAATAGTGCCCCTAATTTCCACTCCATTTTCATCCGATTAATGTTTCAGTTTCCTATTCATGAATCGAATACTCGTCAATCATTTCGAAACACTGTGTTACACCCCGTATGCAAAACAAGTTTATGAAGAATTCTTGATATGTTTTCACTGCGAACTGGTTCTCATAACTAAAGGAACATCTGTTTTAGATAGAAAGGATTCAGTTGGCGTGTGGGTTCTATCTACAAATCTCACTGATCATCGATCAAGGAGAATCATGAAACATATGGGCAGTTAAGTTACTGTACTTGTAATGGGAACAGACAACTCCAACGTTTGTTACTGCTCATGATTACACATCTTTCAGAGCTATTTCTCATAGTACATCCGCCCATCTATTCTGCGTACATACCATAAGTAGTGAAAAGATGTAATGACCATGGTACGTATGATACGTGTCAAGCTCAGGGCCATTCCAAATTAAAATCAGGCGGGGACTGTGTATCTTATCTTATATTCGGGTCCGGTTTAATATTGGGTGTGTTTGGCGGGACTTTGACACATTTTCAGTGCTTGATAAATTGTTAAAAAGATGTTCATTTAAGAAGCATAAGCTACTTTTTGGGGGGAAACACCGGCGGGTATCCCCCATGCTTTCAAAAACAAGTTTTTATAAAAAAATTATCGTTACTTATAAGTGCAATTCTGCCAAGCACACTCATCATGTCCTCGTGCATTAAATTGCATGAGAAAAAAATGGAATTGTGCATAAATTATGCTTAAATAATGGAGGAGTGTACATTTAATTGGTGGGGATACTGTGGTGTGTATTTTCAGTGTACTACTAAAAAGAATGCAAAATTGACTTGCAACTAATGGGAAAATGAATTATTCATTTCTTTTGCCTACTAAAACACAAATAAAATGGAATGTAAGTATTGAAATATATATTACATATCGATTTGTTAAAAGCTAAATAACTTACCTATAAGGTCTTGGGTCATCTTCCGTTAATACCAATTTGTTTGGAGATGAAAGCCCAAAATACCTAGAAATTTAACATGATATCAGAGCCTAAAACCTGAAACCTCTAAAATCCTAAAATCATTAAAATTTTTGCTTACATTTTCCCAAAGTTTTTAAGCAGCCGCGGATCGCCTACCACCGCAACGAAGCTCACAGTCGACGATCGTCGACCGCCTCGTTCGTCTGCGCGTTCATCTCACGCATCGTCGTCCCTGTTGCTGATCCGCCATCACTGACTGCCACTTGCCACCAATCGTTCGACTCTGCGCATTCCTTCACGTGCCGCTAAATGTCAACCATGCTCTGCGCGTTTGCCACATGCGTCGCGCCTGTTCCACGTCATTGCCACCGCTTGATCTCTACGCGTCGTCGTGTCCTTTCCACACCCACCCTAGCTGATCTTCCCACTACACCGATGTCAATCTCTAATTTTGATTCCGCCTATGATGTCGCAGAAGCTGCTCCCATCGTCGTCGGCACCGTGCCTCGCTGCCCTCAGCTGTCGTTCGTCGGCTCCCTGTTCTCACCACCCGGTATCGTTGTTGCAGCATTGGTCGGCCTTGATTGATCTACTCTGTTACAGGACCAATGGGGTACGACCGTTAATTTATTTAATCAGTTGCACAATCATACTGACAATATGTTAGGCAAGCTTACTTTACCTTGGATTCTGGATTCCGAAACCTCATATCATATGACTGGTGATAAGAATTCTCTTACTGTTATTGCTACTGCTACCGATTCGATTGATTTTCTTTTGCCTAATGGATCTGTATCATCTTCTGCACAATATGGATCCTTGCATGTTGGAGATATTGTTCTTAATCATGTCCTTTATATACCCATGATTCGTTGCAACATGTTATCTTGCTCATGATTGCTTTCTGCATTACAATGTCTAACTTTACTTACTAAAATTATTACATATTACAAAAAATCAGTACCAGGATTGTGGTTGGTGTGGGTGAAAAGCATGGAGGGTTTATTGGCTTCGTTTGTTGGATGACCGGTTCGGGCGCCTATGGTGAAACCTGTTTCTACTGTTGCTTCTATTTCTGCTACTTTATTTGATTTATGGTATCAGCATTTAGGACATCCATCTCCAACGGTGTTGTCTTTTGTTCCTTCTCTTTATTTTGGCACAAATAAAATTGTTGTTCTTTGCTCTCTGTCATTGAGTAAAGTAGACTATGACATAATTTTTCTTTGAGTTCATCGAATGCTAGTACTTTGTTTGAATTAACTCATTGTGACGATGTAGCATATAATTAGTTTTTGGGCCTTATAGCTCACATTCTTCTAGTGGAGCATTTTTTAACGATTATTGATGACTATTCTCGAGCTGTTTGGGTTTATTTAGTAGCTGCTAAGTCGGATGTAGATTCTATTTTTAAGGAGTTTTGTGCATTGGCCAAGACTCGGTTCAATCGTATTGTTCGCCGGGTCAGGGCTGGCAATTGAACGGAGTTTCTTCCTCCGGATGTGTGGATCAAGGTATCTTGGTATCTCATCTTAAAACTATCTGTACTAAGTTGACCAAGCCAACCTTGGGTTCTGATACTATATTAAATTTCAAGGTCTCTTGGGTACCATGTTAAAACCATTTGGTACTAAGTGAAGTGACCCAAAAACTAATTATATGCTAGTCATTCACTAACTCTGTCTCAAGTGTAACTGCATAATTCTTTGTCAACTTTCTCAAGTCACGTTTGACCATAAATTTCAGTTAGTATATAACCACCAATATCATAATGTAAAATATTAATAGATTCCTTGCATAATGTTAAATATAATTTTTTTATATGTTGTTAGTATACGTAATTAAATTTATCAATGCTCAAACATGGCTTAAGAAAGTTGACTAAAATAGTGCAAATACAGTTGGGACAGGAGTAGTAGTTTCTTAGGAGATGTCGGAATTTAACACGCCCCCTCATGTGCAAGCGTAGAATTACTCCACGACCCAATATCGAATTCAATTAAATAGGGATTCCAACATCGGGCCAATAACCAAACTTGGGCTTTGATAACAGATTAAATTTCAAAACACCCTAGACTTCTATGTAAGAGCAATTTCGAACTAAGTGGAGTGACCCAGAACCTTTACATGCTAGTCTTTTAGTATGTATGACACTGGTGTGGACATTTCAACACGAACTCGCTGACTAACTGAATCCAGTTTCGTGACTGGAAGACTGGCTCACTCGTATCCGGGCCATGACCCAAGAACTGGAATCCGAATCGTGAACTGTCGAGGCCATTGTTTGGAAGGATAAAGATAAAGGATTAGTACTACTATAGTATGGATAAGAAACATAACGTGATTGATTTGGTGCATAAGAAAATCGAGTACACACAGCTTGTTTCAGACACGACTGAATCCCCAGATGTAGTGCCAAAGATTGGTTACATCATTTCCAACTAAATCCTCCAATTCCCAACCAATTGTTTCTTCTGTTGAATATACGTATCAACATCTGTAGTTAATGTGTGCAACTACTGCGCATTAATATGAACATTGACTTGCGACGCTACTTCGTTGCAAGTAGTATAATTTTGTAGAGATTCACATTGACTACGAAGGGACATGGAGATGGAGTTCATGTCATGGCGTTATCATGCACATTTAGAACATCGACGTGATCAGTGACAACACATTGGACAACAACGAGTCATAGGTTGATTTGATAATTTCTTGTAAAGTGACCCGTGACCTAGTATTGTACCCAAATTATTATTTTTGGAATACACACTCTATCACTACATCTACCACATCAATTCGTTATGTATGGATGATGAGATTCCATTGATACAGAGCCAATTCTAATAGACTTATTGGAGGGTCCCATTGGCGTGCATCCTGCAGGAATTGAACCTACGAATTCGCCAATTATGAGTTGGGCGCTTTAACCATTCAGCCATTAATGCTTAGCGGGGATCCTCGTGCATGGTGAATAACCAAATTCCAATTGAAATGAAATCTTTAGGATAAATCAATGCAATTTAGGAGGAATCAATGAAAGGACATCAATTCAAATCCTGGATTTTCGAATTGAGAGAGATATTGAAAGAGATCAAGAATTCTCACTATTTCTTAGATTCATGGACCCAATTCAATTCGGTGGGATCTTGCGCGAATTTCCTGAGAAACGAAGTCATAGGCACGTAAATTCAGAGCTAAACCGACTACGCCAAGAGCACTCATCCATAAACCAGTTACCGGTACAAATAACATAAAGAAATGTAACCAACGTTTATTGGAAAAAGCAACCCCAAAGATTTGGGACCAAAAGCGGTTAGCAGTGACCATTGAATAAGTTTCTTCAGCTTGAGTTGGGTTAAAAGCACGGAATGTATTTGCACCATCACCATCTTCAAATAAAGTATTTTCTACGGTAGCACCATGAATAGCACATAATAGCACACAAAGGGGGTGAGGCCCCCCTTGCGTCTCACACAAAGGTGGGATGAGACTCCCACATAACTCATACAAAGTGAGGCTCCTACACCGCCTCACTACACCAACACGGTGCAATTGGAGACTAAACCCCAAAAACTGCCCAGGCCGGAATCGAACCTGGGGGGCGGACGTACCTTGGCTACTCCCAGTGGTTATTGTACCCAAATTAAAGTCCGGAATCAACATGGCTTGCTGCATCTTTTCAAGCTATTCACTGTGCTTTGTTGCTTCCACTTTCAAAACTCTTTTCATCCTATCTGAAAAGTAGCACCAAATCATGAATCATTTTGGTTAAGCCTACTTTCTTCCTCTTCCATTCTTTCTATACCTACAAACTTATTCAATTACAACGCATTAACCGTTATTGGGCCATTCACAAATCAGCATCTCCACTAACATGTATCCACCAATTCTCAAACGCAACAGAGCTTCTCTCTTCAATCTCTACTACAGTACTATGCATCCTAACTTCATACGAATGAGCTTAAGCACTCTTGAAGTTAAAGGATTGCATTTGACCATAATCTCAACTAGCCAAACAAAGGAATGATAGTTAAGCTACAAACTAAAAAGTTGTCTTGGCTGTCTTCCCTAAGCCCGTAAACCAGATAACACGTAGAACCATTCCAACCCTTCCAGTACTTTTGCAGCATTAGCAATTCGGTTAAGATTAGGTTTTGAGCCCCCCATAATCAGCCATCGGACCATTAAACAGAGTCCACGTCCATCTAAATCAAAAATAATGACCACGAAAGTTTATAACTTAAATGTACAGTTAAACTAATAGCCATGCACAAATCCGTGGACATGATCCAGACACTCAAGAGCTACAGTACCAAAAAGAGCAGTGTGAAAAACTTGTTACACAGTTGCAAAAGAAAAATTCACTCTAATATTAATGAAGAAACAAATTAGTTGGAATAAGGCAAACATGAGAACCAGAATAGGAGATTCACGAAACCACTTAACATGAGTCAAGAAAAAGATAAGCTAGCAGTAAGAGCTTCCGGAAGAGGAAATCTATTTTCATCATCAGCACAATGATGTCAAGATACGGCCTAAAAGAGTCATACAAGTCCCACAAATGTTCCAAGTTATTTAAAACCGATATTTCATCTACCGTGGAGTATGTTTCTTACCCCAAAAATACAGAGGAAAGACAGAAGGGTTAGCATTTGTGACAGCAATTGTGACGACTAAGCCATAAAAATTAGCCCAAATACACAAACCAAGAAGAGCATAGCACAATTTGGTTGACAAGATATCATTAAAAGACCCTCCATATTTCATTTGACAAAAATTAAGAACTAGACCGTCTTCATCACCACACAACAGCCAATGTCCAGACCAACTATGCCAAGACTCTCTAAGGAGATGATTATAGAGCATTATGGGAAGACCTAGCACTTAGATGTAACTCCTACCTACGGCTAAACACACCAGGAGCGAAAATTGTTATCACCCACGAGTCACAACTCTTGATACAGCAGAAAATCATCAAAATCCAACAGAAAATAATAACAGACATTCAACTCAGAGGCAGCAAGCCTACAGCTCTAAACACATAAAATTCCATATATAGGCACGATAGTTCAATACAACCATCACAGAAAACATTACAAAACCAATAATACTATATCCAGCTGTTTTCCGTTCCAAGCAAACAATGACATTAGACCTTGCAAAGTATGCATATATAATGAGACAGAGAAAGACCTAGAAACGCTAAAAACCACAACAGACATGTTTCCATGTCTTCCTTATCAACCTATACAAGACAATCTTTCAATAAGAAACAAATACGAGCTCTTCACCAAGAGAGTACAATCCCTTACATGTCCCAAATGATTCAATCACTACAAGCAGGGAATTGTAGAGGGCATTTACACCCCTCCACAAGTAAATAGACTAATTCATTTTAGTCCTTTCAAGTAGCAAAACGAAGCATCAGAGGAGCCAATTAATAAATCATTCCAAGAAACGAATACGAAATGGCAGCCAACAAAACCAGATAATTAATACCGATCATAAGATAGTTCAACAAACACCATAAAAACTAAGGTAAAAATATCCATAACAAATCCAGGTACACAAGTATCCATCACCATCATCACCATAATCAAAAACACAACGATTACGCAAAATCAAAGAAACAGCCGCACACAGGTCGGATCTCCGCAAAACTCTACCAGCAGTTCTAGAACCTGAGCTTGGTAAAGAACCAGCGGTTTTTCCCCGACTTGAACCGCTCCTCGAACCGTGCCTTGGTCTCCTTGGACGCCGTAACCTTCTTGTCGCGGGACTGGATGACGTCAGGGGTGACGACGTCCTTGAGATCCACGTCCAGGGTGTAGCGCGTGGGCATGATGTGGTTGTAGTTCACCAGCTTGACGAAGCACTTCACGCGCGACTTCTTCGCCTGCTTCTTCTGCGAGTCCTTGCGGATCACCTTCTTCGGGTACTTGGAGACGCCGGCGACGAGGCAGTGGCCGTAGGGGCGGTCGCGAGTTCCGTCGTCGAACGACCGGACGATCACCGCCTTCCTCCCGGCGTAGCGCCCCTGCAGGAGGATTACCGCCTTGTTTGGCTTCAGAAACTTCACCATTTTCGCCGCTCTCTGCTTCTGTGAATTCGCGCCGACGAGAGGACTTGTTCTAAACCCTAGATTAAAGAATGAAAAGAGGGCGGCAGTGCTTATTTGATGAGATAAGGAAAAACCCTAGAGCGTGTTCTGTGTTTGGGCTTGCAAACTTTACTCGGATGGGATTGGGCCTTGGTCGCCCACCGTTACAACTGCCTTTCACTAAATCCAGTCATTCTTATGCCGATTGCAAAGTAGAAGAAGAAGTATATGAAGTTTTTTCATATTTGTATATGCTCGGGCCAAAAAGTCCACGATCATGAGGGTCTTCATTCCTCTTCAAATAACCATAGCTATATCTTTGTGAAAACTTTCATGAATATAACTTTTTATGTTTCGATGGGTGATTACCGGTAGACGACCTTCTATTAGAGGCAATGTTGGAAGGTGGATCTGTATAATGTCCGAGAAAGCGTATTTTAGTATACTAGATGTTTTATAGGTAGTTCAAAATCTCTTGTACCATGATTATAGGTGGTTCTAAATCAACTTAAGGCAGTGAATAACATAGAGATATGCAATACCAGACTGTTCCAAACCAAAACAGATATGTCTTAACTCCAACCAACATCATTCATTGCAGATTGGAGAAATCCAGCAATAGCCTCTCAAAACTATAGAGTTGTCGCAACTTGGTGAAGATGAAGATTGAAGGCGTGCTCGAGCTTCAGAGATTGCAAATATGGCACATGAATCTAATCAAAGGTTCATTTATGGGAGGCTCACCCCGAAGTGTGTGAGCCAAAAGAGTTTAGAAAATTTTAAATAGATTAGTTATAGTTTTACCTAAGGGTTGTGCGATCTAAACATGGCACAAATATGTAACGATCTTGCATTTAATTAAATAAGAATGACTCTTTGTTTCAAAAAAATGCTTCCATAACCCCACCTAGTTGACATAAGTGACAATATAACCTTCCAGTGTTCGAAAGTGCCAATATAACCCTAGATAGTTAGTGTAAGTGCCAATATAACTGTATCTAGAAAATTTTAGCCAAAATTTTATAAAAATACATTTTTCCCTTGTGAAAAGAAATTAAAATACTAAAAATTAAGAAATTACATTATTACCCTAAGAGTAAACAATACTCCAATATAGCCAGACCGCCCCCGGAAAGCCCCTGGACCACCGCTAGACCGCCGCTACACTGCCACCGAAATAGGTAGGGGTATATTAGCACATTATGAAAACTTGTAGGGTTAAATCAACACATTTCTAAAATTTATAGGGTTATATCAACACATTCGTAAAACGTGTAGGGTTATATCGGCACATAATATAGAATATAGGAGTTTTAATGATATGTTGTTTATTTTTGTTGTGTTTAGTTCGGATTGATGATTTGATGACCTTTGGTGTTGTGCGTGGTAGTTATTTTGCCGTGTTCTTCGACCTATAGTTTTTAATGTTGATAAGTTTTGAAATGATGTTATGATATGTGATGATGGTGTTTAATATGAATAATGATGCCATGATGTTGAATTTTATCGTGTATAAAATATTGTTATGATGTGATAATGGTGTATATGATGATGTGGTCACTCGTTAAGGCCAGTCGAGTACCACACACTTAACTTTTATAACATGTGTTGATATAACCCTATAAATTTTCGAAATGTGCTGACATAACCCTCCAAGTTTTAGGAATGTGCTGATATAACCCTATCAGTTTTCATAATGTGTTGATATAACCCTACCTGTTACGGCAGCTGTCCGGTGAACTACGAGGGTAAATTTGTCCACCTCATTTTAGATTTTGCCCAGAGGGTATTTTGGTCAAATTATATAAAGTCAACGCCGGAAAATCATAGTCAATGCCGGAAATGGAGTCTGAGAGTTATATTGGCACTTTCATTAACTAGTTGGGGTTACTTTTGCACTAAAATTTATTTCGGAGTTATATTGGCACTCACTCAAATAGGTAGGGTTATATTGACACTTATAAAAAAAAAACTACTAGATGCGATTTATGAAGTTCAGTTATTTCCTTGCAATTAGATAACAAGACTAAACAATCGACGGCGGAAAGTAAGCGTAATTGTTGGTGGGAATTTAAATATGGACTCAGACTGAAAAGAGCCCAATACACGACCCAGAGCCCAATGGTAAATGGACTCTCACCTGTAGCCCAATACACTCTACCCACAAGTTTAACTCATGGTCTTTCTTTTAAAGCTTCTGTACTATGTGGAATTCACTGCCCTTCTACTTTAAGAAATACAAACAAGTGCTCTTCTACTCTCCATCCAAATCGGGGCAAAAATATAGAAAAAAGTAAAATTGAACATTCTTAGCTTATGTTGTTGTCACAATAGTTTGTCTGAAAAAAATATTAATTGATAAAGAAGGTGGTTTTATTTCTGTCCACTCTTATCTATCTATTTTTCTTGGGTAATATGCAAATATAACCCTATATGTTGGAGAAAGTGCAAATATAACCCTGAGTTATTTTTTAGTGCAAATATAACTCTAACTATTAAATATATGTGCAAATATAACCCTAACTATTATACATATGTGTAAATATAACCCTAAAGCCATTATTTAGGCATTGACTTACCAGGGTTATATTTGCACTTTCAATTATCGCAGGGTTATATCTGCACTTTCATTATCACAGGGTTATATCTGCACTTTCATCAATTATATAGGGTTATATATGCACTTTTCTCATTTTTCTTTTCCTAATAATAGCACACTTAATTCTGGCATTATATTTTATATGATTATTAGTGTATGGATAAAATTAATGAAGTATTTCAAAATTTATATGAGTGGTTAAAAGCTATTCACTTTTGAAAGTAGAATATTCAACTACAAAGAAGCAAATGGAGTATAGCCCGAGAGAGGAAGAAAAACAAAACAGAGAAGCAATACTATAGTAGTGACTACAAATAATTTGAAGTGGAATTTAAAAGCTACAAATAGATAAGGGTAGAGAAATGCAAATATAAATTGTAAGCTGTTGATAATGTGACTCAAACATCATAGTACTTCGTCTATTTGTGTATTATTGACACATTTACTAATTATATATATATATATATATATATATATATATATTATTGACACATTACCTAATTTTATATATATATATATATTAATACATTCCAATTAATTCAATATTAAACTATTTTATCTCTCAATTTTACTCTTTTCCCCATTTATTTCAACTCTATTCTTTTTTTATTATTAAAAACCACGTGAAGGTGGGGGTATTATTAGGTGCCTTTGTAAAACCAAATAATGTAGCATAATGAAACTAAGGCATCTATTGTTCTGCTTAAATACAAAAAGATTAGCCAGACTTAGGAGGTGTTTCCAAAGCGAGCAATCTTCACCCCTTTTGTGTTAATTGCTTGCGTAGGCCGAGCATCTCCTAATGAAAAATACTATAAAAAAAAGTTCCTAAGTGAAAGAGATCGTTTGATTAGCTTGCCTCTTAATCTGATTCATTTGGCAGTTTAGCTCATTCATCATACTATTTATCTTATAAGCAACTAAATCAAATAGTTTTCAAGGAGCTTTCAGAGGTTGGGCAACAAAGTTAACTACACTAAAACAGTCAGATTCAACCCCTAAACACGTCACATTACATACGAACTTATAATGTAATGAATTTAAAAATATTGCATTTAGCATAAAGGGTATAGTGATTGTTTTACCCCCTCTGTCACGCACTAATCTGCACTATTACTATTTGACAGCTAACATGATCAAACTTTGAACGCATATTTGAATAGGCAGATAAACAATAGTATTGCCGTATGTGACATTGTTAGATTCGTCGCAGCAAGTGGTTTATAAATATCAACTTCTTATTTATCGCTATTATATGCAGTCAGACATATTAATGGTCAAACATGTTCCTTGAAGAACGTGGAAAATATTCTGTGAAGTTTGGCCAGGGGGACGGAGGGAGCATACACTGAAAAAACATTAGTTTTTCAGTCCTTAATCTTAAATTTATATCACATGAATCTTAGTTTTCACACACTCCTAGTCAAGTGTCAACGGTAAACGCGGAGGGAGGGAGCAGCATTGATTATGGTCAAAACTTAATTAATTTTGCTAAGATCAGAGTAGCAGTCAAGATTGGAAAAAAGCAGATTTAAGCATTGTAGCATAGGGTAGCATTTCGAGAAGAAAATATGTTTTTCATGAAAGGGCAGAGTGAACTTAATTGGGGGGCTGAAATTGAAAAGGTAGTCTGACATTTGACTTGCCTTTGCCTTTGCATATGCCTCCCAATTTCCCATAACACACTCACCTAATACTATTAGCTGTGCTTTGTCCTCCGTATTTCCTAAATTAGTGTAATAATCATTGTTTCCCAAACCAAACTCAACTCTCTCTTACGTTATTGTTAAACATGACTATGGCCTTCCACTTCCTAGCTAGGTTTCCATTTTCTTGAAACCCAATCAAAGGGTCAATCAATTGAGAATGCATGTAAATTGAAACTGAAAAACAATAAGCAACTGTCTAAACTAAAGCACTAATGGACTCAGGGTTTGTGCCAGTGCAACGTTAGTATTGTATTTGGAACCGAGGCTACTAAGCATTACACCAACTACAAATGAATTAGGATTTGAGTTGGTCCAACTTTTATATTGTAGTATTTAAAATCGACGTTATAAAGCGCTACACCAGCCACTAATGAGTTTAGGGTTCGGGCTAATGCAACTTTCATATTGTAGTATTTAAAATCGATGTCACAAAGTGTTGCACCAACCACTAATGAATTTAGGGTTCAAGCTAATGCAGCTTTCATGTTGCATTAGCTTTATAAGAAAGTTTCATGCTACCCTATGAAACTACAAAAGTCCACTGATTTCTTGATTTTTGTAAAGAAGGCATTGAAGCTGGGAATGCTGCAAGAAGTCCCACTAATTAAGGGGGTGATGCTGTTGCTTGTTCAGCATAACTCAAGCTGACATATTTGTACTCCTCTTTATAACTCCCAAGTACTCTTAGATTTATTTTAGGGGGTGGAAATAATGCAACTGGTTTCCACTTACCAGCAAACATCAAGAAAGGTGGGACTTGATCATAAGCAGAAAATCTATGGCCCCAGAATCTGCAAATAAATGGACACTACATTATAATGTGATTATGATGTTGACTCTACTCTGTGTCTCATAACTCATTGAAACCTCCCCGTTTCCCTTCATTGAAACATTGGGCGCTTTAACTTGAGTGCAGGACAAAGAGTCTGTCTTATGAAAGAGGCGGTCTTTTAATAAGTTACGGAATGACGATAAAAGTTTTTAACTGAAATATTGCGTGTTTTAAATTGAATGGATGATAGTTTATGTAATATGTTTGAATGTTTGAATGTTGAAATACAAAAAATTCTATACATTAGGCAAATACGATATTTAAGTTGTTTCATAAATTATGAAAAAATCGCATTTCTCGATGCTAAATCCAACACAAAGCCAGGCTGTCAGCTTATTTGTCAAGGGACGATTGACCACTGACCCACTGTTTGTAAAATTGTGAGGCTGTCACACCCAATCACACTGCCTCTTCCTTTTCTTGTTTGTTTAGTATTTGTTTTGTCCTCCTTTATCAACCCTATTTCCCAACTTTTCTCTGGTTTTCCACCAAATTCAAGAAAGTAAAACGGCAAGAACAAAGCTTATTAGGACAGCCATTATGTTGTGTTCATAAAATAAGTGAGCTTATTGTTCATCATAGTTCATACAATGCTTATGTGCTGGAAAGTCAAACACACTAATCAAACTACTATGTCGAAACAGCAAAAACAAAAGATGATTACGAGATAATATTAAGAAGTGAATCCCTTGTTCAAAGTGTCCACATTTGCTGAAATAGTTTCTAATTTAAGGATTCTGAATTACAACTGTTTAGCTACATGGGTACATTTTGCTGGTGAATTCAGTTTCTTGGGATGTGCAGAAGCATCAAACAGTCTCCCATATCATATCATCTCCAGAAATCAGGCATCATTTTACTCCATCTGTTAGTAGTGTGCTATCCCATCATCTTCTTCATTTCTTCAAGCAAATGTACAATCAGAAACATCTGCAGCCTTGGAAACTTCACCATGGGCAAAGATCTAGCTAAAACAACATTAACAAGAAAAGAACAAGCAGTTCCATGAAAATGCAGGTTCAAAGAGTGCTGAAATGAGAAAACTTGGTTGAAAAGAAAGTTTGTGAAAAACCCTAATACAAAAGAGGAATGAAATGAGGAGGAAATCTGAGTCTAGGGTAGAGAATGGAAGTAATGATGACAGTTTGTAAAGGTGGATCAGAGAGTGAAAAAGGCATCAGAAGCAGATAGATCTTGTTGTCATCATTTCATAGAAGAACAAAAACAGAAACAGACAGAAAAAAAAAAACTTCTTGAAGCCATCATTACATAAATCATCATCACAATCATCATCATCCAAACAAAAACCAAAACCAGGAAAACAAGTAATCTGACAAAATCATCATTGAAACAACATCAGCAAGAAACAACAGAATCTATCTGCCTGAACTCTGAATCTAGCTCATCACTCCATCATCACCATTACCTCATTCTGCATTCCAAACACGAAACTTGTGCACTACACCCGATCTACCTGACTGAGACAACTCAGAAACACAAAAAAAACACAACTTTAACCGAAAACAAGAAGAACCCAGATATAAAAACACAATCTTTACCAAGATCCAATGAAAAAGGCGCCATCTTTACGGAAAGCAGCAATTGGGGGGAATGAAGCCTGGTCCGACGACACTAACATAGGATCTTAAACCAAGAACCCCTTTTTCCAAAAGGGATCTTAGATCTAATTAGTGGCCTCGCACCAGACAACATTCCCCTCAAAAGATATTTGCTTCCTCTTCATCTCCACCTCCATCTCCACCATTAACAAGAACCCAGAGCCAAGAGCCAAGAACCAAGAAAGAGGAGCAATCTTGTTCATAACCATGTGTGATCAAAATGGGAAGAAAGGGAAGAGGGATGGGGTATTTTGCATAGGATGAAAGGGAAGAGAGGAGAGGAGAAGTGAGTTGTGGAGGGATGGAGGAGTGGGAGGAGAAGATAAATAAGGGATGGGAGAAGGGGAGGGGGTTAAAAAGATAGGACAAAAAGTCATAAAAGCTACCCCCAACAGTCCCATGACCCTACACCCAACTATTTACTATTACTTCACTGTCTCATCACATTATACAAATTCATGCAACCAAAATTTACTTCTTGTGCAAATAATTTCACCATCATTACTTCTACTACTAACAAAATCCAAACACTTGTAGCATAGCACTCCTGTTTGGCTTGTTTCACTTCCCACCCACCCTCACATGCACACATTTCTAGTTCTAAACCCTAATAATTTTACCATCATTGCAACTACTGCTAATCCAGTCATTGTGTGATTCGTCTTTATTTTGCAAAGTGTGTTTAGGTGTGTTTTTAGCTATACATACACATCACACATGCAACATTGTAGATGTTATGGTAATTGCACAAACCTTCTAAATTCAAGTGTGCACTAGTGAAGGTTTATACCAATTTCAGCTGAATAATTGATGAAATTGGTAGTTTTCAACTATCAATTTGAATTATCTTCGAAGCATTGTTGCTCACAAATTAGCTTAGTATGCTAAAAACTTTGGAAAATTAGTCTCTTGGTGGGATGCCATGCCAAATTCGGTACCGCCTTTAAAAAAAAGGTTTATGCTTCGGTGCAAAGTCAGGAGTAGTACTCATAACAAAAACACCCAAGAGATTAGTCTTGAGAAATTGTGTGAATCCATGAGCAAAATGCTATTTACATATATCAGCAACCATGATCGATTATCTGCTAGGCGAACTTCGTTTTAACCTCACTTTAAGACCATGCCTGGAAAAAAAATATAGGGATAGATTAGAACAACAGACCAATACTAAGTTTAAAAGGTCAATGCCAAATTGAACCGAAATGAATCAAACTAAAACAATCTGAATAGAACCGAGTCAAGTGTGATGGGATGCATTAGATATCGTCCCCATAGTTTTTTTAAAAAAAAAGTAAGTATCATTTCACGGTAGAATCTGGTGTCAGCATTTTATGGATGTGTTTGCCAAGACTCGCAGCCAGTTTTACTTATAGCTTAAACTCTTTTAACTGGTTGGAGGTAAAATAAAAGATGGTCTCTCCCTGCTTTCAGAACCAGCCAAATTTGCCTATTTCAAAAATGGGAAGTGGTTGATGTGGATATAGAATTGAGTGTGGTGTGGGGGTAATTGGGGAGTGAATGAAGGGCGGAGAAGGCAATGAATGCGAAACATGGAAAAAGGTAGGGGACCCCTGGCGCTGGGCGTTACTTCATTTTCTAAGCTTGCGGGGGAGGAGGGAAATGCATCGAACGCTGAAAAAGACTGAAATCTCCCATAAATTTCTCCTCTTTCCCCATTTCAACCTAACTCAACCATCCTTCCCCACCCATTTATCACCCTTCACGCCTCTTTTATTTCCATCCATAATCATCACCAAATTTTTGTGCTAAACTTGCAAGATTTCCCATTTTGGGCATGCTTTCTTTCAACCCTTCGCTCCTTGTAACCGGTATTTTCAATTTAACTGCAATTCAATTTGTTTCTTTGAACTTTAATTTTGATGAAATTTAGGCTAATTTTAGTTTCTTATTTAATTTTTCACATTGCTAAGTTTAGTTCAAGCGAAAGAACACGGCCTTAGTCTTGAAAAATATGGGTTTTTCCATACTTTACGAACATCTATTGCACTTTTTAACTTTAAATATATAGTTTTTTATTTAAACATTATATATAATTTTTCAACAGTAAGTATCTGAATTAAAAAAAAGTGCTTATATAGCCCCTCAATTCTTTTATAAATGCTAATATAATCCTAGTTTGCTCTAAGATCCTAGTCGATCCCGAATAGACTGAAATACCACTCGAATTTTTAAAAAATAGAAAATGTATGTGTGTTGCAACTGTGTTCTCGAGAGAGTGCGATTCAAGTTTTAAAGAAATTGTCAACTAGAGCAATTTAGGGTTCCACCAATGTAACACCTCCTAAATTCAGCTCCATTCTCTGTAAAACCTTTTTTCATGCTTTGTAACGCTTCCTCCGTCATCCTCCATGATGACCACTATTGCTGCTTTGCAATCTTAGCCCCTCTCGTTAGACAAATTTTCCTCGGTTTCATGGAAGAAGAGGGATTCAAGAATTTGAAAGTGATTGGCGATGCCAACGTTAGCGCGGGAGGCGGAGTATCGGGAGCACAAATTCTGGCAAAACAATGTTGAAAGGGAGGGACGTGGCTCTAAAACTGTTAGCAACAACTCTGATAGTAAACCGGTTCAGAAGACAGTGAAGGGGAAATTTCGTCTTTACAAATCAAGTCAACAACGGAAAATTTTTCGTCAATATCGGTCGACAATGATTGAGTTATAATTTCTAAAATGAATGTCACTCCTTAGTACAACTATATTTTATTTTAAAAATAAGGGTCTATCAGCATTTTACAATGGAACTGAGGGTTATTCAAGCATTTCCCATTTTTAAACTAGAGGGTCATTTTGTTCTTTTCACATGAAACTGAAGAAGATCGGTATTGACTAAGACTTCAAAACAAGCGAGGGACATTTTGGTCTTTTCATGAAACTAAATAAGATCAGTATTGACCAAGACTTCAAAGCAAATGAGGAGCCTTTTGGTATTTTCATGAAACTGGAGAAGATCGGTATGACCAAGACTCTAAAGCAAGCGAGGAACATAGTTGCACTAAAAAATCGAAAGTTATATAAACAATTATGAAAGAATTGAAAACTACATGAACAATTTAAGTGTGAGTTCATACATGGCTGTTAACCGTACTTTTAATATATTCAGTTTAAGTCTGTCTCCTGCGAGACCATCTTACTGTAAGACCAGGGATTAAAGGGAAATTGGGGAAATGACAAATCAATTTCGGGGGTGAATTTAAGAATATTTTTGGCTCGGGGTTAATTTAAAAACCAAGCTAAATTTCAGGAAATGAACATGTAAATAATAGATGTTTGGAAACCCTCCCCTCCACCTCCCTCTTCTGCCTCCCGCCTTCAATCGAAGCCTCGCACTAAATCTGCCGGAATCTCACATGCATCATTCACGACCTGGTCAAAGTTTTCGACGGAGAAGGATTTTCGATCATCAACGCTATTACGGCGGCAGCTCACGCTTCCAATCTCCACGTGGAAGCTTTCAGACCTACCAACGTCGTTGCTGCCGTTCCAATTATCTTCATTAAAGTTAATTTCACTGTTGTCACGAGAATTCTGTGAGGCAAGGATTTTATTCAGTATATCGCGATCGATGCTCCAAACGTTGCTGCACCGGATGATTCCAGCTCCCGGTGATTCATGGTGCTCCAGAAGGTTTTCGACAATCCCCGACGAAGCAGGTTGCAGAGTAGGTAGAAGTTGCGTACTCGACATTGCTAAGAAGAACGACGTCTTCGATTGATTTCGTAGCGCGTTTTCGCCGATTTAGCCCATTTTTACCGGGAAAGGTGTTTTCGCCGGAAAATGTTTAGCCTGTTTTGCCGGGTCAACCCGGTTTGAAGTGGATCCTATTCCAGGTCAATCAGATTATTGGGCTTTTGTCTTGTGTTGAGTCTATTTCTTAAAACTTCACAGCTAAATAATAACTCATGCTATTTTAATATTTAAACGTCAAAGTTTAAAATTATTTATAAAAATAAATTAATTTTAAATAGATGAACATCACATTAAATAAATAAATAATACACATCAAATTTTAAATAATTAAACATTAAATAAATATAATCAAACATCAAATGAAAACATTGAAAAATCAATATTAAAATTTAAAAGATCAATTCACACTTAAGAAACATCAAGAATACATAAAAAAAATCTAATATTAAAAAATAAGAAACATCACTATCAATTTTTAAAAATGACATGCTGAAAAACTAACAAATCAATAAAAAAAAATCTCAAACAAGTGTTGGAAATATACACTTCACTGTTGTTGAATTTGAAAAAACTATTTTGACGTTCCACTTCCATCCACCGATTATATTATTTTTTAACATGATAATTTACAGATGTAAAATTATACGTACCACTTTACGTATATTACAGATGAACAAGACATAAAATATTATACAATGACAACTCAAAATCGAAGGAATTCATTGAATTATCACTGGCACTACAAATACATGTAAGATTAGCATAGAAAAATGTCAATCGCTATAACTATCAAACCACATCATTCTGTAAAAAATGGTTCAAATTTCCTAAAAACAACTAACATAAAAATTGAAAAAATCCAAAGCAACCGAAAACATCAACAACAATCTAGTGTCTCGGCTCTAACAATTAAACCAATATTTATAAAACATCATTATCACACAATACATCCCAAACAACCAAATTCTATTTTCCCTTAGCTTGTTTTCCTTCGATGCTCGCTTGTCCACAAACTTGCTTTCTCTCCTGCTGGTTTCGAAGAGGATGGCTCTTCTACTCCATCAACACAATGATCACTGGTCGATTTCTGGTCTTCTGTTCAGGGGAACACCTTCAGGAGCATGATTCCTCATTTATAATTTTTTAATACCTCATCAATGATATCATAGAGATGTGTCTTGGAATGTATTCCTATGAAATAATATAAAACATCACGTACAGCAATTAAGACATCAATATTTGTAATTAAAACATCAGAATAACACAGATTACATCGCTGACAACTACATTGAGAAAAATTAAATAAAGTATTTGATATCTATCTCAAAACTTAAAACCATCAAACAGTACACACTAAAATATCAAAAGAACAAAACTGAAAATCAGTTGCATACTTAAATATGAAAACACCACAAGCATCAAACACTGAAATTAAAAACATTACACCAACACACATAACAATACTTAGAGCTTGAACATGAAAGTTCAAAGATAGATACTGTAATATCAACAATATCTCAAACATCACAGCTAAAAGAAAGAAGACTTACAACTCCTACTTCATTCTCGAATGCAGCAACATTAGGCAAGTGCTATTAGACATCTAGGAAACAACGACAACAACACAAAAATTAGCAAAAATAGTAACAATACCCTAAGATATCACATACACCATCAAAACAACATAATTGAACATCAATCGTACACTTAAAACACTACAAGCATCAAATGCTGAAATCAAATCATCACACCAACACAGATAACAATACTTAAAACCTAAACATGAAAGATCAAACATAAAGCATGAACCATCAACAACAGTATTTAAAACATCACATCTACACAATAACAAAATTTACAGATCATCTTTCCTTCTCGATTGCAGCAACAGTGGGCAAGCATTCTTATACATCTAAGAAGCATTAACACAACACAAAAATTAACACAAATTATAACAAACCCCTAAAATATCACACACAATCAAACTGAACATCAATTACACACTTAAGCATGAAAATCACCACAAGCACCAAGCGCTGAAATTAAAACATCACACCAACACTGATAACAGTACTTAAAGCTTAAAACCTGAAATATCACACTGAAACCGAGAAACATCAATACCTGTACCTAAAACATCACAGCCAAAAAATTAAGAAAACTTACAAGTCCTTCCTTCTTCTCGATTGCAGCAGCAGTTTTGCAAATGCTCTTAGACTTCTAAGAAACAGCAACAACAACACAAATATTAGCACAATTCATAATAACAACTCACAAAACACAAAAAATAGGAAAATCCCCAAATATTAATACAGTGAACAACATAAACCCTAGAAAATCACATGATTAGAAAAAAAAAAGCAAACAAAAAAAAAACAAAATATGCACAAAAACTCTGAGCAAAAATATTACACTCGAAGATAAACACAAAACGAAGCTCATATTGTGTTCGGCTGTCGGAAAACTCCCCAGAAAACTCCAAAAATCGCGCACAAGAAAGGAGGGAGAAAAAGGGACAGGATGTGCAATTGAATGAAAGAAAATAACTCGAATTGATGGAAGATGGAAGAGAAATAGAAATGAGAGAAAATAAGGTGGAAGAGCAACGGAGAGGAGAGAAAATATGAAGGTTTTACGCAGGAGAGATGAAGGGAGAAAAGAAAGAAAGTTTCGGAAAAATACGAGAGAAGAATGAGAAAAAGTTGATATATATACCTGGATTTAAATGCAAATTAATGAACTTTCACATCCAACCCCTGAACTTTTAAAATTTCAATTAAAAATCTCATGCTACATTCTTAACAATTTAATCCATGGTTTCACTGCGAGAACGCCTCGCACGAGACTTTTTCTAGAATTTATGATATTTTCAACTTCCCATAAATTCAAATATATACTAAAAAGACTTAATATAAAATTATCTCAAGAAAAATACGAGTTCTCTCTTTGTTTTCATTTCATTTTATAAAGGCGGTACGCAGCAACTGCAGGGTTGTCTTCACCTTTGAAGCGTAAATGCGAAGGAAGCTTCAACATTTGGCTGAGGTTCACTCACGGTCTGATCTTCAATTTTGACATTTTAATTTGCACCTCAAAAAAAAAAATACTTATTATCATTTCTGGTGGGACAAGACAACCAAAATGACATGCATTCAAAATATCGTCACGCTCTGTATCCATCTGCAACGACCTAGCTACTCCTAAATGTTGTACACCGCAAATTATTGACTATTTGGTGCATATAACGTTCCACGTATACCAGAATAGGTCTTAGGATTTGCTATTTTTAATTACAAAATGTATTGTACTTTTTAAATTGTGTTTTTCTGAAGTTGAAATATATTTTATTTTAGTTTTGAAATATAGTGATTGTTTCGTTGCTTAGGAGACCATTCTGGTTAGTCAAATAAGAACGCCAGGCCTTATTTCCTTTTAATTTTTGCATGGAGCCTGCGAATTCGGAAGCGTTCAAGATCGATGGTTCTGCATGTCGTACAATGACCTGAGAGGAAAAACTTCAAAAGACATCTTTAACGATACAACACAGTTTTTGTATGTATCATCATGACTAGAAGGTAAGGGTTTCTAATCTACATGAGAAGGGCGAAATCTGATTGGTTATAACGAAACTTATTTTTAAAAATAGTTCTGGAGTTATGATCTCACACACATTTTTCCAGACTAATATAATTTTTAATTGGGTGTACTTGAAATTCAGAGTTGTTTCTTTCCTCTCTCTAAAGAATAATCTCTCCCTCTCTTTCTAGTTTTAAAACCCTAACGCAATCACGCCGCCGCCGAAGAATCACCATCTTCCCCGGTGCCCCCCTCCCCAGTTCCACCCCAGCACCTCTACCCCATCTCCTATCTATCCCCGGAGATCTACGAAGATAGTTGACGACCATAACATTTTCAACCTTTTTCACCATCGTTTCCTCCACCGGATCTAGCCGAGCTTCCTCTTTCTATTGGGGTGAATGCTTTGCCATCGGCGCCTAAAGAAATGGAGCGGCAACGACAGCTGGATCCTGAGCAAATAGGTGCTTCCGGATAGGCTTACAAGTCGGAGATGGCGGACCAGTGGTGTCTACAGCTTCTTCAAGCAAGTTGGCGTTCTTAACAACAACCCGAGTGCAACTAGGCTTTCAGAGACCCACACGAGGCACACATGACCCAAATCCAATGATTTTTCCAAGTCTACTCAATTTGGGATGGGCCAATCTGGCCAGTAGCGCCAGCTCGGCTAACTCAATGATTTTGGTCAACTTGGTTAATGTCATTGGCGGGTTAACTCAACCTGAAAGGTTTTAACTCGGGTAAAATTTAAAGACGATCCGTTCTCTTGTGATATCATTGTAGTGAGGGGTAATCCTCCATTTTTATTTTTATTTTTTCTACATTTAAATTTACCTTTTTCAGGTGGGAGGCCATTGTTTAAACCTATTTTTACTTATCTCTTCTTATTTTTAATAATTATCGGGGTATTTGTTTTAAATTGGATGTTTTTTCTGGAATATTTAGTCGCATCTGCTCTCTGCCAATATAAGTTTTTTTGATGGATTATTTTGCTTGGTAAAACCTAGTTGGCTTATGATCTGGTCTATATGTCGGTATAGGAGAAATTCGAGTCAAGATAGTTAGAACATTTATCCTTGGCAATTCCGTTCATATTCTACATCCCAAATATGTAGATCGAACAAGTTGAAATATCTTTGATTGATCACCTTGTGTCGTGTTAGAGAGTTTTGTATCTTCTTTTAAGTTGACTTACATTTACGAAAGACTTTTATGGTTACCAAAATGATCGGGGGTCATCTCATACTTTCTATAAAGGACTTTAATTTAATGGAGATGAACCGGATCTTTCATTTCAAAAGTTGATTATTTTTTGTTTGGTTGCTAGAGAGGTTGACTAGGACGGTGTATTGGAAACTCTGTGAGATGGTGGCTGATATTTGAATATTGTGATCGACTTCTAGTGGTTCGAGCAATACTAGCACTGCTTCAAAACAGGTGTTTCGGCACCGGTACAAATGTTCAGTGCCAAAATACATGTGCTAAATATATCAACAACACTGGTATGAACATCTGAACAAGGAAGTACCGGTGCCTTTATAATTTACAGTACCTGTAACTGACATACCGGTGCTCAATACCGGTGCGTAAATGAAAATAACTTACTAATAAGATAATTTTGAGCACCAGTAATGCATGTACCGGTGCATAAAACCTGTTATACGAAAAAAATCACGAGGGAAATAGAAATCTTTTAGCGCCGGTTTGATTACCTGTTGTAGCACCGGTAAATGAACCGCTGCTATAGTTACAGAACTAAAATTTGGGCAATAGTGCAATTTCAGCATTATGTTGTGCATGATTTCTCTTTTCAAGTTTGGGGATGTTCCATTTATCTAACCATGTCCAAATCACATAGTTGTGAACTTGAATTATGAAATTTCAATATGGAATTGCCAATTTTGATTTTAGACAATTCCAAGATTCTTGGAGGGAGCTAAGTGCAAAAGGTAAAAAGTTCACTCGGACGTCCAAATTAAAATTTGCTCGAATGTAATGCTACAATATGAATCTGTACAGTATATTCCAAGACTTAATAAAGAAATTAATTAATATTTCTTGATAAAATATTACTAATATTCTCCCCGTTAGAACTTCCTAACTTCTTAATCATCTGTAGTATCATACTATAACACATGTACTATCGCTTTATAAATTTTCACTAAAAGTTACCTTTCTATTTCAAACCTTCAATTAACCCAATAATACCTAATATGGAATGAATTCGATTAAAAAACGACGGTGTAACGCTATTTTGGGTAATAGTGCAATTTTAGCAAAGTAACGTACGAATCCATTTCGGGGACCCGTCATACACAATTTTCGAACACGGGAAAGACAGGATGTATAATTGATTTCTTATCAATCCAATTACTTAACTACATTAACCGAAAAAATAATCCAATGTTACTGGTCAGTGGATAAAAAGTGTGGGGTGAAAATTTGAAGTTTGGAAAGTTTAAAACTAGCCTCGGTTTGAAAGCTACCGGTGCTACAAACTTAGAAAAAATTTCTCTGCTTTCCACTTTATTTCTTGAAAAAATGGTAAAGCAGCCTCAGACAACTGCTCTAACTAATTTGAGTATCTCTTGAGAAGTTATAGCACCGGTATTTTTACCGATGCTTGGTACTTTGAAATTTTTTCTCACCTTTCCTCTCTGTTTCTCAAAAAATAATAATTTCCGAAGCAGCCTCATGAAGCAGCTTTAACTCAGTTGAGCACCAGTTCAAATGCTTTTAGCACCGGTTAGTGTACCCATGCTAGGTACTTAGAAAAAGTCATTCGACTTTTCTCTCGGGTCCTAAAAATTATGGGAAAAAATACATTTAAAGCAGCTCGGAGCAGCTGTGTTAAATACTATAGCCACCGGTATTATCCATTCAATACCGGTGCTAGTGTTATGAATATCTCTGAATCGTTTATTTGTCTCTTTCATTAAATCTCAACCGTTAAAATGTTTTTGCTATAATTATAAACCCTGAAACCCTACTTTCCCCCACGTCTTCATCTCTCCCACACTTCACTTGTACACTCTCTACACATTAACCCCCATTGATTCCTCTCAAATTTCATCACTATGCCAACGCCGACGCCGTCTGGTGGGGAGAGCCAAATACTGACTCCGTTAAGTGGGTAGAGCCAAGAATCGGAGACACTCCAAGGCCTGAGATGGATGAAACCGGTCCGCCGCCCGGTGGGTAGAGCAAAAAACTGACAAACACACACTACAAGGGCTGGAGATGGAGGATAATGGTTTGCTGCCCGATCGGGAGAGCCAAAAACCATGGTATTCCTTTTATTTCCTTTCCAATTGATTTACTTTTCCTTTTACCTATAAATAGATTTGTAGTTTTCATTCTGTTGACAAATGTTTCAAAACGTTACCAATGTAAGGTTTGTTTGTGTTTTTTGCCTAAAATAATTTTTGGAGCACCTGTGATGTATAGATGATTGGGTCATGTTTAAGGGTTTTTCATAATTAGAATTTGTAACATATTGAACGCTTTGAATGAATGACGAATTAGATTAAGGTTTAAAGGTCTTTTTCCGTGTCTTGATGGTTTGTAGTTGAGATTTTGCAGTCTACCATGGCCAAGGAAACCTGGAGTGTTTGACATTATTTGTTTATATACTCCTTGCTTCCGTGGCCCTGCATAACTGCTTTGTTTCGACATTTTAAATTTCAATAAATGCATTAGTTAAAGGGCACTGCATTGGATGCCTTCGATTCATTTATTGTCCTCTAACTATGTAATGCTTCTTCCATTACGAAAAGTGTTGTAACATTTGTACAACTCCGTAATTTCAATTATGGAGAATTGTATGTATTTTGATGATTTCCAGTTGATGTCTAAACTGTTGAGATATTGCAGTCTGTCAAGGCCACCGAAACTCTGAGTGTTTGACATGGTTTGTTTAAACACTCCTTGCTTCGTTAACCCCGAGAAACAGTCTTATTTCGACATTTTAAATTTCAATAAATGCATTAGTTAAAGGGCACTGCATTGGATGCCTTCGATTCGTGTATTGCCCTCCAACTATGTAATGCTTCTTCCAATACGAAAAGTGTTGTAACATTTTTACAACTCTGAAATTTAAATTGTGGAGAATTTGTAGTGTATGAGCATCGAGGATTTTGGTGTGTTTATCTGTTTACACAACATGTATACACACCAAAAGCCTTGGTACTTAAATATTGTAACATTTCGACATTTTAAATGATTTTTTATGTTAGCTTTTCTTGTGAACAAGTTTAACGGAAGAAGAATTTATCAAAATTTAATGGAAACTGCCGTAACATTTGCTTAACTCTAAAATTTAAATTGTGGAGATTTTGCAGTATATGAGCATCGATGGAACATGGTGTGTTTAACATTAACACATAGTTAGTGTTAAGTACATAGTTAAAACATATATATACACACCAAGTTTCCTCGGTGGTTAAACGCTGCATTATTTCGATATTTTAAATAGTTTACTTCGACAAATCATATGTGCACAAACTTAATGTAAGCTGCCGTAACATTTGCAGAAATCTAAAATTTGAATTGTGGAGATTTTGCAGTTTATAAGTTAACACACGGTTAATGTTAAATACATAGTTAAAACATAGTTATACACACCATGTTTCCATGGTGTTTAAACGCTGCATAATTTTGACATTTTAAATAGCTTTCTTCGACAACTTGTATTGTGCACAAACTTATGGAATAAAGCAATAGTTAGAGCACCTTAACCTTACTAGAGCACCATGTTAAGGTCTAATTTGTTTCAAGAATGTAGGGTAACGTTTTTTCGAATCAATGTAATGAACTTTCTGGTTGTGGTTATAATTTTCCATATTTTGACACTAACTTATATTTCTTATTGTTGTTTTGTACGACTTGAATCTCTGGGTTTAATTTTCCAGCCAGTGAATTTACAATCACCGGCCAAATTTTTTTTATTTTTCGTCAAAATACTATCACCGGTATGTACCATATAGGCATCGGTATTTTGAACATTTTCAAAATGTGGCCTATGGGTGGGGGTGGGGGTGGTAAAATAGGCACCGACAAGTGGGAATGAAAATTCACGAAATACCGGTGCCTATTGGGTAAAATTATCGGTGCCTATGGGGGATACTGCTGTTGGAAGTGCACACATCATTTGACCATTTATCTTACGATGTATCCCTTTCTATATATCTATACATAAATGTTACAAATTTATAATTTAATTTTTAGTGCCTTTATGATTCCTTTTGGGGCAAATGATGTAAGTCTTCGGGCAATCGCTTTAAGTCTTCGGGCAAATGATGTAAGCCTTCAGGCAAGTTGATATAAGCGTTCGGGCAGTTTAATGAAAAGAGAACACCCTTCAAACCCCGTCTACGACGACTTGAACTAAAAAACGAAAGAAAGAAAGATGTACATGTATTTACTACATTGCGCGCTGATTTTTAGTACATCTCTCAAAACGCCACATGAATGTTAAATTTGTAGATTGCTTATAACTAAAGGTTAAACATAATCGATTTAGTTCCACTTATCATGTAGCAGAAACAATCTATTTGATCATTCCTGGTAAAATATCCCGTTATGAACGGCTTTAACTTAAAAATAAATAAAACAAATAAATTAAAAACGTCATACTGAAATAAATTCCTCGACCAACGTGGAAGACAAGAGTCAGCAAACATCTTTTTGACCTCACGACCGTGGTTGACCTACCCACTCCACTCCCCCAAATAATCTTTAAATTATTTTAAATTTTAAAATTACGAACCCCCTTTATGCCTTGATTTTTGATCCTCCCCACGAACCCAAGAAATACCACCTTTTTACCGCTCCTGCACCCCCTTTTCTACCTTGGTTTCCCTCAATCTTTCTTCCCAAAAAACACACACGCCTGGTAAATTTATGTCCCCTGTTTCACCAATAACGTCGCATTTAATTACTTCAACACTGAAATTAAAAGATATAGCCCGTTATTTTTTATAAATTTATGAAAAGATAGAGTTTAATTTGAATAATAGAAATAAAAGTATAATAAGTGTAAAATTCGATTAAACATTTATTAAAATAAAATATGTTATTATTAATGGAGCAGACAAAAAAAGTGTTAGAAAAATAAGAAGTATGTATAATTCAATCGATTTTGTTAGTATTACCTCCATCTCCATGTAAAATCTTTTAGTCATCCATCTCAACAAAAAATTTCTATATAAATTAGTTCAATTTTCTTATTTCATCAGAAATTATGGTTAGAGTTTTGACTTTTCATATTACGTTAGCATGCATAAGTACCCAAACAAAAGATTACTATAAGGGACAGGTGGAGATTTTTTTTTTGAGTTTTAGCCATCCTTTTATTTACAGAAGGCACACATAAAACTATTTGAATGTTATGAGGTGAACCCAAATTGCTATACTAATCGAGTTTGCCCGAGTGGCCAGAGCGCAGGTGCAACCAGGTTCAATTCTCCCTCCCCTCTTGATTTGCATTATTATGGTCCTAAAATCTCTAAATGCACCATGTTGATGCGGAGTATTATTATGATCCTAAAGTCTCCAAATGCACCATGTTAGTGTGGAGCATGCTTTTAGAGCACGTGGGAGACTCACCCCACTCTGTGTGAGTCATGTGAAAGTCTCACCCCACTTTGTGTGAGCCATGTGAAAGTCTCACCCCACTTTGTGTGAGCCATGTGAAAGTCTCACTCCACTTTGTGTGAGCCATATGAAAGTCTCACCCCACTTGTGTGAGACACAATTGTCATCTTAATGAGAATGAGTCCACTGTTTAATATAAAAAAAATTGCCATACTAAGACAATAGGGGTAGCTAGTTACTATTTCAACTTTGACCGAGTGAGTTATATATGTTGTCAAAATCTATCCCAATTTTTGAAATGAAATGTGACACACAGCAAGCAGTACAAATTAAATTGCAGAAAAATATAATTAAATGAGATTAGTACTTGCATGTTGCAGTCTGGACCTAGTGCCAGTCATCACTAAATGGCCGATTCATGAACTATGAATTTTTCAATTCGTTTATTTATTAATCTCTCCGTCCCAAAATTATTGATACATTAACTTTTTTAAAGTTAAATTTAATAAATTTTATTCTTAAATATAAATCAATACATGTATAATAAAAAATATAATGTGAGATATTGTTAGGTTCATTTTAATATTTATTTTTTAAATATTCAATTTTATATGTGAAAATATTATACGTAACTAGACATATTAACGGCCAAACATGATTATTAAAAATTGTAAAAAAATAAATAGGTCAATAATTATGACAGGGAAGTGCGGGTTTTTTAAAATTTTTGGTTATTAAAAATGGAGACCAATGGAAGGGGTCCCCAATTCTCCATGCTTTATTTGATCAAAGAATTAATGCTGCCGTTTTGTACCAATCACATACAGCAAGCACTACGTAGACTTTTTATTTGATACGATATTATTTCAATTGTATTCTAAAGACAGCTAAGTACAAGAAGAGACTAAATTATAGGAAAACGTAAAGAGTTTTACATTGCTGATTCCGTGATTGACATTGTCGTAGTTTAAAAATATAAGAACGCTATTCACTTTTGTATAGTACCCGATGGTTTTGTGAGAGAAGAAGATGACTGTTAGAAAAATATAACCACGGCATTTTCTTAAGAATTAAATCCACTTAATGTCAATTGATTTTAAGATGGAAGTTCAAAATACCTTAAATTTAACAGGGTATCAGATGCAAGGTTGGGTTATTGGACCAATGTGTGAATCCTCTTTAATTTGGCACGATATGGATCGTGGAATGTTTCCACGTTGGCAATATATCCCACGTCGGTTTCTTAAGAACTAAATATTTTACATATAAGGTTTTGGGTCACCTTCACCTAGTGCCAATTGGTTTTAAAATGGACAAGATACCTTGAAATTTAACAATAACTTTAATATGAGAAAGTCTCAGGAAATGCGGCATTTCCATAACTCCATGGACAATCCACAGTGGCTTTTACCTTAAATGTTCTATTTTTTTAAAAAAAACTAAACATTGTATTTTAAAAGTTAAAACAAGTAATAATAAACATTAGAATGTGAAATATAAAAATATACAATATAAAAAAATTAAAATTTCAAAAATATGTATGTAATTAACAAATAAAGTGTATAAGGTAAAAAATAAGTGGCATGCCCATAAGCTCATAGACAGACCGCCTGTCAGGAGATCCACTCCTTTAATATGATATCAGAGTCCAAAGTTGGCCTGATCGATATACTGAACATACATAAAAAAAAAAAAAAGAGTGTAATATTTGAATTTAAAATTATACAAAGTCACTGCTGTAGATTGGAACTTGGGTTGCTTAATCATTCTGCAATTAAAAGGCAAGAAGAAGAAAAAGAGTGCATGGGATTGGAGCAGTTGAAAAGTGCAAAAGCTGACCGCCCCTTTCTGGCTTAATCCTTTTCTCTAAACTTAATTACAGCTACAAACTCCATGCTCAATTAGTGCACTAATCCCACTCCGCCCTTGATTAATCATTCAAGTGTTTGATCAAGCTTAATCATAAACACGCCAAACAGCCCCTTCAGAAACATTCGATAGGACTAGAACGATGAGAGGAGATAAACGGGCCGAGATAAGTTAAGGAGAAGATCGAAACGATTCTTGTGTCAAACAGACCGTGCTTGCTGTTAAGATTTAAGCAAAACAATTTGTTGGCAAAAGACATCTTGAATTTCGGAACCAGATCGCCTCTATAATTAATTTCATTTTTTTTAATTCATCAAATTAGAGAATAATATCCTAACAGTACATGAGCTGGCTTTGCCTTTGCCTTTGCCTTTGCCTCTAGCTGTTTGTTTAGTACTCTTTGTTTTTAGTCCTCGTCCACACACACCTTAATGAAACAAATTAATTAAGGTTAATCTCAGCTGCTACAACAAGAAGATGATAAAGGAATCTACTTGTAGTTAAACATGATGTTCAATTTCAGTGTTCAGTAGCCATTCTTTACATGGAGCCTTTTGTATATGTTCCCCCCACCGCATATTTGTATACAAGAGGAGGTTTCATTTTAGGTATTCTTCCTCTACATGGTGGTAAAATTAACAAGCATGTAACTTTGGATAAGACTTATACTCCGTCCGACCCATTAGTATGTCTTACATCACTTTGCAGTATGCACCCACGTAATCAATTAAGTGATCAAGTGTCTGGGCACGTGTTTCAGTACTGATCACGAGCTTGAATCCTAAAAATTAAAGTGTGGGCATTTTCTCTAGCGAAGGGTTCCTGGTGGCACAACAAAGTGACCATTAGATGACTCGGCCTTAGATGTCGTGAATTTGCGATTTATCTTCTTATTAACTGTGATGTTGGAATGAAAGGACTTCAAGTGTAAGGGTGTAAGATCTCTCACTGGTTATAGGGGAAATAAATAAACAATTCTTGAAATATTTTAGAAAAGAACCAAGACATACGCCTTCCATAGTGCAGATTCGGCCCTAACTTTTCAGAGGTATGAAGCAACTACAACAAGGGGCCAATAGATACAATAAATATACTCCCTCCGTCCCAGGTGAAATTACACACTTTCTATTTTGGGTTGTCCCTATCTAAATTGCACAAGATCAACTTTTACCAAATTCAGCCAAGTTGACTCCTAAGAAAAAGACAAAATTGCACCTGGACCACTACTTATTTACAACATTAATGGCTGATTAATTAAGGAGAGATTCTCTCTATTTACACGTGTTGGCATTTGGGCAGGAAATGTGTGAATTATTTTGAAAAAGGGATCCCACGCTTGACATTATCACACGCCTAAGTCTTTCACTCTTCCCATTGCTCCATTATTGCTCTCAACCATCATAATTCCATTGCTCTCTCCTTTTACTCTCTCAACCAACTGAGATCTCTCATTTATTCCACAACGCTCCTCTCCTTTCTCTCTCAATCCACCAAACCCTAGCCGCTCCTCTCCCATTTCGTTTCATTTTTACCTCGTTTTGCCTATATTTATATACATCTTACAGTTATTCTTCGTGTTCTTCACAGTTTGGTGTTGATCGATTAGGTTTTAATCCATTTTCGTTGTTGGGTTTCGAGAACCTGAGGAAGTTTTGCGTATCTGTGGTTTTTCATTTTGAGAATTGGGTTTCTCGCCTCTTTTTATGTAGTTCTTCAAAATTTTGTTCACGTTCTTCATAGTTTTGTGTTTGTGGATTAGGGTTTCAGTGCTTCTTGCTTTTGTTTTTGCAGAAAAATTGAACAATCATCTCGGATTTGTGGTTTATGCTTTCAAAAATTAGGGTTTATGTTTTTCAAATTTGGGGCTTTTGAAATTTGACTTGAATCGAACTTTTGTTGCTGTTGTTTACAAAACCTGAGCATAGGTTGATTGTTTTATGCATGATTTTGTCATGTGTTGATGTTTTAAAGTCAGGTTGAATTGTAAACTGTATATTTGATGTCAATTTTCTGGTTGTAATCCCAGATTTGTTAGGGTTTCTGTCTGGTTACTGTATTTTTTCCTAGTCAACCAAGTTTGATTCTTGTACATTGTGCTTGCCTTTTAGTTAATGAAGCATTATTATTTTGTTCTATATATGTGCATGTTCATCTCTGTTTTGGATCTGTTATTTTCCCCCATACACAATATGGTCTATGTGTGCTCTGTTGTAGATCTGTGGTGTTGGCTACATTTCATTACTCCTCTATTTCATATCTGTGTTTTTGCTAATAATTGTTGTGAAGTTGTCAATAGCATGTTCATTCATTGTTGTTCATTAGTTTCTATAAAGTTGTCAATAACCCATGTTCTCCTTTGTTCATTAGCCTCTGTTCTCCTTTGTTGATCATTTGTTTTTCTCCTATGTTTATTAATTAATGTGAAGTTGTCAATAGCCTCAGCCATCTGTTTGTGCGTTCATCAATGACACATAGGGACGTGGCTTTGGAGGGGAAGGAACCATTAGCCCCCAGCCAACCCTTGAATTATGTTGACTCTAATGCACTCGCAGATCCCAGTCCTAGTCTCAGTCCATGTTTTATAAACTCACAACCCTCACTGGATTGTGTTCAGGAAAACAATCTGTTGTCATGGACCGATTCTGAAACATGTTCGGAGAACTAGTCCATAGCTACGCATTTCAGTCCTGTTAATTTATCACACATGGACTGGACTGAGTCACGGCCTCTATCTGATGAAGAATCAGAATATGTACATGTCATTTTAGAGTCACAGTCCCACCCACACCCAGAATCTAATTCTGAGTTACAAAATGCCGAGTCACAGCCCCATTTAGATCCCAGTTCTGCATTTGGGAATCCCAAACCTGAGTTACGTTCCCTCTCATGCAGTGACTCATATTTTGATTCTGAGTTTGACCCACACCCCTCTGTTTACTTCAAAGGAAATGAGTTTCCTAAGTATGGGAAACTAGGAATTTTTGAAACGGGTGCAATCTTGTACTCCGGTAACTTACCTAAACGCGAACCACCTGAAACACCATGGATTAGGCAAGACATTGCAACGTCAGCCGTGAGACGTGAAATGTATGCCATGGTGGAGATGGCTGAAAAGTATTTGGCTGAAGCAGGGCCCGAGTCTTCAGATAAGGAAAAAAATGATCAGACGATAAACTTTGCTAAAGTGTTGTTGTTTGGCCAGTTCCATCACTGCAACAGGTTGTGTCTCTCATGTTCCATTATGCTTTTTTTAGTTTCATGAAACATTATGCTAACTCCGTGTGTTTTGGTGTGCAGGATGGTGATGTTTGTTGCTGAGGAATCAAGCATGTTTTATACAAAATATCTAAATATGCAGTCTTCCTTATGTGTGTTTATTTTTCACTTAACCTGGCTTGGCATGTTTCTGATTTAAATATGTGGCCTTGCTTATGTGTGTTTAACTTGCACTGAATCTGGCTTGTCATGTTTGTGATTTGGGGTTGTGAATTGAGCAATAATATGCGATTCTATTTTATAAGTCACTGTTTGCATGTGAAATATGTGTTGCATATGTGATGTTTGTCCCTTATTGATGATGAAGCTGTGATGAATGAATATTACATGGAGACATGCTCATTAGTTTATGAAATGATATGAAACTTGGCGGGGCATGATTATGAAATTATTTGTGTTTGTGATCCTACCTAGTTGACAGCCACCTGTGATGACATTAATTATAATTAAACACTTAGGCAGCAATCATATTTTGTTAAAAACATTAAGATGGCAGCCTACGATGTTTGTCCCTAGTTTGTTGAAATTGATTCTGTGTGCCTGACCTGCCATTGCTTGAATATTCTGGACATGCTCCATTTTCCCCTCACATCATCGTTAGTCTTTTTAATAAAGCTCGCATTCAAAAGGGATTTCAGCCATCCTAGCCTTTACAAGGTTGTCCTATAAACATACATTCACAAAATACATTGTATGTTTACTCTAGAACTAATTCTAGAAGCACAACCATACAAAAATAAGATGAACCTTCCTTCATTGAGCTAGTTCCATACTTAGGATCAGATCCCTAGCCTTCCCGGTCCTTCCAATCCCAATCAGATGCTGTAAACAGCTCCTAACCAGCTCTGAATCCACAATTAGGTTTTCTGGAAGTAATCACAAGCTCCTTAAATGATCTTTTCCCATATGTGGCATTTTGAATTCATTCCCACCCCTGCACTTCATGATTTCTAGCAAGACACATTGTAAACTCAGGAAAATCTTATCTATTACTTTAGGGTCCTCTCTTTCAAAAGCATCATTCACCGCATCTAATAAACAATCTAGGGTTGTAATAGGGTTATAGTATTGGAGGCTTTGTATTGAGGCAAAAAACCTTGAGTCCAGAATGTTTAGGTCGGGTGACTTGGTAGGTTGACACACTAGTTGGATACGAAACCCGTCTAAGGTGGTAGCATAAATATGGGATGTGGCATTGTCTTATTGTATGAATATTTGTTTACTTGCCCAATGTGGCCATTTTGCTTTTATGGCTCGTATGAGTTCATAAATCAGTTTATGCCTAATGGTGTCTCTATTGATTGACTGAATTAATGGGTGTTAGAACCGGTGTTTCACTGTTGTGTACTTTGCTGTTATGTACTCCATATATGGTATTACTGGTCTACACATATCACACATAAACATTAGCTTCAGAATGTAATGCTTACTTTGAACAACTCTGTATGGTTCTGGTTCATTAGGGGCTAGAATAAACCTGGTTGTTTCCTCTGTGATATAGAACCACTTTTCATCAATGTGGATGACATTATGCATGTCCTTGAACATCATGTTGCATTCCAGCTTGGTTAGGCACCATTCCAACCCCATTTCTTTGCATGCTTGTGTTAAGCATGGATGAAAACCGTTGGTGTGGCTCCGTATTTCTTTGTTTGCTATTGCTCTTTGAACTGTGCTCTGACACACGTGTAAACCTCCTGCTGTGCTCCTGCACGTTTGCCTATCCCTCAATGGCAGTGCCATTAAGGCATTGAGATCGATCGGCTTCTCTTTTGGGCCACACCGTATGTGTCTTCTTGAACGGGCGTTCATTGGTTCACCATTAACCAGTTGTTGCTTCACTCGTGACCAAATGGTGTTGATGATTCTAATTGACACAGCCCATCTTTCTGCAGCCTCAACTCGCAAACTGTGTTTTAAATGCCCATTTTTTATGTTTTGGAGAAGGAAATGGGCAACCTCTTGCCTCTGCTCATCTGTCAAATTTCTGCCCACCGTCACACCCCCAAGCTCAAGGATGAAAAAATAAATGAAGAAGAGGTCTAGGATCCTGGCCAGTTCTTCAAGAACTGGCCAAAGGTTTTTCCGAGAGCCTTTTTTTGGGTTTAATAGGGTTTGAAATGTAAGGTGTAATAAATGATGTATTTATAGGAGTTGGTGTGAATTTTGAGCAGTTGTGAGCAGTAGAAAAAGAGTTGTATTTTGGCTCCAAATGTGAAAAAATCTTGAGCCAAAAATTAGTTTTGGTGAAAAATTTTAATCCCTAAATTCATTTTTAAACAAGTTTAGTTTCTTTCCCGCTTTACTGTTCAATCAGTACTTTTTCAGGTTCTCAGCTTCCAATTTCAACTTTTTCACATCACTTCAGTCCTTTTTTTTACCGTTCCTTTTTGCCCCCAAAATTTCTCTTTATGCAAAATAACTTGGGACATATGGAGTAATTAATTTTATAATATTTTAATAATTAAGTTATAAATTTTGAAGTAAAAATATTTCAAATAGGAGGAAGCTATGTTTTCAACAATCAAGCAAGTATGATTTAAATTTTGGAAGCCCTTTTTAAATACTAGTGCCAAAAATGAACGCCTATATAAAACGGCCAAAATAAAAGATGAGAGCCATTTACAAATAATAAAATTTGGGGGTACGAAACAACTACCTCATATACATTCGCATACAGGCCGGCCATGGATGGTTCCTCCAAAGAAGACCATCCTATCATCTTATAAACCATTCATGTTGCCACAAAGACCATTGTTTATAATTTTAAAAAATCCTTTTCTTTTTTCAGGACCATGGTTGTCTGAAAATACATTCTCGTTAAGCTGTCTTAATAAAACGTTCTCTCTCTCCCACCTGTATTTTCACTTTTACTTTTTTGACATAATTTCTGCATATTTGAATAGATATATAAACAACAATATTATCGTACAAGTTATCGTAACAAGTAATTTTTATTTACCGTATATTATTATACGTAGGTAAAGATATTAACGATCAAACATGTGTGTTGGACAGCAGCATGCAAAAAGTAAAAGTGCAAAAACACTTGAGATAACAATTTGATTAAAATATAAAAATATGAATAAAATGAGGAGAGCAAAATTGTGCAGGGTGATGGGTGATAAGAAGGCAGAGGTAATTAAATAGGGGAGCAGGAAGAAGAATAGATGGATCATAGATGAGTATTTATTATGCAATCACATCAAATAAGAAATGGTGAAATGTGTCCATTTCTTTCCCGTGGAAAAGGAAACTCGGGTTAAACTAATGGCAACTCAAAATCATAAAGTTGCAAATCTACCCCTAATTGGGAACCAGATCATGTTCACACTATCTCTGCTGGGGACTTAATCATTGGTTCATTCTAGTTTACCTCTTCACTACCATATTTGGCAAGGTAAAGATAATTAGGCCCGATTGGCTTATTCAATTTGGTGGGTCAAACCATTTTAACTCAAACTCGCTCCAATAATGAATTCAAATCACATGATTATTTTAAAATGACCCGAAAACCTATGAAAATGCGATGACAATACCTAATAAACTCAAAAATGACTAGAAATAGTGAAACATTGGTATAATCAGTCCCTTGAACATTGAAAGTATTAGTCTTTCCACGTCATATAAAAAAATCGTGTTTCAAGAGACGGACTCTGGAAGAAAAAGCAACGGAGAAAAAAAGGCAGGTATCTGTAAATGTTGGGCTTGGAAGTATTCGGACTATGTGTTGGATAATGCGTACGTACAAGGATGGTGAGTGATGGGAGTAGTCAGGGCTCAAATTTCGGAATCCCACAGCCCAATTTACGGCCTACTCCCTCATTTTCCTCACACATAGACATTAGACCCCCATGGTCCCCGTACTAATATTCTTCCCCATACGTATTCAATGCCACCACCTACACCTTTCTTTCACTTTTACCCCTACCTTCTATTCCATTCTCCACACCACGCCAACAAATCTTTGGTAACAATGTACAACCACCTTTCCAATTCCTCCTTTACCAGCTATTCTTTCTAATCTCCCGTCCTTCTTCTAACACTGACATCTTACATACACTTCCTCCGTCTTGATGAAAATTTTCTACTTTTCTTTTTGGTCTGTCCCATTGAAAGCTGACCCTTACATTTTTTGAACACAAATTTTACTACGGCCCACTATAAAAAAAGTAACCACAATCCTCTCTTTCCCATTAGTCAACCCAGCACTCTTATATGACTGTGTAAAAAGTGATTATGAAGTTTTCTATGGGACGGGGGGAGTATTGAAATGTATGGAGAGAATAAGCGGGGAGAGTAAAAACTATAAAAGGGTGTACAACAATCATGTAAAAGCATACAAATGGCGTGCTTAGCCGAGGTTTTATGTTGTTTTGCTTATATGTTAAACATATTCGAACGCTTAGTAAAAATTTTGAAGGGAAAGCCCATTTTCAAAATCGCTTATAATTACAGCTCCACCAGCTGCATTTTAAAATAGAATGAGTGACGTTTTTAGAAAATGGACGACAGATGGTAGAGTACAGCTCTGCATGCATAACTTCATCCCCAATTGCCTACTCTACTTGCAAAACATCATCTACAAACTCTCTTTAAGGAAACTGGAGGGTGGGGATGAAGAAGCCATATGAGCAAAACATACATAGTATTAACAAAACCTGGAAAACTCCAAAAATGAAAAAAAGAAAGGACTGGGATTTTATGCATACCCACAGACCAGACCACCTAACGTTACAAATGGAATAGAATTGCGTGTTATTCACAAATGTATCATACCAAACACAAACAGTGTCTAATTTCAATGATTCATCAATTATTAAGCCACTCTCGCACGTTCTCTATTTACTTTGATTCCTCGTGTCCCTTATTTCCGTATTCACGTTACGGTTTTTCTAACGAGCTCCCATGGGCACTCGTTAACAACTTCAGATTTCATAAAAAACTGTGTTATTAAATGCAAATAGAGTTAATGATTAATGACATCCCTCAAAAACTTACACTCCCTACTTATAATCATTAACTCTATCTGCATTTAATAACACAGTTTTTTATGAATTTGAATTTAATAACACAGTTTTCGATGGAATCTGAAGTTGTTAACGAGTGCCCATGGGCACTCGTTAGAAAAACCGTTCACATTAAGAGCAAGTTCCAACCCGGGGAAGAAAGCACTCTCAATTCCACGTGAAAGGTCGTGTTTCGTGTTTCTATGTACATCATTCATATTTTGAAGGCACTTTGTAATACTCTAATACTCCTTCCGGTCCTCTAATAATGACCCCCTTTGACTGCAAATTTTTTTGACATGCTTGACCATCGACAACTTTTGTTGTATACAATAACGAAAATCATGTGAAATATCTTTAGATTCTCCGCAACATGTAATTTCTGAAAAATAAAATTTTATAATCCATTATCGTAAAAAACTAAAGTTATCGGTGGTGAAACGTGTTTTGAAAAAATATCAAAAAAAGAAGTCCATTATTAGAGGAGCGAACGGAGTATACTACCGCTCAAAGCGAAAAATTAAAGGTAAAATCATACACGACCAAGAACCAAGTTAAATGTATTTCACTTCAGCCAGTTTGATTTGAATAAATTTTGTTTCGTTTTAGTCCGATTTTAACCATTTTTCACAACACTTATTTTTAGTTAAGTTTGGCTCCTTTCAATTTAAATCGGATGAAGAGAACAAGATCAAACTGTAATTACGAAGATATGTACTTCATCCGCCTTCATTGCCACCCTTTGATTTTGCATTCACGTGAATTTAGGTGAGTAGAATAAGTGGGAAAACTTGATTGAAAAAGCAAATTGAATAAATAAAATTGAATAAATAAAATTGAAACAATTTAAGCAAAAATGAGTACTAAGAGCATCCACAATGGTAATTCCTTAACACACTTTTCTTAATAAGGAACATCTTTATTTAATGAGAACAGTTATGGAGTTTTAAGAATCACTCCTTAATAAGGAGTTGCCCCTTATTTAAGGGGTGAGTACCTCTTTATTTGTGCAATGTCAGTCAATCAAGAATTGACACTATGTTTTATATTTTAAATTATTTATAATTTAAAATAGAAAAGAAGTTCTTAAGAAGTGTTTTCCATTGTTAATAGTTTATTCCCACCTATTTTTTTAATCAAAATTCATAATGTGGCACTTAAGAAATGCTCATTAACTCGACTACCACGTGGATGCTCTAAGACTTTAAGGGAGACACTGCCCTACATATTTCAAGGTCGTATGGTCCCCAAGGTGGCCAGCAAAGCTATAACACTACCTTCCTTTCTTATCATCTCGCTACCATACCAGCCCAGGCCCACTGAATAATGAGGTACACATGTCCATATTCACACCATGCTAAACCATCTTCAATTTGAACTCATCCTACTTTCCCCCTCAATTTACTACTACACTTCTCCCCACTTCAATAATACTCAAAATCCTTGTACAAACATGTCCGAGGACAACAACAATAGCAATAGAAAAAGATTTCAGGATGAACAGATTAGGTATTTGGAGAGAGTGCTCGAGGAGGAGGCACGGCCGGAGCACCACGTGAAGCAGCAGCTGGCCAACCGGCTTGGCTTGCTGCCTCGCCAGGTTGCTATATGGTTCCAGAACAAGAGGGCCAGATCCAAGACTAGGCATATTGAGCAAGAATGCAACCTTCTTAAAGCTAATTATGATGGTCTGGCCTCGAAATACGAAGCCTTGAAGAAGGATAATCACTGCATACAACTCCAGGTCTCTACATATGTACATATTCTGTACGTTTATGATCGTTCCCAAATTTACGATAATCAAGCTAACATTTCCATGGCAAACAGGTGAAAAGGCTTAGGCAGCTAAGTGGAGAATCTAGCATAGTTAGCAAGGGTCTGGCAACGCAAGATTATGTCGAGAAGGGTGATTACCTGGAAGAAGAATGCCGCGTTTGGAATCATGCAACACAGGCAATCGACGGTTGCTTCAGTTTCCTCCCCGATGATCCTCTCCAGCATCAAAGCTGCTACTCAAAGTGCTGGTGGGAGCTGTAAAACTTCAAAGAAATCCTGAACTATGGTATTAAATCGTTGCTAGCAAAGACAAAAGCAAGGCAAATCATCATCAAAATGACTTCAAATCTAATACAGGACCATAGGCTTCAAGGGAGACTGGATGATAGAGAAACACATACGAAAACTAGCAGGAAACAATTACAAAGATGGCCAATTGTATGTATATCTTATTTCTCTCGAGAATTGAAATCTTATCAAAGGAATGAAGAGGACAGCTATTGATACACTAGCATCTCCTCTCCGCCGTTTGGATAAGTTGTGGTCAATTAAACTGATTACTATGATTAGAGAAAACAGAATCAGTGACCACGAGAAGGAATATAGTAAAGTGAAAGCATGACTATAGTACATAGTGTAAAGTACATACATAAGTTTTCCAGTATCCCGAGTTTGCTAAAGAAAGTTCAAAATGTCAAATTCTATTCACAAACTACCTATTACAAAGATGGAGACGGATACATTTCAGAACATACAAATCAGCCATCAACTTCACATTTCATTCTTAACCTTAGCATCTCCATTAGGTAGCATATTTTGAGCCTGGCCAAACCGTTTAACTTCCTGCATTGTATTTTAACAATCAGAATGCCAGACTTGGGATAACGTATTTACTGATAGGGTTTACAATAAGATATATAATGATTGAGAAAAAGGAAATGATGAAAAGGGGTTAATTAGAAATAGAAACGTGCAAAAAAATCAAAGTAATGTAAAACAGGAACATGTTTATCAACAGAAAGGTTTCAGAACAAATAAGACAGCATTTCACTCCTCTAATATCAGATTTATGCAACAGAGAGAACGAATAGGAGTGTTGTAACATCCAGACAGTTTCACAGATGGTCAAGAGTTTCACACAAAACTTAACCACAAATTGGTTTAGATTTTGTATCTGAACTCTTCAAGTAATGCATAGTATCCTCAATGAACAGATGCTGCTCAAACTTCGAACAGACAGCAATGGTTCCACTTACTCTATGGAAACAAATCTACTCACATATTGAATAAAATTATGTGACCTTCAGAACAAACATAAGACGGGCAATTCATGTCCATAGACCGGTGCCTCAACCCAAAGCATATAAAAATTATCTGAATGTTATGCTTGTATAAATTTTTTTTTGAAAATGTAGATCCAAGAGGCATAAAAACACAAAATTTTAAGGTAAACTCACCGATGAGGAGCTAGCACGAATTTCCCTGAAAGTCTCCACCTCCTCGGGAAAAGCCTGATCGAGTTCCTCCAGCATATTCTTTCGCAAAGCCTGAATTAGAAGTCAAAACATAAGCATTACATATAACATGAAGCTAAAGCAACAATCATCGGGCGGATGAATTCCAGTAAGCAACCTTGAAAGCATCAGTTTTGCCTTTGGTGATCTGATTTTTGGCAATGCAGTTATTGAGAACATCTTTAGTGAACTCATCCGGATTCTTCCCGTCATCAATTAAGCTACAACATCATACACGAGCTCAAAATTCAAGTTTCGAAAAATCGAATCTCGAAACCTAATTGAGGATAAAATGGGGGGAAAAGCTCACTTCAGAACTTCCACGGGGACCTGAATATTGCACTTCTCCCCTAATTTCGACATATTCTCCAGCTCCGACACCAAATTGTTCCTGCCGAAAATAAAAGACTAGTAAATCATATTAATACTAAAAAAATCGACATCGAGATAGCGAAGGAAGGGGAATCTTACAGGCGCTGGAGGAGGGGGAGCTGAGAGGCGGCGTTGAAGGAAGAGACGGTGAGGTAGAGCTGGTGGAGGATCCCCAGGGTTTTCTGAATGGAATTCGTGACTTGATTCAGGTTTTGCTTGGATTCCTCCGCGGCGGTTGATTCCACCGGCGAGGCGTCGTTGGAGTGTGGAGCCATGCCGTTTCCGCCGCCGCCGCCGGCGGTGTTCTGTGACGACTCCATTAGCTTCAGCCTTCAGCTGGTCAGATCCTCGCGACTGTAACTAATTAGCTTCAGACATTTTTTTTCTTTTTTCTTTTTGGGCTTAGTAATAAGGCTTATGGATGTAAGCCCAAAATTAGAGTTGTGAGTTTGGCAATTTGCTAAGACTAAATTGTTTTTTTAGCCCCCTACAAAGTATCTTATATCAAGTTTTTGTCTCAATTTGCAAATCAACCCTTAGACGGTACCCAACAAATTCAAAACAATTTGTTTGGACCCCAAAGCTGGTTTTCAGGGAAAGTCAACGGCAAAATTGGTCAAAATATGTAAAATAACCATTATACCCCTGAGTTTAAAAAATAAAAATTAAAAAGATCTGGAGTAGTTCGTTTTCGTCTTCATTGTGGTTTGTCTCTGTTGCCGCCGCTTCGTCTGAACCGATCTGGAGCAGTCTCCGCCGCAGCCGCTTTGTCTTCTTTGCTCGTCTTCTCCGCCACCGAGGAGCTTCACTTCGTCTTCTTCTTCTTCGATTCGTTAATGCCGGCTCGGAGAAGCTTCTCCAGCATGGGCATCTATCGTCTCCGGCTCTCCCGGCGGCGTTGTGATCAAAGTTTTGGGCACGATCTTCGGAATCTTCTAGTCGATCATCTTCGACTAGGTCCTCGCTTCAACGACTCCCATGGTGAACTCCTCCTTCCTCAACAACACCAAATTCTGGCATTTTTCTTCTAGATACTTCTGATGATCCAATAAATCCAGCTGCATATAGCCCAGGGTGGACGACGTGAGCGCCACCATGTGGTCGTCGTCGCTGTCGATGATCTCCTCCGGGAGGTAGGCATGCAACGAGTAGCTCCGCTGCACCGGAGAATGTGCCCTCTTGCATATGTAGGAACGGTCGGTGACGCTCTGCTTCTTCTTCTTCTTTTTGATTCCATCGAGACAGCAATCAGAAACATTAACCAAAGGTGAAGACTTCTTCGACGATGTAGAGCTGAAGACTTCTTCAGCGGCGTAGAGGTGAAGGCTTTCGAGGTCATGGCGGCAGCGTTACTTTGAAGAAGTTGGGTTCGGCGACGGAGTTGGGCATTCAGGTGCGGAGGTGGAGGTGGGGCAGAGAAGGTTCGTCTTTGTTCGTCTACAGAGAAATTGGTGTCGGGGAAGGCGGCTTCGGCCGGTGGTGAAAAAAAAGAAAATTTTAAAATTAGAAAATTTTAATTGAAAATATTTTTAAATTAGTAAAATTACCATTATACCCCTGACTATACCAAAAAATCACCTTTGGGGACCAAACAAATTATTTTGAATTTGTTGGGTTCCATCTAAGGGTTGATTTGCAAATGGGGATCAAAATATGGTATAAGATACTTTGTAGAGGACTAAAAAATAATTAAGTCATTTGTTTATATTAGTAAGGGCATTTGTGATATCAAAAGAGCATGACTAAATTATTTTTTGGTCTCCGACATAGCATCTTATACCTTATTTTGGTCTCCGATTGCAAAACAACCCTCGTTCAGTACCCCACAAATTCAGAACGATTTGTTTAGTCCTCAAGGCAGTTTTCAAGGTGGGTTTGAGAACCAAAAGATGGTATAAGATCATATGTTAGGGACCCAAAAAAATTTAGTCTACCTAAAAACCACCCGAAATCTGGTTTGGGGACCAAACAAATCGTTCTTAATTCGTGGGGTACTGAACAGGGATTGTTTTTGCAATTAGGGATCAAAATATGGTATAAGATACTCTGTCGGGGATCAAAAAAATAATTTAGTCAAAATCATTTAAAGTAATTCTTTTTGAATGAGGAAGGTGTTCAGTTTATAATAAGACAGATAAAATAGAAAAGCATGAAAGTTCAAGAGGGACGGATGGAGTACTATAAGAAAATGAACATTCGCAAAATCAAACAAATTCTCATGTTATAATTTTTTTACTTATATGTGTGTAAAAGTTCACGATTAAAATCGGTACATTTTGTTTAACCAAAAATATAGTAAAATATGACAATGTTTGGGGGACTTTTCATAGTAGGAAGATCCACAACCGTCTCCTTCATATAAAAAGATTATAACTATCTAGTAAAATGTAACACTTTAGATTGATGAAATTTATATTTACACAAAAAGATGCTACATGTACACGTTTATAGGTGTCATTCTATTATACCAGAGTTCGATGCAGTTTATTTGAAATGTTGATTTTTGGCACAACTATCTTAATACTCCCCCTGTTTCTCTAATAGTGGCACATCATTTTTGGCGTTAGAATTTAGGAGATGCTAAATGAGTGGATGAAATTGAATTGAAAGAAGAAAAAGTAAAATGAGTGGATATAATAATATTAAATTTTTCATAAATAGAAAGTGCTAATATAAAATAAACATCTCAAATTAGAAAGTGTGCCACTATTAAAGAAGCATATTAAAGAAACAGAGGGAGTATTAACTAAAAATATAGAAAATGAGAGTGCATCTAGACCACCACACAAGTGTATCAATTTTTTTTAAAAAAAAATCTTTTATGTAATTTTAAAAATCAGATTATAACTATTTAGTGATGGTGCAAATAGAATTGGAACCGACCATATAAATCAGCCGAGTCTTTGATCATCTTTACGTTTAGTAATATGCAGATATAATCATATATGTTGAGGAAAGTGCAAATATAACCTTAAATTATTTTTTAGTGTAAATATAACCCCATCTATTATACATAAGTGCAAATATTACCATGAAGTGATTATTCCGGCATTGACCGGACGAAAATGACCAAATTGCCCTTCTAACCTAATACAAAATTAAAAGGACAAAATTGCTCTTAATTTCTATTGACTGGCCATTTCCATCTTGCCCTTAAAAGACAAAAGTGCCCCCGCCCACCACTTCTCCACCACCACCACCAGACCACCCTTCCACCGGCGCTCTTCCGACAGCTCACCACGAACTCCACCACCACCGCTTTCTTCCCGGCACCACTTCACCACCACCCCAAATCCCTAGCTCCAACGGTGCCGACGATCCCAGCACGTCGAGCTCTGCGGCATCGAAGAGAGCGGCCTCTAATTATAGCGGAAGAGGAAGAAAATGAAGAAGAAGCATTTTGGAGTTGAATTGTAAATGCATATTTTCTACTTTTTTCCTCTTTTTTTCTTAGGGGTATAATTGACTTTTTACTCATTTTCGGCATGAATCTGATAAAAATGTTATATTTGCACATAACATGAATCTGATAAAAAGATTATATTTGCACTTTCAATTAGCAAAGGGTCACATCTGCACTTTCGTCGATTATATAGGATTATATCTGCACTTCTCTTACATTTAAAGTGTTCTCTTACGTTTAGAAGAGCTTGGTAAAGAAATCCATGAGTCCAAACTTGACTCGAATGATATTTCCTCTCCTCATCTACAAATCTCTCTGTTGATCATAAGCAACTTGTAAGATCAAAACGGGGGATGGGGATTAAAATCAAAACGACGTGGTTTCTGGGCCATTCACAGGGCAATGAGGAAAATTGGTCACTGATGATCCGAGCTGCCATTGGTGTTTTTGGCTTCCGTTCTTCACTTACACATTAAGAGAGCAGCATAATAGGAAAGCAGCTCTCATGCAAAATCATAAGTGCAACGTGCGTGTTCAAGAGAAGATTAATGATACACAAGTAAAATCAATATCAAACGTAGATCTTAAACAGTTGAACAGCGCTTTAGTAAAAGTTGTACGCCTCAGAACCGAATTATCAGGGCAGTGAAGCCTATAAAAACTCGTCAGAATAGCAAACCTCCAAAGAAGTTAAACATATACCATTCAATCCCAAATTAAAAAGGCGTCTCAGATAATAAAATCTCCAAACTTAAAAACACAATCTTCTAAGAAGTTCAACATTCCCCAACAGAACAAAACTCAGAACTAAAAATAAACTAAGAACAAGTTCAACATGCCCAAGAAGCTTGTATAGTTTGATTCATTCATCTACTTGATCTTCTTCTTCGGCCTCAACTGCAGTCAAAGAGTTACAGAATAATCAGTATAATAGCAGTATTTAGACCAGTATATGCATCTATAATTTGGGTTATAACAGTTCTTGACGAACAAACCTGGTTGGTGTGGCCACACTTCTTCTTCCTGCAGTTGACGGCACGAGGATGAAGGCGAGCATAGCACCTAAACCAAGTTAATAAATCAATCGATGTAATACACAAAGCTCCACAACAAGCCCAACCCAACCAAAAACAAACAACACATCAATCACATCGAGACCCTAGGACTGAACCTTCACATACCAACATGTGGACAATAAAATTGATATGTATTTAAAGCAGAGACATCAAACAACCCTACCATCAAACCAAGGTATATTGGACAACCTGAATATCACTATTATTCAGCTGGAAGTAATTGCAAGTGTTAATCACATCCTTTAACATCTATCTAAATTCTGATATGCAAGAATTATCAGCTACGATAATATCCTCGTGAAAGTAGAAAAAAATAACGACATAAGATCTAGTTTATTAAACTGCTGATCAGCACAGAAACAAAGAGTACTCTTGGTGTTACTATTACCCAGAAAACAAGTGTAAATTGGTAGGACTACAGTATTGACACGATCCATCTATTGTTCCAAATTCAAGACATATTTTCCAGGGATTGACTACAAAACTAGTAAAATAGCAACAGAACCTGTAACTCGGTGGTACAAAAACCGATTTGCAGGTATCATATAAAACCACAGCAGAATGTAATCTCAGTATCACAATAGCATCAAACAGGAGAGTGCAAACCAAACAAACATGTATTAAATTAAACAAATCATTTTCAGGACAAAGAAGAGCATACTTGCGGCAGATCACTTTGTCCTGGTTGTACTTCCTGGCCAATTGCATCAAAGAAGGCTCAATGATTCCACCCCTAAGCCTCAGCACCAGATGCAGTGTAGACTCTGTCAAAAATCAATTCAACACCATTCATTAATCCCAAATAAAACTCTAATCCCAAACTAAGAAAAGCTTAGAGCTCCACAAACTAAGTATGTCATAGCACGAGAGGAAGCAAAACAAGGTCTTTCCAGGTGTAATCAGCTTCTTTGGTCTGTTTCTATTGAACAAGACAGTTAATCCCATACATTGTCTAGGGTTTGGAGTATCAATTAACCTCGAATTTTGATAATTTCTTATAAAATCATCTACAACAACAGCAAAGAGGGACAGGAGTCTCCAAAATTACATACGATAAATGAGGCAAACAAATTGAAATCACTCCAGGAAGATAAATCTGTTAACCTCATCAACAACAATCCACAACAAATATGAAAAACGCAAAATAAAAGAAGCTATACCTTTCTGGATGTTGTAGTCGGCGAGAGTACGGCCATCCTCAAGCTGCTTTCCGGCGAAGATCAACCTCTGCTGGTCCGGCGGAATCCCTAAATCAATAAACGAAATCAACAAATCGAAGAGCATTCATTCAAATCTATGAAATAAGAAGGGATTATACCTTCTTTGTCCTGGATCTTGGTCTTGACATTGTCGATTGTATCGCTCGACTCAACCTCAAGGGTTATGGTCTTGCCGGTAAGGGTTTTCACGAAAATCTGCATTTTGCCGCCGCCGCCGCTGCTTCAGCTTCTTTTCGTCGTCTGAAATCTTTAACGGAGGGTTCTAGGTTTTCCCCTTTTTATAGGTGAAAGATGAAGGCTTTTGGTTGGCTCTTACAACTTGGGCCGATGTTAGTTTAAAAGGCTTGAGCCCGTGACATCCACTTAGGCCCGATAGATGGGCAGAATTTTAAAAACCTTCATCTCTCAGTGTGTGTGAAATTTGTTTTTTTACTGTATGTTCCACATTTTATTCAAGCTCAATTTGCCTCACACAAAGGAGGCGAGACTCTCCTGTGTCTCACACAAAGGTGGGGTGAGAATCCTACATGACTCACACGAAGTGAGACTCCTACGCCTCAAACGGTGTATACGAAAACTTAAACCTCATAATATTGCATACAAGAATGTATGAACGATTGAGTGTATAGCATTGAATGGTTAATTTAAAAACTGTAAGTTTATCTACTTCATGCCCTGACTTACTTGTTTACACATGTGATTCTATGCAACATTTTGAAATGTTTGATCGCTGCTAGTAAGGCCCCGGTGTGTGAAAGGAAAAGTCTTAAAATTGTTTAAATTTTGTTTTGCAACTCCTACTACTACTAATTATGGATTCAATGCTTCTTTTAATACTCCTACACATAGTCGCGCATTTTTTGAATGAACATGTGCGAGCTTTAGTGATAAATACATGAGGTGTACTGCATGTTGCTGGGTTTTAACATTCATCGAATCAGCTCCTCTCTATTTACAAGACCTTGATTGTGTCTCTGTATCTAAGCATGATTCAGTTGGCTAACTCAGTTATTAAGGTTCCATTCTTATGTAGGAAAGCATCATCGTTTTTCCATAAGTATTGGGATATTGTGGGTGGTAAGGTTTATGTTGAGGCACTACAGTACCTAAATAGAGGAAAATCAATGCAATTCATAAATGATACAAATGCAGTACTCATTCCCAAGGTACAGAAACCGACAAATATCACACAAATCAGACCCATTAGTCTATGCAATGTGGTCTATCGAATAGTTTTGAAGTGCATCTCTAATAGACTCAAAGAGATTCTGGATGCCGTAATCTCAAGTCACCAAAGTGCATTTGTTAAAAACAGATTGATCCTTATTGTGCATGAGGTTCACCACTATATCAAGAGGAAAATAGTGGGACTTATGGGGTCCATGTCCATTAAATTTTGACATGAGTAAGGCATTTGATAGGATTAAATGGCCATTCCTCCTGAAGGTTATGTTGAAAAAGGGTTTTGATCCTAATTTTGTCAAGCTAATTGACAACTGCATAAGAGGGTTTTGATCCTAATTTTGTCAAGCTAGTTGACAACTGCATTTCAACAGTGAGATTCTCATTCATACTAAATGGGAAACAGTTTGGCAGAGTAATACCATCCTGGGAACTTAGACGGGGTGATCCCCTATCTCCATACCTCTTCATTATTTGTGGAGAGGTATTCTCTTAAATGGTACTGGAAGCTTTGAGAAGAAAACATCTGCATGGGTTGAAAATAGCTCGATCGGCACCAATCATATCTCACCTTCTCCTTGTTGATAACACGCTGATACTAGGAGAAGCTACTGAACAAGCGGCAACTAGTCTAAGAAGAATCCTCCAGGACTTTGGCCTGACTTCGGGACAGAAGATAAACTTCGATAAATCTTCTGTTATGTCTAGCCCCAATACTTCTGACAGTAGAAAGAACATGGTTCTGTCCATATTACAGATGTCGGAAACAAAAAATCATGAGAAATACCTTGGTCTTCCAATAATTTTTGGAAGATCTAAATCAGCATCTCTGGAAATACTCAGGGATAGGATGATGAAAAAAGTTGAAAGCTGGGATTATAAGAAGCTATCTAAAGGAGGAAAGGAAGTACTAATAAAATAGCGGTCCTTCGGTCTATCCCCTCCTACACAATGTCCTGCTTCATGCTGCCAGACAATATGATAGAAAAAATCAACCAAACATATGCAAGATATTGGTGGGGCAACAATTCTCAAAATCGGAAGATACACTGGGCCGAGTGGCGCCAGTTATATTTGCCTAAGGGATTAGGTGGACTAGGGTTTAAAGATCTTAAAATCTTCAACACTGCTATGTTAGGGAAACAATCTTGGAGACTACTAAGCAATCAAGGGTCTTTGGTGGCGAGAGTTATAAAGGCTAAATATTACCCTTCCACATCTTTCCTGGATGCCAGTCTGGGTTATGACCCATCTTTTGCCTGGAGGTTCATCCTAGAGGGGAGGAAACTACTAAAGCTGGGTGCCCGGAAGCGTATCGAATCCAGAAGCACAACTAATCTTAAACATGATCCTTGGTTGCCGCGAATCGGTAATCCAAGACCGCAATCTCTTCCGACATCTTTTCCCAATAATATGACAGTGAGCCATCTAAAAGTGGGAGGCACTAATCAATGGAACAAAAGCCTTATCCGAGAAACTTTTAGTGTATAGGAAGCCTCCCTCGTCCTATCTTTACCGTGTAGCAATACCAATCATTATACGGATAAACAGATATGGCAGCCAACAACAAATTGTAAGAAAACGGTCAAATCAGCATATAACTTGGGAATTAATTCTCCAATTTTTTCCATTGCGGGACAAATGGCCAACAACAACTCAGTCTCTCCCCAACATTGGAAGCAGACTTGGAATCTACGAGTACCCCCAAAAGTGAAGCACTTGCTATGAAGACTGTGCAAGAATCAACTGCCATCAACAGATAATCTACGACAGAGGTGCTCCAAGCATGAAACAACATGTTTGACATGTTCAAGCGATGATACTACTCTATCCAATAACTTCTTTCACTGCCCTGCAGCGCACCACATCTAGTTCGCATCAGATCTGCATGAAAAAATATATAGGTTCCAATAATCAAATGCAGAACTATGGGCACAAGACCTTATATTAGAGCTGACTAGTCAAGATATGGCACTTACGGCAATGATGTTATACCAGTTGTGGCACAATCGAAACAAGCTCCTTCATGATGAACAACATGTTCTCGAACTACAACATTGTGTTCTGCATGCTAAAAAACAATTGGACAATCTAGCGAAGAAATAAAACCCATCATCTGAGGAAAATTTCAACTATACTCTGGAAATCCCGGTCGGGAACATATTACATTTTGATGCCGCTACATCCAATGACAACACCTACTTGGGATGATACATCACAAGTTTGAGCGGCTCATGGATTTATGGAGAAGCGCATAGATCTATTCCCTAGAATGCTAAAACTTCGGAAGCACTCGCTTTGTGAACAAGTTTAGAGAAACTAATGGAAAAAAGATTGCCAATTCAGCATATTCGGGGAGACGCACAAATCGTCATCAATGTCATCAGGAATCGGAGAGACGACTATCTGAATTTGGCCTGCTCATCAGTGACATTTCTAACCTACTCGATATCTATAATTGTCCAGATATAATTTGGATTATAAGATATGACAATGTAATAGCTCACAATCTGGCTAACCATGCCAAACTTTCTTGAGATCAAATCTCTATATGGGATCACATCCCAAACTTTGTAACATCTTTTTTTTATTATCAATGAATACCTTTTAACCTCAAAAAAAATATAAATTACATAGGTATGAAAAATTGAGTATGGAGAGTAGATATTTAGAAAAATGGTATTTGATATTAAAGTTAATTAAATATATTTAAAGTTTACATGGTATCCCGAGTACCCGAAAATAACATTCCTGCGGCTCTGGCCCGGACCTTGTAAAATGAAAATTTTCAAAGTTGGGCACCCGACCATGGAAAAAGAAGAACTACCCAATTATTTTAAACTAGACCCATGGATGGACGGGCCGGGTATTTTTTAATACCCTTGTATGTAATATTCAACACATCCCATATAATTTTATTGTTTGTATGTAATATTTCAAAAAAAAAAAGAAGAGAGAATAAAAGTACTGTATTAGTTGAGTAATGATACTCTCAATAAAAATTTATAGTGAAAAATCAAAGTAAATTACGTGTCATTAATAAAAAAGACTAAATCACTAATCATATTCCTTAAAGAGTGTAGCTAATAATAAATATATTAGTCATTTTTGCTAATATCACATCATTCACTTTATAATTCACTATAAAGTTTCACTGAGAATATTATTACTCGTATTAGTTTCATCATTGAACTATCAACAAATTCAAATTTTATCGAATTTTTAAAACTGTTATGAGCTTAATCATCGACGTTGGAGCAGGCGCTAAGTACTAATGGATGCCAAAACTCATAGAGCCTTTTTTTTTCTTTTTACTTATTAACTTATTAAAAATAATTTAAATGATACTGAGATTTCTTTGAAATTCTTATAAATTTTGAAGCTGACTTTAAGTTTTAAAATATATTTAACTAAATAAAATAAAAACCACCCCTCATTTTTTACTTTTGTTTTCAGAAAGTTCACCATCCACTAATGCAGACGGCGAGGTATGACAGGAGGTTTTAACGACATTTCTCAGTGTGTACCTCTAAACGAAGGTGGAAATTTTATCAAAATTATTCAACAATGTGAAATTAACTAAAATGTCTCGTGGTTTGGACTTTAGACCTCAACATTAGAGAAGCATTCAACACTCAGAAGATCGATAATCAAACATTGGTTTAACATTCATGAAAGGCATCAATTGTTAATTAAAGGTAAAAGCAAATATGAGATAGGCGTGAGAGTTTGTTCTTATGCCTGCCCAGGAGAACCGATCACCTTTTACAATTATAGCTCGATCTCATTAGGATCACTCCACACTTAGAAGGGTTTAGAACATTTTCGATTTTACACTTATTAAAATGTCTCATTTATTTGAGTCAAGAGCAAATTTAGAAGGACGGGGTGTTTTATTGGTTTTTCACTTATTAGAAAATCTTAATTTGGGGCTCGCACTAGCAAATGTCCTTATGCTCACCCAAAATAACTTGCAATAACAAAAACAAACTTCTTTTTATATTGTACTCCCGGTGGAACATCATGTCACATCTATATTATTTATCATATTCACACGTATAAGAGTGTAAGACTTATAGAAATGAGTTTTTTACTTTAGCTCAAAATCAAAGCTTCTACTAACTGTGATCCTTGCATTCCAGCAATTGAGAACCATTCAAGCTAAATACAAGCTGTAGAACAACATACTGCTCTGAAACTTTCTTGTCTAATTCACTCAAGATTATGAGCATTTCTATGTCTAGTATATCCAAACATTATCAGTATTGAATATTGCCATATCCAATTTTTACTATCTTTTCTCTTGCAGTCTAATCAGAATCCATGCAAAATCTAAAAGTGGTGAGTTCTTACATTGTTTTTCCTACTAACAGATTACATCATGAAGAAATGGTTGCGAAATCCACCGCCTTGAGAGCGAAATTTAGGGTTCCACCTCAGATGGTGACAGTTCTATTTCAATCTGGAAGTTTGGTGCTTCGACTACATCTCGCACAATCAAGATTACCCCAACAACAGCCCACACCAGACCTGGAACCTGAAATGTTTAAACCCAAAAATTTCATTAATAAAAAAATCACCAAAATATCACATTATTGTCATAAAATGTTGAAACACCACACTGGTTTAATAACATGAACAAATCCCTTCAGTGGTAGCAATTAATCAAAATAGTACTCCCTTTTATAAGAACACTATTTTTTCCATCTATGTTTGTCATGAAATTGAGTCTTCCACATATATTATAATCAAAACAGCACAAAAATGCTCATTTTCAATTGAAAAACACATCTTCAAAAAGTTCACATGCCTTTTTAAGAACAAATTAAATAATGAGGTATCAAACCATATAATTCAGATTGGAACTACTTAAAGTTCGGTGCATTTCCCAGCTCAAGAACACTCATAATCATATAACGGTAACGATCTAAAGCAAACGCAAGATTATTTTCAATCGAAAGTGAGAATGACAATCAATTTTCTAGAACCATTTTGGTGCTCAAGAACATTAATGCTAAACCTAGACAAGAGCACTGTAATCACTTAAAGCAAACATAACTAATTTTCAAGATGAAGAAATTGTTCAGAGAAACAGAAAAATTACCCAGACGATTATATCAGATACGATGAGGCCATAGATCGTCCAGATCACTCCATTAAGAAACGATGCAGCAGACTCCAAGAACGACGACGTTTCCGATTTCTGCACCACAAAAAAAGTCAACAAAACGAAGAACACAACGAAGAACACAACGAGGAACACCAACACTCACCATAACACACAGCAAGATGCTCGCCGTGGCGCAGAAAGCTCCGGCATATATCGCCGGATTCTCCAGAGTGACCACAACCCGTCCGAAGGTATCCATACATCCGAGCGAAGTAAGAACGACGACCAAGTTCTTCAACATGGCGATGCCGTTACACTTCCGCGTGACGAGGACGTAGAGCATCAGGAAAACGACCTCGATCACGAACCCGACGACGTTGACGTAGACCAGGAAGTAGTCGTTGCGGATGTCGCCGTACAGCACCCACAGCCCGCAGCTGACGATGGCGGTGTGGAACTCGAACGGCACTGCCCCGAACTGCTCCAATTCCATGAGCGTTCTCGAGATCCTTCCCCGCCGGAGCTTGAGGAGCAACAGCCTGTTTCATCGGAGAAAGTTAATTAGATCAGAGTTCGGAGAAAACAGGCCGCCGGAATTAGTTTGTTCTTACGCCTGTGTCAGGAACGCGATGAGGGCGGTGACATTTCCTGAAGAAAAAAGGGACGGAACAAGAACAACATCAATGGCGGAATCTTGAAGAAAGTTTCAGTTTAGAAGAAGAAGAGAGAATGAATCGGATACCTAAAACGCCGAAGAACATTCTGATATCCATATCCATGGCTGTGATTTCTCCCTGCAAACTGTGTTTTCTTCTTCTGAGGGATTTCGCTCGGCGATTTTGTATCCTACTTATGCTGATTGCATGAAGAAACTGCAAGTGTGTGTGTGTGTGTTTTTTTACCGCCTGACTAACTTCCCTCCAGAGTTCGTTATAACAAACTTTTAAATGGTTCGGCAGCCTTATTATCAACTTGATTGAGAATGAGTTGAATAGGGGTCCGGAAATACGAATAATTTGAAAAAATAAGTATGATCCAACTTGATCTAATGAAGGGTTGAAATTCACTCTACATACGAATTTAATATATTATGTTAATGCTCCGTAAGAAAAAATGACAAGTATATAAAATCCTTCCCAGTCCTAAACTAAACTACATATAATAATCTATGTTGTACTGAGTCGGGGACGGGGACATATATGGGTACGGAAAACGGTAAAACATAAATATTTTGGATACGGGTATAGGTATGGCAAGGATTCATAGTATTGTCTTTGATAAGAATAAGATAGAGGTATTTTCTGCAATATTCTTTAACAAATTAGAGCCGGAAGTTTGTAGATTTTTGAAGTAGTAATCGAATAATAACATAGAATTAACTCCATTTGTGTGATTGGCTTTCCATTAGAAGTAGAATTAAGAAATTGGGCTAAAAACGTTTCCTAGAAGTACCCATCAAATATCAGATACGAGGATGTCCCCGGTACAAATTCTTCACCCTGAGAGCCGTCCACGTGCTACATAGATACTAAATATCACAATTTTCAAAACATTCACTTAGCTGTTAGTTTCATTAATAGTGTATAATAACATCGTTTCAAAAATTAATGTTTAGGAACTATGTAATTGTTGATGGGTACCATAATGTTGTTGCTGATATATCAGTTAACATACCATAATATTGTTGTTAATATCACATACCATAATATTGTTGCTGATATATCAGTTAACATTGACAATTTTGATCGGAAAAGAGATTTTGAGCAATCTAGTGTTGGAAAGAGGGAGTGTTATCAATTATTTAATGAAATAATCAAGATAGGGTGGAATCAACTATGCTGAGTGGTGTAAATCCTAAAGATTGGCTTAGAAAATCATGTACATATATCTTCAACTACTATGACAGAAATGATCTCCATAGTTTAAAGGTTGTGGAGCTGTACTTGGAAGGTGTACAAAATGAATTATCAGCCACCTGCAGCTATTTGAAGAGAGATCCAGCAGCTTCCAGAAGCTGCAATTAGTTAGGAAGTTTTCAGTTAGAGTAGCGGTTAGTTAGAGCAGTTAAAGATTAGTTTTCCGTTCTGATTCACAGCTTATGCATGTGTAATCTGTATATATAGTATATTGTACAGCTTCAGTTCATTAAGTTCAATACCATCCGAAAATTTCCAAAATCTCCTTTCCATACTTACAGATTTCTTTATGTTTTTCAAGCTTTCGTTCATGGTATCAGAGCTAATCCAGGCTTCTGATCTTTGGTTTTGATGTTGTAATCAGTAATCAATTGATGCGATGAGTTCCTATGTATTTGTTCATTCAAAACTGAAGAAAACGACATATGTCATTGATAATGAAGGCTTCGTTAAAATCAGCCTGGATGATCCGTTGTTCTTCCAGGCTGCAGATAATGCAAGTGTAACGATTGTGACGAAGAAACTGACTGAGATTAACTTTTTAACATGGACCCATACCGTTACGACTGCTTTACACTTAAGAAACAAGCTCAAGTTTCTAACGGGTGAGTTTCCTGAGCCTGAAATCGATTCTCCGATCCATGAGGCTTGGGGAAGAGCCAATTCAACTCTTGTGACGTGGATCTTGAATTCAGTGAGTCATGATGTTGCAAGTAGCTTCATTTTTGCAACGAACGCAAAGAAACTCTGGGAAGCGATCAAGGAGCAGTTCAGTAAGACAAACAGTCTGTTGTTCTACCAGTTGAAGAGAGACATGTGCACAATGAAGCAAGGTAATGACACAATAAATCGGTTTTATTCTAAGCTGAAAAGGCTGTGGGATGAATTCAATGTTTTGTGACTAAAGAAGAGGTATTTCTGTTGTAAATGTGCCTGTCAATGTGGATTTTATAAAGGATTGGCTGCAAATGATAATGCAGATAAGCTGCAGCAATTTCTAATGGGATTGAATGAAGAGCATGAAGTTACAAGGAACCAGATTTGTACAATGGAGCCTTTGTCATTGGTTGGAAAGGCCTGCTCTCTGTTCGCAACAGTTGAGCAACAGAAGGAGACTCAGATGAACTATGTAAGCATAGCAGATAATTTGGCTATGTTTGTCAAACCTACAGTTCCAGGACAGCTGAATGCAGTAAGGTATAATCAGAGGAAGAAAGACTTTGAGGCTAAGAGATCTCTTAAGTGTGATCACTGTCACAGGAATGGAAACACTAAAGAGACTTGTTTCAATATTCATGGATATCCTGAATGGTGGAATGAAGGGAAGGATAAACAACAACCTAGAATCAGTGCAAATGCAGTCACAATTGGAGATTCAAAAACTTCCAGTGGAGAAACACCTCTGGATTTGGGAACTTTTCAAATGCAGGAACTGGAAATATACATGCTATGATTGAAAATGTTATGCAAATGTAGCAGGAGCTGGGGAAATTGATCAAAGCCAAAGGAAAGGAGACAAATATGGAAACAACTTAGCAAATCAACTTCAGTCATTTTGGTGACTTTAGAGGTAGTTTACTAACTCGTGTAGCTAATTCTGCTGTTTGCTTTAAAGATGATATATGGATTCTTTACAATGGTGCTTTATCCCATATGTTTATCAACCATAATCTCTTTTCCACACTCAAACTGTGCCCCAACAAAACCCCTATATACTTTCCAGATCAATCCATTGCTTAATGTGAATGCCACTGGTACTGTGAGATTAAGTGATGCCATTATAATACCTGAGTGCTTATAGGTGAAATCTTTTAAGTTTAATCCGTTGTCTGTGAGTAAAATGACCACACAAAATGGTTTAAGTTTTAACTTTCTGTCTGATGTTTGTTACATACAGGATCTCAAGACTGATATAGTCATAAGGGTGGCTGTGGAAATGAAGGGTTGTACATAGTTGATAGAAACTCTTTTGATCCATCTACAATAACCAAACATGTAATAAAACACAAGAATACCTTATCAGTATCTCTAAATGCTTTGTATCAAATGTGGACATTCAAATTCTCCATAATAGATTAGGTAATCCTACAAATAATATACTGCATCATCTTCAGCTTCCAGATATGAATAAATTTTGTACAATTTGTCCTCTTACAAAACAAACCAGAATTTCATTTCCACTTTCTTCAATTTCTACTATCAAAACTTTTGAAATGTTGAATTTGGATCCATGGGGTCCTTATAAAATAAAGTCCATCACGGGTGCACACTATTTTCTAACTTTGGTAGATGATTTCACAAGAGCTACTTGGACTTATTTGATTAAACATAAAACTGAAGTTCCAAAGATTATCGAATCCTTTCTAGTTATGATTTTAAATCACTTTAACTCAAAGGTTAAACTAGCTAGAAAAAATAATGGAAGTGAGTTTATTAGTCATGATTGCCAGTCTATATTTTTTGAGCAAGGAATTTTGCATCAAAAATCATGTTCGTATACTCCTCAACAAAATGGAGTAGTAGAAAAGAAACATAGACACCTACTTCAGGTAGCTAGGGATTTCATGTTTTAGTCAAAACTTCCATCTCATTTATGGGGAGATTCTGTATTAGCTGCTACATATGTGATTAATAGGATGCCATCTATTGTTTTAAAATGGAAATCACCATATGAAATGTTGTATAACAAGAAACCTGATCTATCTGGTCTGAAAGTTTTTGGCTATCCCTGTATAGCAACAAATAATTTTCCACATAAAAGTAAGTTTAGTCTTAGAGGATTTCCCTGCATATTCATAGGTTGTCCTATGCGTCAAAAGGCTTTTAAGGTGTTTGATCTTGCTAATAAAAGAGTATTAATCTCCAGAGATGTTTTTAAAGAATCAATATTTCCTTTTCAATATGATATTTTCTTCCCATTCCTATTGAGTCATCTAATTTTCATACTGATCCATTACCCGTAGTCCCTTTAAATCATGATCAAACTCAGTTTTATACACCATTTTATAGTGATCACATACATACTACAACTGATGATGCCAATATTTTTTCACTCTATAAGAATACTCAGGTCTATAAAGGTGTTTCACAAAATGTCTCAGAACCGTTACCATCCACTAAACAATGGTTTGATTCTCCCAACCATAATGTTGCATTAACAAAGATGTCTTACAAAGATGTTGAAGAGAGACATCAACTGGCGGATGGTTTTACAAAGATGTTGTCTGCAATATCCTTGTATCCACCGTTGTCCAAGATGGGCTTCTGCTCTCCATAGGAAGCCTCATCTTGAGGGGCGGGTCTACCGAATAAATTATCAGCCACTTGCAGCTATTTGAAGAGAGATCTGGCAGCTTCCAGAATGTCCAATTAGTTGGGAACTTTTCAGTTAGATTAGCGGTTAGTTAGGGCAGTTAGAGATCAATTTCCCTTTTTGATTCACAGCTTATGCGTGTGTAATCTGTATGTATAGCATATTGTACAACTTCAGATGATTAAGTTCAATACCATCAGAAAATTTCCAAAATCTCCTTCCCAATAGTTACAGATTTCTTTCTGGTTTTCAAGCTTTTGTTGAGAAGAAAAACTTGAAATTTGATTTCAGGGAGAGAAGGTTGTAAAAGCCGTCAAAAGACATTGGCTAATTTTAGTGAAGCAGAGTAAAAAATATTTACTGTTTGCAGGATTGAGGTAGAAGAGTTTAATATACTCTGTTTCAAAAGGGTAATCAAGAGCCTTCTGAAGAGTAAGAAACTCTGGTTCTATGCATTTGATCCTAGACTAAACTGGCACAACGGCATTTCATTTCATTCGACAATTTCCATAGAACTCTCAAACAAGGACCACAATTAAGTGGTCCAAAACACGTACTTAATACTGCATAACAAAGGATTCATACTAATTCATTGCCAAGCTGGCCTTATTAACAGCACACGACCACAATTAAGCACTCAAAACACGATTAAGACAACATTAATGATCAGCACTTCTGAAACAAGCTGGCATCTTGCATTCTCGCAAGAGCCTTCTCCAACTGGCTCAATTTCTGCTCCAATGTCCCGTTATACCCAACCGACATCCTCACCAGCCCCGGGGAGATCCCCGCCAGCGCCAGCTCCTCTGCATTCATCTCGCTGCTCGTGCTGCTCCCCGAGCACGACATCAGCGTCTCGTAGTACCCCAGGCTAACCGCCATGAACCCGAACTGCGTGTGGTTCTGCAAGAGGCTCATGAACCGGTACGCGCGCTCCTCCGTCTCCATGTCCACACACAGCATCCCACCATAACCGTAGTCCTTGTTGGCCAGTGCCTTGAAGGTGGCGTGATCGGGGTGGTCCTCGAGCCCCGGGTAGATGACCTTGAGGCCGAGGTTCTTGAGCCGGGTGGCATAGGTTAAGGCGCGGTGGCAATGCTCCTTCATGCGCATGCTCAGGTGAGGGAGCCTCTCGGAGAGCTCGAAGGCGACCTTAGGGTTCATTGTTGGTCCTAGGAGCATTAGCGCTCCTTGGTGAAGGTCCATCATGGAGTTCACCAGGCTCTCAGGGCCACAAACAGCACCTACAAAATGCAATTTTAGTTTATGAAGAATTGAAAAATCAGGTCAAAATCATGCATATAATTGCTAAGCTCCCTTTTGGCCTAATCTGTCATCCTCCGGTCAAAATCAGGTTAAGTCACGTTCATCATGTAACTACGGACAATAATCAGTGGCGAATTCAGGATTTTTCAAGTAACCGGATATAGTAGTATATCTTATAATTTACAAGTAAAAATACACGTCAGATATAGTAGTATATCTCTTAGCGATTATAAGATCCACATGATAGTACGCACCCCTCTATTTCAACCGATTCTGCGCACTTACTATTTAGCAATCAAAATTTTCTTACTTTGACCAGTCTAAAATATTATTAGTTTCATCATAACATGTAATTTATAAACATTAATTCTATACCGTCATTATCATCCATAGTTAACATATTTTTATCGACCATGAAAAAATCTTGTGCAAATGCCCCCCGGGACGGAGGAAGTATCAGATTTTGACTATTCTATTAAGATGGTTGGTTTTGGAAAAGGGAAAATAACGTAGTCCGTACATGTGAGTGATGATCACCAAACACGTTCAAAAGAGGCCAACTTATACAATCAAATCAGAGCATGCGCCACGTGAATATTCAACAGAATTAGTTGTATATGTGTCCCCTTTTAACTCACCAATGAAAAAGATTGTTCTCCAAAAAGCAGTGAAACAAACGTGACCGACCCCATGTCTTTTACCGCTCACAAGCGTGTAATCATATCAATTCAGGTAAATTTAATTTGAGTTACTATTTTTCAACTCATGTACTTTTATTTTAATCCGGTTCAAATTAAATGAAATCAGACACGTTCGGGGGATGAAACCGTAATCCAAGAAAAACCAAGCCAAATACTGTATCATTTCAAAACCAAGTTATCATTTTCGCCGAGTAAAAATTTACTACAGAGAAGGTGGTAAAAAGTGAGAAAATTACCGGCAATGATGTCGGCCCCGCCACTGATATACTTAGATATACTGTGCACCACCACGTCGGCGCCCAATTTCGCCGGCGACATAACCATCGGGGCAAAAGTGTTATCGACGACCACCGTGACTCCCTTATCATGCGCGATTCTCGAAAGCTCCGGCACATTCGCCACCGTGAGCGTCGGATTCGAAACGGCCTCGAAATACAGCACCTTGGTCCGCCCTTCCGACATCGCCTCCTTCACGGCGGCGATATCCTTGATGTCCACGAACGTCGTCGTGATGTTCGCCGCCCTGGGCAAGAAATGGGACAGGAACGCGTAGGTCCCGCCGTAGAGGGTTCTAGAAGCGACGATGTGCCCGCCGGAGCTGCAGAGCTGGAGGAGGACGGAGGAGATGGCGGCCATGCCGGAGGCGGTGCAGTAGGCGGCCTCGGTGCCCTCGAGCGCCGCCATCTGGCGGCTGAGGTTGAGGACGGTGGGGTTGAAGTGGCGGCTGTAGATGAAGAAGTCGCGGTCGGGGCCCAGCTCGCCGGCGAACATCCGGCGCATCGTCTCCGGCTCCATGACGGTGAAGGTGGCGGATGCCTCGATGGACATGTTCACGCCGCCGTGCTCGCCGAACTCGTGCCGCGCGCCGGCGAGCGAGTCCGCCGGGTCGTCCCAGATGGCGGCGGTTCCGGCGGACTTGAGGAGTTTCTTGGAGTTGTTCATGGCGCATTCGTCGAGGTCGTCGGCGCCGGAGCGTTTTTTGGTGGCGTTAATGGTGTCCGCCATTGGAAAGCAAACAAGAGGGAAATGGGGAATGTGGAATTTGGTGAGAGGGTGAATTAATGAGGGAGATATGTTGTTGTGAGGCAGCGTTTGGGTGTTTGTATTTATAGATGTTTCTGGGTGCAGAAAAACGTTTCCATAATTTCTTGATTTATGTATCTGGACTCCATACTGTATCTGGAGTTAATTTTTTTAATTTGGTATAATACTTTTCCTCCCAGAATTAATTTCATCACATCTATTTCTTACTATATTGAAATTCTCTTGTTCGACCTGCACCGGTTAGACCAACTAGTTTTTTAACTTTGACACATTTATTATATTTGTGTATTTTTTAAAATTTATTAATTTTTTTTTATGATAAAAAAATACATCATTCTCAACTACTATTGAACTTTTACTCTCTTTACTCAATTTCCTCAATACATTTCAACTTACAAACAGACACCTAAACCGATGGTGCCAAACTAGTGAAACGAAGGGAGTATTATAATTGTAATGTATTTTAACTTTTTTTTAAAGAGTTCGTCTCTTGAAAGACGGTATTTCTGTAAGTTATGGAAAAACTAAGATTTAAACTGCAAATTAGAAGAAATTAAGATAAAAATTTTGGGTTGCATTAATCGGGTCATAAACTTATACCTACTAATTGTTGCATAATAAATTTTTAATATTGCAACTAAAACCTTTTACCTTTTTATAATTTTAATTCAACCTCGTCTTTCCATATGCCTGTGGAAAGACCGTCTTTCCCAAACTTTTTCTTTTTTGAAAAGTTATAAGAATATCATTGAAATAAATAAAAATAAATGTCATCTCCCCATCAAACGATTAGTCTGTTTAAATAATTATTTGTGATATTCAAGACATGGTATTAATTAAAATGTTGCAACTACACGTGAAAAGTTGCATTCATGAGGTAATGTTTTTTCAACTAAATTGTTCAGATTTATTCAATCTAATTCTACTAATGTCACTTTTGATTAAGTTCTGCTTAATTTCAGTTTGATAATACTATTTTCACTTTGCATAATTTTGGTTCAATTCAAATCAATTTAAATTAAATTTAGATTAAAGAAATAGAAGTTTAGAAGAGTAAAATATTAATGAATGAAAGACAGCTATCATTTTTATTATAATTAAGTGTGATACTAATAGATTTTTTTTTAAACAGTCAAGATAAAAAGTCTATCAAAAATAAAAAAAACAGAATATGCATGTGTGAAGAAAAGTTTGAGCAGATGAAGAAAGAAAAGTTTGAAAGTTGTTACGTTGTATGTGTGATGTAATTAATGGTAGTAATTAAGTACCAAAATAGGTTTTCCAGGTAGGATAACACAAGTCAACATATCCACATTTACATTTATAGATTTATCTTACTCACCCAACACATACGTGTTGCTGATTAAGAAAATTTTCATTTGCATTTGTCATCTGATGAGGATTCTCTTATTTTTAATCTCTGAAAAAAATATTCTCAATTTTATTAAGGCAAAATCTTGGGGAAACTCATTTTTTCATAAACTTGTGGATAGACGAAGTTTGACTGAAATAATAAAAGGTAGAAAGTGTTAGTTGCAATGTTCAAAATTATAAATGCAACGTGTAGTAGTTCTAAAATTTATAACCCGATTCATGCAATCCGAAAATTTTATCTTCATTTATTCGAATCTGCACTTTAAACCTTGATCTTTCCACGACTTATGAAAATACCGTCTTTCAAGAGATGGACTCAACAAAGGCAAAGTCTTGGGAAAGACAGTCTTTACATATGCTTATGGAAAGATGGAGTTTAATTCGAATAATAAAGGTAAAATATCTTAGTCGAAATGTTAAAATTTATTATGCGACGTGTAGTAGTTATAAAGTTTATAACCCGATTCATACAACCCAAAATTTTTATCATCATTTTTTCTAATTTACATTTTAAAAATTAGCAGTTACACGATTTATGGAAATACCATGTTTCAAGAGACGGATTCATAGACATAACTAAATATCAGATCACCAAATTAATCATACTCCCTCTTTTCTTTATTAGTGACACACTTTCCTTTTTGGGTTGTTTATTTTATATTGGCACACTTTCTATTTTTGTCAAGATTCCTTCTATTTCATCCACTCATTCTATTTTTACTTTCTATATTCAATTTCATCCACTCATTTCCTTCACTTAAATCCAAACACCTAAACCTATTGTACCACTGTTAGTGAAACCGAGGGAGTATTAATTATTAAATAATTCGTCTAACAATTATGTCGGCATAAAACAGGGTGAAGTATATGGAAAGCAGCTGGCCTTTTATTAGCGGAGGACGACCATACCTATTTTGGATTTTGATTGTTTTGTCCATAGACATTAATTCATTTAGTTTTTTCAAAATATAATTTAAGGGAAATTTTATTTTGAGGCACTACTTTATAGTTTTTAGATTCATGTCGGAGGTGGAAGGAGTTATTTATGCATAACTAAAATAAAATAAAATAAATTAAACTGAATCTAATTAAAATAAAGAGTAAAGTGCTCATATGACCCTATGTTTTGAGGGTTTGTACTAATATGACATTGTGAAGTTGGAAAGTGCTAATGTAGCCCTATGTTTTGCCGAAATGTGCTAATATAACCCTATCGACATGATTTTGGTCGGAAATACATGAAATAACTATTATACCCCTGTTTTTAAACAAATAAAAAAATTTAAAATATAAAAAGATAATTATGCCCTCATTGTCTCTTTCTTCTTCCTCTTTTCTTCTTCTCTTTCCTCCTTTTCTTTCTTCTTCCTGTTTTCTTCTGCTCATTTCTTCGTCTCTTTCTTCTTCTCTTTCTTCTGCCTCTTTAATTCTTACTCTTTTTTTCTTCTCTTTCTTCCTCCTCCTTTCTTCTTCCTCCACCAGCCTCCGACCCAAAATTCGCCATTAGCTTGGGTCGGGCTCGTCCGGTTATTCTCAGATCTTCTTCTTCTCGAGCTTCTCCAAATAGGTATCGGGCGGCGTCGAGCTTCAGCGGGGTGGCGTCTGGAGGAGTAAAGCTTCAGCGTGGTTCTATCGGGGTGGAGTTGGTCGGCACCGGCATTTTGGAGCTGAGCTAGGGCTTATTCGAGTCAGCGCCGGCAGCAGGAGGGTCGGGCAGGGCTTCAACGGTGTTTTGGAGTTGGGGGAAGATGGAGATGGTGAGATTGTGGAGCATAAGGGCTTGATTTTTGGGGAGAATGGGCAATGGTGGGGGTAGAAGATGGAGGGGTTGACTGGGCAATGGTGGGGCAACGGTGGTGGTCGCTGGTGGTGGAAGGTGGAAGGTGGAAGGTGGTGGCGGGGGTGGGATGTGGTGGAGGAGCGGAGTTGAGGTGGAGGAGGTGGAGGAGCTAAGCGTTCTGGCGATGTTCGCAACGTTGAAGCCTCCGAGAACTTGAGTTTCCAGTGCAAGCGAGAACGAAGGGTAATTGAAATCGTTAATGTTGTTCATAGCGAGGTGGCGCAGGGAGCTGGCGCAGGGGGTGAAATGTGGTGGAGGAAGAAAAGGAAGTCTCCTTACAATCATGAATTCAGTTTGCCTAATCCTAGAGTATGTGTTAATGGCGGCTTACATTGGCTTGCTAGGGCTAATGAAGGCAGTAGCACTTATGTTATAGTTGCTTTCCAGTTGGCCTGGGAGAAATTCAAGGAAGTCCGTTCACCTCCTAAAGGTTCTGGTGATAGTTGTGAAGTGGTTGAAGGTTCGGATGATAGTTGTGAAGTGGTTGAAGGTTCGGATGATGGTTGTGAAGAAGCTTTTGATGATAGCTGTGAAGTATTTGAAGGTTTTGATGATAGTTGTCAAGTTATTGTTCTCGGAGGATGTCTTGCAGTAGTGTGCACTCCATATGACTGGATTGACGATCGTATTGATACCTGGCTGATGAAAGAGTACGATGTTCAAGAATCTTGGAACAAAACCATGATAGATACTAAGGATAGAGGTTATGGGAAATTTGTTTGTCTTTTAAGGGAGGATGAGGTCGTTTTCAAACAGTTTGAAATGGATAACAAGCAATTTGCTGCATATAGTTTGTCAACCGGTGTTTGGAGGGATGTCGTTGTTGTTGGTGATCAATATGAATGTCTAGATATTGAAGAAGAAACTTGATTAGTGGCCTTTACAGAGTGCCTTCTGTCCCCGAATTGCTTATTCGACTGAACAAGGGACGAAGAATGGCATAAAGGATATTGAGCTCATTATGTTTAGGATGGTTATCATGAACAATTATCTAGGGTTTTCAGACCATGATCGATTAGCAAGGGAGGAGAAAAGATCCAGGTGACATTGTGGGAACGAACTTTGACTGAAATCTTGAAGATTCGGCATACCTCTTCTAGTTTTTTAACTTATTTTTTTTAAACCAGACCTCTTTCATTCTCGAACCTTAGTTATGTGCCTTTAAGGCTTCTTTTGCAAGTTGATTGTGTGAATAAGGAAATATGAAAGCATATGTTCTGTTGCTTTGGGAATGGCGGCTGGATGGTTTGTTTTGTTAAAACTTTGTGCTCGGTATTTCTCGTGTATCATATCTTCCTCCTTTTGTTGGCACTTTAAAATGTTGGGTTCAGAGCATTCAACTACCAGAAAATGCATTACTCAAATGTGGCCACTGTAATATTTTGAAAGATGATTGGCGCAGGGGAGCGGCGGTGGTGGTGAAGCGGCGGTGGAGGCGGTCGTGCGGCAGAGGTGGTGGCGGAACAGCCGTGGCTGTGGTCATGGAGATGATGAAGAAGAAGAATGTAGGGTATTTTAGTCATAATATTATTAGGTTTAAGATTAGGGATATTTTAGTCATTTTAGGTTTGGTCAATGCCAAAAATTACTAAGTCAATGCTAGAATAGTGCCACAGGGTTATATCGGCACTTCTGATGCAAAACATAGGATTATAGTAGCACTTTTCAACTTTACAGGGTCATATTAGCACAAACCTCCAAAACATAGGGTCATATTGGGTAAATATACTAGTATAATTAAGATATACATAAACAAAATTAATTTAATTAATATATTTAAATATATTCGAATGAATTACATCTCATTGAAATCAATAGTTTGAAAAGAAGAAAGGATAAAATTAAAATTAAAAAGAATACTCCAAAATTTTTTAAATTTGACACACTTTTTATTTATGTTTTTTTTATAACTATCACCCTTCTTATGACAAAAGGTGAATTTTTCTAAACCACTACTAAATTTTTGTGTTCTTCATTTTTGTGTTCTTCTGTTACTGCAATAAACTAAATTTAAATTAAATTAAATGTAGTGAAAATAAGAATGATAGTAGTACATCATACTAAAATAAATAAAATAAAGTTCAAAATTTTATTAAACTAAATACTCCCTCGGTTTCGCTATGTTTGGCACCTTAACTTTAGGTGTTGTTATTTTTGTAAGTTGAAATATATGCAGAAATTGAGTGAGGAAAGTAAAATGTTAAATGAGTGGTTGAAAATGATTCATTTTTATTATAAAATAAAGTGTGTCAAACTTAATAAAGTATACGAAAATGAAAATTGTGTCAAATTTAAGAAACAGATGAAATATTAAATTAATCCATTTTCTTAAATTAAGGCAAAGTCTTGAAAAAAACTTTAATTCTATATGCTCATGAAAGGACGAGATTTAATTAAAATAATAAAAAAATAAAAAATATTTTAATTGCAATATTAAAATTTTATCATAAAATGTAGTAATTATAAAGTTTATGATCCGATAATGCAAGCCAAAATTCTATCTTCACTTATTATAATTTACAGTTTAAACATTACTTTTTCAATAATTTATGAAAATACCGTATTTCAAGAGATTAACTCTTGAATTAAACTAAAGTGTTAGATAAAATACTCCCTTTGTTTCTTTAATGGCACATTATTTTTTGTGTTGGAATTTAGAAGATGCTAAATGAGTGAATACAATTGAATTGAAAGAAGAAAAGTACAATAAACGGATATAATAACCTTAAACTTGCCATAGAAAATGCTAATACAAAAGAAATATCTCAAATTAAAAAATGGATCATTATTAAATAAACGGAGGAAGTAAAGAGTATCGATAATTCCTATGAGTTGGGTGCTCAGTTATCATCCACGTATCACGTAATAATTGAGAATGATGAAGAAAGTTAAAGTAGTGGGGGGCATGCATGCATTCTTTAATCACGTGTTTTTCAGTGCTAATTTCATTCTTCTTCCGTTTCATTGGATGTAACACATTTCTCTTTCGGCTGTTTTTATAAATTTTGCACATTTTGATAAGATTCTTTCATTTTCATTCATTTATTCTACTTTCTTTTTTCTTTTCTAAATTCAATTTCATCCACTTATTTCATTCACTTAAATTCAAGCACATAATCCTAATGTGCCGCATCCAATAAAATGGAGATACTTTTCCTCCTTCCCCGTCCTTCGCCGATAATGTTATCTAATGTTCACACAATCCCCACTCCGACTCACTCCGATATGCACAATGTCTTTTTCAAATCTAATAAATAAAAGATGATAAGATCCAATACGGGTTCAGAATTCCACATACGAAAGAAGGTACGCAGAAAATTTGTATGGTGGGATTTGGTAGGATTGTAACAGAACAGGTTGGTGGGAAAAAATTTCAAATGTATTCTCAATAATTTTTGCAATTTTCTTCTTAGCGAGGGTTAAAGCCCACTCCAGCCCTCTTACAGTTCCGCCCTTAATGGTACGAGAGAAATTGTATTGAACAACTACATCTAGCTAACGTTTCAGTTTTCGTATTAACTTAACTATTTCATCATCTTAAAATCACGGTTTTTGTGTGCAATTTAACAAGAGCCAATTACATCCTCCTTTTACTTACACTTTAAGGTCATGTTCTCTGGAGCTTATCTGCATTTCAGTTCAGTTCAATTCAGCGTGAATTTAACTCTAGTTGAATTTAGCTTGATTTTGGTCATGCGTTTTTATTTTTTAACACGCTTATTTTCAATTCAGTTCGGATCAAATCAGTTCATATAAGCTCCAGGGAACCGTACCAAGGAGTTTGTAACGACCGTGAGGCATATCCTTGAAAGCACACCGAAATCTGCAGAATCTGTAGTACTAGTTTGGCACATCCGATGTATGAGATTCAGAGTCAATTTCATTCAATGCCAAATAAAAGTCATTTATTTGGAATTTGGATGTGATATTGGGACACATACATTTGTTCCGGTTTAATTCGCAAGAGGATTCCACCGCCACAAAATTGGAAAATGCTACGTCTTTGACCCTCTTTCCCCTTGTCTTCTGTGTATCTGGCTGTCTCTATCTAGAGCCTCCTAAATTAATTTTAAAATAAGATTATGTATTCTTTCTTAAATAAAGAACATGTATTTTATGATACGAGTATAAAATACTTATAGTGGATCACTATATCTCGCCCTGTATTTTACTATCCTCGCCCTAATACGTATACAGTATATATATTTAATTTAATTTAAATAATTAAATTAAATTATAGTTTAATTTTAAAAATTTAATTTCAAAAAAAACAAAAATGTGGCGGGAAAAAAAAAATTGGCGCCGCCGCCGGACCGCCGGGCGCCGCCGCCGGACCGCCGGGCGCCGCCGCCGGACCGCCGGGCGCCGCCGCCGGACCGCCGGGCGCCGCCGCCGGACCGCCGGGCGCCGCCGCCGGACCGCCGGGCGCCGCCGCCGGACCGCCGGGCGCCGCCGCCGGACCGCCGGGCGCCGCCGCCGGACCCGGTTCGCCACCGGCTGGGCGTGAGGCGCCACCGGTCGGCTCGCCACGGCTTGGGCGCGAGCCGTGGCGGAGAGTCGCCGGCGGTCCGGTCGCCGCGGCATGGCCGCGTGCCGCCGGCCATCCGGTCGCCACCGCGGGACGGCGAGCCGCCGCCGGTCGGGCCGCCACGGACAGGCCGCGTGCCGCCGGCGGGCCGCTCGCCAGGGTCCGGGCGCGAGCCGGACCGGCGCCGGTCGCCTGCGCCAGCGCGCGAGCCACGGCTCGCCGTTCGTTGGCCGCGAGCCGGACGCGGTCCGCTCGCCAGGCCGTGGGTGCGAGCCGGACGCGGCTCGGCTCGCCTTGGCTTGGGCGCGAGCCGAGCCAGGAATTTTTTTTTTTTTTTTTTTTTTGAAAAATCTGACCTCTATAAAAGGGTGCTCGGATTCCATTCTTCCAATGACACTTGAATTGTTTTGCAGGCCTAGTTTGGTGAAAAAAAACTCCAAAAAGGGTGTTGCAAATTCCATGTCTTCGGAGGTAATTTTACTAATTAGTTTTCTGTCCGTAAGTAGTTGTTGAATTTAATAATTTTTGCTGTAGAAATTTGTGCTCGTCTTTGTGTTTTAATTTGTTAACAGTTACGTAGAAATTATTGCACATTTATCTCCTTCGAATTTAGCTCCTATCAGTTGCAGTAACGTTAATTTTGTTGTTAATTTAGCTACATAATGCTGTTTTGAATTTATCTACAGTAATTCATGGCCTATTAATTATTGTAATGTTAATTTTGTTGTTCCGTTAAAATTCTTAAGCATTGCTGTAGAAATTTATGCCCGTCTTTGTGTTTTAATTTGTTAACTGTTACGTAGAAATTATTGCACATTTATCTCCTACGAGTTTATCTCTCATTAATTGCAGTACCGTTAATTTTGTTCTTAATTGAGCTACGTAATGGAGTTTTGAATTTATGTACAGTAATTTATGTCCTATTAATTACTGTAGCGTTGCTTTTATTATTCTGTTAAAATTGTCCTATTAATTATTCTTCCAATGACACTTGAATTGTTTTGCAGTCCTAGTTTGGTGAAAAACTCCAAAAAGGGTGTTGCAAATTCCATGTCTTCGGAGGTAATTTTACTAATTAGTTTTCTGTCCGTAAGTAGTTGTTGAATTTAATAATTTTTGCTGTAGAAATTTGTGCTCGTCTTTGTGTTTTAATTTGTTAACAGTTACGTAGAAATTATTGCACATTTATCTCCTTTGAATTTAGCTCCTATCAGTTGCAGTAACGTTAATTTTGTTGTTAATTTAGCTACATAATGCTGTTTTGAATTTATCTACAGTAATTCATGGCCTATTAATTATTGTAATGTTAATTTTGTTGTTCCGTTAAAATTCTTAAGCATTGCTGTAGAAATTTATGCCCGTCTTTGTGTTTTAATTTGTTAACTGTTACGTAGAAATTATTGCACATTTATCTCCTACGAGTTTATCTCTCATTAATTGCAGTACCGTTAATTTTGTTCTTAATTGAGCTACGTAATGGAGTTTTGAATTTATGTACAGTAATTTATGTCCTATTAATTATTGTAGCGTTGCTTTTGTTATTCTGTTAAAATTGTCCTATTATTGCCGTAGAAATTTGTGCTACTCTTTGTGTTTTAATTTGTTAACTGTTATGTAGAAATTATTGCGCATTTATCTCCTATGAATTTATCTCCTACTAGTTGCAGTAACGTTAATTTTGTTGTTAATTTAGCTGCGTAATGCTGTTTTGAATTTATCTACAATAATTTATGCCCTATTAATTATTGTAACGTTAATTTTGGTTGTTCCGTTGTAATTCTGATTGGATGGAAAATACTATGTTAATTTAACTACGTAATGCTGTTTTGAATTTGTGTACAATAATTTATGTCCGATTAATTACTGTAGCGTTGATTTTGTTGTCCTACTAATTACCTGATGTTTATTGCTGTTTTAGGATGACAGTCAGTCATGTGAAGCTGCTGCAGGGCGGAATGGATACTCTCCATTTGCCACCTCAGCTGTATTCCCAGATGTTGCCGAGGCTTATTCGTACCTGCAGCGGATTGCTCTGCAGGTGGGATTTGAACTTGTGACGGGGTCCTACAAGCAGAACAGGAATGGTCCGCTGAGGTTATATTGCATTTGCAATCGGGGCCGGAAGGATAAGGATGTAGATACGAGCGAATCTGATGTAGTCCGACGGAGTAGCAGCTCGACCAGCAGTTGTGGCTGCCCGTTCGCGATTGTCTTGAAACAGAGCATCACGGGGGATGGTTGGAATGTAGTGCCGTGCAAGGATCCCCGACGAGGGATGCACAACCACTCTTTCTCAGTGTACCCCGAGGGTCACAGACAGAGCTCCAAGCTCCATGCGGACGCGAAGCAGATGATCAGAGATTTGACAGATTCAGAAACAGCTCCAAGGCATATCAATGCCAGCCTCAGTAATTCGTTTCCGGACATGCATCAGAACATTAGGCAGGTGTACAATGAGAGATCGGCATATGTAACGGAAAGGCGAGGCGGGCGCAACACGGCGGAGAATTGTTTGCATCTGGCCACCGCGAAAGGGTATGTATCTAGTCACCGCTCAGCAGGTGATGGCACTCTGACTCATTTATTCATGGCCAATCCCGATGCTGTTGTGGCATTTCGCACGTTTCCGTGGGTTGTGGCCATCGACTCAACATACAAGACCAATCGGTACGGCATGCCATTCATTGAGATGGTTGGGATGTCCCCTTGCAACACAAACTTCTTGATTGCCTACGCAATTGTTGTTGACGAAACGGCAGACACCTATGAGTGGGTGCTGAACGCTCTGAAGAACTTGCTTGTGGATGGACCGTTCCCTGAGGTTGTGGTCACCGATCGGGAGATGGGACTGATTAGGCCACTTCGGACTGTGTTTCCAGAATCGAAACATCTGCTCTGCACCTGGCATATCAACAAGGATGTGGAGGCACGTGTCACCGTGCTGACGGGGAGTAAGAGGAACGGGTCAGGGTTCAAGAACGGTGCATGGTTCCGGATTTGCAATGCGTCCACCGTTACAGAGTACGAAACCGCCGTGGTTGATATGAGGGCTGCATGGGCTTGGAGCGTGGCTGTTATTAGCTACGCTGAGACGACGTGGCTCACACCCCATAAGGAGAAATTTGTGAGGGCATGGACGAACAGATTTCTGCATTTCGGGAACACAACTACGTGCAGGGTCGAGAGTGCACACTCGTCACTGAAAGGGTGGTTACACACGTCGACTGGTTCACTGGACACGATATGGAGGCGTGTCGACCTGCAGATAGCCCAGCAGATTACTATGATCAAGACCGGCCTCGAGAAGTCAAGAACGCGTATCGGAAGATTGCACCGTATGGCCATTTTCAGCAACTTGATCAACAATGTGTCCAAATTCTGCCTGGATAAATTGAGGGTCGAGTACCGCAGGATTGATGCACTGGGAGCACAGGTATATGCTTACTGCGGCTGTGTGCTGCGCTCGACATACGGAATACCGTGTGCATGCGTCATGGCCGCGGCAGTTGCTGAAGGAATCCCCTTGTACTTGGACGACATTCATCCGCTGTTTAAGAGCCTGGCATTGGGTGATCACCCGCAGAGCACGGAGAACATCTCGAGGGCCGAACAGGATCAGTCGCGGTTCGACACTCTGTTGGAGGAGTTGGCACGCAGCGACCCTTCGGTCCGACGACGGGTTGCATCCTACGTAGATGCGCAGTTGCATCCGGAGGAGAGCGGCGTTGGCGAGCCGGACATCTGTACCAGTGCACGTGGGAGACCAAGCGAGCAGGTCCCCCGATCAAGATCAACCCGACGTTCACCGAGCTACCACGAGCACGTGAACAGGCGATACGGGAGTAGTTCAAGGTCCCCGGGGCGTGCTTCAGGGAGCGGTCGCCGCCACGGTAAGTACAACATGTTTATCTTATTGTTTATCTAAATGTATATCGCCGCCTGCACAAGATATTTATGTTAATGTGTTGTCCTGCAGCGACATTCCCGTTCCTCGAAAGTGTCCCCCACATTGTCAGGCGTTACATCGGAGGCTGGAACGATGTCGTGAGTGATGGTAACTGTGGCTTCAGATGCGTTGCTGATGCGTTCCACGTAGACGGTGAAGGTGAATGGTCCACAGCGCGTCGGGCAGTATTTAACGAGATATCAACTCATTGGCCTGACTACGTTCCCATTTACGGTTCGCAAAATGACGTTGAACTCGCCAGAGCCCGTATACACCACACCAGCGGTCCATGTGGTCCAGAGCATTGGTTCACGGTCATTGCGGACATGTTTCCCGTCGCCACCTACTACAACACGGTCGTGGTTTTATATTACATTTTAGAGAACGGGTCGGCGGACCATTGCTGTACAGTCCTTCCACTGAGGGCGGGTGGGGGCGAGGCTGGAACAAGTAGGGAGCTGCACATTGTATATGTTCGCAGTGCAAGCCATTTCGTCCGGGTAAACATGAAGGAAAACTGTCCCATGCCCCCCGTGGTTAATCTGTGGACCACGCTAAGGAAGCCTGATGTCGTAGGTTGGGAGTTACCCTTTCGTAGGAGGCTAAGCGCTTGGAGGAGAGCATACTCCCAGAGTAATTAACTGTTGTTATTAACTCGGCATGTACGCAACCGTTACAGTTATTGCCTACGCGTCGCGTAATTAATTTTGAGAGCGTTGTCGATGAAAAAATGAATGACGCAAAAATGTGATATGCAAAAACATAGCTGATTACATAAATGAGCAGAATATGGCACAACAGTAAGCTCACACATACACAAACATTCGACTAAGGAATGGGTCCATAACCGAGCCTCCGATACTCATCGCGAAGACCGAGCAGAGTCGTCATCAACTCCCTCACGCTGGGGTCGCCGAGTCCATCAACGGTCGCCGAGCCGAACGGATCCAGTGCGCTCATCACGTCACTCAGCATCTGTTACACAGGAAACGGAGTTTACAATAACGAGACAGTAAAATGTAATATAATTACTCGAAGCAAACAGTTAGTGAAAACTTACCGAGGCCTGTGTCCTGTCCGGGCCACTCGCGGCAGCATGTTCAGGATTTGCGATCACTGGGTGCGAATGAGTCTCGTACCAGTCCTCGTAATCCATGGTACACTCTGATTGGGGCGTGGCTACCGGGAACGCCGCAAGCCGTTCCTTGTGCCAAGTATGTGCCATCTCCCATAGGGTCAACTGCAGCCTCCCTGGGTAGGTCACTGAATAGCCGGCTGGATCAGCCGGGCGGAAACAAGGCTCCGGCGCAATAGCAAGACCCCGCGGTATACCCTGTAGGAGACCGAACTGCCGCACAACGCGATCTGGCATGTACGCCTCCATTGCGTCGAGGTATCGGATCACGCCGCGGTAGTGAGTCCTCCCCCCCGCAGCCCTGACCACGTCCACTCCATATGGCAACCAATCCACCTGCAAAAAGTTTCACAGACATGTTACGTTTCTATGGAATCCGATCTATCTACTACTGTCAGAATAAGAGTAAAAGCATGGAATTCATACCTGGTCGGGCTGTAAGGCATCCAACTGTCGCCTGATGGCACCGAGCCTCCCCGTACCCCTCCCCGATCTAACCCCTGTGTGCCACCGACTGGCGCGACCCGGAAGAGCTGGCAACGTACTCGGTCCCGGCCGAAACATCGGAAAGTACTCGTATATCCATGCTTGGAGCAGCGTGCAACATCCGCATAGGCCGCGCGCCTTGGACCGGGACGCAATTCCCAACTGCAGATACAAACTGGCCAACGTCGCCGAGCCCCACGACAACTGCGACAACTGCGAATCAAGCAGGGGTAGAAGGTTGGCTCTAACCTTATTCCCAGTTTTATCCACAAAAAGCGTGGATGAAAACAGGGTCAGCATGTAGCACATGAATTGGAAGTTCTGGCTCTGCCCCCCCGCTACACACCTCGCCATCAAAGATTGGGCATCTATGTTACCCCCGTTCCAGTCTTCCGCGAGAAAGGACTCCACGTCTTTCCCAAACAGTTCGGCGCACGCTTCCTCAATAGTCTCCGCCGAAATGGTACTCGCAACAGCGCCACCATCGATGGGAATGCCAAGAATCATCTCAACGTCATGCATCAAGATGGTCATCTCCCCGAACGGCATGTGAAACGTGTTCGTGTCCGGCTGCCACCTCTCGACAAAAGCGGATATCAATGCCATGTCAAGGAACTGGAACATAATCGCAGGCAGGTGGCCCAACCCGGTCGCATGTATCCGGGCCTGTGCAACATCGCTCAGTTCGGGGAGCGTGTCGACTAGCTGCTTGCATAGCGGCGACCGAGCATGGCATCTCAACACACCTCGCTCTATACCATTCCAAACGTCAAGCGCGACGTGTCCTCCGAAGCTTGGTATGACGAGGTCATCCTGCGGCCCACCAGCCACTGGTCCCCGCACTAGCCACGTCTCATCGGCGGCGGGTCGCTTCCTCCTATTCCTCCGTGCCATTCCGGTGCTAGGCTCACCGGCATTGCACGATCCACCAGAAGACTGTGCGAATTGACCAGCTCTGTTCCTCACGGTGTGCCGGGCTCCAGCTTCAGCATAACGTTCGATCCCGGCATCCAATGGAACACTCGAACCAGGTTGGCCCACCGGGGGGACATCTGCGGGCAGGTCATAATTCATCTGCCAATCACTTTCATGACGAATACCACCGGGCGGGAGGATGTTAATCTCCGGACCGTCCCATGTCGGCATGGGATCGAATGCACTAACGCTCGGTGGAGAAGGCTGCTCCGCTCCTACATCAAACTCCCGCGGGCGAGGCGACGGTTCATCCTCGACCACGCGGCCTCTAGCCTGTCTCGCCGAGGCACTAACACATCTTCGTCGTATGGAACGACCATGACCGTCACGTTGACCACCAGTGCTCATCTACGACACAAGATATGTAATTAGTATAACAACAAGTGAATCAAACTGATATGATAAGATAAATTAACATACATTTCAACAACGTGTGAACTGATTTTCCGAACAGTGCATCAACGAACTGGAACATTTTTTCTAGTTACAAATTGGAGATTACATAACTAAATAATCTTATTTTCTTACCACTATTATTAACATTCAAGGAAACAATAGTTAAAACATATCGTAACAGTTTACTACACAATTGTTTACATCGGATTACTAAAGTTTGTTTACATAGAACTATATTCTATTATGTCACATAACTAAATAATTTCCAAAAAACACAATTCCTAATCAATAATTTCTGAATAATTTCTATTACGTCACATAACTAAATAATTACTAAATTACCCAATTTCTAAAAAATACAATTTCTAAAACAATATGTCCAAATTTAAACTAAGTAATTTCTACGAAACACAATTTCTTCGTTTTAATTCCAATTACGCCACATACCTAAATAATTTCTAAATTGGCCAATTTCTACAAAATACAATTTCTAAACCATTATGTCCACATTGAAACTAAGTAATTTCTACAAAACACAATTTCTTCGTTTCAATTCCAATTACGTCACATAACTAAATAATTTCTAAATAACCCAATATCTAAAAAATACAATTTCTGAAATATTATGTCCGAATTGAAACTAAGTAATTTCTACAAAACACAATTTCTTCGTTTTAATTCCGATTATGTCACATAACTAAATAATTTCTAAATAACCCAATATCTAAAAAATACAATTTCTGAAATATTATGTCCGAATTTAAACTAAGTAATTTCTACAAAACACAATTTCTTCGTTTTAATTCCGATTATGTCACATAACTAAATAATTTCTAAATAACCCAATATCTAAAAAATACAATTTCTAAAATATTATGTCCGAATTAAAACTAAGTAATTTCTACAAAACACAATTTCTTCGTTTTAATTCCGATTATGTCACATAACTAAATAATTTCTAAATAACCCAATATCTAAAAAATACAATTTCTAAATAAATTCTATTAGGTCACATAACTAAATAATTTCTAAATAACCCAATTTCTAAAAAAAACAATTCCTAAAATATTATGTCCAAATTTAAACTAAGTAATTTACACAGAACACAATTTCTTCGTTTTAATTCCAACTAACATACCTAAATAATTTAGAACATCACAAATTCTAAACAAATAATTCCTAAGTAATTTCTATTATGTCACATAACTACATAATTTCTAAAAAATCCAACTTCTAAAAAATACAATTTCTAAAATATTATGGCCTAATTTAAACTAAATAATTACTGAAAAAACACAATAAGCTTCCAATTATGTCATCATGTCCAATTATGTCATCAATTCCGACAAGCTCAACAAAATTCTAACAATTCCAACAAGTTCAACAAAATTCGAATAGATCGGGCAACGATTCCCACGAAAAGAAAAAAAAAATTTCTCAAAAACTTACATTTTCCGGCGAAATTCCGGCGGGATTCCGGCCAAATTCCGGCGAGATTCCGGCGGGCGGCGGCGGCGGGCGGCGGCGCCGGGCGGCGGGCGGTTTCCGGCGGAAATGGGAAGGGAAGTGGGAGAGAAAGAAGGAGAAGGAGAAAAAGAAGAAAGAGAGGAGAAAAAAAATGAGGGGGAGAGGGTATTTATAGCCCTCTTCCATTTCTTTTCTTTTTTTAAAAAAATTTAAAATACATGTATTCATACGTATTAGGGCGAGAATAGTAAAATACAGGGCGGGATATAGTAATACCCTAAAATTATGCATGTATTTTATTGTTGGAGAGTATTTCACGTGGTTATGATATTTATAGTGTGTAGTCAAATTTTCAGATGTGCATATTGTAATTTGGTGTACCTATCAAGTGACACATATTTGTGTTAGTAAAATTTAGTAACACTTAAATGTGAAGTAAATCTCATGACACTTCCCTACTTGTTATAAAAAAAATGTGTCACTGTTGAACTTTTAAGATTACTAGTGAAAAGATATATTAGAGATACTCCCTCCATTTTATTAAGAGCGGCACACTGGGTTTAGTCTCTTGGATTAATATGAAGAAAATTAGAGGATGGAATTGAGTGTATAAAGTAAAAGGTAGAATGAGTGGATGAGATTGTAGAAATCTTGTCAAAAATAAAAAGTGTGTCATTTAAAAAACATCTCAATAAGACACGCGTGTCACTCACAGTGAAACAGAGGGAGTACATGAGATTATGTAAATTACAATTTCATGTAAGTTACCAATGAGGAAGTATGTAATTTGAGAATTATCTTTTAGAAAATATGACATGATAAGTCAAAAGTACAACATCTTATGGCTTTGTTTGGCAGGGCTTATGAGTGCCTTTATTATAATCTAACCACATGCTTTGTGTTTGATAAACAGTAAATAAAGTGTTTATTTAATAAGCATAAACTATTTTTTTGAGAAAAGTAGGAGCTGATCTCACCTTGCTTTTAAAATAAGTTAGGTTTGCTTATAAGCACTGCCAAATACACTATATATTTCTCCGCTAAATATAGTAGTTTTTAAGGAGTTACCATTGTTGACGTGTCCTTGTTAACAAGCAGTTCCTTATTAAGAAGTCGGTATCCCTCTAATTTGTTTTATAATTATAGAAGAATATGTTAATGCTTAAAGTGTTCAAAATGTATTGTATATTTTCATTTTTGAATAATACTGTACTAATTATTGTCCAACAAATATTATTTATTATTTATTCTATAAAATAAGGCAAAGTTTTGGAAAATACAGTCTTTCCATAAACTTATGGAAAGACGAGATTTAGTTAGAATAATAGAAGGTAAAATATTTTAGTTGAAATATTAAATATTTATTATGTAATGTGTAGTAGTTATAAAGTTTATAACCCGATTCATACAACCCAAAAATTTTATCTTCATTTATTTTAATTTACATTTTAAACATTGATCTTTTAATTACTTATAAAAATACCGTGTTTCAAGAGACAAAAATCGACTGAACTCACTCGATCGATTTCTACTATAACATGATTTTCTTATGAATTCGTCTCTTGTGAGACCGTCTCACGGTGAGACCAAGGACTAGCGGCAAAATAGGAAAAGAGCAAACTAAATTCAGAGACAAAAAACTAATAGAATTGAACTAAATTGCAAATTATCATAATTATACATTAAATCCCTAAACTTTTAAAACATCAATATGAAACCCCATCTTAAAATATTTATAATTTAATCTCTAATCTCACTGTGAGACGATCTTATAGGGGGGAGTTTGTCTTTTCTTATTTGTCTTGTCACCGGGGATTTAAAGTCTTATCAAGATTCATTAAATAAAAGTCCAAACAAACAAAAAAAAAAGTCTTAGTATACATAGATTCCGACTGCCTTTATCTTTAATAATTGATCCTGCTAGATTTTCCCCCGTTCAGATCAAATGTATTGTTTTCTAATATAAAAAGGTATCCAATCTGCAATTTGCTCAAAAAAGTTATCTTTAATGAATATTAAAAACAAGATTCTTCTGTCGGGTAGATAATGCGTGCATCTTCAATCCATTTGTCTCTAATACTCCCTCCGTTTTTTTCATTGGCACACTTATTAAAAATGATATTTTTTTTAATTAGCACTTGCTATTTTGGGCAAGTTTAAAATTTTTACATCCACTCATTTTACTTTCTCTTCTTTCAATTCAATTTCATCCACTCATTTAGCATCTCCTCAATTCTAACACCAAAAGAGAGGTGCCAATGAAAAAAAGATGGAGGGAGTATTTATTTGCACTGCAATTCAAATCAATTCAATTTAATTTAATACATTCTATATTTATTTAACTAGATTAGGATAATACATTCTATATTTATTTACCTTTAATTTTTCGCATCAGTTTTTCTAACGGGTTTTTCTAACGAGTGCCCATGGGCACTCGTTAAAGGTAAAATCATACACGACCAAGAACCAAGTTAAATGTATTTCACTTCAGCCAGTTTGATTTGAATAAATTTTGTTTCGTTTTAGTCCGATTTTAACCATTTTTCACAACACTTATTTTTAGTTAAGTTTGGCTCCTTTCAATTTAAATCGGATGAAGAGAACAAGATCAAACTGTAATTATGAAGATATGTACTTCATCCGCCTTCGTTGCCACCCTTTGATTTTGCATTCACGTGAATTTAGGTGAGTAGAATAAGTGGGAAAACTTGATTGAAAAAGTAAATTGAATAAATAAAATTGAAACAATTTAAGCAAAAATGAGTACTAAGAGCATCCACAATGGTAGTTCCTTAACACACTTTTCTATAAATTTATTTTAAAAAACAAGGTTTAATTATGAAAGATCGTCTTTTCCAAGATTTTACTTTAATTTTTTTAACTTTTTTTTTTGAAAAAAAAAACTAAGAGTCCGTCTCTTGAAAAATCATCTTTCCATAAGCCATGGAAAAACCAAGGTTTAAAGTACAAATTAGAAGAAATGAAGATAAAAATTTTGGGTTGCATGAATCGTGTTATAAACTTTATAACTACTACATGTTGCAAATAAAATTTTAATATTGTAATTAATATCTTTTACCCTTTATTATTTAAATTAGACATCATTTTTCCATAAACTTATGAAAACACGATTTTTTCCGATACTTTTGCCAAATTCTAAACACTTTATAGCTTTAGTTATTCAATTATTACATCGTATCTCCGGATTAAACTCAGTTACGAACCGTACTTTATACTCATTGTGCCGGCCGTTCCCTATTTTGCATATTTTCCATTAGTCACATGAGCTGAACACATTGGTAGCCTTATTGCTCATAAATTAAGAATTACTAAGCGACGTATACTACCAAAAAAATTTCCAGTGTGACATTTTTTTGGAATACTAGTGGTATCAAAAAATGCCACTATAATTAGCAGAGGCGGAACCACCTATAGGCGGGGGCAGGCGCGCGCCTGCCCTGAGCTCCGTCGGCCAGGCGGGAGCTACTGTTCCCGGCCGACGGAGCGGTGGTTTCCGCCTACGGCGGCGTAGGCGCGCCGCCCGTCCGCCGGAGAAGAAGAAGCTGCTGCTTCCTTTTTTTTTTTCAAAATCACGATGTCAAACGACGTCGTTTGACTAAAGGAATTTTTTTTTAATAATTTTACAGATTTACGGGTGAGTTTAAAAAAAAAAAACATATAAAACCCAAAGTCAAACGACCCATGACCCAAAGCCAAAGTCCATCCCAATTCTCAAACCCAATCCGCCACTCTCTTCTTGTTCTTCACTTCAGCTTCAGCTCCCTCTCGGCTCCTCAGTCCTCTCTCGGTTCGCCGCCGCCGCCGCCAGTCGTCTGTCGTCCGCCTCCACCACCAGCCACCGCCGTCCGCCACCACCGGCACCGGCCACACCGCCAAGATCCACCGCCCGCCATTTAGGTATTTTAAAAATTCAAATTTCAATTTCAATTTTATTAAAACTCTTGAACTAAAATTGAAAGATTCAAAACATGAATTTAATTGTTTCTAGTTCAATTCCTTTTCAATTTTGATTTTAGTTATGCAATATTGTTTTTATTCAATTCATTTTAATTTTCGTTTGAATTGTGATTTGTGAGATTTTGAAGAATTTGTGAATTGTGATTGTGAGGTTATTTAAATTCATTGTAATTTTCGTTTGAATTGTGATTTGTGAGGTTATTTAAATTCATTGTAATTTTCGTTTGAATTGTGATTTGTGGGTTATTTAAATTCATTGTAATTTTCGTTTGAATTGTGATTTGTGAGGTTATTTAAATTCATTGTGAATTTTTGATTGTGAGATTTTCGTTTTTATTCAATTCATTGTGATTTTTGTTTGAATTGTGATTTGTGGGATTTTGTGAATTAATAATTTAGGGTTTATCATGTATTCATGTTGATTTGATTTATTAATAATTTAGGCTTTATCATGTATTCATGTTGTAATATTCATATACTCTTGTAGATTTTATAATGAGTTGAATTTGGTGTTTGATAGGTTATGAAGAATTTAGTGCAACGGAGTATAGGATTTCCACCTTTGAAGAAGAGAGCTCTTGAATGTGATACCCAATATAGGCATAATGAGGAGGGTGGTAGTGGTAGTAAGCAATCTCGTTTGCAATTTTGTGGCAATGATGTTATAAGTGATCCCGCCTTAAGAAAACCTATAAAGGAGTATGATGCTTCTATTATAGATAATGTGAGGTGTGAATATGTGAAAAGAGGGCCTTGTCAACCTAGGAACCATAATTTTCCCAAAACATTTTATTCAAACGAATATAGAAAGTTTCAAAAGAATTGGTTTGATATGTTTCCTTGGTTGGAGTATAGCGTGTCAAATGATGCCGCATATTGTTTTCCTTGCTATCTTTTTAAGGATCCCACAAGTAATGATGACTATAGTGTGGATGGGGTGAAAACTTGGAAGAATGCCCTAAACTCTTTTAGGAAGCATAAAAAACATGTGGATGGTAAGCATCATATTGCCAATGGGAAATTGAAAGACTTTAGTAATCCAAACCAAAGAATCCCACATTTTTTGGAGGTTCATGGGCGTGAAGTAGAAGAGGCATACCGCATCCGTTTGAGTGGGATTTTGAATGTGATAAGATTCTTGTTAAAGCAAGGTTTGGCTTTCCGTGGTCATGACGAGGGTATTGATTCTCTCAACAAAGGTAATTTTCTTGAATTGGTTGATTGGTATTGCGATCGAACTGAGGATATTGCTAAGGCAATGCATGACGCTCCGGGAAATAACAAGTTGACATCCCCCTTAATTCAAAAATAACTCTCACATGCTTGTGTCGAAGAGGTAAGTGATGCTATCATTGATGACATTGGAGATGGTGTATTTTCTATTCTTGTTGATGAGGCTAGAGATTGTTCAATAAAAGAGCAAATGGGAGTTGTTTTGCGATATGTCAACAAACAAGGATGTGTTCTTGAGCGTTTTCTTAGTCTTGTGCATGTGAACGATACTAAGTCTACCACTTTGTTTCTTGCTCTCGAGACACTCATTGGAAATAAGAAATTGTCGTTGTCAAGGTGTAGGGGGCAAGGATATGATGGGGCTTCAAACATGCGAGGAGAGTTTAATGGGTTGAAAGCTTTGATGTTGAAAGAAAACTCTTCGGCAAGGTACATCCATTGCTTTTCTCACCAACTTCAATTGGTTGTTGTTAGTGTTGCAAATAGTACTCTATCAGTGTGTGAATTTTTTTCGTATCTTGTTGACATCGTGAATCTAGTTGGGGGTTCTTGTGTTAGAAAAGATATGCTTAATCGTTTAGAACATGATAGACTTGCGGAGGCACTGGAAAAAGGAGATAATGTTAGTGGAAGAGGCAAAAATCAGGAAATGAGTTTGAGACGGCCTGGTGATACCCGTTGGGGATCACACTACACTACTATTCTTCGTTTCGAGGTTATGTGGTCTTTCATTGATCAAGTGCTTCTTAATATATGTGAGTATGGCAATTCAGCTGAAAATGCCTCTAAAGCAAAGGGTTTGATGGATAGAATGGAGAGCTATGAATTTGTATTTTGTATGTTTTTGATGAAACATTTGTTGGGAGTTACAAGTCAGTTGTCTCTTGCCTTGCAACAAAGAGATCAAAATATTGTACAAGCCGTGCATTTGATGAAGACAATGAAGCTTGAACTGACAGAATTTAGAGCTGGGGGTTTTGAGGTATTGTTGAATAAAGTCGAGACCTTTTGTAAGAAACATGAGATCACAGTATGCCAGATGGAAGATCAACGGAAAATTCGTCACCGTTCTAGATGTCGTGGACAGATGGAAACCAATGGTGACTTTTATCGCGTTGACATTTTTCTTCAGGTAAACTTTAAAATTTATATACTTTAATATATTTTTTTAGACTATTTTACATGTATTTTTTTATCTTGTTGATGTTTTTTTCTTTTTTTTTCTAGACCGTGGATAATATGATTGTTGAAATGAATGATCGATTTTCTGAAGCAAGCTCGAAGTTACTCACTTGTATTGCATGTCTTGATCCGAGAGATTCATTTTCCAGCTTTGATGTTGGTAAGTTGGTTCGCCTTGGTGAACTATATCCGAATGACTTCTCTCGAATTGATTGTCTTCAACTTGAGCAAGAACTTAACACTTTCATTCGTGATGTGAGACATAATAATGCTTCTTGGCCAGTGATCAATGATCTAGGACGTTTTGCTCAGCATATGGTTGAATCACGTAGCCATGTCGTCTTTCCATTGCTATATCGTCTTATTCAGTTGGCATTAGTTCTACCCGTTGCAACTGCTTCAGTTGAACGAGTTTTTTCTGCTATGAAAAAAATCAAGACTGATCTACGTAATAGAATAGGAGATGAATGGTTGAATGATGTTATGAGGGTTTATGTTGAGAAAGGGGTTTTTGTTAAGATTGAGAATGAAGCAATCATGCAACGTTTTCAAAGCTCGGAGCCTCGTAGGATTAAATTGCCTCCACTTCCTAAATCTGCTTCTAGCATTAGAATGTAGTTTTTTTAGTAGTGAATTTGTAGGACTTATTGTATTGTACTTATCTTATTATATTATGTTAATCGATCCTTTGTTTTTTAGTTGTACAAAAAAAATTTTAAGTACAGTGCGATTTCAGCCTACCCTCACATTTTTTCCTGGTTCCGCCACTGATAATTAGTAGTGACGTTTATGGAAGTGTTGATATTCAACATTTCACTAAAATATTGTGACGCAAAATATTTTTGTATTTTTGTGATGTTTTAATGTGTATAAGTGTCAGATAAATCTTGTGACATGACAAACCTGTGTGATATGAGGGATGAACGTAGTATGGATGCGAGGGAGGCAAGGGTTCGGAATCCTCGGCATAGCACCGATAATTGGATGAGGCCAAACCATCGGCACCGAGCAGGAGCTGGCGGAGGGCTCAGAGGAGAACGTCGGTGTCGTCTGGCTGCAGCGGGGCGCCTGACTGGAGCGGCTGGTCGGGTGCGACATGAGCCTCAGTCTCGGCATCAATATTTTCAATCACAACTTGTTTCAATAGGATTCATTGGACTCACGGGGCAGCGGCACATGGAGCGGCCACCCGTGAAGGTAGGATGGACAAAACGCGATGGTGCGTGCTAGAGTGGTGGCGGCGGTGGCGGTGCTGGCTTCTCAATGGCGGCGGCGGTGACTAGCATATTGGCGGCAAACGGAGAAGTGAGGGCGATGGCAACTGTCTTTTATGAGTTAGGGAAATTTTTTATGGTTCTCGTGATTTAGGCTATGATACCATGTAAAATATGAACGTATGTTTTCATTGATGGTACAAGAGTACAATATATAGATAGCATTTACAGAGTAATTAAAGGAAAAAAATTCTATCTTGCAGAAGATATTCACAAAATATCTTATACACTCCTCCTCAAGTTGGAGCATGTGAATCTCAAATACCCAACTTACCAAACAAAATCTGAAATGTCTATCGTCCAAGGGCCCTTGTAAATAAATCTGATGGCTGACTAGTAGTACGAATATAATAAGTAACCACATCATCAGACTGAATCAAATCACGAACAAAATGATAGTCAATCTCAATATGCTTTGTCCTCTCATGAGAAACTGGATTGGCTGCAATATGAAGAGCAGTCTGACTATCACAGTACAAACACATCAGAGTAGGATGCGCCACTCCCAACGAACGAACAAATGACTTGAGCCACATCAATTCATAGCATGCGACTGTCATAGCCCAGTATTTTGCTTCAGCCAAAGAATGAGAAATAGTGGGTTGTTTCTTCATCTTCAAAGAAATTGGCGATTCCCCAATCATCACAAAATATCCAGTCAAAGATCTCCTAGTAATTGGGCAAGCTGTCTTATCTGAATCACAAAATGCTGTAAGCTGAAGATAACTCTTAGCCGATAGAAACAAACCTTGGCCAGGATGGCTCTTTAAATAATGCAGAACGCGCAAAGTTGCATGCCAATGCACCAAATGCAGTTTCTCCATGAATTGGGCCAAGATATGGACTGAATAGCTAAGCTCAGGACGAGTGATAGTGAGATAAATTAGCTTCCCAACTAGTCTACGATATTGTGAAGAATCATCAAACAAAGGACAATCATCTCGCGCCAAATTGTGTTGTTGTTCCATGGGAAAATTTATGGGTTTAGCTGTCAATAATCCAGTATCAGACAAAATATCCAAGGCATATTTCCGTTGAGACAAACATTCCATCAGGCCAACGAGTTATCTCAATGCCTAAGAAATACTTCAGGGCACCAAGATCCTTCATATGAAAACAAGAGCACAAATACTTCTTGAACTTGGACATCATCTCGTGAGAGGAACCAACAATGATAAGATTATCAACATAAACCAATACATGAGAATTAAACTAATACATGAAGAGAAACACCATCCTTCAAGTAAGAAAACAAAGAGTATCCTGCCTTACTCTGAACAAACATAAAGAGGTGAAGAGCATCAGCAAGTTTAGCAAACCAATTTTGCGGAGCCTGTCACAGGCTATAAAGAGATCTGAGAAGCTTGCAAACCAACCCAGGCGCCGAAAGTGTATAACTAGGAGGCGGACGCATGTACACCTCTTCCTCAAGATCACCATGAAAAAATGCATTCTGAACATCCACCTGATGAAGATCCCAACCATGAATAGCGGCAACGGCTAAGAAAAGACGAACTGAACTCATCTTGGAAACATGAGCAAATATCTCAGTAAAGTCAGTCCCCTCAATCTAACAATTTCCAAGTACAACCAACGGAGCCTTGTATCGCTCAATAGAACCATCAGACTTAAACTTAGTCCGATAAACCCACTTATAGCCAATAACCTTCTTGCCAGGAGGAAAAGGAGGCATCTAGAAAAAGTAACCGAATCAACAACATCTGTCACTGCAGCCAAAAGTCTAGAATGTGAAACCAAAAAATTACTACAAGAAACGTAACTAGTAATTGGGTAATGTGTACCTCGAGGATAATGAATTAGATGATGCGGGATCAGCAAAGGGGGGGTTTTATGGAGTGAGTAGCAGTGCAGATGCAATCTCTTAATTTAACTAGAGGCTGACAATTATGAGTGTTGGGAGGACAGATGGTGGATGGAGTAGTTGGGGGTGAGGTAAGCGCCGGGTGGCTAAGCTCGGCAAGAGACGACCGCGGGACAGAGAGCACGGGCTGAGCAGCCACAGACGGCCATGGCTGGGTAGAGGAGCTGGCTGCAGAGCGGTAACAGATGGCCACAACTGGAGCTCGGGATGAGCTGGTCGCGAACCATTCAGGAATGACCACAGATCTGGTTGAGCGGCAACGGGCTGCCGCGAGTCGGGATCTGGCGGTGTGATCATAGTTGGCCTTGGGGAGCCTATTGGTGGAGCAGTCACGTATGGTCGCGGGGCTGGCATCACTGGCGGTGTCTGACGTGACTCGAAGGTGAGCGACTTAAGCTCAGGATGAGATGGCCGTGTCTGATTAGGAATGGGCGGCTCCACCAGGTCGGACGACTCGGGAATGGAGTTGTCAAATACTGCAGGTGACAGAGATGGCAGGGGATCAGCAGATGGCGTCTTCGTAGAAACAGGTGCAAAAGGGAAACAGTGTTCATAAAATATCACATCCGGATGTCAAACACAGTTCGAGACTCCAAGTCGTAAACACGCCAAACTTTCTTATCAATAGGATAGCGAAGAAAGATGTACTTCCAACTTCTGGATGCAAACTTATCACACGGTCGTGGAAGCTAAGAGGTAAAGCACAATGAACCGAACACACGAAGATGGTTGTAATCTGGTGCACGATAGTACGGGAAGGGATGTGGTATTCGGCCATCTAACACCAGTGTTGGCGTGTTATTGATGAGGTAAGCCGCTATAAGAATGCATTCTCCTCAAAAGTTGATAGGCAAATGAGATTAGAAATGAAAAACACAAGCAACATTAAGAATATGTCTGTGATTCCATTCCACACGCCCATTTTGCTAAGGTGTGTAGACTGTGGATGTCTTAAAATGAACACCTTTTCTCCAAAAAAATGATCTGAGAAGCAAGAATTCGGTTCTGTTGTCTGCCCGAACCCGTTGAATGGGACGGTGGAACTATGTCTAAACAAACGTGAAGAACTCCTTCATCTTCAATGGTACTTGAGACTTAGAAACTAATAAATAAACCCAAACAACTTGGGAATAATCATCAATTATAGTCAAAAATAAAAATGCTCCACTAGAAGAGGGTGAACCATAAGGCCCCAAACATCACAATGAATAAGTTCAAACAAATTACTAGCCTTAGCAAAACTAATAGGAAAACTATTTCTAGACTATTTTGCGCTATGACATACCGAGCAAAGAACAAATTATTAAATGTAAGAAATGGTTGGGATAGAAGACAACACCGATGAGGACGGATGCCCAAAACGTTGATACCATAAAACAAACGAAGGCACTGAAGCAGCAACGAACAAGGAAGGTTGTGTAGACCTGGAAACTCCCAATCTGCACAACCAATAAACCCCTCCTCGTTGTTCACCCGCGCCCAATCACTGCCCTTGTGCTGATATCCTGTAGTACATATAATTTTTTGGTAAGCAAAACTAGACATTTTAAAGCAGCAGTTAACTTGGCAAACGATAGCAAATTGCATCATAATGCCGGAATAAAAAAGAACATGAGTCACGACAACATCTCCAAAACAAAATTTTCCATGTTCAACAGCAGTTGAAATAAAACCATCAGGGAGGACAACATCAACATTTGCAGCATGCTCAATATCATAAAGAAGATCCTCGTCACCGGTTATATGATATGATGCACTGGTATCAAGAATCCAAGGCAAGGTAGTCTTACCTGACAGATTGTCAAAAGTATTTAACTTATAGAACATGTTTAAAACCGTACTCCAGTTCAGCCCTTGGACAATGCCGGGCCAAAGGTAGAATGATCAGAGTCTGAAATGACGGCAGCGGCGCCCACAGGTGGAGTGGCGGTGGCCAATTGCTGAGCAGCTCCGGCGAACAGCACACTAGGGGGCGCGAGTCTTGGGGTTTGCGGCAACCTTTGGGCCTCATGCTGGTGGATGATTCTTAGTGACTACTCCTGATAACCAATAATCTGGAAGCAAGTAGTAATATCATGACCCTTTCGGCCACAATGAGTGCAGGTAAGACTTCAACGATCAACGACGGCGACTAGGGTGGATCCCAGAGCAGTGGCAGTAAACTTCAGAGCGAAGGTTTGCGTCTGACGATGGGCAGCAAAGGTCATGGTGTCTGCCGAGGTGACCGAATCACATGATGAGATGATAGTCTTCTGACGCTCCTCCTAAGAAACAAAGGAGTAACCTTGTCGAGCGAAGGCAACAGATCCTGTGCAAGGATATATGAGCGAAGAGTAGCACAACCATCATCTAGACCGATGAGAAATTAATGAACTATCTCCTTTTCACGTTCAACCTGAACGATAGCAGCATCAGGACATGAAATACAAGTACGTGGATGCATGTAAGCAAGCAGGTCATTCCACAACTTCTTGGAGCGACCAAAGTAAGCATTGACAGTCTGACCATTTTGACAACAGTTGTAAATGTCTGCACGAATCTAACATATATGTGGGCCATTCCCAACTGAGTAACGTTGATGAAGATCATCCCAAAATTCCTTAACCGAGTCATAAGTAAGAACAGAACAAACAGATAGATCAAGTGTCTGAACGAACCAGCCAATAAGCATAAATTTAAACTACTCCAAATATCAGCAAAAGGTTCACAAAGTAAAGGCTTGGTGATGGAACCATCCAAGAAACCAAGCTTACGCCTAGAATTAAAACCATGACGAATGGCATCACTCCAATCATTATAATTATCACCCTTCAAGATCATAGAGGAAATAAGCAAACCTGTATGATCTGAGGGATGAACGTAGTACGTATGTGAGGGGGGCAAGGGTGCAAAATCCTCGGCATAGCACCGAGATTTGGAAGAGGCCGAACCATCGGCGCCGAGTAGGAGCTGGTGGAGGGCTCGACAAAGAATGTCGGCATCGTCTGGCTGCGGCGGAGCTCCCGACTGGAGCGGCTGGTCGGCTGCAGGAGTGATGGGAACGACAAGAGCCTCGGTCTCGACATCAAGATTTTCAATCACAACTTGATTTAACAGATCCATTGGACTCATGGGGCGGCGGCACATGGAGGCACGGAGCCACGGGATGGACAGAACGCGATAGTGCGTGTTAGAGAGCGACGGAGGCGGCGGCTGGCTTCTAGGTGGCGGTGGCGGACGGAGAAGTGAGGGCAGCGATGGCGGCTGTCTTTTATGAGTAAGGGAAAAATTTTAGGGTTCTCAGTATTTAGTCTCTGATACCATGTAAAATATGAACGTGTGTTTTCATTGATTGTACAAGGGTACAATAAATAGATAACATTCACATAGTCATCAAAGGAATATTTTTTTTATCTAAGGTACAATAAAATTGCAAAATATATTTACAAAATATCTCCTACATAGTAACTTGGTTTAGTGACATATACGTGTGTCATTAAAATTTAGTGACAGCTTAAGGTAAAATAAATTTCGTAACAGTTCCGTACGCGTCACACTGCTAGATTTTTTTAAAGTGAAGGCTCATAAAGATGAAAATATAAATAATATAAGTGTCTGAAAGTTAAGAAGGATGAACTTTAATTTGCACATGATATTCATATTCATAATCTCATCAAAAGTCTCCTAATTGGAACTAAGATGTTTTTTATTTTAAAAAATCTTCCAACCTGTGAAAATCACGTGTTTGACCCCTTTGTGTGCATCCCTAGAAGTTATATGTGGTTTTATAGTTATATATATATATATATATATATATATATATATATATATATATATATATATATATATATACGATTTTTCTAACGAGTGCCCATGGGCACTCGTTAACAACTTCAGATTCCATCGAAAATCGTGTTATTAAATGTAAATAGAGTTAATGATTAATGACATCCCTCAAAAACTTACACTCCCTATGTACTATTACACAGTTTTCGATGGATTTGCATTTAATAACACAGTTTCCGGTGGAATCTGAAGTTGTTAACGAGTGCCCATGGGCACTCGTTAGAAAAACCGATATATATATATATATATAAAGTGGTTTGTAGTAATAAGATGACTAAATGAAAATAAACTTCATCAAAATAGTGGTTTACTGAACTGAACTTAATTAAATTACTCTCCTTGTCCCAGTCAAGATTGCACTCTTGCTTTTTGCCCGATGTTCAATAAATATGGTTGACCGTTAATATATTTACATACATATAATAATGACAAATAAAAAATTGATATTTAGAAACTACGACGAATTGAACAATATCATATACGATAATATCGTTGTTCATAAATCTATTCAAATGTGTCATCAAACTTTGATAAGAAATAATGTTTAAAAAGTAAGAGTGCAAGTTCAGGTCAGACCGGGAAGTACATTAAATTGAACTGAACTAAATAAAAGAGCAAATAAGCTCTAGTGAACGGGACCTTAGATTATGTTTTTTTTTATAAAAATTATATGAACTTCAATTTAATTAATAAATTTTGAATTAATGCTACTTAACTAAGTATCGATCTCCTATCACTGTTTTACTACTTTAAATTTATTTCCATTCAATTCATTTAGATTTCGTTAGAATGGATATAATCTTTAGTCTTCTTACGGGGATTCCATATAAATAAATAATTAACATCATATCCATGTGATTAATTATGAAATGATAAAGTACCCTTCCAACTAATATAAAGTACCCTTCCAACTAATATAAAGTACCCACTCATATCAGCATCATCAATTATACATCTTGTTCAAAAAGTAGGCATACAGTATTAGTTCGTTCAATATTGGCGATCACCGCTCGCACTCAGCGGTCCACACCAGCCGACATCACAGTTATCATGTGGGAGGTAAGTTACGGTAGCCCAACACCAGGACCATTGGAGGCAGTCATACTCGGTGCCCACCAGGAAGTTCAAGCAGTCTTTGGCCCAAAGGTCAAGTTAACTCAGGACATTCCCACACGGTGGCTGCCGAACGTCGAACCACTGAACTCATGAAAGGTCACCCAACTCCCAACCACTGGGATATACCCGCGGGTGTCGTTCAATATTGGAATATTACTATGAATACATTTTATTTTATTTTAAAACGTGTAAACAAACGTAAGGGCTTAAGAAACCCAATCTTTTGTATTAATGATAAAAATGATAAAAGCTATTATAAACCTGATCCTTTCACTATAAAAAAAAAGTCAAGTAAACCCTACAGTGCCGCACATATTGAGAGTCTCTTCTTCTTCAATCTTTTTTTTCCAGGTTCCTATGGGGAAATAGTAATTCTTTTAGTGGATGTTATTTTATTGTTTATGTTGTTGAATAGGTATGGATTTGTCTCCATTCATTAGTATTGTTCTTCGATCTGATAGATTAGATTGTTATGTTCATGATGATTACCCGATTTAATTGTTCATATCGATGTATTTTGTCCGATCTGATTTTACAGATCGTGTGTTTAACTAGGAGGAGTCTTGTTCTCGATTTGTGCTATTCAATGTGTTTCCAGTTTGAACAACATAGATCGCGTTTTAGATCAAGTGGTGTTATAGTTGTTGAAGATTCATATTTGGCATAAGGATATTGATGTGTGGTATGCTCCTCTTTGCCAAGTGGCCATGATTTTTCCTGAAGCGAGTTAAAATCCTCGAGGGCGAGGTTACAGTTTTATTGGATATCTACTCTGTAATGGTACAGACAGTAAGTCTGGTTGACACGTAAATTAAACATTTTTGCAATAGATTAGTTATTGCTAGAGGCTAGTTATGTTGGATGTCAATTTCACTCATTGTAATAGTCGTGGGACGTTTTTCCCAGCATCTTTGAATGATTGGTTTCAAAAAAAGAAAAGAAAAAATAGTCCAGTAGTGACGTATATTTTGTGGCGAGTAAGGAAATATCACAATATTTGCTCCACCTTCATGTCACTAAATATTTGTGACATGTGCACATGTCACTAAACTCAATTACTACATCAATCCATGTCACAACCTTTAGTGACATTTCTAAATTGAACTACATCTTAAAGCGTCACAAAAAATGTAACGATACTTCAACGCGGAATAAAGACACTTAACAAGACGTTACTAATAATTTGAGCGACGCTTTTGAGTGTCACATATGCTCAAAAAAACGTCGGAAGTGGAAGTTATTTTTTGTAGCGTTTATATTAATGATAAAAATGACAAAAGTAATTATATTGAGTGATCTTGGTATATATACACACATCACATAATCTAAATTTTTGTGATTAAAGTAAGAGCTATTTTTAATTCACAATACATAAAAACAGGGGGAAATTTTTACTGATATTTTACTAAGTGATTAGTATAAAATGACATCCGAGATTAACCTAATTTTTGTGTCTTAAAGATAAAAATTCCAATTGCCCAATATCTGATGAGGGAAAGAATTTCTATTTCTGTATTAATATCGGATTTTATATTCATTAGCCTGATGGTTATGAGTGTGAACACGAGTTTATAAGATATAATTAAGGGTTGTTATAGCACTAATCAACATGTTCCACGAGCAAAAATTTTTTTTCTGATGGAGTCATAGTTCACTATATTGGGAATTTACTATGAAAACTGATTGGTTACCGGCCATAAATTAGTATATAATATACAAACACATTCAATCAGCATCATTAGTTATTGGTCCCTTAATTAGTGTGCAAGTGCAAGAAATGTCTTGGCTAATTATTAGGAATGATATCAGGGCAGGATTCCGTCTCTTAAAATACGGTATTTTCATAAGTCATGGAAAGATCAAGGTTTAAAGTGCAAATTAAAAGAAATGAAGATAAAAATTTCGGGTTGTATGAACCGGGTTATAAACTTTATAACTACTATTACTTGTATAATAAAATTTTAATATTGCAACTAAGACCTTTTGCGTTTGTATTATTCCAACAAAACACCGTCTTTCCATAAGCCTATGGAAAGATGCTCTTTCCCAAGACGTTGCTTTAGGGTGGATGGATGCGGAATATGCTCCTTTATATTCATTTTTACCTTAAAATATTTATATGAACGGAGTGCTTATATAACCCTGAGTTCTTTGTTATGAGCAAATGTAATCCCAACTTTTTTTAAAGATGCAGTTGTACCCAAAGTCATCTAAACGAGCAGTTATACCCAAATTAATTAGGAGGAAAAAAGCGGGTACTCAGGTATAAGTTTACATATTTTGGCCGGCCATGGATATATCTGCACTTTTAAAAACCGGCCATGGGTATATAAGCACAACTGGGTGTTATATTTGCACTTTCCAAAGAATTGGGGTCATCTAAGCATTTTACTCTATTTCCATTTATTCATGCCTTTCTTACTATGAGTACTGTATTAAAATTTATCCATCTCATTAAAATCAATAAATTTAGGCAAAGTCTTGGGAAATACCGCATTTTCATAGACGAATGACGGGTTGAATTAGAATTATAGAAAGGTAAAAGTTTATAATTACAATATTAAAATTTTATTATGCAATGTGCAGTAGTTATAAGTTTATGACCCGATTAATGCAGCTCGAAAATTATATCTTAATTTATTCTAATTTGTAGTTTAAACTATGGTGTTTCTGTAACTAATAGAAAAATCGTATTTGTAGATTCTAAAATTTATTGATATTATTTACTTGAGACTCCATATACACGGTATTCATTCTACCAAAAGGGCCAAAACTACATAAACACATAAAATTTACTTTATTATATTAATTTGAATATTAAAATTTTAATGAGTTCTTATATAAAAATAATAATTGATAAGATATAGTATTTGTAGATGAATAATAATGCATCATATATAAAGTAAGTGAGGCCAACTAGGCGGAATAGGAATGAAGCGGGCGTGAACTAATATCCAAATTCACCTCACTATCTGTGGCGAGCATCATTTTTATTTCCATCCCCACTCCTTTCTATCAAAACCGCCTCCATTATCGATGGATGTGCGACAACGCTTCACAAAAACCCATCGTCTCTACTAATCATCCATATGAAACGGTTGTAGAATTTTAGACTTTTACACTACTCATTTTGTTATCAATAGAGAGTGTATTGACTTTGTGAATTTGAAATGTTATTTCATGTTCTTTTGGAGGATGGCATGAAAAAATTTCAAATAAGGAGAGCTTATGCCATGTCCTTAAAGAATTGGCACTATGGATCAACTTTCCCTTTCTTTGAAGGGACTGCAGTCATCTAATCCCAAGCATTAAGATTATCCTGTGCTTATATTATATCTTATCAAAATATGAATTTCATATCGACTGAACGTTCAATCATCCGTTATAACCGTTAACTTTAGTTTAAGGATAGATAATATTTTAAACTAACGATTATAATGCATGACTGAACCTTCAGTCGACAGGAGTACTGCAAAACTTTTTCAAAACACATCCCTCGTACATGCACTATCACTTGATAAAGCAAGTAGCAGAAAATAAGGATTGATTGACACATAACTGATTCTCAAAACATTAGGAAGTAGAAAATGATTGACAACTAAAACTGATCCAAAAAGGGTTATGATTCACATTTCTTTCTGCATTAATTTCCCAACAGAAACAAAACTCAGAAACAAATTGAATGATCTGAAAGAAAAGAAAAGACAGCAAATTGAACTAAACACCTGAGCCAGCCCACTCCAGCTACAACCTTCACAAAACAAAATTGAATACATGTTAAGAGAACCAGAACCATGATAACAAGATTCTACTTTGATGAAACTATCGAAAACAACCAAATGTAGCGCGAAAAAGGCCTAAGTTTGGCATAGGAAAACATCAGCCACGCGATACTACAACCTAAGCTCTCCTACCCAAGAAAACTGCTATCTGCTCAAAGGTTCCAGTTGGACTTCCATCGTTCCTGTCTCATTTGGACTCAAAAGATCATCGTCCTCCTCCCCGTCCCCATTTCTTCCACCATATATCCTCCCTCTCCTCCTCTTTTTCGCTTGATATTCCAAGTACATTATCACCAAACAGAAAACCGTGAACCAAAGTATCAGAGCCAAGATTAGCCCGCGAACATTTTCATCCCGATACCTCTCTCCCAAATGGAGCAACCCGGTAACAAGAGCCGCGACACCAATCAAAACCCCACACCTGCCAACAACAGCATGGATATTCACCCAGAGCATCCTCCTACGCGATCCCATTTCATCTTTAGGCCGGAAGTAAGCATTCGCAGGCTGTGCAGCAGTTAAAAACAGAGACAACAAACCAAACTTCACATGCAACGACTGAAAAACAAAACCTTGAAGCTCAGCTACAGCAAAAACAACGCCAAGAAAAATGATCGATAAACCTGAACACTGCAAATATACATGAAGCTGAAACCATCCGTTGCCCTCTACATGCTTCAAGTATCTAGCGGCAAGGATTCCCCCGGGAAATAACATTCCAAATGCGAGAAACATCATGAACCCGTGCACAGCTAAAACTGGTCGCAAATCCTCATCTGCCTCAGCTGAGCCGCGCATCAGCAACACGTTCACAGGCCGTTTACTCGTGACAGAATGCATATTAGTCACACTCAAGTCCTGATCAGACCATTGGGCGCCCCTAGCCCATATAACTTTAAGAGGAGTTGTAGGATCGACGATGTTCTTACACTCGGGCCTTAAATCCTTCTTATTGCAAGATGGAAACAAGCGACGGGTGAATTCAAACGCGATCATTCCATTCTCAGACTTGCATCGCGCATAAGTCAGATTCTCATGCGTCGGATGCAAGCTCCATGCATTTCTACCATTGATCCAATAAGTGCTAACTCTTCCCTTACCACTTTCATCAATCCAACCCACATAGGCATAACTGAGCACCATTTCGCGACCAAAACCTATTGCAAGATATCCACTTTTCTTCTCGCTTCTCGCTGCAATGGATATCGAATCGTTTGATAATGTCCAAAAGAATGTAACTTGCTGATCATCCAAAACTACGCTGTTGTTGTACATGTCTGCTAAACCTCCATCAACAACCTCAACTTTCCAACCCATTTTCGGCGTATAAACAGACTGATAGTAAACTAAATCAGGTGTATTTCTGTCAGGAGTCCATGTTATCTCCTTAGGTTTGGATTTAACACCTTCGGCTTCAGGACCACCAAAATACACTGTCTCAGTCTTAGAATCATTCCTTAAGTAAACATTTCCACCAACGGGATCCGAGGTGATGTAAAGTGCAACATCATGGCCTGCCTGAATGGAGAACTTGACTCGAACCCCTCGCTCCACACGAAGAACAGGAGCCTCTTTCTTGTTGATGTAGAAAACTTTATCCGGATTCGGGGGATTTGGGTAATGCAACGCAGGACCTGTAGTAACAACCAAAGGCTCCTTATCAGCAATGACAAGATCCTGATCCTCCTTGTCTCGAGCATCCAATGGTCCAAAGCAATCATTCACTCTTTCTGATAAGTTAAGGATCAGGTGTCCAAAACTCGAACCATGATTCTGAGGAAGATAAAATGGACGAATCCTATCAGGTGGCTTTATCAGCCCTGATGCAAAAATGACAGTCATATCAGCTTTATAATCAACATCCAAATCATACTTCTCATCAGAACTCTTCAAAGGTTTCGTAAACCTGATGAAAGAAACCCCATCTTTCCTATGTCCGTAACTCATCTTCGTGTTGTTAACCAGACTTGCATTATCCGAGCTTTCGAATATGGCGTCCGGACAAACGCCCTCAAACTTTCCTTCCTCGTTAACTACACATTCACTGTACTTTGAAATGAAGTAATCCTCAGCAAATGGCAATCCATCCTCCATAAACCCGGCCACTGTCACATCGCCTCCAATCATAAACTTATCAGAAGCGCTGGAATTAGCCCAACCAAATGCCATGTAATTCAGAACTCCAATGGCAGCTTCCAAACCAATATCAACTGAATCTTTTGCTTCACTTAAACTCCATCGAACCCTATATTTATCCGACAGAACTTTACAGTTATCAAACATGGTAGGGGAAGAATCATGACTCCCAAGAACAACATGCCCGAAATCAGAAGCACTGGGTACATCCCACACAGACAGGACTTTGATCTGACCCCAGGTAACATCTTCCATCAGACTCACAGTAAAACTATCGTTTCTGAATGTCTGATTCAGCTTCTGATCGGAGATCACGAAACCCCGGGTGAGATTTTCCAACATTTCTCCAGTTGCACCCCACCAGTGCACATTCCCAGACCCCTGAAGCATATCAAACTGAGAAACCTTGAATGAACAGTCATCAACGACAGTCAAAACCCCTCGCAGCTGGTGCTGTATCATTGAGAAGGAGGATGTGTAGTTTAGGACAGATGTGTTTGTTTTGGAGCAATTAGACCTATCCTCAGCAGCACAAAATGATAGAACACAGCAGAGTATAACCAAAATCCCAAACCAAAGTATGGGTTTACCGCCTGTCTGCATTAAAACAGTAACATGAGAACAATTCTTATATGGCACACTGGGAACGTCGTGATCAACATGGATTATGTACAGTTTATTTACTATCTGGAGATACCATGCTAACAGTATCTCGGGTAGATGGTTTAATTAGCACATGAGATTGCAAGAGAACATTTTTCATTAAGAACTTCATCAGCAAATGAAAAAGACATCAACTTGGTCACATTCTGCCTAAAGAAACATGCATGCATATAAATTCCTTCAGATTTTGAGATCAAAGATTCATGGTTTATATGAAAAGATTGATAATTGCCATCACGATAACACAACCTGAACTTTGCTGAATGCAATTCGACGCTCGAATTCTTGGAACACGACAAAGTCTTCACTTTGTGACATCTCCCCTTTGTTCCCATCTTGGGTTCTTGATGTTTTTGTGTTATCTACATCATCACTAGAATCATGGAAATCAATCTCCATAAATCAATCACAATTCGTTATGTTCTAGCATTCGCTTTAAGGTAATTATCACTAATCTTGAGATCACCATCAGTGCACCACACATCAAAGAATGCTGATGAAAAGCATCAATTCCTATACGGCACACGGGGTACCATTTTTAACAGTATCCAGAGTGTATCATAAAAATTAAGGAAAGGCATAATCGAGAATAGATATTCATTTCAGAAATGATCCAACAAAGGACAGCACTTTGCAAAACACAGCAACACACAGAAAACCAAAGATTCTTAAACCCCTAAACCTCAAGAATACATAAAATTCTTCATAGTAGCAAAAAAAGCTACTTGCTGGCACCACAAAAACATCCTAAAAAAGACCTACCAAATTTGTCTCAGAATAAAAATCCAATCTTTACACACACATAAACGTGTAGGAAGGGAGCGTACGCAGTTTGGAATTCTCTCTGTGATTTCATACTGTGTTTCTGCCATTTTTCAACATCCATCAGGTCTCCGATCCCAGGTCAGAATCCGAATCGGGGAATCGGCGGGATCGGGAGAAGCTGACGGCGGTGGGAATCGGGGAATCATGCAAGATGCGCATAATGCATGTTGTTTAGGGTGGAAAAGTGTTGATATAACCTCCAATTTAAATGTGCAGATTTATACAAGATCGTTGTTGACTTCAGAAATTATAATCCTACCACCAACGATTGAAATATACATTTGTAGTTTGGTAAAATTACAATTTACACCATACGGTTTCAATAGATTACAAATAACTCCCTTGAAAGGGAGAATCAATAACTTGTCCTCGTATAGCTTTGATGGAATCTCCATCAAACTAATGACTAAGTAGACAATAAATGGATGCTGCTATACCCCAACAAAGTGAAGGCCTTCTGGTCTACTACTTCTCCCTTCTGCGTATGACCTGCCCTGCTCCAAATGCTCAAGGAAATCCATCACCACCGGATCCGTCCACGGGGCTCCCAGAGGCGCTCCTTCGCCCGCCACCCACCCTAAATGCCCGCCCTGTGGTGTAACTATCAACAAACAGTTCGAGTTTGCCTGAAAACAGCAGCCGCGGAATCAGCAATTCAAACGAGCTAAATGGGAATCATGCCAAAACAATACGACACTTGGCGTGGAAAGAAATGACCATACCTTGATATCTTCACGAGGAATTCCTCTGTCAGGAGCAATCGGATCATTTGCAGCCTGTAAATGTTTAAGATTATCGATTAGAACATGCAGTACAATCCGTAAACCCTAAACCCTGAGCAGCAACTTGAAGCTCTCAAGGCTTATTCTTACGGAGCACAACTGAATCACAATGTGCAAACAAACCGCAAGAAACAATTTTTTTAACACATGCAAGTTTTCACAATTCATGCAGAAATGATCACTTCGCAAGGGAAACCGTGAACTAAATGATCCGAATGCAAAGCAAAATAGAAGGTTCAAAAGGTCCTTGCCTGAATGCAAAGCAAAGGAATGCGAACGTTCTTTATGGAATTGGAGCTGCTAGAATTTGAGTAATAATCATCCACCGACTTGAATCCAAAAGAAACTGCATGAATTTCGAAACCATGACTTGAATGGATATATCACGCAATAATGCAGTATCAAAATCTAATACATCAAAGCGGAAAATGCACCTCGAGTCAAACCATCATCAAATTCCCTGACAGATTTGGCATTGGCAACTACTGGAATATTGAACTCCCCGCCAATATCCTCAAACAACAGAGCGTGCCTAGAACAGCCATAGATGTAAAACTGAACTCGTAACAAGGGAGCATCAATTATTCATGAACTTACTTCTTGAAAATTTTGCGTAGAGAATTTGCAAGAGCCCTGTCGTAAATGTTGTTGAAGCCCTTGTGAAAATCTTCATCAGCAATGACCAAATTGAATGGATTGCACAAGGAAACGGCGCCAGAAAGAATACATGCATTGGATTCCTGGAGCAATATAAGGGGATTGTATGTGAGTTATAATTTAAACAAAATGCTGAGCAGAAAAGAAATGGTTGATTACATAACTCTCAAACAAGAAATGTATTATATGATATTTCAAAAAAAAGAGAGTATTATATGATGTAATTAGTGTCAAAGCTCAGAAGTCAGCTGAAATACCTGACCCAAATATCGAACCAGTATATTTGCACCAAGAGACCAACCCACAGCATATAAGTTGGATTTCCGGTAACGGGCATTCACATGTGCAACCACTTCAGACATATCTCCAAGGAAAGAAGCTGAATAGAACTGCGGACAATAATCAGCTACATAATGCTAATGACCAAACTCCCATAATTACAATACATTCAAGCAACTGGATTCAGAACAATGAACTTTCAACTATCCTTTCAAAAGTTGTCTATTCAATGACAAGCAGGAACAGCAAAGTCAGCAAACTGAATTAAACTATGAACTATAAGTCTCTTACATTTGGTTCAATTTCAGATTCCTAATCATCTAGTGATTGAAGAAAAACAATCGTCCAAGTTACTAGTATGCTATTTAAGTCATTGGAAAACACTAGCACCTTTCGAGAGTAAACAAAAATTCATCGAAATGCTACTAACAATCCAGTAAGACAAGATGCAATCACGCAATGAGTCGAAGTAAGGAAAAGACTCAAACTTGGAACCTGAGGGGTGGTGACAGGGCTGTGCCCGCATCCCCGGCTATTGAACACCACAACTCGCCACCCTTCACGCCGTGCTCTCAGCACCATATGCCTAACGTACGTGTCCTGGCTCCCACCGGTCAAACCCGGCTGCGACATTTCATCAAACACTTTACATATCATTCAAAAGCAAATGTAATAAGACGCTGGTAAAATCAAGTTCATGTTCATTCAAACATAACTAAACACATTAAAAGCTTAAAACTTTAAACATTATGCATCAATCACACATGTAACAAGATTTCTTACGAGTAAGATAAGCACAGGGGCATCGTCGGGGAGGGCAATTTGGTCCCCCGAGACCCAATCAAGAGCGACGGAGCCGCCGTCTTTCGTGCGGAGGCACTCCCGCCGGAATCTGACGTCAGGAAGAGAACGGAAAAAGGCGGCAAACAGGGTCTCCACGTGCCTGTTCCAACCGACAACTGGGTAAGGCTTATAAGGCCGGTAAAGGGTCTTGAACGCCGAGAGGAATGAGTCTTTAGCTCCGCCGATGACTTCCAGGGAGGAATGAGGCGGCGGAAGGTCCGCCGCCGCCGCCATTGGAGTGGGATTGGTGTCGGTTTTTTTGGCGGCTGAAGCTAGTAGAGGCTGAGAATGGTTGCCGGAGAAGTGTGTGAGACGGCGGAAGGAGGAGGAGAGAGAGAATTTGGGTGGTTGGGTGGCGGAGCCTACGGTAGTTGGGTAGGCTCCGGCCATGTACTTAAGGCGGAGAGCGGCGGAGGAGACAAGTGGCGAATCAACTAACTTCCAAATGGAAAGTTTGTAAAGCAAATTCGGAATATTCATTGATTGAATTTTACATTTCTTATAAAATTTTGATTCATTTGATTTGATGGTTTCAAATGCTACAATTCCCAACTCGACATCTTTACATTTACGAGAACATTTAGCATTTAGTAAAATTAGCTTATAAGTGTTTTTTCAACGTTAAAATTAGTTGAAGTGCTTGATAAAGAATTCGTGGTTTTTTTTTTGCTTCTGTTTTTTTTCCCTGAAATTAGCTGCTTGTTTTTTTAAAACACTTAATTTTTAAGTTACCAAACACAAAAAATTGTTGGGCTTATAAGCAAAGCAACTATAAGTTTTGCCAAACATAACCTAGAAGGGCTTTGCTTTTCAACAACTTATTTTCACGAAGAAGCAGATTTCATCTTTGCTTATAAGTCCAACCCTGTCAAACAGACCTATAACTATCTTTAGCTTGATTTGTTTCACATTAAAATTGTAAGAATTTTTTTTACTTTCAAAAAACATGTTTCACCTAGCAATTATGCTCACAAAAAGTCAATATTACTAGAAATACGGTCTTTCCTAAGACTTTGCCATATTAATATTTGGAAATTACTTGTACAACTAATTAAAATGAATAATTACTCAAAAGTTATTGACGGAAGCACTCTTGCTAGAGTCTGATGTCAGTAAGAGAGGAAAAACCCGTGTAAGATAAACTTTGTTTATCTATTCCAGCCGATAGTAGGTTCAGGCTGATAAGGAAGATGAATGGTCTCGAACATTGGAAGGAATGAATCTTTTGAAATTACTTGTTCCTGATAAATACTTGCTACTTGTTGCTAGTATTCAGTAGATGTCTTATAATGCATTATATCAATCTCGTGTCCGTTAAGGTGGTCAGAGGGTGTTGAAGAAGATGGATTGCACGAGGGCGTGGAGGACAAAGGGGAGGATTCCGACATAATAGAGGTGGAGGACATGGGAATAGCGAACAAGGTTGATTGACGCTGCAATGTAGAGAAATAGATCGGGTGTTTTCTTAATTGGTTGAGTTTTAAATTACAATACAACCAAAAATCTAGTTCCTCCGTCAACATACAAATTTTTTTTTGTATGGATATTTATATGTTATCACGTGAGAAAGCGGGTTAAATTTCATTTCAAATAAGAAAATAAAAAATCTAGACCATAAAAAAGGTAAAATCTTGGAAAAGACGGTCTTTCCATGGTATTATGGAAAGCCGGAGTTTGATTACCGTGTAAAAGGTAAAATGCGTTAGTTGCAATATTAAAATTTTAGTATGCAACATGTAATAGTTATAAAATTTATAATCCGGTTCATGCAACCCAAAACTTTTATTTTCATTTCTTCTAATTTACACTCTAAACTTTGGTATTTCCATAATTTATTGAAGGCAAAGTCTTGGGAAAGACGGTCTTTCCATATGCTTATGGAAAGACGGGGTTTGATTTGAGTAATAAAAAATAAAAGGTCTTAGTTGCAATATTAAAGTTTTAGTATGAAACATGTAGTAGTTATAAAATTTATAACCTGGTTCATGCAACCCGAAAATTTTATCTTAATTTCTTCTAATTTACACTTTAAAGCTTGGTCTTTCCATAACTTATGGAAAGATCGTCTTTCAAGAGACGGACTCTTTATTGAAAGACCAAGAGACACCCTAATAAAAAAAAATAGCGCGCAAGTGAGAATGAAGATAACATTTTAAACCCTTACAACCCTACACTACACCCTCCCGCCGCCGGTGGAAAACCCCCTGCCACCATCTCAACAAGAATCCCATAGTCGATCAAGATCCAATCTTTATCCAACCCTTTTGATTTCCCCGCCTAAAAATCCAATCTTGATCAAACCCTTTCGAATCAAACCCAAATTCCAATCAGAACCCTTGAAACTCATGATTCTGTAACTGAGCAGCGCCGATCAATCATGTGGGCAGTTTCCAGAGCTCGCGTCTTGCTCTCAGCAACCAATCGGCAGCACATGAACACCGCCGCTAGATCACTGGGAGAGAATGCGCTCAGTCAGAGAATAATGGAAGCGAATTCGAAACGCACAGGATTGATCGCTATGAAATGCGGAATGACCGCCTTATGGGACAAATGGGGAGCTAGGGTTCCGATCACCGTCCTCTCCGTCGACGATAACATCGTCACCCAGGTCAAAACCCCCGACAAGGAAGGCATCACCGCCCTACAGGTAGCTTAACCTGCTCAGAATCTTTTTACGGTCTTCGATTAACCTGTTTAACTTACAATAATTGTGCGTAAATAGGGGCAGAGGGAGTATTTAGTCCAATAAACATGTTCAACTTACAATAATGGTGCATAAATAGGGACTGGGGGAGTATTTAGTTGTGTATTTCATGTATTGTGTATGTGTATTATGGAAATGTGTTTTGTATGTATTGTAGCCGTGCATTTTCTGGCGATTTGAATCGATTAAATGCGTGACGAAGACAAATGTGTAGTGTAAATGACTGTGGATGTGAATGTTGTTGGTCATGATCAGGTTGGATGCGGGCACAAGAAGGAGAAGCATCTGACGAAACCCGAGTTGGGTCACTTCAGAGCTCAGGGTGTGCCATTGAAGAGGAAGTTGCGGGAGTTTCCCATCACGGAGGATGCTCTATTACCCGTCGGTACTTCCATTGGTGCTCGCCATTTTCTCCCCGGACAGTTTGTGGATGTCACTGGCATTTCAAGAGGTAAAGGCTTTCAGGTCAGGCCACATCCCCGCTCATTACAGTACTACCGCTGTTGCTTCTTTCTAGTTTTTCGATTTCTTACAATGTTTCCTTTGTCATCTCCAGGGTGTAATGAAAAGGCATAATTATGCGGGTGGTCCTGCCTCTCATGGTAACTCTAAAAACCATCGAGGTGGGGGGTCAACTGGCCAAAGGGATGCCCCTGGAAAGGTACCTACACTGCTTCCCTCCGTCCTCCTGCACTTCTGTTGAATTCAGTTTGTTTTAGTTTTTGATGAAATTTCACTTAATTTAGGTCTATTATCACTATTTTTCAGTTACTTGATTTTAGTTCAGTTAAAATCAGGCGTGAAGAACTTGGCCTAATCCTCCATCAATGCTATTGCTATTTAATAAGATTCTGCATTTCCAAGTTTTGGGTTAACGCTTCTTATTCTCGTTGATGCCTGTATGTTGTTCCTCTCAGCTTAATTAGCGATGCATGTTTTATTCTTACACCAAACTTCTGGTGCAACTGCCCAACCTGTCAAATTATGCAACTTTTTTACATACTGCAGTACAACCTGGATAGCTATTTCTCAATATTGTATTTCATTTGAAGAGTCGAGTTTCTGATGCTGCATTCTCAACTAGAATGGGAAGCACTCTCGTTTTTGAGAAAAGTCAGCTTATTATAACTTAACTATTGTATCGTATGCAGGTGTTTAAAGGCAAAAAGATGCCCGGGCGCATGGGCGGAAAGCAAGTTACAGTAAAGAATATCTGGGTTTACAAAGTTGATCCAGCAAGAAATTTGTTATGGGTCAAAGGCCAGGTACATATCACTTCTCAACTGTGGATAAACCAGCTATTCTTTTTGATAGTTTTATGTTCTTCCGTTTATCCATGTTCTGCCGATGCTTCGTGTTTTTGCTCACTGTTCCTCTCTGCAGGTGCCCGGTGCCACGGGAAACTTTGTGTTCATAAAAGATTCTGTATTCAAGAAACCGGATATAGCATCCCTCCCCTTCCCGACATATATTGCTCCAGAAGACGAGGATTTATCTATGTTGGAACCTATTGTAGCTGATCTCGGCGATTCAGATCCTTTCATGGCTGCAGACTAGTCATGAAACCGACGAATCTGTGATTTTGGGGTGAAATGTCGCCACAAACTAGCCGGGTAATGTTCATACCAGGGTGTTCACTTTCAGCAACAGAACTACTCCTATGTTGTTTTGGGTAGATTTGCCTGAGTTGAGGAACCATTGTGTTTTTGGATAGTGGTTTTCGAAGTATTTGAATATGATGTAAATGATCTTATGAACTGCAGAAATTTAATTTAGCAATTTATAATAAAAAATTGTCTTTGACTTTTTAAGCTGCATTTGATAAACAGAAGTAGTCTTGACATTTTTAAACTACAGATAACTTTGATTACCGATAACTAAAAATATTTAAAATTGTAGAATCTAGGTATAAAAAAGTTTCTTTTATTGATCTGCAAATGGTGAATACAACATTGAAGTAATAAACCAAAACCAAAACATAGTACGTAAGTAATCTACTCCTGGGTAAGAGTGTCAAGGTAAATCTTCTTCTCCTCCTCAGTCATAAAAGCAGTCACCGGAAAACTCCTCCCAATCCCCACCGGAGTCTTGAAATACATCTTCTTCATTTTCTTCTTCTTTCCGGCAACTTCTTCTTCCTCGTTCACGCTCATCTCCACGATCGGGACCCACACGAGTAGCTGCTTGCTCTTAACTCCCGTCATCCTTGCCATCTTTCCTTTTGTTACAAGTAATCATCCAAACATTTGTCAGAATATCAAAATAACATGCGATTCAACAGTTTAATATCTATTTATAATATTCTCGTCATTTTACAGACGAACTACCTTTCTCCACATATGCAGTAACCTCGGTTGCATAGCTAACCAGAGTGTTGCTGCCGTGGAAGAAGTGTTGGTACGGAGCCTTTTGCTTCATCCACACAAAACCCGTGGCCCGCACGCGCCCGCACTCTTCCAGGTCCTGTAGCGGGAGAACTCCCGATGGGAACCCTAGCTCCACCAGCAGCTCCACCGAGTGCTTCATGCACTCCTCAGGCCCGTACACCACCTCCGCCCCGTCGCGCTCCGCCACTGTAAGAGTATTCGACATGATGTGAGATTGATTGGATGAGTTGGATGTGAAATTAGGCAATCTGGCGGAGGGTTTAAATATGCATTTGGATTTGAATGGAAGTGAGTTTGTTTGGTTTGTTTGGTGGATGGAAGTTGAGCTACATTAATTCAATTCATTAGAACACGACTCCAATGGCGGCCAATTCCATGGGCTGTTTACCTGATTTAGCCCGTTTGTACTCTATCCACATTAGAGTTTATGTCACATTTGACTACTATATATGCATCTTTTTAAATGCATTATTTCATATTGTGTGAAAAAATTGATGTTTCAAAAATATGTGTTATACCATTTGTGACGGTTATTTCTGTTTTACATTATGCATATTGGAGTGCGGATTCTTGTTTAGTGCACATATATCACTCAGTTTTTTAAACGCCGGTCTTAGTCTATAGGGGGTATATGTGTACTTTTGAAAAATTGAAAAGAGTATATGTGCATTTTCAAAAACTGTGAGAGGTATATGTGCACTTTTGCAAAATACATGGATGTTTGTGCAATAAACAAAGAACTTGATAACATAAATGCATTTTACCTAGAGTTTATTACACCAAGTTATTTTTTACGATTTCTGAGCCATAAATATTTTTCTTAAATGTGTTACCATGTTTGTAAATAATTAATGTTTGGAAAATATATATATTACTGACATGGTATATGATGCATTAATACTTGTGTATCAACTAAAAGTTTAGTTAAGAAAGATAACTGAACTAAATTACGAGACAAATGAAAGGCAAAGTCTTGGGAATAACGGTGTTTTCATAGGGTTATGAAAGACGATATTTTATTAAAATAATAAAAGGTTTAAGATTTTAGTTACAATATTAAAAATATATTGTGCAACGTGTAGTAGTTATAAAGTTTATAACCCGATTCATGCAGCCGGTAAACTTTATCCTTATTTCTTCTAATTTACACTTTACACTTTAGTTTTTTCATGGCTTGTGGAAAGTTCATCTTTCAAGAGACAGACTCGGAAAGGAAATAATTAATTTTGGGTTTATTATTAAAAAATTGTGTTCCGAAACCTAATCAAAACGTGTATGCCTTATTAAAGACGCTCTTTACCCAAATTATAGAGCAATCATGATAATGTCTTTTGTGTTAAACATGGTATTTGTTAACTTAAACATTTGACATTTTAAAGTTGTATTTGAATATATAAACACAACAAATCTTCTATAAATAATACGATGACTCAATCAAAATATAGAATGTCTGAATTTAAAAAAATAGTCCAACGATTTTTTCATAATTTCTCAAAATATGCATATAAAAATTTAATTTCAAAAATCAAATCAACTAAAAATTAAAATAATGTTGTTTGCTTGTAGTTATGGTGTCTCGGTGAGATTTTGAGATAGAATGGGTATGATCATACCAGCACTAACGCACCAGATCTCATCAGAACTTCGAAATTAAGCGCGCTTGAACGAGAGTAGTAATAGGAAGGATGACCCTGTGGAAAGTTCTTGTGTCCCTTTCTTTATTTATTTATTAAAAAAGAGAGAGGGAGAGGAATAGGATGCCATTATTAGTTTTGTTTTGACCAAAAAACATGGCTCAACGGACAACTAAATCCTCCTTCAGTCAACTGTTTTATTTGCCTATTTCAAACGCTCAACTAAGACCAAAAGTATGCTATATATTATTATTATATATACCAAACCACGTCGATGTGATTTTAGATGAATAGACTATGAAAAAAAAGACGTCACAGTCAAAATTTGTTTTAAACAAAAACCAGTGGAGTACTATCGCGCATGAGTGCGTCTCTAGAATGATCAAGGTTTAAAGTGTAAATTAGAAGAAATAAAGATAAAATTTTTGGGTTGCATGAATCGGGTTATAAATTTTATAACTACTATATGTTGCATACTAAATTTTTAATGTTGCAACTAAGACCTTTTACCTTTTATTATTCAAATTAAACCATATCTTTCCATAAGCCTATGGAAAGACCGTCTTTCCCAAGACTTTGCCATCGCGGATTGCGCGATATTATTAATTAAAATACTAAAATAAATTTTTATTTAAAATTTTAAAGTTTAGTCATTTAAGAAAAATTATATGAGTTATGAAGTGAAATAATGAATTTAGTTGGAAAACGTTAAATGTTGAATACAATAAAAATGGATTAATTTATAATATTTCATTCAAATTATTTTAAAAATAATTATTTATATGTTAATATGTATTCGTATTTCTATCAAAAGTACTCTATCATTGTATACAAAATCTGAACATTTTGTTATTTCGGATTATGTGTTTCTTTGAATTTTCTTCAAATATATATATATATAGTGAGATATGTATGATTTTAAATATATCTTTAGAAGTTGTATGTTTTCACAAGTTATGATTGATTATGTATTAAAAAATTAAAATCAGTAACATATCATGATATTTGCATGTTAATAAGTTATGATTGATTATACATAGTAGAAAATTAAAACCAGTAACACATTATAATATAGTAAAGAATGAAAATCAATAACATATTATAACATTTTCATGTTAATAAGTTATTACTAATTATACATAGTATGAAATTAAAACCAGTAACATACTATAATATTGGTATGTATGTTATTTTTAGATTATTTTTTGAATTTATAGTAGTCAAAATGACCCAAATATTCTCAGTTGATAGATATAATGTAAACAATATTTATTATATGGTGTTTAGGATAAAGTTTTATGGATTCCAATGAGAGGGTAAATTATGGGTCCAACAATTACTTCTTGAGTTGAATTTTCAAGGTATATGGCCCTTGATGCTATTCCACTATCACAACTAATAGGGTGGGTCATGGGTAGACCCAGCCCAAATTGACCCAGAATTTAGGGTCAAGTGGGTTGGGTTGGATCGGGTCAAAATGCTTATAGTTTTAGGTTGAGATGGGTTGGATTGGTCTGGGTCATGAATCGGTCCAAATCAATTCAAGTCGATTAAAATCATATAAAAATAATTTAGTACTAACTTAGCTTTATAAATATATGTATTTTTTTAAGAATGGTAAAGATATTTATGAAGTAAATTAATGGTAGATATGTTGTATTAAACTAATTCTTTTTTATGATATTTTTTTAAAAGAAAATTAGATAAAAGTGCAAATGGGTCAAAATGGGTCGATCTGGGTCAAAATTTGACCCGACCCATTTCGATCCGACCACTTGACCCAAATGAGTCATTGACCCGACCCGACCCAAATGAGCCAGGGGAAAATGACAGGTCGGATAATTTGAAGACCCCTAACAAGTAGTGTGTGGTAGCATATAAATGTCCCGCCAGCACTGAAGGGTTTAGTTAGAAGTATAATTATGCTAGCAATAATTTTTAATGGCGCCCATGTAATGAAAATTCTTAGATCTGGCGTAGTAAACGCCCATAACATAACATGCGATGTAAAAGGTAGCCACAACCACCAAGTTTTAATGTAAGAGTCCGACTACTTACTTCAAAAAAAAAAATGCAATTCTTTATGTAGAAAATCATGCACTACAACTTCATCGCCGAGTCATTTATATTGTCAATCGATTATATGACTTAATAAAAAAAAAACATGCAACATTGTTCATCACAGTTGTTAACATTTCGAACGACCAGGGCCGTCTCTGACAATTTGGAGGCCCTGTTCTAAATGAAAAATGAGGCCCTTCATTACATCAAAAACTATACTTTTCCCTCCTCCTTTTCCGGGCTGGGGACCGGCAGTGTACATAACACAGGCGGAGTTAAAAAGTGTTTTATTTTTTCTACCTGTTATCTAAAATATTTTTCTACATAATCTTACTTAAATCGAATAATCCTCCTAACATTCTTAGATGCAAAATCATCAATTATATCTTCATAATCGAATAATCCTGCCTTTTTGGCTTTTGCGCAGGAAGGAAAACTGATTCTACATTCTGAATTTATTTTTTTCCTAATATATATAATACACATGCATATTATTTTGGGGCCCCAAAAATTTTGGGGCCCGGTTCTGTAGGGCTGTTTGGGCTTGCCCACAACCGGCCCTGCGAACGACGATCCTCTTAAAAAAATATTGGGATATTTGCCAATATAATCCTATATACTTGAGTAATTGTCAATATAACCCTATGATAATTTTTAGTGCAAATATAACCCTAACTAGTTAATGAAAGTGCCAATATAACCCTCAGACCCCATTTCCGGCATTGACCTCAAATTTTCAGCGTTGACTCTATGTAAATTGACCAAAATACCATTTTGGGCTAACTCTAAAATTAGGTGGATAATTTTACCCTCATAGTTCGCCGGACCGCCATAGTTCGCTGAAATTATGTAGGGTTATATCAGCACATTATGCAATCTTATTGGGTTATATGAGCACATTCCTAATGTTGGTAGGGTTATATCAACACGTTTCTAATGTTTGTAAGGTTATATCAGCACATCATTAAAACTTATAGGGTTATATTGGCACTTTCACTGACTACATAGGATTATACTTACACTTTCAAATATTGAAAGGTTATATTAGCACTTATGTCAACTAGGTAGGGCTATAAAAGCACTTTTTTCAAAACTACTTCTCAATGGGAATATATTCCGAATAGCACAACACTCTTCCTGCACTTCTTATAATAGAGTAATGAATGATTTTTTATTATACTTGAAACAAAAAGATATTCCTAATCTATAAAGTGGTACCTTGTGAGTGTAGCGGGGGTATGATTTTTAATGAAGGTATGACCCATAAAGCACCCTACATCATCATGTGATTGCATTCTATAGAGGCTGGGTGTAAACTTGTAGTAGTCAAAAGATAACCCAAAAGAAATGGCATGTGGGCCATCTCAATTGTTGGGATCGGCCCATTATTGTATGCATGCAGTTTAATTTAGTAATTTAAATTAGCTCAGTTCAGTTTATTGTAAAATTAATTTGGTGAATTTTAACTTAATCTAGTCACATAGTATTATTTCTAAATAAATTTATTTTCAGTTCAGTTCCGTTCAAATCAAATGATATCATATAAAAATTATATCAGTTCAGATAAACTCCACGGAACATGGCATGGGTCGAACAGTTTTTCTAAACTTTTATCTAGAACAAAGAATGGAAATTAGTATCCTTCATATTTAGGTAATGAGTTGGGGAAGGTGTTGAAGTCCATAAAAACACTTAAAATATGTTTTATTATAATAATTTTAATAGTAACATTGAAAGATAAATAAATTAAAATTTTATAGGTAGGATATGTGCATTGAATAAATAATAATTTATTATATTAAATTAGCGAGTATAGAGCAGGTTTAGTGGGGTGGGGTGGGGATGAGGCGAATGCGAACTAATATCAATGTACGACCCATTGCCCATAATGGGTATAATTTTTATATCCATACCCACCCTACCCCCATCAAAATTGTCTCCATGCCCACCTCGTTGGGGAGAATGTGGGGCAGACCTCCACCGAAAACTGCCCACTACCATCCCTGCGTTTGCCTGTAAAAAAATGCATCCACATCTTGTTGATGGAAAATGCATCCAAATTCAATGAAACTCCTACTTAGGCCGGGGGGGGGGGATAGCTGTTAAACCATCGTGCCGACATTCGATGCACTCTAGCACTAGCCTTGGGTGCTCGCGAGCGTCCCGTCACTCATGCTACTGCCCTATGCATAGTGCGCCCCATCCACTGCAACCACTTTTGTAGTTGTGCTACTGTCGGAAAACCACCATTATCACCGTCGTGCCTGTTACCACCATCGTTGGCGCTATGCCGGCCACCACTGCTACCATGCCAACGTTGCCACCATGCTATTGCCAATAAAATTTGGCACCACCACCTTTTTTATTTATCAAAAGATATAAATAGAGGACGCTGTTAAAGTGAAACTTGTCTATTCATGAGAATGTATTATGAAGAATAAATAGACAAAATACAATGAACTCTAGTTAAACTCATTTATGGACTTTAGACCATTCATCTACCTCTAATATTTCTTAGACCATTCATCTACCTCTAATATCCCCCCTCAAGTGAAGTGTCGGGTTAACCGAAACGCAAAGCTTGGAACGGAAAAATTCAAAAAATGGCTTTGGAAGCCCTTTCGTGAAAATATCCGCAAGCTGCAATGAAGTGGGCACATGACTAACTCGAAGCTTCCCAGAGGCAACTAACTCTCTAACAAAATGGTAGTCGATGTCAATGTGCTTCGCCCGCTTATGAGCAACAGGATTCTGAGCTAAGAAGATCGCGCTGTTGTTGTCACACAAAAGAAGAGGCGACCCATCCAGCGGAAAATGCAACTCCTTCAGAAGATGGGAGAGCCAAATGACTTCAGCAGCCGTATTTGCAAGAGCGCGGTATTCAGACTCCGAGCTCGAGCGCGAGACAGTGGGTTGCTTCTTGGCACTCCAGGACACCAAGTTGTCTCCCAAGAAAACAGCATAACCATAGGTCGAACGACGCGTCTCCAAGCAGCGAGCCCAGTCAGCATCAGAGTAAGCACAAACATCAGAGGATCCCCCCGTGCGAAAAGTGAGACCAAGGTGTGGCGTCCCAACCACATACCGAAGAATCCGAGTGACAGCTGCAAAATGATCCTCCCGAGGATCCTGAAGGAACTGACTAACAGAGTTGATAGCAAAAGACAAATCTGGACGGGTGATAGTCAGATACTGAAGGGCACCCACCAGAGAGTGATAGAGGGTTGGATTACCAAAAGGAGCGCTGGAGCTGCTGTGAATCTGTGAGAGTGGAACAAACGGAGTGGTAACCGGAGATGTGTCAGTCATGCCTGCTCGAGAAAGAATATCACGAACATACTTGGCTTGCCCAAGAAAGAGACCGGAAGGAGAAGTGGACACCTCAAGACCAAGGAAGTAAGTCAGAGATCCTAAGTCCTTGATGGAAAACTCCTTATCAGTCCGAGAGAAGAACTGGCGAATGGCACCCTTATCACTGCCAGTGAGAATGATGTCATCAACATAAACCAAGAGATACAGCAGTGTAGATCCCCGAGAGAAAATAAACAGAGATGTATCCGACGAGCTACAAACAAAACCAAGCTGACGCAAAAAAGAGCTGAATCTATCAAACCAGGCTCGAGGAGCCTGTTTCAGGCCATAAATAGCCTTCTGAAGTCGGCAGACATGAGTAGGACAAGTAGGATCCTGATAACCGACAGGCTGAGCCATATAGACCGGTGTGTCAAGAACGCCATTGAGAAACGCATTCTTGACATCAAGCTGATGCAAGGGCCACCGTCGCAGAGTAGCGATAGCAAGAACAGTCCGAACTGTGGCAGCTTTAACTACTGGACTAAACGTGTGATCGAAATCGAAGCCAGGAATCTGCGAGTAACCTTGAGCGACCAGACGAGCCTTGTAACGATCAATGCTGCCATCAGGTCTGTATTTCAAGCGATAGACCCATTTCGACCCAACAATATTGGCATTCGAAGGACGAGGTACCAACTCCCAAGTGTGCTGTCTTCTAAGTGCATCCATCTCCTCATCCATGGCATCTACCCATTTCGAGTCCCGACGAGCTGCACGATAGTCGCGAGGCTCAGAATGATCCAAAACCGCAGCTAGAAGACCAGTGGGAACGAAATCAGGATGAGATTTGATACGACGAGTACCATCCTGATTCCTGGTAACCATATGATGAGCTCTCGGAGTTGGAGAAACAAACGAAGGAGTAGATGACGGAGTAATCAGAGGTGGAGAAGATGGCGGAGTAGCAGGATGAGAAGTAACCGGAGGATCTGGCAGGGATCGAGATGGGTTAACTGGAGATGGCGAGTCATCACAGACTGTACAAGGACCAGAAGCGGCTGTCGGAGAAGATGAGGCTGGTTCAGAAACAGAGGACTCGGGATCCATAAAAGATAGATTATCCAAGGAAGAAAACACCTGCGCAGTACTTCCAGTAGCCAAAGGAAAGCATGTCTCATCAAAGCGAGCATGACGAGTGATGTAAATCCGGCCAGTAATAGTATCCAGACAACGAAACCCCTTATAGTGAGAGCTGTAACCCACAAAAAGGCATGGGATACTACGAGGGGACAGCTTGTGATCAGCATATGGCCGAACAAAAGGGTAGACCCTACAGCCAAAGGGTCTGAAATTCGAGTATTCTGGAGTCCGACCAAATAGAACACCATAGGGAGAAGCACCGTCAAGAACAGGAGTAGGTAACCTGTTAATAGTGTATACTGCAGCAGCAAAAGCATTTTCCCAGTGAGACAAAGGCAAGTGAGAATGGAATAACATAGACAATCCCATTTCAGCCACATGACGGTGTTTTCGTTCTGCGCGACCGTTCTGCTCCGGAGTGTAAGGACAGGAGACTTGGTGATGAATGCCTTTCGAGGCAAAATGCGAGCGAAGACGATTATTGAGAAATTCGGACCCACCATCACTCTGAAAAGTTTTGATGGTGGAAGAAAACTGGTTTTGTACGAACGCCTCAAACTGCAAAAAAACATCGAAAAAATCCGATTTTCTGCGGAGAGGATATAGCCAGGAAAAACGAGAATAATCGTCCACAAAAAGAGCATAATAAGCAAAACCACTTTCTGACAAAACAGGGGCTGGTCCCCATAAATCACAATGCACCAAATCCAACCGTGTGCATTACTGCTTGGACCTTCAACAAACTCAATGGTTGCCCATCGCCAACCAATTATCACATCAGCGGCCTTCATCATGGCCTGCTGACCTCCTGCGCGCAAGCGCGGTGCGTCCACCCTTGGGACTTAACTGCTGCCTGTGACCCTTGCCATCTCAGTTCGGGCTCACGGTCTTATGCACAAGAAGGCCCCAAGGGAAGCACATTATGGCGCAGGTCCAGAGCAGCCCAACAACTCTTGAGCTTTGTCCTCACTTGCCCAGCTCTGATATCATGTTAAAGTGAAACTTGTCTATTCATGAGAATGTATTATGAAGAATAAATAGACAAAATACAATGAACTCTAGTTAAACCCATTTATGGACTTTAGACCATTCATCTACCTCTAATATTTCTTAGACCATTCATCTACCTCTAATAGACGCGACGTAGTAAAACATGACTAATAATTTAGCAATATATTATTATTTTTTGTCACATATTTTACTACTAACAAGTATGATTTATAACAAATTTTCCGATCAAATTGAATATTGATACTCTTTCAACAACCACCTCTGCGTTTAAATAAGTGGTGTTTTGTGTTTTATCGAAAATTATCCCAACTTAGACCTTGCTAATCTAGATTCGATTAATTTCATCTAATTTTATTAGGAGTATATCTCTTGAAAAACGATTTTTGCATAAGTCATGAAAAGATAAAGGTTTAAAGTGTAAATTAGAAAAAATGAATATAAAATTTCCAGGTTGCATGAACTGGGCTATAAACTTTATAACTACTACACTTTGCATAATACATTTTTAATATTGCAACTAGGACGTTTTACATTTTACTATTCTAATTAAATCTTGTCTTTCCATATCTTTCCCGGACTCTACCTTTTATTAAAATAAATTGATTTAAGTTAAAATAACTAAAATAAAAAAAACAGTAATGATTAACTTAAACTAAGTCAAATTATATCACATTGAAATTTACTGAATTGATTACAAGTACTCCCTCCGTTTCTTTTATTATGGCACCTCTTTTTCTGACATTTTTTGAAGGCATGTTTGACCATCGATAACTTTTGTTGCGTACGATATTATATTATGAAAGTTTACTTTTCGAAAACTATACGTTACTGAGAATCCAAAGACATCTCACATAATGTCCATACATATATACAATAAAAGTTATCGCTGGTCAAACATGCCATGAAAAACTTCATGGTCAACGTGTGCCATAATAAAAGAAACGGAGGGAGTAGTAATTCTGTTCGAGAACTTCTTTGTTGATACGGCAAGCATATTGTTAGTGATAATCTTTGATTCCAATCACATTAAGCAATTTACACCCGCATAATTACTTGCAATTTCACCAGCAGACAAGATTTCCTTTCTTTTGCATGCCTAGTTTATTTTTCTCCACATTCGGTTGGTAATAAGACAAAGGAATATTAGTTACACATATAGAGTGGAGCATGATATCATTACTAATTATGATTAGTGCTTGCCATTAACAATATGTATAATTTAACATTAGGAGTAAAACAACATTAATATGATTCATGACAGAGTAAAACACACCCACGGGTGTATCCCACTGGTTGGGAGATGGGTGGGTAACCCAATGATCTCATGTTCGATACTCGGCAGCGGCAGTGTGGGAAGTTCTTGCTTTGCAAGGCTTCCTTGTGCGCACCGAGTCCATACCAAGCCCATTGGTCCTGGTGCTGGGACCGGGGTGTCGATTTGGTATGGGCCGCTGAGGGCGAGCGAATCTTCGCCTTTTGCATGACAGAGTAAAACGAGTACAAATAATTTGGTAAAAATAATAACTTTCTGTACATTTGGTAAACTCACAATCAAGTCCAATGAACCTCACTACCGAAAACTCCACTACTTTTCACCAAAAACACACCATAACACATTTAGGGTAGGTTATAGTTTATTATTGAATTGAACAAAATTGAATTAAACTGATATAAAATTAAATATAGTAAAATATAAAAATTATAGATTAAAATGAAATTAAACAACATCAGCTTAACGTTTCACTGAATTAAACTACATGTAAGTTGAAAAGAAGATCCTACATATGAAAACTACTCCAACACTACTGTTGAAATATAAGTAGCGTACTGTATATAATAAATTGATATTATTATTTTTTTTGAAAGAGAACGACTTATATTAGATTAAATTGAACTAAATTAAGTTAAAGGCGAGTAAATTGTGCTGAAATGTCTATAAAGTTGAAAAAGGTATGTAATCCTATTTATTTTGATTGAATTAAATCGAACGGAACTAAATTTAAAATAGGAATGACATGGATATATTGATCTAAAATTTATCAAATTAAAATTTAGACTAAATTATGTTTTTAGTCCCTAGCATATAACTTAGTACCATCTTTTGGTCCCCGTTTCCAAAACCACGTCCTTTCAGTACCCTACAAATTCAAGATGATTTGTTTGGTCCTCAAGACGGTTTTCAAGGTGATTTTGGGACCAAAATATGGTATAAGATCATAAGTTAGAGACAAAAATAATAAGTTAGTCTAATGAATATAATGACATGTTACATTAATATTCCAGGTATCTTAATGTATTTGTCACTCACAAAGTATGATTTATTGTCTTGGAAGAAAATAAAACACCGAGAAGTATAAGAAAAGATAGGAAAAAACAGAGAAGGAAGTTGTTCAACATTTGGATTCATGTGGCATTTTCTAATCATTCCCTAAACCAAATCAAAAGCAGTACTTAACACTCCATCATTAGCTTAGCATCACTTAATTAATCCCACAAAATTGAAAGCAAAAGCAAAAAAAAGAAAAGAAAAGAAAAAGAGAGAGAGAGAGAGAGAGAGAGAGAGAGAGAGTAGAAAAAGCGCATGGGGCGATGTGAGTGATGGTGTTTCCCTTGTTTAGAATCACTATAATCCCCAAACCCGAAACCAACCCGATTCCCCGGCGGCGGCGGCGGCCGGAGACAGCGGCGGCGGTGATCGGAGTCCTGATCCCGTCGTTGATGTTTGATTTATTCTCCGGTGATGCTCGCCGGAGGGGTTGGATGTTCGCAGCCTTTGGGGAGGCGGCGGGCGGCGGCGGCGCAGGCGGTGGAGGAGGAGCGTTCTGGGGGTCTTCATCAATTCCGGCGTCTTCTAATGTTGGTGTAGCCATCGTCGTGACGGCCATGGCTGGGCTCGCCTTGGTCGCCACCGTCGTCTACTCTCGTAGGTAAACATAAACGCAAAGCCAACCATCGAAATTTGCTTTTCAGTTTTCGAAAAAGTAGGATAAAGATCGGGTTTTTAGGCTGGGAAATCGAAAGGGTTGGATCAAGACTGGATTTTTAGCTGGGGAAATCAATAGGGTCGTTTAAAGATTGGATTTTGATTCAGTAGCCTTGTCGTAGAGTGTAGTTTAGTCTAGTATTCTAGGATTCTTCGATGTTGATGATGCAAGATAAGCCGTTGTTGAAGGCACTGAGACGGAGCCAGACTTCGTTCTGGTCCGCTAATATTTCTTCTTCTACACGTACTCGGCCGCCCTGGATTCATCTGAGATCGGTTTTATTAGTGGTTGCTTCCTCCAACTCCACCACCACCACCTCCACTTCCACCACCACCTCCTCCACCGCCTCTTCCTCCTCACCACTTCCTACTGATCGGTGAGTTCCCAAATCCTTTTTCCTTTCCTGTCTTTTACGCCATTGTAAACCCCTTCTTCGTTTTGTTTACCTTCTTCCTTCGCGAGGGCCTGATCACTTGTTCCTTTCATGGATTGAGGAGATCTCTGTTGTTGGAAGCTAAGGAGAAGTAGTTATGGTTTTCGTCGTAGATTAGTTATGGATCTCTAGTTTTGTTCAATTCAGTTTTAATTAGTTCCTTATAGTCTTAAACAGCAGGGCCTTTGATTCTCTTGCTCTACTACTGGTAGTGTTATAGTGAAATGTGCTCTTTCTTTTTCTGAAGTGTTATATTTGTTTTGGCGTTAAATGATTAGATGTATTGTGGAATCTTTTGTAGGGGAAGTCTTAAGTCACCTTGGTCTAGGAGGAGAAGGAAACACGCTCTGCTTCCAAAGCAGTGGAAGAGTTATTTTGATGCGGAAGGGAGGCTACTTGATGGAGGTGTCAAGTTCTTGAAGAAAGCAAGGAGCGGGGTATGTTCATGAAAAGCTTCACGTTGGTTCAACCTTTTGAGCCGAGCCTTGGTCTTAACTTAAGTTTGCTGCTTTTATTTGAGCAGGGTGTTGATCCAAGTATACGGGCAGAGGTCTGGCCTTTCCTTCTTGGAGTGTAAGCACATCTCTCTTTACTTCATTGTTGAATGGATTATCTGCAACCCCGCGAAGGGTTGAAGTTGTTTAATCACTGGATAAATGTCTTTAGTGCCATTTTGTGAGAATGATCTACATCATGTCGACATTCTACATGGCCGGATATGAAGGATCACGTTCATTCTTGATTATGCTCCTCTCTTGCATGTTATTACTAAAATCTGCTTGGTAGTTGGTCGGGCATAATCTGTTTAAGAGTATAGGAGAACATGGATGGGCAATTATATGCATGAACACAACGTACTCTGTCAAATTTTCATTTGTTTTTTGGAGGATACCATTTATCCATAGCATGGAATATGAGAAATTGAAATGCTCTCAACTGTTTTCAAAATAGCATCTTTATTACTTTGAGGTCATATATTAACTATAACCTGTATTGAGTGTCGGGGTAACTGTTTGGAAAATGTTTCGTTGTATGATGTTGCTGTTCTTCATTTGTTATATTCTTCTGTAATCATGCAAGCTCAGTTACCCGAAATGAATTCTACCGTTTCAGCTATGATTTGAAGACTACTAAAAAAGAAAGGGACATTATCAAAGCTCAGAAAAGGTATATTTTCTTGTGCATGCTCAATTGCTTCCATGAGAATATGGATCCTAAAGTTCCATCTGCAAACTTCGGATATATCTTTAAATTTGTGTTGCATTTGTGTATTTAATGTTACAGAAAAGAATATATATCCCTGCGAAGACGGTGCCAGGAGCTTTCAAACAGGAGTTTCAAGTCAAAGGAAGAAACTTTTGTAAATGAAAGCAATGATCAAGATTCTGGTGATTTAAGTGAAGTTTTGAATTCTCCTGATTTGGAAGAAGAAGTTGCTAGTGTTTGGAATTCCGCTTATTCTTTTTATGCTAATGAAGTGAACCCAGAATTCGAGGAGAAAACCATAACAAGAGATGGTGAGTCAAGTGAAGTTTTGGATTCTCCTGGTTTGGATGAAGAAGTTGTTAGTGCTCGACGTTCAGTTAATTCTGTTTATGCTAATGAAGTGAGCCCAGAATGTGAGGAGAAAACCAAAACAAGAGATGGTGATTCAAGTGAAGTTTTGAATTCTCCTGGTTTGGATAAAGAAGTTGTTAGTGCTCGGAGTTCTGTTAATTCTGTTTATGCTAATGAAGTGAGCCCAGAATGTCAGGAAGAAACCATAACAAGAGATGGTGATGCACGAGTGACAGATAATGATATGTCGTTGGATGAGGATAGCAAGAGTGCAATAACTACTGAGAATGTTGGTGAACCTGAAACAGACTCATCCGATTCTGACTCTTCTGCAGAGCCTGGCGAAGCGCAGCCACTGATTTCTCAGGAAGGAACAGAAAGCAACGACCTTGGTGGGTCAATATCCGAACAGAACCTTCCCAAGTCAGATGAAAGCCCGAGCTCTCAGAAGTCAGAAGACTTCACTACTTGGCAGAGGATCATTCGTGTCGATGCTGTTCGAGCTAATGCTGAATGGGTTCTTTATTCCCCTTCGCAGGCTTCAATATCCGAAGACAAGGCAATAGAATTGGCCGAGGGCGTTGGATTGAAGGATTTTGATCACTTGGAACCATGTAGGATCTATCACGCAGCACGTCTTGTAGCTATCCTTGAAGCCTACACATTATATGATCCCGAGATTGGTTATTGTCAGGGGATGAGTGATTTACTATCTCCAATCATTGCGGTAATGGAGGATAACATCGAAGCCTTCTGGTGCTTTGTTGGATTCATGCAAAAAGCGCGGCACAACTTCCGCCTTGATGAGGTGGGGATCCGGAGGCAGCTGAACATAGTCGCCAAGATAATAAAAAGCAAGGACTCACATCTATACCGGCATTTGGAGAAGCTTGAAGCTGAGGACTGCTTCTTCGTGTACAGAATGGTGGTTGTTTTGTTCAGACGGGAGTTGGATTTCGAGCAGGTTCTCTGCCTCTGGGAAGTAATGTGGGCTGATCAGGCAGCAATCAGGGCAGGAATCGCAAAGTCCACGTGGGGAAGACTGAGGTCGAGGGCCCCTCCAACTGAGGATCTGCTGCTTTACGCCATTGCAGCTTCTGTTTTGCAGAAACGGAAGCTGATCATCGAGAAGTACAGTAGCATGGATGAAATTCTCCGGGAATGCAATAGCATGGCGGGACATCTAGACGTTTGGAAGCTTTTAGACGACGCTCATGACTTGGTGGTGACCCTTCATGACAAGATACAACCTTGATTTTCTCCCATTCCCATGTTATTTATCAAGCCATCCTCGTAATGAAGGATGGTTCTCTCTACCCTTTTGTGCTTTGGAACTAGTTTTCTTTTTCAGAAAACTGTTGTAATGAGTAAATCGTGGAATGATGATATGCATTGCCCGCACTCTAAGACCGCGACTCTCTGTGTGAAGTGGCGTTATGCAAACTTAAGTCATTTACTTGGGATGAAACCCGTACATTTTACATTTGCAACAGTTGTTTTCCTATGATGTTTTTTGGAAGTCCAAATAGCTGAGTAAAACTGGAGTTGCCTACCATCGACCTAATATTGCTGTTTGAATGGTTTTGTTGGAAATTCTTAGGTTTTGGGATGATATGCAAAGTTAAGTCATTCACTTGGAATGAGACCTATACTTTTGCATTTGCAACCTTTGTTCTCCTATGATGTTTTATGAGAAGTGTCCAAATAGCTGGCCTAACTGGAATTGCCGTCGACGACCTGGCACTGCTGTTTTGAAAGGTCTTGTTGAAATTTCTAAGGCTTTTGAATGGTTAGTTTTCCTGGAAACTGACACATCTATCTACATATGCAAGGACAGCACTAAACCAGTTCTGGCAATGTTTCATTTTCACTCTGTAAAAGGTTGCGTAGATCCAAGACTGTTTGCGGCAGCTTTTGCAGGTGATATTGAAGCTCTTAGGAAGTTACTTGACGAAAATCCCTTTGTTCTTACTGATTTTACTCTGACAAATCTGGTAGAAAACCCTCTGAACATAGCTGCAAAGGCAGGACATCTGCTCTTTCTGCAAGAAGTGATCAAGACAAGCCCTGGTTTACTGACAGAGCAAAACCAGGATGGATTCCGGCCACTCGATGTGGCCTCTGCTTATGGAAATCTGGAGATTGTAAGAGGGATTTTTACAGGTTGTGTTGGGGACCCCGGAATCTGTCGGCTCTCAGGTAGAGATGGAAGGACAGCCATTCACTATGCTGCTATGAACGGGAGGATTGAAGTTATCGATGAATTGATCAATGCTTGTGGAGATTTTCTGAAAGATGTGACTGATTTGGGGGAGACAGCACTGCATCTGGCTGTCAAATGCTCCAGATTTCGCGCTTTTGCGAGGCTGACGGAGTGGCTCGACACATTTGGCCTTAAAGATCCCATGAACTGGAGAGATAAAGAAGGGAACACTGTTCTACACTATGCAGTTTTGAAGAAACAACTCCAGGTAAGTTTTCAGCACTGGTTTCTATTGTTCATCGCGCCTGTTTTGATTGAAAACAATGCAAGAAACTGCTTTTATGCTCATAATCTTGTGATCCATGTTTTGTTTCAGACTGTGGAGTTAATGCTCACTGAAACCAGTACTATGAAAGACATGATAGAAGTGAATGCAGTAAACAATAAAGGTTTGACACCAATGGACTTTCTGGACCTTCTGATGGAGCCTTCTTCCACTGATATCCAACTCAGAAAGATGCTGCAACAATCGGGAGGAGAACGCGCTCCCGTGCTCCAGATCACACCTCACGATAGCACTCAAGAAACTCCCAAAACACCAAAGAACTGGCGACGATATTTCCAGCTCAACAAGGGAATGGACCCTCCTGCTCAAGCGCGAGACGCGCTGTTACTCATCTGTGCACTGATTGCTACTGTCACCTTCCAAGCCGGGATCAGCCCCCCATCCCACTTATTCGAGGTCCCGGTCCAGGCATCTTACAGCATTACAGGCAGCACAGATTCGATCGCTCCATCACCGGTACAGATTGCCCTTGAAGGATCAAAGATCACAAGCATGGTGGCTTTGACTGTTTTCTTGGTGGCTAATACCACGGCTCTTTCGACATCGATTGCCATCATAGACTATCTGAGAGAAGGACTGCCCTTCCAAAGGTTTCTTCGTGTTTCGATGTACTCCATGATGTTTACTTATGGATGGTCCATGGGTTATACTAAGCCTACTGGCCTTGTTAAGGTCATTTGCCTTATTGTATCCTCCCTTGTGCCCTTGCTCATAAGCCTGATACCAAACCGAAGGAAAAACATTGCCAACAATGAATGACACAGTTGGTACTCTATGTACACATATAGATATGGGAATAAGTAAGAGAATTTGTTTTCACAAGTTCACTTCAAATCTTCTGTTTTGTTTCCACATCCTCCTTTAGGAGTATATAACACTTTGGTGTACAAGTTCTGATTGAATGAAGGGCATTGAATTCTCATGCACTTTCTTTAAATGAACCGTTGTGTCGTCAATTCTACGATTCAGAACGCGATACAGACAATTATGTAAGACAATTATCACCTTTTATATTATGGGGTCACACATAATCATTCATGATCGAATGATCCTACACAATTTTACTAATTTAGTGTATTATTTTGCAATTTATTATTGTTTCTGATTGAATTTGATCTCCCAAATCGTAGTATTGTATCGCACGATAATCCAGATTATAATTCTAACAACTACATTTAAATGTAAATTATGGCCCCATTGTTAGAACTCAATGGTTCAAACATTCAACTACTAATTCTTTCTATCATAAAATTGATGATTAAAAAAATCAAATACATTTACCTAACGTAATGATAGTACTTCTAAAGAATTCATTTATCATTGGATAAAAAACTGTTAAATCAACTAAAAATATGAAGAGTTCGTCTCTTGAAAAACTGTCCACCCATAAGTCATGGAAATACTCATGTTTAAAGTCCAAAATTGAAGGAATGAAGATACATTTTTTGGATTGTATAAATCCAGTTATAAAGTAGTATAAACTTTATACTACTGCACGTTGTATAATAAATTTTTAATATTCCAACTAACATCTTTTCCCTTTTATTATTCTAATTAATCTCGTCAAGCTTGTGGAAAAACTGTTTTTCCCGATACTTTGCTTTTTTTTTATCGTACTAGTACCAAGTTATAACCATTTATTAACAATAATTTGATAACTTCACACCTCTTGCTTGCTTTGAAGATCACTCTCTAAACACACTTCCTGCTTGATTTAAAGAAATCAAGAACATATAAAATCAAGATCCAATTTTTCTTCCTCAATATCTCCCAAACATGTCATCAAATTCTGAACCCACTATGGAATCCGTCCCCGAATCTCCGCCACCGCAACCAGCTGCAGAACAACCACCGCCGCCGCCGCAGGCGGCGGAGGAGGAAGCAGCACCGGCCGATCCAGTTCCCTCCGAAACAACACAGAATGACAGTCCGGTTCAGTCAGAACCAGAACCCGCGATCCAGTCGAGTGGCGATTCGGATCCCGCGAAACTCAGTAAGGAAGATGAAGGCAGCCGCACGTTTACAATGAGGGAATTGTTGAACGAATTGAAGCAGGGAGAGGCGGCGGCCACGGCGAATGGGGATTCTGGGCCCCAGCAGAATGCAGAAAGCGCCACTCCCCGTAGGTATATGAATATCTCTGCAAAATTTCCCCCCTTTTTTCTTGGTTTTATGTGTTGAAGTTCAAGTCAGTTGATTAAGATTGAATGTGAATGTGAATGTTAATGTTAATGATGAATGTTAAAGATTGTGCCTTGATATATGAAATTGTGATTTCAGCCAAGTTAGTTCACCTCAATTGGCTGAGCAGAACAATGCTGCCATGGAATTGCTGGACAGCGTGACGGGAGCCGATGAGGAGGGGCGCTCGCGCCAGCGCATTCTTACTTTCGCAGCCAAGAGGTGGTAGCTGTAAATTTTCTTGGTTGTATTTATTCTTTATTACCTTTGGAATGCCGTTTTGATTCTGGTTGCTGACTTGCTATGCAGGTATGCTAGTACTTTAGAGAGCAATCCGGAGGACTTTGATGCACTCTACAATTGGGCTCTAGTACTTCAGGTCTGACCTGCATTATGATGCCATTTCTTGACAAATTTCACAGTTTTTTTGTGCGTCTTCGAAGATATCTGAGAGATACTTATGAAGCATCTCAAGTGAAACCAGACGATTAGAGTCTATATTGTGCTAGTGTAACTGTACAAGTAATGAATAGAAAATGTTGTTGTGTCAGATTATTTAATGTATAACAGTTCTTGCAAATTTTGGTCTTGTAATGCAGGAAAGTGCAGACAACGTGAGCCCTGATTCAGTTTCACCTTCCAAAGATTCATTGCTTGAAGAAGCATGTAGAAAATATGAGGCAGCTACACAACTTTGCCCCACTCTTAATGATGTATGTATTAGCTACTGTTTTCATGTTATATTTTTCTGTCTTGGATCTGTTGTAATGTACTGTGTATCCATGAGTGGAACCCTCTCAATAATGGTTCTTTACAACTGTGATAATTTACCATTTGTTGAGGAAGTGAGCTCAACTTTGTTCACTTTGCTGTTGACATTTGCTGGTATTTTTTTTTGTCAAATTTAGAAACATACTTATTCCAAGTCCTTAGAAACTAGTCATATATCTGGTTCTGTATTTTTGAATATTAGGCTTACTATAATTGGGCAATCGCAATTTCTGACCGAGCAAAGATGCGTGGTCGTACAAAAGAAGCTGAAGAGCTTTGGAAACAGGTCCGACATCTTCATCGTAATCTCCTAGATATCCACATCGTGCTCCATAAAATTGTCAATCTGTTCCATTGATGCTAAGTTTTGCTGATACTTTTAGAAAGAGAATTCTCATTCCATGTGCATCTTATAAAATTTTCAGAGTAAAAGAAATCATGAAAAGAAAAACCCTCCCAAATTATTAAATGAGGTATTTTGTTAACAGAAATTGTTGTGATGCCTAAGAGGTGCTTAATGTCAAATTATTATTGGAAACAACAACTTGATACTTTTTAATTGAGTAGACAACCAGTTGTGTTCTTTCTTTTGTGAAAATGTATGCATTTTGTCCAGTTGAGCCTGGGAATAATTTTCTTCTCAATCATAGTTAATGGTTTTCCCTCCGCTCAAAGTTAGTTTTTTTTTCTCTAATGGATATCTACTTTTTTCTTTTTGCAGGCAACAAATAATTATGAAAAGGCTGTTCAACTCAACTGGAATAGTCCTCAGGTAATTTCTTCAGATATCTTTGAGGTTCAATGATTTGCTATTTCATATGGTAAGTTTTTCGCTACCTGGTTCTTGAGTTATAACTCAGAATTGCAGACCCAATAGATGTGATCTCTACATGTTCAGTACAAAGTTTAATAATTTTAATTTATTCACAGCCTTTGTCTTCAATTGATATGTGTACAGCATCTCATGATGATGTTCCTCTCCTTCATTATGGTTTTTTTTTTTTCGTGATTTGTATTCTGATATTTTTACTTTGTGAAATTCTTTGACCAGGCACTTAACAACTGGGGACTTGCTCTGCAGGTATTTAAAAGTTTTCTGCTAAAGAATTACTTTTTTCCCTGATCAGTTTTACATATCCCTATGAAGGGTAGCTTTAGGATCTTTAGGTTTTGAACTTTTGATCCATTTTATACCTCTTGATTTTGATCAGATTATGTGCTCTGAATGTCAATTCAGGAATTAAGTACGATTGTCCCTGCCCGGGAAAAACAAGGCATAGTGAAAACTGCTATTAGTAAGGTAATGAACTTGTCGTGAGTTTATAAGGCAAAAAATATGTAATGTACTAATTTAAAATCATTTATGTAGTTTTTACTTGGTACTTTCCACCAAGTTAGTTTCAAATCCGTGACTTTCGTGTGATGCAGTTTCGTGCGGCAATACAGTTGCAGTTTGACTTCCACAGAGCAATTTACAACCTTGGCACAGTTTTGGTGAGTTTAGAATTTTCTTTTGTATCTGTACCCTATTTCATTTCATTTTTCTTCATTTTTGGAAAAACTACTAACAAATATTGCTCACTTTATGCGTCATATTGGCAGTATGGTTTAGCTGAGGACATGTCAAGAATAGGGGGGCCAATATCTGCAAAAGAGATCTCTCCTAATGAGTTATACAGCTTGTCAGCAATCTATATTGCTGCTGCACATGCACTGAAGCCTAGCCACTCGGTATGCTACTATCAAGATTGCTATTGCATTTATCTAAATATTTTTCCGTTAGCCATTTTCAAGGGTTGCTATTAACATGTTTATCTGGGTATTTTATGTGTTTTTCTTTGCTGATGTTTTCTTTGCCTTTTAAATTTCTCTGTTACAGGTATACTCTAGTGCCTTAAAGCTTGTTCGCTCCATGGTAAGTATTTTGGTATTCGGTATTATGGTTACTAAATCAGTGCCAGTGCTTGGAATCTGGGTTCTTATTTTCTGATCCCGTTCTATCTTTTCAACATCTTACATGATTAAAATAAAGTGTTTTAAGATTTATTCAGCTGAATTGGTAGTTACATTTTGAAGGGACAAAACTACCTAGTCTATTTAATTTTCTTCTTGCAGTCTTTTATCATCGTTGAACTTATTAGTAATTTTAACCACCTCAGATGAGTATTACTATGCTAGAATCCCAGGAGAGAATTTTTTTTTGATTAAGTTCTCTTGTATGTGCGAGTTTCCTTTTCTCCTTCTGACTAGATCTCAATTTTGCAGCTACCATTGCCCTATCTGAAGGTTGGATATTTGACTGGCCCTCCAGCTGGAAATCCTCTTGCACCTCATAGCGACTGGAAGCGTTCTCAGTTTGTTCTTAATCATGAAGGGTTGCAACAGGTAGAATATGGTCTTCGATTATTTTGAGAAACTGCAACAGTTACCACAATCTTACTTCCTTGTTGAGAGAATTCATATTGGAGGAAAAGGATAAAAGAAAGTGATGTTAATGTGATTGTCTGCAGTTGTAATTACGATTGATTCATTGTACATTTCAATGCTGTTGTTACAGATTATCAGGACTGATCAAAGATCACAAAGCCCTTCATCAATCTCAAGAGATTCTACAAGCTCTTCGAGTAAACCTGCGATTCGAGTCGACGTTCAAGATATTACCTGTGTATCACCCTGCGCGGATCTTACATTACCTTCTGGCGCTGGCCTCTTTATCGACACAATTCGTGGTCCAGTTTACTTGGTAAAGAATTTGTCTCCATTTCATTACAAAAATACATCATTTTGCTTTTGTTTGTTTTCATATCTTATCGGGAGTTATGACTCTTGCCTTTCCATATCTTGACCAATTTTGACCACAGATTGCTGATTCATGGGAATACTTGGATGGATGGCTCGATGCAATTCGATTAGTCTACACAATCTTTGCAAGGCGCAAGAGCGATGTTTTGGCTGCTATCATAACTGGATGAACGACTCGTGTAAGTTGCTAGATGCTATGCCAAGATCTGTTTTGACACTTCGATCCTGTACCATTCTGTATATTGTCACCACTGAGGTCCATAGAAGTTTCATCTTTCGGCAAAACTAGTATATTGTCAGTAGCCCCCTTTTTCGCATCACTCAGGGATCTGAGATGTTCCTCCATTGTCGATCAACTAGTTCTACATACATTGAACAGAGATGCTTTGCTATTATAAGAAATTTTCGAAGATTGTTGTAACTGTTGCTTTATTGAAAGTGTTACTAAACAAGAAGAGTTGGACCATCTGTAAGGATTGATACAGAACTACATATGAAGAAAGATTTTTACTTTGTGTGTTTAGTTTAGTTGGCCAAGAATTTCATACATATAGGAGGGTTGACTTTAGCCAGAGCAAGAACTGCAGCTGGAAGTGCCCATATCCCTTCGCCACAGATCAAACCCGAAGCAATGGCGGGAACCATCACCTCTGCCTTCCTAGGGTTCAGTTTCTGCAGCACAAACACCACCAATGATCCAACACACATGTCGATCGCGAAGTACGCGCCAATCAAGAAAGGCGTTGCCATGGCTGTGGGCACGGGCATCCATTTCGCGACCCTCGCGGGACTGAGATCCTTCACCACATTCACCCCGACCCCAAAGGCAAAGAACCCGTAGCAGAGCTGGAGACAGTGTTGTGGCAGCGCAGAGAACCCTTCCACCCCAAGAACCGCCATGTTCCTGTAGATTAGTGCGTATGGTGCCTTGTATTCGCCATCAGGGTTCCCTATATCGAACGCCTTGTAGTATAAGAAGAAGCTTAAGGGTGCGATAAGGCATCCGAGAATTGTCCCGACGACCTGGCTCACGAACATTGCCCTTGGGGATGTTAAGGTTAAATGTGCTGTCTTCAAATCCAGCATTAGGGTACAAGAAACAGAGATGATGGATTTGATCAGACCAGCCCCTGCTAAACCAGCTAGAACTCCATGTTCTTTCCCAACTAGGGCAGCAATCACGAAAAGCCCGACTTTCCCGTAGTTGTAAGCCATGTTTATATCTGTCAGACCTGCTCCATAGGCGTTGCAGAAGGCCAAGGATGGCGCGAAAATGTAAGCAATGAGGATGATGTACCACTTGAGCATGGGAAAGATGGCGGGGATCGCGAAAGCCGAGATGATTGCCAAGGTAATGTACCCGGTAGGCGCGATCCACATGGGAATGGTTTCTCTCAAAAACAACTCGTCTTGCTTCAAATCGTCCCCCGCGGTGTTCTCCTCTCGTCTTTCTGCCATGATACAATCAGTATCAGAAAGCAAAACCCTAGAATCAGTCAGAAAAGCGATTGTCTACCTGAAGACGCGATTCTCCTCTCTCGAAGCTTGAGGAACATGCTACTCAGTGTGATGTAAGTGATCTTGATGAAATTGTAGAGGCCATCTCCCAAGAGGAGAGCAATGGGGATGAAAACCTTGTATCCATTCAGACTTCTCATGCTGCTTTCTGGTATGCTCCCAGGAAACCAATCCCCCTTTTCCTTCCTAATCAGTTGCCACATGATCCCCCATGAAAGGACAGCTCCAAGAAGCATGGACAGGTTCACAATGTGGGGACAGATCATTCCAGTTCCAACATAAGTCAAGCTGAAATCAAAGTAGAACCTAGGACAAACAAAACTCATGTCAGAAAACAGCCCTAGGAAGCAGACATTTCCTCTACCCGTAAAAGTAACTCAAAACCTAATCATACTTACGATTGTTTCTTAGCTTGCAATCCAAAGGTAGGAAACTGAGAGAATCCACAATCTCCTTGCCCAGAATAAAACCACTGGAAAAATCCCCAGATGAAGCTCAAGGAGAAAAACTTGGTGAAACTTCTTACTTGCTTTCTGCAGCATTATCAAAATTTACATAAATTATCTCAATGCATTAAAATTACTTTTACAGAAACAAAAAAGAGGAAATATTTTAGTATACTTAGCCACTTTGTCTCCCCTGGCATGAAATCCATTAATGAGGACTGAAGTTGCCATCCCACTTGGAAATGTCAACTTGTAGTCTATTATCAAGATCTGCAAAACCAATGAGAACTTATCAAACTAAAGATAGTATTGTACTCTAAATCTATGCTTTAATCAGTTCAGTGTGCATTAATTAATGTTGTTTGGAACAAAGAGCAGACTTGTGGTCCTGCCTTCAGAACAATTCTAAGTTGAACTCAAAGTGGATGCATATAGTAATGCAGCAGCAACCATCTCAAGAATTCATTCTCTCGAACCTCACTCAAATCAAACAATCGAAATCAAGATGATTCATAGCTCAAACTCAGAAAAATACTCTGTATCAAGATACCGTTGTATGCGCAGTGTTTGAAATGTAAACAGCAACAGAAAAGCAGCAGCAAGAAGATATACTAACTTACTGAATCTTCAAGAACACGCCGAAAATGGATCAAGAAGCTACCTTTCTAAGTTGGATCAGCACAAGAAGACAAAAAAAGCAAGAACGCGCGCACGCGCATGCACATATCATCAAAATCTTCAAGAACTTACATGGAATGGATCAAGAAGTTACCTTTTTAAGTGGGATTAACACAAAAGGATCAATGTAGCAAACAAGAAAGCTACAAGACGCGAAAATCTGATCATCGATTCTTCAAGAACTTGCGTAAGATGAATCAACAAGTTACCTTTGTAATTGGGATTAACACAATGAAGCAAACAAAAAGGCTAGAACTAGAAGACACAAAAAGCCCATCATCAAATCTTCAAGAACTTGCCTTTCTAAGTTGGGATTAGATTAACACAAAAATACCAATGCAGCAAACAAAAAGGCTAGAACTAGAAGACACAAAAAGCCCATCACCAAATCTTCAAGAAGTTACCTTTCTAAGTTGGGATCAGATTAACACAAAAATATCAATGAAGCAAACAAGAAACCGAGAACTAGAGGACACAAAAAGCTCATCACCAAATCTTCAAAAGCTTGCATAAGGTGAATCAAGACACGAAAATCTGATCATCGAATCCTCAAGAAATTTTTTCATAAGATGGATCAAAAAGTTACCTTTCTAAGTGGGATTAACACAAAAATACCAATGAAGCAAACAAGAAACAGATATCCAGTCATCCAACCAATCCCAGGCTCCTTAACACTCCCAGGAGTATTCCCCTCAGTATTCACACCAGTCAGCTCATAAGTCTTCTTGTTCATACCCAAAAGATAAGATCCAAATCCACCTATAAAAACCAACAAATCATCAGTAAACAGTAAAAAAACAAAATCCTCTTCAGACATAAAAAATCCCACCAAACTACCTGACATGGCAATTGCATAGCATGCAACAGTACATGTCTGAATCATGGTATTCTCCTGCTGAGTAAAAGGAGCCGAAACAAGCCCGAGTTTCCGAACCGCCTTCGTCCATGTCCTCATGAAGATGAACGCAAGAAGAGCTGCAGAAACATTAAGGTTCGGATTTATCCCTGTGGTTAAATTCAGCTTCATCGTGATCACACTGTAAATCCCTCCAATTACAGCGCTTGCAATGATTCCTCTCGCTGTAATCTGCTTCCTCCATGGCTGAAATCTCTTCTGATGAAGATTACCATTCTCTCCTCCTTCTGTCTCCACAATTTCTTGATCGCCATTGTTCATGGTTTTTGGATGAAGAAGAAGAAGAAGAAGGGGTGAATATTATTATATGCAATGTTGCATGCTAAACTAGTACTATTTCTTGTGTTAAGAGAGCCTAAAAGTGGTGCAATTAGTACGTGAAGACTTAGGGATATTATATAGCAAGAGCTTAATGAGGATTAGTGTTGATAAATGTGTAGTTTAATGCTTAATCCAGAATTTTTGCAGACAAATGACCAATTAGAGAGCTTGCATATGGCTTATGGGAAATATAGTTTGCTGTGCCAATGGTCATTTCTGTAAGTTAAAGTGTCGGGCAAATGATATCCTGTCATGTGTTCAACGATTCACTCCTTTCTTTCCGGGGAAAAAAAAATCAGATTCTAAGCTAATGTTAAAATGATCTTCCTAATTTGATTTTTAAGAGTCAACTGCATCATTTTTTAACTGCTAATGTATGATATGATGGATCTAAAATCATAACGCATGGTAATAATCTATTAAGAGAATTCAGCGGTTGAAGGTGATTCAGTTTGACTTCCAAAAGTCAAATTAGGAAGATCATTGTGTGACGAAGGGAGTTTGGATTAGTAATTTAGTACTTGAAAACGCGGCATTTCCATAACTAATGGAACAATCACTGTATTTTTTAATATAAATATTTTGTTATATATGTAACATACCGTCCCACATATTTTATCATGAGATTAAGTTAAAATATTCTATAATGCTTACACTAAATATACAAAGTCTGAGTTCAAAAGTATTATTGTCATTTCATAATTTATGAAAAGACTGTTTGTATGAGACAACTGTTTTTACATGACAGGCGGACAAATAATTGCAATTAAAAAAATTTAATTCATTGTGATACTTTCATGGTATGTGCCTACCATAGGAAGTTATCATGGCGACCACTTTTGGTCATGAGATTAAGTTAATTAATTAGGGTTAGGGGGGGCAGAACATAGACTTGCTAATTAGGGTCAACCTAGCATCCTTGAAGTTAATTTTAGTTCTTTTTTTTTCTTAGTCTAGTGGTTACAGAATCATATAGTGCCTTCAATTTCACAAATGTATGCTTAGAATTTTTTAACATAAAAGAAGTTAAGGCAAAAAAGATGTGGTGGATTCCAAAATATCAAGAAATTGGTGGTTTACAAGTTGACACATATCATTGATAGAATATTGTTCCACTGATCCTAACAAGTCTAGAAGAGAATAAGAAATTTCGAATTTGAATTTCGCAGGAGTAAAAAGTGATATCTCTCGTACTGTAATTAGCTAAATTTTTATTTTTTTCCCCCTTCCATTCAAACGAACATAATAATTCATTGAGCTTTGATGGAGCAAAAAAACATATCCAAATTATATGAATCTGAGTTTTTTCTTTCAATTCCAAACAAATCTGTTATTTCATTGATTATTTTTAATTGTTCCTATCATTTACAGCTAATGCTAGAGTGAACCCTAATCTTGAAGATATTTTTTTGGAATGAACCCTACTCTGAGTTTGAGCTTTCATGTTCATTCATGTGACAGGGGGACAATGAGATTCCTCCTCTTCGTGGGGTACTAATTAGCTGCTCACTTTAAAATGAGGAGAAAATAAAATAATACCAAGAATTATCATGTGAAATATATACAAAAAAAGAAAGTGTTTGTGTTTAGTTAGTTTTAGATTTTAATTTTAGAAACTAGAAAGTGGAGATGATTTATGATTTTAATTTTGTATGTATTGAGTTAGAAGAACATACTAGTTCACTATTGATGTGTTGGTCTAACATCTCATATGTTGCAGTGCGTCGATACTATTTATCACACGTACTTCCATCATCATCATTATCACGCTGTTCAAGAAATATATTTCACCGTTAATATATTTATCTACGTATAATAATGGCACATAAAAATTTAATATTAAGAAACTCTTTGTTACGATGAATTGAACAATATCATATACGATAGTATTGTTGTTCATATCACTATTCAAATATGTGGTTAAATTTTGATAAAGAATGGTGTTAGAAAAGTAAGAGTGCAAATTCAGGTGGAACAGAGGGAGTACATATACACAAAGAGGGCATGGTCCAAAAAGTAAGAATACACATTCACTTGAATTTTGATACAATATTAAAATTATAAACTTCTATTTTAAAATCAATGGATATTTATATCATGTTTAATCGTCTAACTTATATTGAACTGGAAATAAATATAGTGAAAAATAACAACAGTAAAATTGAACCAGTCTAAATTGTATGAAACTAATATTTAATCAATGAATTAAATTGAATTGCACGTGACTTGAAATAAACATGGCCTATTGATATAAAAAAATGTAATGTAAGATTCTAAAAACATATAATTATGACTACTCACACATGTAAATTGGTCTTGGTTCATTAGTTAATTCACTCTTTGTTTAATAGAGAGTAGGGGTGATTATGGATCGGGGTGGATCAGATGAATCGGTCCAAATTAATCATAAATTTAGGGGTTAAATGGGTGGGGTCGGGTTGGATTAAAATGCCCATACTTTAGGGTTAGGTTGGGTTAGTTTGGGTCGATCCAGACCAAAATCATATATAAAAATAGTAAATTTATTTTTTTTTTAAAATTATTTTTAGCTTTATAAATTATTTTTTCCAAGAATGTTAAAATTGCTTAGGAAGTAAATTAATGGTGGATATATAATTTTTTTCTTCAAGAAAATGAAATAAAATGGCAAACGATCAAAATTGGCCGATTCGGGTCAAAATCCGACCCGACCCATTTTGACCCGACCCGATCCAAATGGGCAGGATCAAAATGGGTCGGGTCGGGTCGGGCAATTCGAACACCCCTAGTAGGGAGGTATAGTATTAAAGTCTGAATTGTGAATTTAAAGCAATTTTTCACAGGAGTTATCCAACAAGACTGTGTCAGTGGTACATGTGGTACATGAATGTACGATTGTGATGGTTCGTTAATAATCCAGTAGTTGAATGTTCTTATGAGGGTAGGTAATCCAAAATAGTGGGATTGTATGAGTGATCCCTACTTTGAATTTTCAGACATCTGGTGATCCATGAGGTGCAATCATGATATTTTGAATTTGAGTGAAGATGCATGGTTATTGATGGTGCAACAGACGAGTGTTCTCATAACGGCGTCTATTGGACGGATGGAATCTTTGATTATACAACGTTCACACTATAAATATCATCCTTGTTTCAATGATGAGCAACGAATGATGGAATGCCTTAAAACTGGGAAATCATCTGACTTTGTATTGAATGATAGCTAGCCATTTTGGACTCATCTTGAATTATGAATTCATGATTCATGGATAGACTTGTTCTTATTAACTTCTGTTATGGGGGAAAAGTCAAGTAAAAGAGTCCATTGATGTTGATTTGTAATTTGACAATCATGCCAATATGTATTTATTGCAAGGCACCATTTTCTTTTTTGAGTTGTTTGGCATTGTAATGTAGTACATGTTGATTTGGGACATATTTCAGACCTCACATTTTTTATCTTTTTGGGTGAGAGCCAAAAACTAGCTTCCTAGCTACTTGTATTTTCTAGTTTTATTTGATGGAATAAAATAAAGGTACAAATTTACTTTATTTTGATGGATGTAAACAACCAAACCAACTAGCCATGTGTTAAGAGATGCCAAAATAGACCATACAAAAAGTACTCCCTCCGTCTGCACTCTTTCCCTTTTTGGACATCCCATCTGTTTTTGCACTACCTCATTTTTTGTTATAAATAGATTGCTTTTATTATTTGTTTACTCAATTTGGGCCCAATTTCTGATTCTTTAACCCAATAATATTAGGATACCCCACTTCAATTTCAAGATACCCCACTTCAAAGACATAAAATAATATATCCTTAAAAATACTTCCAGTTTCTCTCTCCGCAGAAAGAGCTGGGACGGAGGGAGTAATTCATTACACTTACATCTAGCCTCTTTTTTTTTATCATACAACTAGCCGTTAAACTATAAGGTTTAAATTATCCTTAAACCTTGTGTTATTTCACATTTATAAAGAGGCTAATGACATAAATAGAGGTGTTTCCATTATAATTTATAATCGTTGGATCTAATTCAATGTTGATCATGGCTATTATGTTGTCACGTGACATTATGATTGTTCTTCTGTTGATTAAACGTTCAACCTATGAAACTGTAGGGTCTTCCATGAATACGTTATTATTTTTCAAAATCCGTGCTAAGGAGTAACCCAGGCAATGATGCAAAACCAGTTACTCTACTTACTTAACTTACTATTCCTCCGATCTCAATTGAATCTGCATATTTTTTTTGTCAGTTTTTTCATTCCATATTTGACCACTGATATTTGAGTTTATATTCTAACTGAAATTTCTGGTCAAACGTGTCTTTAAAAAGTAGATAAAAAAATCTACGGAATCGGATGAGACGGAGGTAATACTATTTTATTTGAAAACTCTTTTTTTTTAATTACTAGAAAAGATGAGAATAAATACCCCAAGGTGTCAAGTGGCTTTCATCCCATGTATTGATGCCCATTGCCTACAATAGATAGGTCCAACTTCAAGGTGTTGATATTGATATTATCCCATTCCAATTGATATTGGGCTCCTAAAATTGAGAGGTCCAGTGGACTAGGGAGCTTCGGCCCCTTAGAGAATTGGAGTCTACACATTTTTTGATTAATTTTTTTAGAATACAGTTATGTTCACTGATAATTTATAAATAAATATTATTTTAAAAAGAAATTTCAAGCTATTTAAGAATATCTTAAATGATGATATTGTTATCGATATAGTAATTAAAATTTATATTCAGAGAAAAACTCTTGTGAGACCTTCTCACCATAGCAAATGGTGAGACGAGAGACCATCTGGTATTAAATAGCTGTCATTTATTTGTCATTTTTTGGAAAGAAAGTCCCCAAAATGAAGGAATTTCAATCATTCTCAAATTCAATCCAATCAAAGCAACGAATTGAAACTCATAAACACCGGATTGAAGCTCGCAAATCGCCGATTAAACCTGTGCAAATCACCGGATTGGGTTCATATTTGCGAATCTACATTTTTTTTGCAAAAAATTGCAACGAACTGCATTTTTGCGTCGAATTTGCGTTGAGTCACCGGATCTGCATTTTTATGGGCCACTGCATTTTTTTCACCGGAATGATCAAACGGTCTGCAATGGTGAAATCATCATGATAATATGAAATTTACAGTTTCAGATTTGAGTTGTCATCAACAATAGCCAAAATTTTGAGAAATCTCACATACAAATTTCGTGAAATTGTTGTTGTAACTGATGGAAAACGAAACAATTCAAGGCTACAAAATATTTTGTACAGAGGAGAAAGCAATGAAGATGTTGAAATTGAAAATTCAACAAATTTACATCAAGGTTTGGATTTGATTACTTAAATATAGTTAAACACATGAAGTAACTGCATGAACACATGAAGTAACGTGTTCATATTTTGTTATATAATTCGCCAGGTCTAGAATTCGATTAGAGTTAAGTGCTCATGTAACCCTACGTTTTGGTGGTTTGTGTTAATATGACCCTGTGAAGTTGGAAAGTGCTATTGTAACCCTTTTTCTTTTTTATCGAATGTGCTAATATAACCATGGAGGTCTGAATTTGGTTGAAAATACATGAAATGACTATTACACCCATGTTTTTATAAAATTACAAAAATAGAACAAGTGAAAGGACAAATATGCCCTCATTCATTTATTCCCTTTTTCTCATTCTTCCTCATTCCGATTCCTTCTCATTCTTTCCGTTTCGCTGTCGCCACCTCCGCTCCGCCCTAGTTCTGATTCCTTCTCAAACTCACCGTACTCCCCATCACCACCACCACCACCGTCCCCCACTTCTCAACTCGTTATCGTTTCCTTCTTTTCAGGTACGCAATCAGATCCCTTTTCCCAAATTTCTTACATTTCTGGGTCGTCTCTGTTCGGATTCGTGGTGGATTTTGTTGGTTTGGGCTTATTTGAGATGGGGTTTTCTTGGTTTGTTTGATTTGGCTCTGTTCGGATTCTCCACTTTTTGGTGAGGTGGTGGGGCTAGGCAAGGGGGAGAGGTGGAGCGCGGTGGTGCCGCTAGGTTAGGGTTGAGCGGTGGTGGGGCTAGGGTTGAGCGATGGCGGGGCTAGGGTTGAGCGATGGCGGGGCTAGGGTTGAGCGGTGGTGGTGGTGGTGGTTGGGACGAGTGGTGACGGTGGTTAGGACGAGTGGTGGTGGTGGTTGGGACGAGTGGTGGCGGGGCTAGGGACGAGCGGTGGCAGGACTAGGGTTGAGCGGTGGTGGTGGTGGTTGGGACGAGTGCTGGGGCGGATGGTGGTGGTTGGAGCGAGTGGTGGTGGTTGGGGCGAGTGGTGGCGGGACTAGGGTTGAGCGGTGGTGGTGGTGGTTGGGAGGAGTGCTGAGGCGAGTGGTGGTGGTTGGGAGGAGTGCTGGGGCGAGTGGTGGTGGTGGTGGTTGGGATGAATGGCGGAGGTGGCAGAGCGGCGACTGCGGAGGTGGCAGAGCGACAGTGGCAGATGTGGCGGATGTGGCGGATATGGCGGAGGTGGCGTCGCGGCAACGGCGGAGGTAGCGGACCGGCGGAGCAGTGACTGTGTTATTATAAAGAAGAAGAGCTATGGGTAATTTTATCTTTACATTTTTAGTTTTAAAACTAGGGTTATTTTAGTCTTTTTAGTTATGGTCAATGCCGAAAAATACCAAGTCAATGCTGGAATAGTGCCAAAAGGTTATATCGGTACTTCTAATGCAAAACACAGGGCTATAATAGCACGTTTCAACTTCATAGGTCATATTGGAACAAACCTCCAAAACATAGGGTTATATCAGTATTTTGCCCGTTCGATTATATGCTTTTTGTTTAGAAGATTTTGGTGTTTGAAAATTTGCTGGAATATATGAAGTATTATGTTTAACGCACGAAATAACTGCACGAACACATGGAGTAACGTGTTCATATTCTGCTAGATAATTCGCCATGGTCTGAAATTCGATTAAATGCATTTTGTTAAGAAAATTTTGGTGTTTTTATATTTGTTGAAGTGTACAAAGTAATATGTTAAACGCACGAAGTAACTGCATGCGCACATGAAGTAACGGGTTCATATTCTTCTTGATAATTCCCCAAGGTCTGGAATTCGATTAAATGCAGCTTGTTAAGGGGATTTTGGTATTTTTAAATTTTATGGATCGTACGAAGTATTATGTTAAAACACATGATGTGACCGTATGAACACGTAAAGTAACATGTTCATATTCTGCTAGACAATTCGCCCATGTCTGAAATTCGATTATATGCATTTTGTTAAGAATATTTTGGTGTTTTTAAATTTTCTAGAATATATGAAGTATTATGTTAAATGCATGAAGTAACTGCATGAACACATGGAGTAACGTGTTCATATTTTGCTAGATAATTCTACCTGGTATAAAATCTATCAAATGCATTTTGTTAAGAAGATTTTGGTGTTTTTAAATTTGCTGAAATATATGAAGTAATATGTTAAACGCAGGAAGAAACTGTATGGACACATGAAGTAACGTGTTTATATTCTGCTTAGATGATTCGTCAATGTCTGGAATTCGATTAAATACATTTTGTTAAGAAGATTTTGGTGTTTTTAAATTTTATGGAACGTATGAAATATTATGTTAAACACACGATGTAACTACACGAACACGTAAAGTAACGTGTTCATATTCTGTTAGACAATTCGCCCAGGTGTAAAATTCGATTAAATGCATTTTGTTAAGAATACTTTTGTGTTTTTAAAATTTCTGGAACATATGAAGTATTATGTTAAACACACCATCATATTTTGCTAGACAAATCGCCCCGGTTTGAAATTTGAATTAATGTACTTCATATCTGATTTTGGTGTTTTTAAATTTGTTGGAACATATGAAGTAATATACTAAATACACGATGTAACTACATGTGATCATTTTTTGCTATATGAGTCGCGATGGTATGGATTTTGATTAGATGCATTTTGTTCGAAATATTTTGATATTTCAAAAAATTTCTGAAATGTATGAAGTAATAATATGTTATATATATGATGTAACCACATGAACACATGAAGCAACGTGTAAAAAAATTGCTAAATGATTCATCAAGGACTGTGATATTTCATATAATGAATGTGATTATGAAAAATATGATATTTTACTTTTTGTTGAAACGTATGAAATTAAATGATATATACACAAATAAAATGCCTAAACACATGAAGTGATTTGTTTATATATTGATAGGAGAATCATGAAGGTGTGGATTTTATTAATTGCATTTGTTATGAAACGTGTGAGATAAGATGTTATATACCCGATGAAATTGTTTAAAAATCTAAACGAAGGTGTTTATTTATAACTATATCAAACATGAAAGTCTTGATTTAATTAGACGAATGATGTTATGAAGAATTCCATACCTTAATGTCTATTGAAATGTTTGAAGTAACATGTTTTATACACGATGTAAATGTTTAAACACGGGAAGAAATGCGTATGTATATTTATCAATGACCAGATAACTGGTTAGGATAGCCGGACTAAGCCCTCACATGCACAGACTAATTTTATAAACACTTGATCTAATGAGTTTATATATGTTACTGGTTGTAGTTTACAAATGATACATATTTGCAGGAACCGATTTTGACACCAGTTTGACCGACTTCTCTTAAGAATCATCTAAACTACGTCAACAAGTTGCGCATGAAGGAGATCGAAGGAGGGATTCTCAACAATTAATTGAGACATTGTCAAATTAACAAGTGGTCTAGACCTATGGGATATAATTAGATTATTATTTTGTACAGATTACTTAAATTATGAAACTAATCATTTGAACTTCTTTTCTAATGCTACCGGCGATTGAAGTTCGAATAAGTAAAATAATGTTCATATTAGTAAACCCCAACAAGCAGTATATTTAAACTAATGAATCTAATAAATGAACTAAATGCATATATACATGAACTAAATTTACCGTAAAAAATTAAGATATGAACACAAAGTAAACCACATCACATGGCAATAAATACACGAACTAATATATATTCGCTAATTGCAAATCTGCATTATCTTGAAAAAAGTTGTTTTAACTATAATTTAACTGATTCATATAAACTAGGAGTTGCATGATTGTAGGAATTACACGATTTCTACTGAGAACTATTGGCTGCAATTGATAGTTCAAGTGCAAACTAAATATGTAAACCACCGAACTAAGAACTAATGAGCATAAACTTTCATATTTGATATCCATAAAGGTACTTTATATAATTTGTGCGATTAAAATAAATTAGACAATCGTAAGCTAACACTTTTAAATACTAATCTAATAACTTAAATACACAAACTCTCAATTTCAGCTGCTCATCTTCAAATTTTAGAGTAACGACGTCTGCTTTATTTCCATCTTTATACTGCAGAGGTCCATGTTTGAGTTTGCCATGCCATTTTTGTAAGGCCTTGTTTCTTAATCACCTCCTCACAGAATCTGGATATTTGTCCATTGATCTTTCTTAATCACCTTATACTTTTGCTGATCCTGAAGATATAAAGGAGGGAAGAATCACAACACATATCAAAGAATAAACACCCATAAAAAATGACAAAGTTTTGGGAAATATGGTCTTTCCATATGCTTATGGAAAGACGTGGTTTAATTAGAATAATAAAAGGTAAAAGGTATAAGTTGCAATATTACAAATTTATTGTGCAATGTGTAGTAGTAATAAAGTTTATAACCCGATTCATGCAACCCAAAAATTTTATTTTCATTTATTATTATTTACACTTTAAACCTTGGTCTTTCCATGACGTATGGAAATACCGTCTTATAAGAGACGGACTCTAAAAAAGCTATTTAATGAGGTTAAAAGAGAGTTTTTTTACTCCCCCGTCCCGGAATAAATTACAACAAAAAACGATTCTGCACTTTCATCAATTATATACCTACACTTTATATCTGTACTTTCATCAATTATGTACTTTCATCAATTATATAGAGTTATATATCCCCATTGCTAAAAGTAAAAACTGTTTCCCCTCTTACTAAAAATGGCAAATTAAGAAACTGTTGGCCAACATTTCCCACTGTTTCCACTTTTCCCACCGTTTTCAACTCATCCCACCGTTTCATTTCCCAATCCGCGGCGCCGCCGCCACACTTAAATATGTGACATGTCGGTATATATAACTGTATCATCCCAAATCAGAAGCCCTAAATCGAACTTCAAAACTCCATTAAAATCATGTGCAGAGGATTCGATCAGAGCGGAGATCACGAGGCGTTGAAGATCAAAGCATTCTACATCCGCCTCCAATTCTCCGATCATCAACCTTCTTCCGATTCTGACCCCCTCACGCTCCATTTCCCGCCGCGGATCAACGGCGGTCCCCTCGAGATCGACGGCGCCGGCGTCCGCTCCGACGCCCCCGCCTTCCTCACCCTGCACCGCGTGGTGAACAGCGGCGCCGCGGCTGCGGTCTACGGCGCGCGGGAGCGGCTGCGGGTGGCGGAAGGCTCCCGGTTCGAGATCTACGCCGGCGACGTCAGAGTGGTGAGAGGAACCCTGAGGAAGGACGACGATGACTGGAGGCTGGATTGCAAGGCTTCCGGCGGCGATTCGCTCGTGTCGGAGGCTGACGTGTGGGTGGAGACGGCGGCGGCGGCGGCGGTGGTGAGGGAGAGGGTGAAGATCGGTCGGCGGCGGAGTGGAATTAGGGGGTGCGGATTGGAGGAGATTCCGGAGCAGAGGGAATGTGAGTATTCTGGTTGCTGCTGCTGCTGTGACGGCGGCGGAAGCAGCGGCGGTGGGTTTGAGGCGGAGGTGGAGGTGGAGGTGGAGGGAGTGAGGTGGGCGGTGGACGTGGGGATTTGGGTGGCGTGTTTGGGGGTCGGATACTTGGTTTCCAAGGCTTCCCGTTCTCGCAATAGGAACATAATTAAGAGATTAATTTAGAGAGGATCATTCAAATTTATTTTTAGTTGCATACTTGTGAAATTCACATTGTATATACGTAGTAATTAGTACTACTCGTACATTGTTTTGCAAAAAAAAGGTACAATAATAGAATCATCAAAATTAGATGTCAAATTGATTTATGATGAGTATCATACAGGGTTAACCCATTTTGGGAGTGCTTGATTTGTATGTGCATGATTTTTTAAAATTGGATGCAGGTATGCATGTTGTCTGACTTGGACATCGGGGTGAGAATTTCCTTTTTTTTTTGAGGTGGTCAACGTGTATCAATTATTTTCCAGAAAATTCAGAGGACGCATTCAGAGAATGCGTCCTCACCTTGAATAATTTTTTTAATCCAGAAATGTAGGCTCGAGGGCTCGGGGGTACAGGCTCGAGGGCTCGGGGTACAGGCTCGAGGGTACAGGCTCGAGGGATAATGTGAGGAGAATGGGAAAATGGAGGAAATCTGGGCATTTCAAGGATGTGGCAGCGAAGGCATATTGGAGGACGCATTTCAAGAATGCGTCCTCGTCGACGTGGCGGCCGCAGTGGGAAATTCCGGAAATCAACGCGAAGAAATAAAATAAAATGCAGAGGACGCATTTGTCAAATGCGTCCTCGTGAAATCTTTTTAAAAAAAAATCGGAGGACGAAGAACGCATTTGCCGAATTCGTTCTCCACATTTGAAGCCACCGTTGGCTACTTTAGCCACACTTATAGAAATTTTCCCCATAAATTGGGTCATTTTTCTATTTGGTATCGTCATCCACCTTCATGAGTATGGATAGTGGATCCAGATACAACGCTTTACTTCCGATGTCCATTAACGCTAACAAATGCCATCCATTGCCGCTAACAAATGTCGTCAATACCCTTTACTCCGCGCTAGTGATCGTCCAAACTTTTGATTCTCGCCAACTACATTCTTACATTCTCTGATACCTAGCTTAGCACGAAGCAATTTATGTGAGAATCATAAGATGATATCTAAATTAACATAAAGTTGTTTATATAAGAACATGAGAACATTATATATATATATATATATATATATATATATATATATATATATATATATATATATATCAGTTACTTCAATGATAGTATGCATTCCGCAGCTTGTGTAAGATGATAAGCATCCCACAATCTATACGGATCATACCTTCCCTTTGGATCCAACCACATACAATTTGTATTAATATAATAATAATAACACAATTGGTATTATACCATCTTTTGGTCCTCGAGATCAATACCAATTCCTTTTAGTACCCAACAAATTTAAAATGATTTGTTTGGTCTGCAAGGTGGTTTTCAGTAGACTAAATTATTTTATGGTCGCTAACATGTGATCTTATACCATATTTTGGTCCCAAAATCACCTGAAAAACACCTTGAAAATCACTTTGGGAGCCAAACAAATCATTTTATATTTGTTAGATTCTGAACAAAAGCGGTATTGGCCATGTGAACCAAAAGATGGCATTGCATCATATGTTAGGGACCAAAAAAATAATTTAGTCTATTTGTATAATCATCATAATGTGAAATATATTAGATACGACTAAAAATTCAACAAAATAAGTTATACGAATATCACCTTGCAATCCTCCAAGACTTATAAATAATTTTTTTAATAACAATATATCATAACTATGATAATAATGAGCTTAGATATAATTGTAGTAACAATTGACACAAATATAGTAATAACCGATGCCTTATTAATTTTAATCATTGCAAATAAATAGTATATCCCATGTATTCAATCAAAGAACTTACATGTTTTTTGCATTTCAACTCTGAAATTTTGAAGAATTTTAACATAAATTTTTAGAAAAAGTGAGAAGTGATTGTAGTACGTTATTGATACCCATCATTAGTAATAGCTCACGCTTTATAAATTTCAATCACGAAGAATAAATAATACATACTTATCACAATCACATTAAATATAACGCTTCGAATATATTAACATCTTGGGTATACTATTAAATAAAATCTATTTAAATAAATAATCATTTTGGATTGTGATAAAATATATTTTAAAAATTAGAAGTTTATCTTTTGAATTGTATCGATACAATCTGTGATGATACATTAAATTTACAGAATCAACTCTTAAATAAATTACGCATATTTATCGCATTTACATTAAGTGTATGTGGTCGTATTTGTATTTTATTGTGAATAAAATAAATTCTAAAAATTAAAATTTTATCTTTTGAATAGTGACAAAATCTGATTTACTCAATAATTTCTCGTACGTAACGCTCTCCCTCTAAAATAAGATAGAGTCAAAAAAAGGCCCCCCTTATCGTTCATAAATCCACGTGGCGCCCCCAAAAAGCAGTTTTCCACGTCAGCAAAGCACCTAAAAACATTTCTCAAAATTCCCTCCTCTCCTTCCTTCTTTCTCCTCTCTTCTAATTTCCAGTCAACGCAAAACACACAGTTCGCAGAAAAAAAACACAGTCGCAAAATCACGCCCTCTTCAACTCCGCTCGCACAGATTGAGCTGCCGAGAGACACACACAAGCTGTACGGATCGTCGGAGGCGGAGGAATGGGCGGAAGAGGTGGCGGAAGCGGAAGCGGAAGCGGTGGCGGTGGCGGAGGAGGAGGAGGCGGAGGACAGAAGAGCTACTCGCTGAATTGCAGTGATTACAAGCTCCTGGAAGAGGTAGGTTACGGCGCCAGCGCTACTGTTTACCGAGCGATCTGTATCCCGTTGAATGAAGTCGTGGCTATCAAGTGCTTGGATCTCGATCGCTGCAACAGCAATCTGGTGCGTCTAGGTTTACGAGCTCAAATCGATTTTTCAATTGAAGTGTGATGGATTGAGATTAACGATGAGCGTGTTTGTTCTTTTGGATTTTTTCCCCGTACTGTCTGGAGTGAAAAATCAATGGTGTTTAAGTTTTAACCGACTCTATCTAACAAAAATGCAGATGTTGATTTTAAGCTCACTGTTTGGTTTCACTGTCAACATTAATGCAGTGGTTTTTGTTTCCATTTACAAGGCTTAATAATGGCGTCCAAAATCCAAAGTCTGCATCCATAAAGAGCTGCTTGATTTTTCTTCTTCCCACCATTTCCTTTTTATGATTGCTTGTGATCCAACACGTAGCTTGCTCTTCATTTCTCACCAAGTTTTGTGCCATAAGCTCATGATGAATTTAAATCCTATTCTGTGTTGAAGTTCTAGTCCTGCTGCAAAATCTTTTGACGTGTTGTCATTGTTATTTATTTTTGAAAACATGTTATGCCTTTTATGCAGGATGACATCCGCAGAGAAGCTCAGACGATGAGTTTGATAGAGCACCCAAATGTAATAGGAGCACATTGTTCGTTTGTTGTTGAGCACAATCTTTGGGTGGTCATGCCCTTCATGGCAGAGGGGTCTTGCCTACACCTTATGAAGATAGCATATCCAGATGGATTTGAAGAGTCGGCCATTGCGTCTATCTTGAAAGAAACCCTTAAGGCTCTGGAGTATCTTCATCGACATGGTCATATCCATCGCGATGTTAAGGTTATCTTACATCTTATCGCTTTGGTACCTGACATCTATTTTGACCATCTGTAGTCCTAGCTGGGCTGGAAACTTGTTTTTTTTTTCTACGTTAGGTTATTTATTTGTTTGGAAGCTGTAGGTTGCATGCTGCATAAGTTGCTAACCCACTATTTTCAGTGTTTATTTCCTCCGCGTGACATGCATAAATGTGAGGAGTTTTGTGTTTTTCCTTCTACAAGAGTGACTATTCTAGGCGTGCTGGTTTCAGTGGTTTAGCTTTCCTTGTAGGCTGGGAACATACTAATTGACACTGGTGGAGAAATAAAGCTTGCAGACTTTGGTGTATCAGCTTGCATGTTTGACCAGGGTGGCAGACAAAGATCAAGAAATACCTTTGTAGGCACTCCATGCTGGTATGTTTCAGTTGCATTTCCTTTACCTATGTCATTGTTGATTATTACTATCCGAATCTTTTTTATCTACCTGCAAAAATGATTACTTAATCCCAGGATGGCACCTGAAGTGTTGCAGCCACAAACTGGATATGATTTCAAGTGAGTGTCATGTTCTAGTTTCCTTCATACAGTAATACTAAGTCTGTTAATATATGTTAGCTTGCATCAACTAACCTTCAAAAATGCTTTTGTGCATACACATGCAAGAGTTCTGAGTGTGAGGCTTATGTTTTGCACTGGGCAAGGTAGTATGATTAGAATGCCAACAGTAATTTCACTTCTTGCGGAGTGGATACTATTATGATTCTTTTATTACTGGAAGATTCTTGCTGACATGAATATTTTTACTTTTTCTGGCCCTAAAACCAGGTTAATTTCCAACCAGCAAAATAAATAGAAAAACCTACTATATGATTTATTGATAAGTGTGTTTTACAGATAACAATCACACTATCCAGACCCTTCTGCATATTTTTTCTGGCTAACCACTAGATTCTTCAGCAAATTTATTTATTTATCTATTTTTGTCAGGGCTGATATCTGGTCACTTGGAATCACTGCCTTGGAGTTAGCTCATGGCCATGCACCCTTCTCTAAATACCCACCAATGAAGGTATGCTCTTTTGCCATTTTAGAATTTCAACAAGAATAAGGGCTTTTCATGACTAGGTTCTTTTGATGACCTTCAATTGATCATCTTTCACTTTTTCTCTACTTTTATTCCTGTAGGTAGCTAACTGTGCTTTCTTTCCTCTTGTAACCTACTAAATATTATTTCTTCTTGACTTCTACCCTTTTCTAAATTGTGCTTGACGCGTATTTCTGCTTATGTGTCTTCTGCATTCTTTAGGTTCTCTTGATGACTATACAGAATGCACCTCCTGGACTTGACTACGATCGTGATAAAAAGTTCTCTAAGGTATGGCCCTTTTCTATAAAACTTGCTGTATTTGGCTGCGGACTGTGTCGATCTATAGATGATCTTGTCATTAATACGACTCCCTCTATATACAGTCTTTTAAAGAAATGGTTGCAATGTGCTTGGTGAAAGATCAAGCAAAGAGACCAACTGCAGAAAAGTTGTTGAAACATACTTTTTTCAAGAACGCAAAGCCTCCGGAGCTTTCCGTGAAGAAACTCTTTGCCAACTTGCCGCCATTGTGGTCTCGTGTCAAAACACTTCAGGTCCTGCATTTCACAATTTGGTTACTCTGTCAGATGTGGTAGTGCTGAAAATAACTTTCTTTTCATTTACCTTCCAAAAATGCAGATGAAAGATGCCACACAACTAGCATTGAAGAAAATGCCTTCAGCTGAACAGGAAGCGCTGTCACAGGTGAGAAACATTTTAGATATTCTAATTTAGTATTGTCAAGCATTTAGTGCTCTACTTTTGTTCTATCAGTTTTATGTACATGTGCAACAAAGATTAATGAACTGGTGATGTCCTTTCTATTGCTTGCAGAGTTTGTATCAGAGAGGTGTTAGTGCCTGGAACTTTGATATTGAGGATCTAAAAAATCAAGCATCACTGGTATGTTAGAGAAGTTATTAGAGGGAAATTTGGTTTTTAGGTTTATATTGCATGCCACGTCTTTTAACTGTCATATACGAATGGTGCTCGGGGATGGCAGGTACAAGATGAAGATGAGATACAAGAAGATAATGAATATGGAAATTCAAAAGTAGATACGCAAATAAAGGTAATTAATACTTGATAAGTTGATAGTAATAGCTATATGATTTGGGTTACTGCAATCTACTTGGTGGGATCCTACAGACTTCTGTATTCAGCTTACTTTCTTTCTATAAAATATTCTGATTAAAGCAATTTGAGATCATTAATTGCTGGCTGACAGCGGCCAGATGCACCTGCTCCTGAAGCCGATATATGGAGATCAAAATCGACAAGCTTTCTTTGCAGGTAATCTTTGCAAGTAATATTATTACTCAAAATCAAGATTAGACCGTGTGTGTGTGAGTGATTCTTTTTTTCTTGAAGCTTGACTATCTTATCTGCACAAGTAAACAGCAATATTTAAAATGAATGTTTTTGAAACTTGACTGTGTGCTGCGTGCAACTTTCAACGTAGAACCTTTTTCGGTCCTCATGTTTTCCTTCCTTTTGATTCATGAGTTTCAGCGAGCAGATTAATGGTGATAAGGGCACAAAAGTCTCTCAAAGTGATTTTATAGATATGGACAATCAATGGAAGTCTTCACTGAAGAAGAGTGCTTCAAAAACTGATGTGGCAGCCCCTATTGCGGAAAAGGAGATATCCTCCAAGTTTAAGTGTCAACCAATAAAAAGCCGTCAAACTCAAAGTGGGCCACTCATGCCAGGAGTTGTGGCTAGCCAATCTACATCAGAGAGGGCTCGGACCTCAGAAAGGTGCATAGTTGAACATTATTTCATTTATCTACGTTTTTCCTTTTGAGTTGATGTCCAGGAAGAGTGAGATATTAATATCTTTACGTCTGGCTGATGTTTGTCAAATGATACGGATAGAGGAATGTCGTAATTGCCGCGTTCCTGCTCTCAGAATTCTCTAGTTTTGTCTAATTTAATATTTTTATTATCTGGGTTCTCTCTTGTTTTTAATGAATACATTTATCTCTCTTTATTAGGTCTGAGATTGAAACAAGACAAGTGGTAGAGAAATCTTTTCAAGTGCGAAAAGCTCCTAGTTTCAGTGGTCCTCTAATGTTGCCAACTCGTGCTTCAGCGAATAGTTTATCTGCTCCAATCAAGTCATCAGGAGGTGGGAGTGTACCTGTTGCATTTTAATATGATTAAATGCTAACTATTCGGGGAATAAGTTAATAAATTCTGTTATACAGGGTTCAGAGATTCATTGGATGATAAATCAAAAGCCAATCTTGTGCAAATAAAAGGGCGGTTTTCAGTTACATCAGAAAATGTTGATCTTGTAAAGGTAAATCTCGTGCTTCTGGACACTTGATTTGTGCACTGGCAAATTCTAACTTTATTGTTGACCATAGGATATTCCATTATGTACAGTTCCCCGGAGATCTTCTCAGGTAAGTAAATGAGAGAGAGTGTCACAGTAATATTTCAGCAGGATATGATTTTTGGGGCTTGTTTCCTTTTCCGCCTTTTGATTGGGTATTCGTGTTTCTTTTCAGGGATCTCCTTTGAGGAAGTCTGCTAGTGTTGGAGACTGGGTTTTTGAATCCAGGCTAAATGTGAGCGTGGCTAATTTCTTTACTATGTACTTATATATAAAGAAACCCAGTCTTGATATGATCATATGAAAATGTTTTTCTTCATGAATTGCAGCCGAACAGCCATTCTCCGAAGGATATTGGGAACATCAATATGCCTGCTTCTGTCCTAATGCCTCACCTCCAAAACCTTTTTCAGCAAACTTCACTTCAACAGGTATGAGTTTCGATGCCTTCCTTTATGGCTTTCTGCCGGAAAATTTTAGAACAAATTTCATGGTTTTCTTGTGTTGGGAATTGAGATTTCTCTGGGTTAATACATATATCTGATGCTTTATTGTTCTTATATCAGGATCTCATTGTAAATTTGTTAAATAGCTTGCAACCAGTTGAGATAGTAGATGGTGAGCTGAATATCACATCACTATGGTCTAGGTTTATATTGCTAATGGGGTTTGATATTCGCTAACTTATGACTTTAATTCGTGCCAGTCTCTCAGAATGGAAAGTTGCCTCCAATTCCCCGCATTTCAGAGAGTAATGGAAATGTGAGTTAAAATGCAATCGCCCTGGTTTCTTTAAGTATCATAGCTGATTGTGCAATTGCGTTGAATACCATACTCATTTATACATGTATATTCCAGGCTGATGCAGCTAATACGGAAAGAGAACGTTTGCTGCTGACAAAAATCAGTGAACTGCAAGCTAGGATGAACAACTTGACTGATGAACTAACATCGGAAAAACTGAAATACGTTCAACTACAACGGCGGATTAACATGGCATCTGGTCAGGAAAACGGCGATTCATGATGAGCGTACAAAAGGGTGCTGTACAATGTACATTAATTTTGTTATATATTCAGGTAAGACGATTATCCTGCGATTCACCTTGAGAAGATGATTGGTGGATCATAAAAAGAAGCAGAAACAAGGAATTTTACAGTCTTGCTCTCGGATGACAGAATTTTCAACAGAAGATTACAGTTTTAGAAACAAGAAATGGGCAAGTTACCGGCCATACATATCATTCTTTCCTTTCTATCAGATGCAGGAAAAGAAAGAAGTGCAGTGTTGGGGGCAGGAGGGGGTATACAATAATTTGCACTCTTTGTAGTTTGTGTATTTTTTATTTTGCCTAGACTAAATATGTACCGTACTTTGGAATTATTGTCCGTAAAACTGTAAATTTGTTAAGTTAATGAATTAGTTTGAGCCTGATTCAGAGTTTTATACCTAGATTCTTGGATTTTGGTTCTGTGAAATGCAAGCCTTTTGTCAGTTGGATAGTGCGCGAACGTAGTTTGCAGGGTCTAAATTTGACGTGGTGGTTCCATGCAACTATGGTACACGTATAGTAGTGCAATTAGATACTCATGTTATACAGGGGTGTTCAAATTATTCGATCCGAACCGTTTTGATGTAGTTCATTTGAGTTGAGTTGGGTCGGGTCGGGTTAATGTCCCATTTGTGTCAAGTAGGTCGGGTTGGATCGGATCTTAATCCAAATTGGCCCATTTTGACCCATTTGTAATTTTGTCTCATTTTCTTAAAAAAATCATAATTTTTTTATATTTAATACTATGTATCAACCATAATTTACTTCGCAAACAATTTTAACGTTCTTGATTTTTTTTTTATAAATCTAAAGATTTTTTAAAAAACAAGTTTACTACTCCATCTATCCCAATTCAAGCTGTAATTTAGCTATTCATTTAGTCAATATTTCTTAACTTTGACCATAAAATTGAATTAGTATACAAGTATAAATACTATTGTGTGATACCTTGTTGGATTCGTTATATATTTTCAAAAGATTAACTTTTTAAAAGTTTTAATTACCCTTAATGAAAGTATTAAGGATCAAATATTTTTCAAATCAACTGTCAAAAGTTAAAGTGTGCAGATTGAAATGAGACAGAGGGAGTATTTTTATATGATTTTGATCAATTTGGGTCGACTTATGACCCAGTCCGACCCGCCCCGACCTGCCCGACCCATGAACACCCCTAAAATTGTTTTCTACTCCCTTTCACTCTAGCAACAGAATGTGGTCAAATTTCAATCACAATCCGCAGTCCAAATAAGGAAATAGTCAAGATAAGCACTTTTAGGTCGTAAAAATTATATTAATATAACATTCAGTTTACTTTACCAACACTAAGTTTAATCGGTTAAACCACTTTAGTATAATCTAATCTTTTATGAAGAAAGAAATGTGTCAATAATAAAGAAATAAAGGAAATAGAAGCAAAAACATAAAGCCCACTCACCATCATTGTAGGCCCACTAGATCCCTCTACAGAACCATCGAGCGGTGGCATCTGGTTTAAAAGAGGGTGGTTTCTTTTAAATCAACTAGTAAGAGAATCACCAAGCGCAGGCGGTCTTTTAACTGCGAGCCTCCTACAACTGCAAGCCCTCCTTCCGACACCACCACCCAGATCTCCCTCCTAGAACCCTCCACCACCGCAAAAACCACCACCCAAACCACGACGCCAACAAACTCATTGCAGCAAGAACGATGCGCAAGCGTCAATGCTTCGCGAGCACTGTGCTTGTGCTCAGCTCATTGATCGACCGACCATCAACACTGTTGTCATTGCTACGCTAACCGATCACCACCACCACCACTACCACCGCATCTGCCACCACTACCACTACCACTACCTTTGCCAGCCATAAATATGAGCATCCAATTGCATGTTTAGTAGTGCAGTTAAATACTCATGTTTCGATGAATAAGAAAATGATGGTAAACAATGAAATGTAGTTTTTATATATCAACTTTTAATCTATCGTTATCATAAATTGTAAAAATTATTAACTATTAAACGTGTTTATTAAAAATCTTCAAAAATTGTAAGTGGAATGATACCCAGGACAACGAGAGTAATACTTTTATCACAATTGAAACGAAAAAAGAAGGCATGTGATATGGGCATTGGCAGTGGCACTTGGTTCCATGAAAAATGTAAACAAAAGGAACCAATTAAGCAACAAAACAAAACCTTAAACACACACTTAACTCTTCAATTTGGACTCTAAAGAAAAACTCATTAATTCGGTATTCTTAATTTGCTCAAACAATGACTTCCCGACTACTCTCATTTCCAGCTATCTCGCATCCCTCCTTTAAACCCTCTCTTAAACCCTCCATAAATGTTCTTGATCGCCATAGCCAGAAGCTTCACCAGGTAAACAATGTTAAAGATCGAAACTTTATTGAAAACCCATTTCAGAGAACCTTTCCTTTTCTGTTTTGGTTTAATCCTTGTATCTGCAGAGAAAATTGAGGAATGGGATTTGCCGGGCAGAGCTTTCCGGCGACGCGTCCGTCGGAATTGCAATCGGGGCATGTATTCTCAACTCGCTGGTTTTTCCGACCCCTCCTTCGCCGGAGGATGATGAGTCCGGCGACTCGGTGATTGACTCGTCTGATGCGAGGTTTGCTGTCATGGGGATCATCAGCTTCATTCCTTACTTCAATTGGCTGGTCTGTATATTTTCCTCTGTTTATTGAAATTGAAATTATCACATTTTGATGCTCAAATGTGCTGAATTCTTTGTGTTGATAAATGCAGAGTTGGATTTTTGCTTGGATGGATACTGGCAAGAAGCGTTATGCTGTTTATGCTATTGTATATTTGGCCCCTTACTTGAGGTTAGGTTCTTTTCGACCTTCTTGTTTATGTTTTGCAGTTCTGAATGTAGTTGGTAGCTTATCAATTATCCTCAGCTCTTATGCAATTGCTTCAGCAATGAAAATGCCGGCCAGATGATTCACTGTGTGTGTGTAGTAAGCATTTCGACAATGCTTGCTATTGTGTGATAGATTTGTTCCCGGAGGTCATCGCTCAGTTTGAATCATCACCTGTTAGAAACAATCTTAACTAGTTAAGATATGTTCTTAACAATTTTAACTGGTAATCGGAGTATGTTTTTTAATAATATATGTTCTTCAACATTTCAGTTGCCTAGTTCCTTTATCATTGAAGTTGTGGTATGTGTTGGAAGCAGCTAGATGTTTGATTTTCTGATGTCTTATTTCTGTTGGAAAGCATGAAAGAGAACTCTTAAGTGTTTGCATTGCGGCTTGAGATTTCCGTTCTAATTGATAGATGTTCTTCCATGGTTGTTTTTAGGCCGAATTTATCAATTTCGCCTGAAGATAGCTGGCTTCCAATTGCCAGCATTATATTGTGCATCATTCACATTCAGGTTGATATCCCCCCTCTTCTCACTCTTCGTTTGGGAAATCTTGATTCTGAGTCTCATTCTATTGGCAGCTGGAGGCAAGTTTAAGGAATGGAGATATTCAAGGACTGCGAATGTTTAGTGAGTTTGGAGATCGGCTGTCCCCAAATGACAGAAAAAAGGGCAATAGAATCACCAAAAAAGAGGTACTAGTTAGAATAGTTTAGTGACCTTTGAGACCTTTAATCCACCTTCTGATTCTTTGTTTATGTTTATTTTTTAAACATTTTAGGAGTCCTCAAATGACGACCATGTGAAGTTGCCAACTGCACATGAGAAGTCAGGAAACTTTATTCGCGACTGGGGAGTTCCTAGAAGGCCATTCGAAGATTCAAAGAGCGTGAAGATAGATGATGAAGAGGTTGATGATGGAAAGAAGCACTAGGTTAAGAACCAAAAATGTTTGTTGTTTGTAGACTCTGTACACGATAAATTGAAGAAAATGGCAAATGATGACTCATTTACACTGTAGCTGAACCAATTTTTACTGAATTCATAGACTCGGAAATGAATCTGCATTGGATGTTAGATGATTTGTGCCAACTAAAATAGTATTGATCATCCAAGTTTTCCATTTCCTTGAGATGTGGAAATGAGCATAATGCATGCTAATTTCAAGAAAGCTAGACTATCTGTAATGGTTCTTGAATTTACAAGTTTGTGGCGCCACAAATAATCAAGATCCAGAATCTGAAGTTGTATTACTGTTGGGATTTTGTTTTGGCAATAGGATAAGGGCTTAAAACCCCTGATTTCATGCAGAAATCCAAAGCAACACCAGCAAAAAGGAAAATCAAGAGATTCTCGGCTACACATACAGTACTGTCAAGAGCTATCGGATACAAGCTGCTGATATCCAGCTGCAGATTTGGTCTGGCGGCACTACCAGTCGTGGCAAGACCTGCATCAAGAATCGCATGCGTGCAAATATATTAAGAATGTTACACAGCTTCTTGTTACAGAAGCACGATACAAAACAATGCAGTACCTTTGACGACGCCAAAAGCAGCAGATGTTCCTGTCTTGAGGTGGGAATTGTCCAAATCTCTCCTCACAGCATACCTGTAGGTAACTCCAAACAAAGCACAGCTAACAAAGGTGATTCCTAGGGGCACTATCAGGTCACTTAGGCCGGTGGCTCGAGTTAACGATAGGGGAAGCCCTGCAATGGTGCCAACAATGGCGGAAACTGAAGCTGCTGCAATGGATTCTAGTCTCTCTGCATCCTTATTAATGGACTCACTGAAAGAACCCCCTCCTATCCCAGCCCCATTTGCCTCCAGAGAACGATTTGCCTCTTCTAACATTGCCTTTGCTTCTGATATCTCCCTTTGACATTCTGCAATCTTGATCACAGTAACAGAGCTCAAATAGACTGATAATAAATGGGATTCATCAACATCAAGAATCGGACTTAAAAGTTGCAAATTTGCAGTCTTGTCTACAATGTTGGAGCCAAATCAGGCATAAAGAAATGTAACTACATTCGCATCAAGAATCATACTTCAGCGCACATGCAATCATTAACTAATCCTCTCAATTCTGCCTTTAATCTTTGGCCAGTATAATGAACAGCAATCATTTCAAAGTGCATTAGTATCAAATTTTCGATCAGATATTATAGCGAAAAACAATTTCGATACATGAAACAAACCTCAGAAGTAGTGAGATTTTGCAATCTTAATTAGAATAATAATGGGAGTCATTAACATCAAGAATCAGGCTTTAAAGCTGCAATCTTGATCACAATGCTGGAATCAAACCAAGCTTGAAGAAACAGGACTACATTCACATCAAGAATCACACTTCAATGCACAGACAGTCACAAACTAATCCAATAAAACCAAAATGCAATAATTTCAAAGTGCACTATCAGATTTCGAAACACGAAACAAACCTCAGAAGTAGTGGACTGGAGCCTGTTGACATAATCCCTCAACCTCTTGGCCTCAGCTTCCTGTTTATCAAACTCAGCGAGCTGTTCTTTAGCCCTTTCAACTCTCTGTGTAGCTACATCCAGCCCATCTAACAGAGCCTTGTTCTCTTCTTTGTTCAACAACAGTTCCACTCTCTCATCCACCATTCCTGATAGAATATCCTTTAGGTTAGGATTCCCTGTTTCACTACTGCATTTGACTGTTACATGGGCCGTTCTTGCCGCCGGAAATGCTGCCGTCGCCGGAAATGGGACCGGAGACGAGATGGTGTGTTTGAGGTGGGGTCTGAGGTTTGGGTGTGAAGCTATGATGGAGGAAGCCATTGATGATGAGCTCCCAGGTTTCAAGATTGGATTTTTATTTGTGTTTCGAATCAGAATTAAGGATTGGATTGTACTCCTTCCGGTTTTAGATGCTTGGATAACTTAGGAAGAAAAAAAATGAGTGGATAAAATTGAAGGTAGATAGTAAAATATAGAGTAAGTGAATGAAATTGAGGAATTTTATTAAAAATGAAAAGTGTGCCAATATAACAAAAAATAATTCAGAAAAAAGTGTCACTAATAAGAAAGAAGAGGGGGGAGAATAGAGCAATCAAATTTCAGTCTTTTTTTCAATTCAAAATGATATCCTATTTCTAAATTTATTGATTAAAGTATCCACTTTTCACTCTAAATTTATTCTTTGGAAATGTATTTTTTATGTGAAACTAAATGCTATTTCAATATCATTTTTGTTTAATATAATACTAAAATTTTATTGAAAGATATTTTTTTTTTTAAGAATGTGAATGAAAACTGATATTTATAAGGCAAAGTTTTGGAAAATAATTGTTTATTCATAAACTTATAAAAAGACGAGATTTATTCAAAATAATAAAAGGTAAAATATGTTAGTTGCAAGATTAAAAATTTAGGGTAATATGCAAATATAACCCTATGTGTTGGAGAAAGTGCAAATATAACCCTGAGTTGTTTTTTAGTGCAAATATAACCCTAACTATTATACATATGTGCAAATATAACCCTAACTATCATACATATGTGCAAATATAACCCTAAAGCCATTATTCCGGCATTGACTAACCAGGGTTATATTTGCACTTTCAATTATCGCAGGGTTCTATTTGCACTTTCATTATCGCAAGGTTATATCTGCACTTTCATCAATTATATAGGGTTATATATGCACTTTTCTCAAAAATTTATATGCGACGTAAAGTAGTTATATTGTTTATAACCCGATTCATTCAATCCCAAAACTTTGCCAAATATTAAATATATGTTAAATTAAAATTAAGAAATATGTTGTTATATCACGTCCCGTATTTTTTTATTTTTGGATAAATCAGATTTTGTATTGATTCAACTGACCAAAAAATCACTTTGCTTTACATCATCCCTTAACTATTTTTCTCAGCCCAACAGGCCAGCCCAAATCATTTCCTAAACAAAAGATCATTCCTTCCCACTAAACATACAACACTACTACTAGCACATGTACTACCAAAACTTCTCCTGTTTCTTTCCATCCATACATGTTAAAAAAAAACTACAATCAAGCCAAATTTGTTCCTTTGATCCCTCTTGGTATAACTATAAAAACAATATCTCCTTATGCTTCTAAGATCAGTAAAATCTGCCAATCCAAACTCCTGGAATACTTGCTTGACTGAACAAATAAATGATCAAGATTCTCTAATTTTTTCCCATCACATAACAAACAATAAGGGTCTCCAACCTGTATAGAGTAGCTTCTCAGCCTATCCTGAGTAGATAACCTGCCTAGTGCCATCATCCATAAGAAGAATGAATGCTTAGGTAATAGTTGTTTACACCACACAACTTTAGCAATAGCATACTCCCTTAGTTGTCCCTGCAGCTGTAGATAAGCCAAAGACAGCGTGAATTTTCCTTTGTAGATGAAACTATTTAATGAGTCACCCATCTCCTTGTGCAGCTCCAGTAGAGATTTCCAAGAATAACATATGTCCACCTTAGCCAAGCATTTAGAAATCTCTTTACCTTTCATATAATATCCTTGTATCCATTTCACCCAGAGGTTGTATTTCTTGGATTGAATTTCCCACAACAATTTACATAGCAATGCTTTGTTCCAGAGTAGAGTATCTCTGAGTCCTGCCCCACCATTTATCTTGTTTCTGCATAGAATCTCCCAAGAGATGGGAACCAATAGCCTGGTGTTTCCTGAGTGCCCCCATAAGAAATTCCTGCAAATGCACTCAATAGAATTGTGTACATACAGTGGTAGTTGGAACATGCTCATCCAATAAGTTGAAATACTCAAAAGAACTTAGTTGATCAGTTGAGCTTTAGCTGCATGAGACAGGTTTCTGCTACTCCAAGATTTTAGCCTAGCGTTCAACTTCTCCAACAACTTTTGACAGTTTTCCAAATTCCACCTGATACATGTCAGTGGCAACCTCGGGTATGTGGCTGGTAACTCACCAAACTGTATTTTTAAAACATCCAGGAGACATTGTGCTTCAGTTGCATTCAGCTTAGAGAAGAAAGCTTGGGATTTACCTGAGTTTATGGTCAAGCCTGTAGTTCTCTCAAAGACTAACAATGCATCTTTTATCCACTCTATGGATTTCAGATTTGCTTTGCTAAAAATCATCAAGTCATCCACAAAGAGTAGGCACTGCACTTTAGTATGCTTACGCTTCATATGATAGTCTATTAATTTCCAATCAATGTAGGAAGCTAACAACCTAGAAAAGTACTCCATAGATAATACAAATAGCAGTGGAGATACAGGATCCCCCTGCTTCACCCTTTCATTGTTGTAAATGATTTTGTATACCCCCTATTCAAGGCAATACTAAAGGTAGAATTTTCCAAACATCTTCTAATCCATGCTATGAATATTCCAAGAAGTTTCAAACTACCCAAAAGATCATATAAAAAGCACCAGTCCAAACTATCAAAAGCTTTTTGCAAATCTATCTTTAACATACAGCTAGATGCCCTGGTATCTTTCCAATTATAGGTATGCAGTAACTCTTGGGTGATAAGAACATTATGAGATATAGACCATCCATTAACAAAAGCACCCTAATTTTCATTAATCAAAGAAGGTAATACAGTTCTGAGTTTAGCTATGATTACCTTAGTGATTATTTTGTAAACTGTTGAGCAATATGAGATGAGCCTGTAATCAAATGTTGTTTGGGAATTGTCCTTCTTTGGTATCAAAGTTATGATGGTTTTGTTTAACTACTTGGGAATAACAATTGAAGAATCCTTGCACAACTTTTGTAACTTCCTTTCCTATCATCCCCCATGCTGTTTTGAAGAAATTGCTAGTATAGCCATCATATTCAGGGCTCTTGTTGGGTTGAATCCCTTGCAAAACTTTGTAAATATCCTTTTCTGTCACATGTTTTACCAATTCCAACTACTGAGTCAAGTTGAGGACTGCCCCTTTTGCTATTACAGTCTGGTCCAGTTTGAGTTCCATGGGAGTTGAATTTCCCAACAGCTTTGTAAAATGTCTCAGTAACAAACTCTCCACCTTGTCCTTTCCAGTCACCATCTGATTATCCTCCTTGAGACATAATATATGCTGCTTATATTGTTTTATCTTCAGGTAATTGTAAAAAAACCTGGATGGCCTATCTCCTAAGCCAATCACACTTTGTTTTCTGGATGAGAAATCGTACTTCTGCTTCATAAATCGGTTTGGCTCTTACCCTGATTTCCTTTTCCTCCTGTTGTAGGTCATGATCCCAAGGTGTTCTCCCAAATACTTCCTGTATTTGGTCTAGTTTTTCAGTAATATTATCAGACATCCCACTGATCTCATTAAAACTTTTCTTGTTCAATGTCACCAAATGATGTTGAAGATTTCTTAATTTGGCAAAAAGCTGATGCAAATTCTCCACTGGATTTTCATTTCACACCTCATTTACTGCCTCTATAAATTCCCCAGAAACAGTCCACATGTTGTAGAATTTAAATGGTCTCTTAACTTTCCAAGTTTCAGAAATGAGTTGTACCAACATTGGCTTATGATCCGATATGCTCTCTGTTAGGACTAAGCATCTTGAACAAGCCAAAGTTTCTAGCCATTGTTGATTAACCATGCTGCTGTCTATTTTTGAAACCACTCTCTGATCTCCTTCTCTTCTATTACTCCAGGTGAAATAAGCTCCATAAGTTTTTAGTTCCATCAATTGTAAAGTATCCACAGTATACCTGAATTCCTCAATCTCATTTTCAGTTACAAGGTTCCCTCTTTTCCTATCTTCCTAGTGCAAGGGGGAGTTGAAATCCCCTATAATCATCCATGTACAATCAATGACAATACCTCCTAATTCCTTCCATAATGGCAGTATTTCTTTACCCACATTTTCTCCATACACAAAAGTTATACAAGTTATGAGATCCAGCCCCTTCAGTTTACAACTTACAATATCCACTAAGGTCCCTTGGATAATATATCTATGTCATACATATCAGACCTCCATCCTATTAAAACTCTACCTCTATTAGTATAGTCATTGTTTGAACTGCATGACCAGCCACCACAAATATTCTCCCATAGTTTCTTCTCATTCACCGGCTTTACTTTAGCCTCTAACAAACATAAAAAAAACTGACTCTCTGTACAAAACATGTTTTTTTGATGAGTTTTTTGTTTTTCAAGGCTATGTACACCTCTAATGTTCCAAGCTAAGATGTTATACTCCATCAGGGGGTTTCATTGGGGGTTACCTGGTGAGTTTTTTTTTGTTTTCTAAGGCTATGTACACCTCTAATGTTCCAAGCTAAGATGTTATACTCCATCAGGGGGTTTCATTGGGGGGTTACCTCTTTTAGCAGTGGGTGGTAATCTGCCTGATTTTGATGATTCAGCTATCACTGGCCATTCATTCAAAGAGAATTTTACTGCCTCAAACATTGTTACTGCCTGGTCATCTATTTTACTAATCCTACCTTCTTCAATTTTCTCCTCCATTACAGTATTCTCAGGTTCTCATTTTTCTCCACTAACCACTGTTTTAGCTGCTTCAGTCTTCTTTCTACATTCCTCTGTTAAATGTCCCAACATCATACAACTCTTGCATTTGCTAAGCATCCATTCAAATTTAAACTTATATCTTTATATCACCTCATTCTTATCAATAAAGTCCACATACTCGAGCATTTTCTCACAAAAACCCATCTCTAGTTGTACCCTGGCATAACTCATCATATATAGGTTTATTGTTGTTCTATCCATCATTAAGGGATTACCTATTGGATTGAGTATGGCGCTCAGGATCTCTGGTGTCCAGTATATGAGGTTAAGGCCTAGAAGATGAACCCATACAGGCACACTAAGAGGAGCATCATAATTCATTCCAATTTTTCCAAGGTTTGATCAACACGGGTCTACCATTCATATACACTACTACATGCTTCACAACTACATTTCTCCTTTCTTCACTTTCAAGACGAGTTAAAAACATCCCTGGCTTAATCATAGTCACCTGCAGTTTACCCAAATCTCTCCAAACTATGTTAAAAAAACCTTCGATCACAACAAAGGGTGGATTCATTCCCACTATCTGACATACAACTACTGTACTCCAATTCTTAACACTCTCCTCTACATTGACTTTTAAAATTTTCCCCTATTTTTCCCTTCAACAATCACAGGTTCATAAAATTTCATTCAAGTTGATCTATCCTTAAAAAGTTCATACCAACTCTCCTTAACTACATCATTTTCACCAGTATGATCAATTACCTTATCATCACCCCCATTTCAAACATTTACTTACCGGATTAGGCAGATTATGTTCCTTCTCTGATTTTTGTTCTCCTATATCTGAGTTTGCCATTGAAATCGCCACCAAATTGCTTGGAGTTACCAGGTTAGATTGCTTCTCCCTTGTCACCTCCACCATTGGTGTTGCTTTTTTCCACTGTACTTTTTCCCTTTGCATCTGACTTTGTTTTTTGAATCTCCTTCCCAGAGCTTTCCTTCTTTATGGATTGAGGTGTAGTAGTGTTGCGAGATGGCCCACCCACCTTCCATTTCCTTATTGATCCTCCATAGCAGTAGCACTCAAGAATCAGAGAAAATGTTCGTTGCATTTCATAGTTCGCACACACTGAACGTGAAAATAGCACACACTAGATCCCCAAATCCCATTGATTCTTGAGTACATATCATTAACATATGTTTTACTTACTTACGCCCTAATACGTATATACATATATTTAATTTGAAAATTAACAAAATAAAATAAAAAACTTAAAATTAAAAATAAAAAATTAAGATCTTCTTCTTCCCCCTTCCTTGACCAATCGTTGACCGCTACCACCTCACCGCCGGCCGCCACTTCAACGCCGCCGGCGGTGATCTCAAATTCACCAGAAACCCCACCACTGGCAACCTGCTTGAACACCCAGATTCCTTTCCTCTCCACCATTGGTAACTCCACATTCGACTCCACCGCCTGTAACCCCGCATTCGTTTTGCCGTCCCCAACCCCTTCTCCCTGCCTGCCAGTGATGAACTCCACCGTCGTAACTCCACATTCAACTCCACCGCCGGTAACTCCACATTCATTTCGCCGTCCCCAACCCCATCCCCACAAAAACCCACCTGTGATGAGCTTCTTCCTCCTCGTTTTCCAGCGACATGGAAACCCTTTCGAGCGGTTGTTCGGCGGGAACGAGGCAATGAGAGCCAATATCTGGGCAACGAGAACCAGGCCGGGCTGGAGAACCGAGAACCGGGCGATGAGCAGAAGAAACGAGAATGGGGCGACGAGCCGGAGAAACAAGAACTGGGAGACGAGAACCGGGCCGGGTCGGAGCGATGAGAATGGGCTGATAAAAAAAGGGCCGGGCAGGGGCGCCAGAGAAGACACACCCATCACCGGAGAAGAAGCTCCAATCGTTGCCAGGTTCTCTGGGCGGGAAAGGAGAATCTTGCTGGGGACGGCGAAACGAGAACGGGAAAGGAGAACAGAGATTGGGACGTCTCACTCTACGTATTATCCACGTCAAATTAACTCTTAAATTGGAGATCAATTTTAATTTCCAAATCCATCAATCCCATGTAACTATTAACATTTTCTATTGTGATGTTTGCATTGAAGATGGTCTCGATTACCTAGAAATGAGACTTCCAAATGGTGAAAAGGAAATGTGTGAAGAGTTTTACTAGAACGAGCAAATGACAAGTAGGCAATATTATTTAAGACGAAAGAGGTACTAATATTTTAATTGTATATCAAACATCGAACATTCATTTAAACCTACTATTGAATCTTTAAACCCTTAACATGTCTATCAAAATAAAACAGATTATAAATTTGACTAAACACGCACCCTTGTGATCTAGTAAGTTAGAAAGATGTAATGGGAACTATTATGGGATTATTTTCAAACATAAATAAAAGAGTCCGTCCTTTGAAGATACTCTATCCATGAGTCATGGAAAGATCAATGTTTAAAGTCTAAATTAGAAGAAAACACGATAAAATTGTTGTGTTGCATGAATCAAGATATAAATTTTATAACTACTACACATCTTATAATAATTTTTTAATATTGCAACTAATATTTTTTTACCTTTTATTATTCTAATCAAAACTCATATTTTCATAGACTCGTGGAAATACGATTTGTTCCAAAACTTTACGTAAATAAAATAGCCATACAAGCACTTAATTTATAAACAGAAAAATGAAAAGAGTGAAGAAAACAGAAGAAGAAAGTTGGTAATGTTGACAACATTTTCAAGAGCTCTACTTGGCACCAAAAAGCCCCCTTTCTTCACCCTCTTCAAAACCTTCAGCATTCCTCCTCCAACTCCTCCTTTCATGGCGGCGTTCAGCACCACAACCCCTTCTTCTCCGTCCTCCAAGAGGGTCTCCAAAAGGGTCGGGACCCACCATGGTAGCTTCCACTGCGACGAAGCTCTCGGCTGCTTCATGATTCGCCTCACGGACGCCTTCTCCAACGCCCAGATCGTCCGCTCCCGCGATCCGCAGGTACCCATTTCATTTTCCTTGCTTCTCCGTGCTCCCATGTCGATTTGGGCGCGACCCTTTTCGGTGTTTTGTTTGTTTGCCTCTTGTGTATGAGTGTTTCTTTATGTGTAGATTAACTGTTTGTTGAAATGCCTGACTGAAATTGCAGGTTTTGGAGACGCTGGATGCCGTGCTTGATGTTGGCGGGGTTTATGACCCGAGTCGCCACCGCTACGATCATCACCAGAAGGGTTTTGAGGAGGTTTTTGGGCATGGGTTTAACACTAAGCTCAGTAGTGCTGGTTTAGTTTATAAGGTGACCAAGTATGCTTCTTTATTTTTCCCCATTTTCTCTGGTCCCATTGTCTTATAGCTCTGTGTGTTTGTGTTTTGTTTTTGTTAGCATTTTGGAAAGGAGATTATTGCTAAAGAGCTTAACGTCGATGAAGAACATCCTGATGTGCAGAGGTTGTTCTCGGCTGTTTATAAAAGCTTCATGGAGGTACTGTTATAGTGTTATCCCCCCTTATTTCTTATTGATTAAATGAATGATGTTCTTGTAATAATGGCGTTGTTCTCTTTGAGCGAATTCACGATACTTGTGAAACCAGAAAAGAAAAAACATAGGTTGTGTCTGTGACAACTGAATGAGTGTAGTGTAACAATAGGAGATTCCCTCATTCTCATGTATGCCTTGTAATCGTAATTGGAATTCTTGCTTTTAGGCAATTGATGCGATTGACAATGGAATTAATCAGTACGACACTGATCTACCTGCGAGGTATGTTAACAATACACACCTGTCTTCACGAGTGGGAAGGTTGAATTTGGATTGGACTGACCCGGACCAGTCATCTGAGAAGGAGAATGCAGCTTTTGAACGTGCAATGGCTTTGGCTGGCAGTGAATTTATGGATGTAAGGCTTTCTTCAACTCAGTTCGTATTATTTGTTTTAAAAAATAAAGATTAAAAACATCTACTTCCTCTACCCCACTAACAATTTACGCCAAATACAAAGACCGTGAAAATTGATACAAGACAATCATGGTCTTCAATTTTCACGGTCTTCGTATTCAACTCAAATAAGAGGCAGATAAAATCCAAACAATGTTTTCACGACCCCGTATTTTGAGTTAAATGTGCTCCAATGGTTGTACTTTTGAAGTTTACTTATGCTTTGAGTTAAATGTGCTCCAATGGTTGTCCTTTTGAAGTTTACTCATGCTTTTATTATCTCTTCGGTAGAGTGTACGATTTCATACAAGATCGTGGTTACCTGCTCGGTCTATTGTTCTGGAGTGTCTTGCACAAAGGCATGCTATCGATCCAAGTGGAGAAATCATGGTCTTGACAAGATTTTGCCCTGTAAGACCACTGGAAACCTTGTTAACTGCTAAAAACTTCTTGAAATTGTGTCTCTTCATTAACGGTTGATGAAAACCCTGCTTAAAACACTTTGATTTGATTTTCTCCCTCCAGTGGAAGCTTCATTTGCACGAGCTTGAGGAAGAGATGAAGATCGACCCATCAATCAAATATGTACTCTATGAGGTAACAGGCGCACTTCAACCTTAAACTTCCGTTTAATCAAGGTTGTGAACTGATAAGAACATACGTATATGGTTTGTAGGATGACCGGAGCAAGGGTTGGCGAGTGCAAGCTGTGGCAGTGTCTCCTGACAGGTTTGAGAGCCGGAAGGCCCTCCCCGCTCAATGGAGAGGCCTCAGAGACGACGAACTGTCTCAGTTGTCAGGCATTCCCGGTGGTGTTTTCATCCATATGAGCGGGTTCATCGGTGGAAACAAAACATACGAGGGCGCTCTAGCTATGGCCAAGGCTGCATTGAAGATCTAGACCAGAAAAGTAGATTTCTGATTTGAACTCCATTTTCAGCATTTGAGTTTGAGCTTAGCTTTACAACCATTTTGTCATAGGATTTAGTCTCCTACATTTAAGAATGTAGAACAACGTTTGACAATTTTCTGTAATGAAGATTCAAGTGGACGAAACAGACAAAATATCACGTTTCGAAACCCTAAAAAAGGGCAAGAAGTTTTGTTTTTTTCCCCTCTGAATATGTTTAATTTTTAGCTCAACTCGGTTCATTTTCAAAACCCTATATATTAAGAGAGAAATAATCACTTTCAAGAATGCTATCAAAACTAAGAACTATCTCCATTTGGATTCTTCAAGATGAATCTCGCGGCGGTGGAGTTGCATCTTACCATGGGTGCGGCGGCGCTTTTCCCGGCGGCGCCACCTTCTTCATCGTTATCTACTCTCAGAAAACCTAGTATCATCACTAATGCTCCTAAACCCAGATGCCTAAAATGGTCACAATCACTAAATCCAATTGGGTCCAACAGAGGTATCAAAACCACCGCCGGGGTCCTCTCCGGCGGCGGCGCTGTCCTCCCGGAAACACTCAAAGTCCGGCTCAGAAACGGCGAGATCCTCTACGGGATTTTCCTCCTCAGCTTCTCCCCCACCCTGGCCGAGATCGCCGGCCTCTCCGGCTACGACTTCGCCGTCGTCGACATGGAGCACGGCCCCGGCGGAATCTCCGACGCGCTGCCGTGCCTCCGGGCACTGGCGGCGACCAACACCGCCGCCATTCTCCGCGTCCCGGAGACCTCCGCTACGTGGGCCAAGAAGGCCCTCGATCTGGGCCCACAGGGGATCATGTTCCCGATGATCGACACCGCCGAGGATGCCCGGAGGGCGGTGTCGTTCTGCCGCTTCCCGCCCGCCGGCGTCCGCGGCTCCGCCCACACGGTGGTCCGCGCCTCCGGATACGGCCTCGACGAAGGCTACCTTAGCAACTACGAAGACGAGGTTCTGATCATGTGCCAGGTGGAGACATCATCGGCGGTGGCGAACGTGAAACAGATCGCGGCGGTGGACGGCGTCGATTGCATCCAGATGGGCCCACTTGATCTGAGTGCCAGCTTGGGGTACCTATGGGATCCGGGCCACAAGAAGGTGAAGGACACGCTGAGGGCGACTGAGAAGGAGGTGCTCGAGGGACGCGCCGCCGTGGACGGCGGCGCGTGGCTTTCGGGTTTCGCAATGCCGCATGACAGCGCGGTGGAGCTGAAGTCCAGGGGGTACCATATGGTGGCGGGAGCGGTGGACGTGGGGTTGTTCCGGAATGCAGCGGTGGCAGACGTGAATAGTTTCAGGGTGGGGCCGAGCGAGAGCTCCGGCGAGGAGGAGAGCGGCGGCGATGGTGCTAAGGATGAGGAGTATTGGAGTGAGTGAAGTGTATGTTTAGTTGTGTTTCCAACTTTGTCTTATGTTTGTAAGTTGTTTTTGTTGATTTGGATTAGGATAATAACTTTGTTTTGACATTAGAGAAGGTTTTCATGAAAACATCACAAAATATTGGAGGAAATCAAATGATTAGCATTTGAACGAGCATGTTTGGTCATTAGCTGAGCAGTTTCATTCACTAATTAGGAGAGGGTTCAATTGGTTGGGGTCATATCTTCAATGGTTATCATGTCACAAGATTCGTGCCATACTTGGAAGTGATGAAAGAGGCAAGTGCAAGGGATAAGACGCCTCAGATTGAATTGCGAAAATGCACTTTGATACATCAACAACTAATCGGACGTTTCTTACACCTGCGGGTGTATTCCAGTGGTTGGGAGTTGGGTTCCTCCTCACGGAAGTCTCTAGTTCGAAGCTCGGCCGCTGCCGTATGGAAATGTCCTGAGTTAATTTGGTCTTCGGATCAATGGCTGCTTGGACTTTCTGGTGAACACCGAGTATGGACCGGCCCAATAATCCTGGTACTGAGCTACCTTGACTTACCTCACAAGTGCATATAATGTTGTACTTGTGATTTATAACAATAATTTACCACCGTGGTGAGAAGTAGCCCTTTTCAAAAAATTTAATAGTCTGAGGATGTTTTCTCAATTCCCTACTTCACCTGCCATGTTCTCAAACAGTCATTTTCTCTTTAAATACAAACAAGGTTAAGCATTTAAAAGTGAAAGAAAGGAAGAGGTCAAGTTCCCATTGGACTACCAGTTGGTCACTTTTATTGCTAAATGTTCAAGTCCTTGTGTTTTTGTGAGTATCCAACTGTACCCCATGTGCTCTGTTTCTTTAAACACGTCGATCCATGTTTTCTTCTCCCTCAGCTCTTTTAAACAATATTTTTTTTCGCATTCTAGTCTATTTTTCTGAATAATATTTACTTTGCTTGTGAAGAAAATGGCCATATTTATTCATTTATTAAACAAATTACTATTCTTACTTAATATTATTCACACATTTCAGCTATATACAAAACCGATTCACATTATAAAGTATTAGAATAAGAGAGCGAGAACAGCATTTTCTCAATCCCAAATTAAACGGCAGAATTAATATTTTTCAAGATATTAAACTTTAGTCATATATTTAAATAGATACGTAGGTAAAATTATTATCTCAGGCAACATTACTACTTAACAAGTAATTTCTACCTACTCATATTAACTTCTTCTTTTTTGTATCATATGGTGTTAATTTATTCCTTGCAATTTATACACAACAGCCAAGAAACTGCAAAACAAGCCCCAATATATATGAGTATATATATATGAGTAATGCTCTGCACAATCCTCATTTGACCAATAAACTTTCCACGCTTGCGGAGATGGCTGCCAGACACCATATCTGGGCTGTTCTTCACTTCCTGGTGCTGATCCAAGCCACCTTCATCTCCAGCTTCCATTTCAAAGTTGCAGATTTACATGCTTGGAATCTCCCCTCCGGATCAAATCCAGACATTTTCGAGAAATGGTCCGAATTTCATACCTTTCATCTCGGAGATTCCCTCTGTAAGTGTTTCTGATTCCCCCCTTCATTCCATTTCTAGTTATATGGTTCTCCCGAGCATTCAATCGTACCAGCCCTAACGCACCAGATCCCATCAAAACTCCGCCGTTAAGCGTATTTGGAAGATAATGCTAGTACTAGGATGGAGAATGGTGAAAAGGTGCTATGACAAGATCATACCAACGCTAACGCACCAGATCCCGTGAGAACTCTGAAGTTAAGCGTGTTTGTAACATGATTCTTCCAATTTTCTTGCAGTTTTCTTGTACCCACCAAGCCAAGATTCGGTGCTGCAAGTGACACCAAAATCCTACAAGAGCTGCAACCTTAAAAATCCGATCTTGGAGATGAAGGATGGAAACTCTGTGTACAACGTTACTCAGCCGGGGGAGTTCTACTTCATCAGTGGAGCTCCGGGGCGGTGCGAGAAGTCCCTGAAGCTCCACATTTCGATCGCCGGAAACGGGTCCTATGTGTACCCGGCGGAAGCCCCGGATGCGGCGGACTCTCCTTCTTACACGCCGAACTTTGGCGGCGGTGGCGGTATTCCGGGGGCTGAGCAACGGGCATCTTCTTCGCCGTTGTGTTCTGGGTTCAGTCCGATGTTGTTGTCGGCGGTTATGGCGGCGGTGATGATGGTGTTCTTCTTGCCCGGATGAGTGTATTTAATTCATTTTCTTATTGTTCATGTTTATTTTTTGACAGTCGTGATTTCACTTTTCGTTCCAAGATGTAATTTTATTCATATTCTTACATTTTAAAGGTAAATTATTTTGATCTTTTGGGTCAAGTGTGTGTGTTTCTTGGGAAAAATTTCAAGAAAGCCGTTGTTTTGCGAGTGCTTTTTTCGTGAAAAGCAAATATCACTAGGCTTTAAATATTAAATGCAAAAATAGATCTGATTGATTGCGAGACGCAAGGGAGAAAAACCCCATCTGCCGACAACTTTAATAGTCAAATTATTAATTGCTTTTTAATGGATATTCCCACTACAGTAGCTTGATTTTAACAAATGATGTTTGAAATTGAAAAGTAGGAGTATCAATATGTTACCATTCAGTTCAAAATGGTACCCAAAAATGTTAAATTTCCCTTCTGGACCATCAGGTAAAACCATAAGCCTTTTTTTTTTTTAAAAGGAGGACAGGATACAACACAAGAACTTCCTAGAAAATCACCTATCCTAATTACTCTCGTACAAATACGCTTAACAACTTCAGAGTTCGAATGGGATCCGATGCGTTAGGGCTGGTATCATCGTACTAAAATCACAAGCCTCGAGCACATATATGGAGTGGTACTCTTTTCACTAATTGCAAATCTGTTCTTTTGGGGCAAATGCTATAGCCTAAATTGCATTCATAAACAAAGAAGATGTTATATTAGCTGGTAATCTCCACATCAAGATTTGGTGCCTTCTCTTGGGACCCAAATTGAGGGGGAGCAGGAGTAGCCTCCGCGGCCGACGGGGCTCCTGAGGTCTTCGGATCACCTTGCCCAGAAGAACTCCTAGCTGGAACAGTGTCAACATCCATGGCCGATGACCTTGGGGGAGATGACGGCTGTACCTCCACGTCTGGATACGCAGCCTTAAACCTAGCCCGGAGACCATCATCAACAAGCCTTACGCCGTTCAACTGGTTACCCAGGGACATCCACCTGCCATATTATTAGCATTCGAAAGAAAACGATTTCTCAATCCAAAGAAGTTTGCATTCCAAGAGGTATAATGGGATTGTGCAAATGCCACGACATATCAAAACAACCAACTAATGCATACCCGTGGTGACAGTTGTGCATACGAGCAAACAGCTCTAGCTTCCTAGCCCCGGGCATGATCCGCTCAAGCAAGGGATACATCTGCAGCAACGGAAATATGATTTAGCATATCTTTCTTTCATCAAAGAGTTAACGCGTTGAATGGGGGAGTTATTCCGAAAATGGACAAGAATTATAGTAACATAACAAAACAAGAACAAGCTCCTCAAGTACTTTCAGGTTTTTTCACCTTAACCTTATCTAATTCGTATTACTAGTACTTCATCTTCTACAGTACTTTTCGCAGTTCAAGAGATGAAAGATGCACAAAATGAGAAAATTAATAATAAAAATAATAGATCTTGTTTATTTTTCCCCTTTCTGGCTATCAAAGATACTCATTTGACTAACCTCATCTGGCTTCCGACTAGTCTCTCTGACTTCAGCAACAAGGACATCAGTGTCGATGTTTCGGTTCACTTCTGGATTACCCTTTATCCCGACAAGGCAGTGTTCCTTACTGTGATTCAACCAATGCCCTGTTCGACCTGTTCTGATTATTCGCTGCAGCTGATTGGTCTTCACCCAAATGATCTCCTCCGTACGCGTGTATCCCCAGAGCTCCAAACTGCAATATTATGATGTAAAAAAACCCTCAGCTTTCCCGCTCATAAATATTGCATGAACATTCTCCTACTAAAAATGTATAAAAATACGGTAGAACTTTTAAAACCGCTTCTCTGGCAATATCCAGAATGGACAGAAGCAATGACATCTGAATGAATTTCAAAGTTTAAAACAAGTCGAAGATAATTAAACACATAGCTATTGAACTCTGATTGTGAATCTATCAAATACAGTATAAGAAAGGCTGTGAAAACATAAATATCTTAGATCCAAATGACATACAAATATCTCAACTGAAGTTGGCGAGATATGATCCATGTAATACAAAGTGGTATAAGAAAATCATTTACATAGGACACCAATGAAGAGAGATCGAAGAATAGCCCAAAGCCAAGGAAACACAGAGCATTAAGAAATGAGCAACGTGGCTTGTAAAGATGACATACCATTCACGCCCCAGCTCCATTGCACGTCCCGTCACCCAGAGAAATATCAGACCGTCAGTCTGCAGAGCAGGAACATTAAGAGTGCGCATTTCATCATCAGCCATCGTCCCATAAGGCAATTCCATGTGAATGTCCCATGGTGGATCAGCCATGATAACCCCAAAGTGCCCGAGAATATCCATCCTAAATGACCGTATATCACAGTTAATCCATTGTGATTCCCCAAGCTCCTTTTCAGAACAATAGTGGGCTCTTTGAGACGTCAATGGCTTGGGAGGAGGTAATGGTACCAATGCGGACATATCTGGTGCCGAATCAAGTTCATAATGCACATACTTGCATGTCTATCATAGAAAAAGTCAAAATTTAGAATACAAATCAAATAGCATTCTAGATCAATCCAAACAAGAATGTAAAAATCAAAAATTCACCTTCATGTGGCGACAAGTATCAAGAAAAGAGCAGTCACCCAGGTTGGTATCTGTATGTAGAGCAATTATCCTCCGGAAATGAACCTTCAATACAAAAATGTGGCTCCTAATAAGGTACAATAACTAAAATACACTGTAACACGAGGATCAAGTTTATCTAGTAGAAATATCATAAATAACCTTTTCACAAGCGATATAAGAACCAGCCTGACGTCGACAGTCTTCCTTGGTCAATGATGTGCAATACTCTTTCACTTGAGAGCCACCTTTGCTTTTGAACTGACAACAAAAATTAAGGAGGCCATATGAGATAAACCATGATCAATAATTTTCGATACAAATAATATATCTAAATGCTAAGCTAAGCATTACACTTTTCACATAAGAACACCTTAACTTCAAACTAGAAATCAAAACCATGCAAAGACTAATACTTTGCTTGCACCTCATTACATTTGCAAGGAGATTAACTAGTTCCAAACACAACCTTAAACTACTCAAACAAGTCGCATTTTTTTCACAAACAATCTGGCAAGATAAATTGAAGGGAAAAAACACCAACCTTTGCAGCAACAGCAGTTTCTTTCGCAGTGGGGCGATGAATGAGGTCCAAAAGCTCTTCACCAGTCTTAGACTTCTGCATTTCCTTAAAACTCTTTTTGTTCAACAAAGCCTCAAGATCCTTCAAATCTTCCTCTTCGGTCTTAGGCTTCAAAGCCGCCACCCCATTTGGCCCCATGAAACCTCCCATGGGAGGCCTCATAGGGGGCGGAACACCGACTCCTCGGGGCACTCCCATGATCCCCTGCATTCCTCTCACACCCCTCGGAAACACAGGCGGCATTCCAGAACCACCTCCCATCCACATTTCAGGGCTGGGCCGGGCCATCTCCGACATAGGACGGGGACTTTTAAACTCCGAATTCGATTCAAACTGCTTGCTCTCGGGCAATTCTTTCAACAGCCTAGTCCTATCAATGTTCATCACCATCACCCGAGACTTCCCGTTAACACTGTACTCCTCAAGCTCCAAACCGCCGTTATCCTCCGCCATTGATCTCAGCGCCATCTCCACCGCCAGAATCGCCCCTGTATCCCCTCCCAGCTCCCTCAGCGCCGCCCTCTCCGCCGCCGTCGCCGAAGACTGCTCATTCTCCAGCTTCCTCAACGCCGTGGAGGAATCGATCGGCGTGAACGGCACCCTCTCCAGCAAGCACACCGCCACCATCGACCTGACCACCGAGAGCGGGCCGCCGCCGTCGTCCAGCGATAACCCATCGCTCTCCGATTTGGGCTCCGGCGAGGCCTTCAGCTTCTTGCTCACCGCCGGGTCAATCTTGGGAGCCACGTGGGCATTCTTAGAGCTCGGAGCCGGCAACTGGGCCGGAAGCGGAGTGAACGGCCGAGCATTGAATGTGGAAATGGTCTTCTGAGAAAAGTCTAGGTTGGAGACGAGATTGGGAACTAGGGTTTGCAGAGAAGCAATCAATTCGATCTGGGCATTGTGTAGGGTTTCGATTCGGGACCCCAATTGCTGCCGGGCTTCTTTAATTGCCGCCAAAGGGTCCTCTTTTCCGCCCTCCAACGACGGAAACTGTGCCTCCATCCCACCGGAACTCGCTGCAATCGTAATTAAACGGTTGTTTCAAGCTCCGGAGGCTCCAGCTCAGTTACTGTGTGAGTGAGTTTAAATTTCCAACAGGATTTTGGAAACGGGGTTTTGGAGAGGTTTTACGTAGATGTGTTGTTGATTAGAGAGTTCGACGCCATTGCTGCAAACTGTCGCGCGGGGAAAGAAGAGTTTTGTCATGAATGGCGGGCTTCGTCTTCGGGCCGGGTCGAATTGATGGTCTGGGCCTTTGATTGAGCGGGAAAGGCCCAATAAGTGTTCACATCATTTTATTCTCCTCCACATAAATTTGTTGTGAACAGCAGAACAATAAATTAAAGCTGGAGAAAAGAGAAATATGGAAGAAGAAAATTAACAAACAATGGGTTAAATTAGAATGAGTTACATTAAATGGGCCATGCACTTACCGTTACTACACATTGTATAATTAATTTTTAATATTACAACCAAACCTTTTTACCTTTCATATTTATAATTCAGCATCAATTTTCCCTATGCCTGGAAAGACGGTATTTTCCAAATATTTTGTGTACCTATATTTTCAATTGAAATATGAGATTATACCACCAGAAAACTCATGTTATTATATTCCTTACCAAAAACGCAATATTCATATTTGCAAATTGTACATCATTAATCTTACAAGCATGAAAATAATAGTAACTCAAAAGATGTCTTACATTATACCTTACAAATTTGCTCGTTCGAACATTTAAACCACGATACAACAGTGTCTACATTACTACGACAGTAATGTAAAAAAGAATGAACTACAAACTGTACACTTATCCACCATCAAACACTCTTCCTAAGTGCAACTTTCTCCCAATACATATTACATACATACACGATACATGATGCAGCATTGTCTAAGCGTTAGCCGGTCTAATGAGATCACGTCGCCTAAGCGTCAGGTGAACGGATGGTGCCTCGAGTAGCGCGCAAACGGCACGAGTTGAGTGGATCCTTGCCCTAGGAGATCACAGGACAACCTGAAACAACAATCCCTTTAGCAGTAGGGCAGGTAGCATAAGAACATCCATCCAAATCATTTCCCCACCAGTTCACACTAACATCATCCTGCCCGAAGCTCATGTAAAGCACCACTCCCATGAATGCCAAACCAGCATCCAGGGCACCCGAAAGCACGTAATTGAACCGCCTCCACGACTCGGGCTGATACTTATACCACACATACCCGGACAGGAATCCAACAATGATCCATGTAGTGAAATTGACGGCTGTGGCGGGAGGCATCATCCCCGTTGCCCCTATCATAACCGGAATGTTCACGAGCTTTATCCATTCCTGATCAGGGAAAGCCCTTGCAGCCATCCACACCAGAAGGGGGGCAATGGCCCCTCCTAGGAAGAACCAGTTCACCATGGAATAAGTCCCTAAATCTCCAAAGATCCTTCGCGGGCCGATTAGTCCCCAGATGACTGATGCATCATAGAACACGCGGTCACCCGGGCACGTCCACAATGACCGTGCTGATGTTGCCTGGCAGATGTCGGGGATGGACTCGAGCAGCCACCACGCGGTCCCTAGGTACACGAATGCCGCGATGAGAGTTCCCACAACCTGTGCCATGAACATGGTTCTTGGAGGGATCTTCATGTAATGTCCTAGCTTGAAGTCTTGTAAGAAGGTTATAGCCTGGCTCATGCTTATGTATCCATACACCTTGAAGCACATGTTCGCCACGGGGTATCCCGGGTAAATGTACCCGATCACGTACTCAGTGATCACGTTCAATCCAGGAGACTGCACGTGTTCAATTCCATATCATAACCTTAACCACTCCCTCCACAACACTAAAAACTACATTATAAACACGACTCTTCAGATGGAACAAAAAATACTTCCACACTGTCTTGAAATGGTACTAAAAACAACATTATAAACACGACTCTTCAGATGGGACTGATGTTTACTTTACCTGGTTGGTAATGGCAGTGAGAATCCCAATGGGGAGTGTGAAGAAAATGGCAATGAAGCAAGCCAAAATGACACCCCACCATGGAAGCTGAAGCTGCTCATTGTAATACTCACACGCAAACACAGTGAGTGCAATATTAGCCACCATAATGCACCAAAACCACCATTCAGGCACTTGCTTGTACTTGCTCATCAACTTTGTGTGTATGTCCATCTTCCTATCTTTAAATGTTGATCTACTCCGCTCCCATATCTCCCTGCATCATTTCAAAGTAAAACTCGCTTACATATAATCCTGGCTCCGCCACTGAACCCTGATAAAACAGTCTTTCGTGATTACCTTCCGTGGAACAGAAAGACGTGGACAATGGTAGCGCTAAGGGCCGCGAAGCCAATCCCATACGTCATCGCGAAAAACGTGCTTAGGTAAAGAGGGCCTTGCTTCTCATAAGCACCAAGATCAAGGTGAAAATTGGAGTCAATGATGCTAGTGATGTTGTAGATTTGGCCTTGTTTTGTGAAAAGTCTTGAGGAAAAAATAGGGAAGTTCTTTGCATTGTACAAGTTGAACCAATAGGCAAGTGGTGTGACAACGTACATGCAAAGGAAAAATCCGGCCGCCACGTTGGCGGTGGCGAACCATGGGCTTGCGAGTGGGCTTCCAAGGTATGAGGAGATGGTGGACCAGTCAAGGCCCACTGCACCCAAGCCCAGCCCATATAAACCAGAGCCCAGCTGTTGGGCCAGGACTGATGTGGGGAAGATCCAACAGATCCATGAGAGGGATGTTAGCATCTGGAAAAGGTAACCTGGGAAAACATAGTAGGCAAAGCTGCAAATGAAGGCTATTAGGAAGAACTGTGTTCTTGTTAGCCCGCCTTTCGCCCGCTCTTCCCTTTCATGCAAAGCCCTGAAACAGCGATCAAACATTTTTCGAGTCAGCAATTGAAAGATAACGTGTGTTTCTAAGCAAAGGACCGGATTCTCTACCCAGGATAGAGATCTCCACACGTTATTGCATCAAGTTAAAGTGAAAATTGTTGGTGATTTACGAAAACACAAGCTATATTTTAAGTATAAATTGGATTCGAGCAGTTGTGAACTCGGGACGTTAAAACAAGTTTGGTGGTGCGGGGTGTACAGTTGTCACACTTGTATAAACTATGTACGAGTTTACAATTGATAGGATAGGGATTAATTGTGTTGGTAATGACTAACAGATTAATTGTGTTGGTAATGACTAACATGACTTGTCCTAGAGCGTGGAAAGATGTATCATTTCAGAGTTTGTTATAATTCTGATGGGGATGGTGCGTAGGGTTTAAATCCTTGATTGAAAGTACGAGGATGAATTAAGAACGATGAAAATGTATTGTTTTAGAATTTTAACTACGTGACTTTTTGTAGAATCATGAAAAGTTGCACGCTGAAACACAAAACACAGGGGAAATTCTCGAAATTTCTCATACATAGATAAGTAGCAACTAAAAATACAGTTACTCAAAAGTATTCTCTTGATTCAAGCCTAGTAGGAGGGATTCTCGATTGTTTTATTCTCGAAGGGAATTCGTGTAACAAAGACTGTAATATGGTCGAATTACTCTTTAAGAAAAGCGTACGTAACGATCCATATCCAAGAAAATTTTATCACAATCATCCAAGTGTGATTATACAGTTCCATTGAAATGCATCATTACAGCCATCTACCCCAACAAAAATATATGCAAACTTAAGCAAAGGAGCAAATTCTCTATTCAGTATAGAGATCTCTTCAAGTTATCGTCTCTAATAAATTGAAAATAATACACAATTTCTTTCCAAGATAAAGATCTCTCCAAACTATCGTCTCTAAGTAAAGTGAAATTATATGCGAATCTAAGCAAAAGAGTGAATTCTCTGTTCGGGACAGAAATAACTTGAATAGAAAGCTTTTCAAGTTATCGTCTCTAGTTAAAATGAAAATACATGCAAATCTAAGAGCAGATTCTCTATCAGGGATAAAGATCTCTTCAAATTATCGTCTCTATTTAAAATGAACATATGCAAAGCTAAGCAAAAGAGCGAATTCTCTTCCCGCGATAAAGATCTTTTCAGGTTATCGTCTTTATCAATGTTCGAGTTATACAACGATGTAGTTTTACTAAATTTATAGAACTAATCTGACAACTATTAGAGAGTCATTTCCAATAAATACAAACTATGCTAAATATAAGGATGTTGTTTCATGACTTAGACAAGAATGAAGACAATAACTTGAACATCATTAACAAAATGTGAATTGTATATATATATATATTTTTTAGTAGGGTATAATTTTGAGGATGAAAAGAAGATATAAGATGGCAACAATTATGAGCTACACATTCAAGAGCAAAAATTATTTTGACAGCAAAGCATGGCCTCCTAGTTATCATATTCATGACCCACAGTCATTATCAATATAAAGAGGACAATAATAGTGAACATACGTAGCATCATAAATTAGATATTTTCAAATAGTCTGTCTCGAAAGACGGTATTTTCATAAGATATGGAAAAATCAACGTTTAAAGTGCAAATTAGAAGAAATAAAGTATTTCCATAAGATATGGAAAAACCAACGTTTAAAATAAATTTTTTGGATTGCATGAATCGGGTTATAAACTTCATAACTATTACACTTTGCAAACTAAAATATTAATATTGCAACTAAAACTTTTTTACATTTTATTATTTTATATGAACCTCGTCTTTCTATAAGCCAATGGAAAGACAGTCTTTCTCAAGGCTTTGTCTTTTCCAAAAGGAATAATTGTTTTGCACATATTTTTGCGATTTTTAAAAAGCAGAGTCTTGGGAAAGTTTTGGCAAAGACCGTCTTCCCGCATAGCGAAAAGATATGATTTAATTAGAATAATAAAATGACAAGAGATTTTAGTTGCAATATTAAAAATTTATATTGCATCGCGTAGTAGTTATAAAGTTTATGATCCGATTAATGCAATCCAAAAATTTGATCTTCATTTCTTCTAGAGTAAAGTGCTCATATGACCTTATGTTGTGGTCATATGTGCTAATATAACCTTGCAATAAAAAACAACTCCAGGTTATATTTGCATTTTCTCCTGACAGGCGGCCCATCCATAAATTTATGGACAAACCACTTATTTTTTACCTCATACACTGTATTTATTAAATTACATACAAAATTTTGAATTTTTTAAAGCATTTTTTATATCATATATTTTTATATTTTTACGTTCAAATACACATTATTACTTATTTTAACTTATAAAATGCTATATTTAAATTTTATAAAAAAATATTTAAGGCAAAAGCTCGTGAAAACACCGGTACTTCTTTTATGTATAGTTGTATACTCCCTCTGTCCCATCTCAGATTTCACGGAATTTTTTTCACTCTCATCAAGAAACTTGTCTAGCTGTTAATATATTTAACTATGTATAACAACGGTAAACAAAAAGTTGCTTTTGAAAAACTACTTGTTACGACGAATCCAACCATATGAAAATAATATTATTGTTTATGTATCTATTCAAATATGTGGTCAAAGTTGGACAGTGAATAATGATATAAAGTGAAGTGTGCAGTTTGATCTGAGACGGGGGAGTACTTATTTACACCAAACTACTTCATACTTTCTCCGGTTCTCTTATAATGACTCACTTTTTATTTTTGGATGATTTTTTTATTTATTTGGCTTCTTCCATATTTAATAAATCCTAGATTGTTTGTAACCACTAAATCTTCTTTTATTCTCCCAATTCAACCTTCACCACACATTTTATTTTTTAAAAAAAAATTGTGCCACTTTGAATGAGGCCATATATAGAGGACCAAAGGGAGTATAATTGTTTCTCTTGGAAATTGAACAAGAAACTGACGTAAATACGTTAAGTCAATTAACATGATCAGTTTGTACGCAAAGTTATCGACCTAATTAATTAAGGTTGTGTTTCACGTTATATTTTGTCAACGAATTATGACCTATAATTTTAATAACTGAGAAGGCTTAATTACTTACCTGAACAAGGAAACCTGGACCAGATTCGCCGGCCACCACATCTCCGCCGGCTCCACCAGGTACCGCCGGAATATCCCCGCCCATCCAAATCCCAATACCTACCATTCCATTAATTCACAAACACCAAAAAATATATTTTGAGGCCCTATTCATTTCACCTGTTTTAATTAAACTAAACTGAATTGAAAATGATAAAAACGGATCGAAATGAAAAAACCAAATCCAACAAAATTTAAGTTAACTGAATAATAGTAATAACGAAATTAAGTGACATTTCAGTATACTAAGTTGAACTAAAATGAAACAAACTAGATTGAAGTGCAACTATGTTGAAAACGAACAGGACATGAGTTCATGTTCGAACTAATTTTCTACTAAAATGAACTACAATCATACAGAAAGTAAGAATAATAGACCAAAACTAATCTACATAGTACCAAATGAAATTTTACAGAACTAAACTGCTATAAGATGAAAAGATCAACACTTATTTAGATTATTTAGAGAAATTTACATGTGTATAAAACGTTTTTTTTTTGGATTCGCATCTATATAAATTACGTTTTACAACTCTCTCTATCTCATCCAAACTTGCACGAGAATTTTTTTTACGGGCACCAATAAACATGTTTAAATGTAAATATGTATAACTACGGATAATAACTGTGCATTAAAAATTGATATATAGAAACTAAATGTTACGACGAATCTAACAATTCCGCATGTGATAAAATTATTATCATACATGTATATAAATATGTACTCCCACCGTCCCAGTTGAATGTGCACACTTTTTAGTCAACTTTCTCAGGTCATATTTGACCAACCATAACTTTAGTTACGTATATTAACGGTGCGTTAAAATTTGATATTTAAAAAATATATCATGCATGGAACCCAACAATAATATTGGTGTCTATATACTAGTTGAAATTTATGGTCAAACACGTCTTGATGAAGTTGACAAAAAAATGTGCAGATTCGATCGGGACTGAGGGAGTAGTCAAAATTCGACGATTTTAACCGGAAAAAAATTTGTGTGCAAATCTGATGGGCCGGAGGGAGTATATACAAGCACGTGACATTTTCCGACACTATCAATCATTCTTACCTGAGTCGTTAGGACAACAATCAATGAGACGAAGAAAGTGATGTTCTGCTTATAGAAAGCTTTAATGGCGGTGACGACGTGAATAGCATAAACGGTGCCGGCGCCGGAGTTGGCGAAAATAGTGATCAGAACATGCTCCTTCACATTAAACGGCCCCGGGTTGAGCGTGAACTCCCACCGCCGGCCGGCGAAGAAAACCCGGTCCGTGATCCTCGCCGCCATGAGCTGGCCGAGCGGCACGACGGCGATCTGGGCGGAGATGGCGGTGATCGTGAGCGGCTCCGTCCGGTACCAGAAGAACTGGTTGAGGAAGGAGAGGAGGACGCAGGAGAGCGTCCCCAGGACCCACATTCTGAAAGTCAGCACCGGCAGTGACGGGTCGTCGGCGGTGGAAACCGTCAGCGCCACCTGCCTGATCGGAGAATTCTCCTCCTCCGCCGCCGCCGCCTTCGATTCGTACGAGGAGGAGGAAGGGGAGTCATTTTCCTCAGCATTCGGTGATACTAAAATCAGCAAAAGTTAGTTTATATAGATTAAGAAATCTGAAAGTGGGTTGTGAAATGAATTGTACTTACTTAGAGGTTCGAGAATCTCGGGTTCTTCAGATTCTTGATTCATGGTTTTTTGTCTGAATTTTGGCGTGAAGAAATGGGAAATGGGAACAATAACAGACCGGAGTACAAAGGCAAGAAATGGACAAGAAATCTTTATTTTTATATTTTATATTTTAATTTTGGGAGAAGATGGAAGAATCTTGATCGACGTGATAGAGACAGGTGTACTGCGGTGGTAAATCTTGTTCATGTAAAATTAGTTTTTGTTAAAACATTTTATAGTCCGGTCCAACTCAAATTGCACAGATATTATTTGGATACTATTTTCTATCAGAATTGATCACATATTTTAATAAATATATATCTACTCCCTTGTTCCCAAGTGAATCTGCATATTTTTTTGTCAACTTTCTCATGACACAGTTGACCATAAATTTGAGTAAGTATATAAGCACCAATATCATCATGTGAAATATTGTTAGATTCTATGCATCGTGTAGTTTCTAAATATCAAATTTTAATACACTAGTAGTATATATAATCATTGATGGTCAAACATGACTTTAAAAAGTTGACCAAAAAGTGTGCACATTCGACTGGGACGGAGGAAGCATGTCTTAGCGTTTTACATCGATAGTTAACAGAGTTACAATTCAATCTATAAGATCATTGATCACCCCTATATAATATCGATTGACTCAATATGATACTATATAAAGATGACCATGATCTTTTATATATATATAATTTCTGTCAACTATCAATAAAACACACTAATATATTGGTCACACATTCTTAAATTAAAAGTTAAAAGTTAAAAGTGTGAAACTCATGGTACAAAAGAGTAAGTATTATAAAAATACATGTCAAAGTTGGTTGGTTTACTTTATTGTTACATGCAAGATCCAGTTGTTTCATTTCTTACGTTTTTGTTTGGATGTATTCAATTTGTCATAATGTTAACGTATACGTCTGCTCTCATGAATTTTATGGGTATAAAGTATAAACAAAGCTAATTTATCATTAACGCAAGAGAACAGGAATATTTATGGTTTTTGTTTTTGATTGTAATATATTTGCACTAAAAAATTTTAGGAAAGATCGTCTTTTCATAAGTTTATGGAAAGATCGGGTTTAATTAAAATAATAAAAGGTAAAATGTCTTAGTTGTAAAATTTTATTATACAACGTGTAGTAATTTTAAAGTTTATAACCCTATTCATGGAACTCGAAAATTTTATCTTCATTTCTTATAATTTACATTTAAAACTGTAGTCTTTCCATGGGTTATGGAAAAATTGTCTTTCAAGACACGGACTCCAAAAACAATTCCAGTAGTGACGCATATTTTGTGGCAGGTAAGAAAATGTTACAATATTTGTTCCACCTTCAGGTGTCACTAAATATTTGTGAGGTGTACACATGCCACTCAACTGAATCCATATCACAAATTTTAATGACACTTCTAAATTGAACTGCATTTTAAAGTGTCACAGAGAAATATAATGATATTTCAACGCGTCACAATATTTTAGTGACACGCTGAATAGAGGCAGTTCACAAGGCATCACAATTGTAGTGCTAGCGACACCTTGTAAAGTGCCAATATTTAGCGTGTCACTAAAATATTGTGACGCGTTGAAGTGTCATTATATTTCTTTTGTGACTCTTTAAGATACAATTCAATTTAGAAGTATCATTAAATTTTGTGACATGGATTCAGTTTAGTGGCATGTGCACATCTCACAAGTATGGAGTAGATATTGTGATATTTCCTTACCTGTCACAAAATATGCTAGTTGAAATTTATGATCAAGTGTGTCTTGAGAAAATTAATAAAAAAATATCAGTTTACTAGTTATTTATATTATCATTTAACTTTATTTTAAAATATTTTTTGTAACAAAAATATTTTTGAGACATTCATGCGTAGAAGAAGTAGGTGGACAAGTGTCCGTATGCGTTGATGAGATTGGTGAGGAGAGGAGGTGCTCCACGTTTTCGAATCCCTTCCCCATATTAAATCAAAAGAATAATTCATATAAGACTCATAACTCATGCTGAAATGAGAGATTAAATAAGTTGTAAAAATTAAATAAGTTGTAAAAATTATAGAAACGTTTTCTTTTATCTTTAAATAATTATAGTATTAAAACCTCTATCTTACTATAATATTGAGTTAGATCATCTCATTCAAGTGTTTGTATCATCACGCAAAATCAATCAAACGATGATATAGTGATTATTTTATAAAATGTACCACTGACATTTAAATTGAAATAAAAAATATGAAGTTATATTAAAAATAAAATAACCTAGTTCATAAGGTACTAAGCTTAATTTGGTAACCAGATCATGGCAAAGTCTTGGGAAAGATCGTTTTCTCATAGCCTTATGGAAAGATAGAGTTTAATTAAAATAATAAAAGGTAAAATATATTAATTGTAATATTAAAAAATTATTATGCAACATGTGGTAGTTATAAATTTTATAACCCGATTCATGCAACCCAAAAATTTTATTTTTATTCATTTTAATTTTCACTTTAAACCTTGGTCTTTCCATGCCTTATAGAAAGATCATCTCTTAAGAGGCGGGCTCCCAGATCAAACTTCTTATGACCATATGATTTGACTCCTTCTCAAGGTCTACTCCACCACTAGCTTTATTTAAATTTCAAATCTTCCATCTAAACTAACAAACCCCATTTCCGTCAACTACACATGATTCATATGATCTCCTCGTCATTTTAAAGAGTGATAATCTTCAGAATTCAAAGGAGCTTAGATTTTGCAGAAATAATATTTTACATTACAAACAGGTAAGATAGTATCCATTTTCATAACAGGCAAACATCAAATTCCTCACTCACCTCTAAACTTACTGCTCTTCTGATAGTTAAACAACAAGAAGGACACATAGGCAAGATAATATGCTAAAATGCTCTGATAAAAGAAGCCGAATCCCTCAGAGAAGAACAGCTATATAGTTGATATCACGATTAATTCTAAAGATACAGAACTCAGCAATCAGAAATTGGATCATCTTTTCTTGAAGCCATACTTCTTACGCTCGTAGAAGAGATCCGTCTTAGCGCTTCCCAGATTCACGATTTTAGGACACCCGTCTCGATCCTTCTCCTGCTGAGTGCACTCCTTGCAGTAGTAGGCGTCGGAGATTCCCACTCCTCCGCAGATCACACAGCGTCCCTGAAATGAACCGTAGTTACACTCATCACAAACTCTCACCAGCGTGCAAGGCCGCACGTAAGAATCACAAATCACACACTTCCCGTCACACTTCTCACACAGCCGCCCGATGGCAATCCCTGGCTGCTTCCTGCACATGATCAGATCAGGATGATGCTTTGCCATGCCCTAAATCCCAGTCAAAACCCTACACAAAACGCAAACAACCCATGTTAACAAACACTTCAACAACCAATCAGTAGAATACAAGACATCAGAAAAAATACATGAAAAAGAGACTAACCAATCATAGAAACCTCTATTTGTGTGTTGGTGGAAACTTAGAACACAAACAGAGCTAGCTGGAATCCAGTAAATTTTCTATAAACCCTAGCATAATACAACACCACCAATTATGTCTTGGATTTCTTTCTTCTTCAACACAATACCTATTTCCTATCTCAATATCAAACCAAGCAAATTGAAAAACCCTAGCGAAATATCCAGTTAAATCAAAGTGCTGAATGCTACATCAGAGGTTTCTAAGTGTTTTTAACCTAATTCCTTGATCGTATCTCAGTCCCAAATCGAGCAAGTTGAAATTCCTAACTAGGGCAACCAGCAAGCTATGGCGAATTTGTACGAGAACTTCGATTAAGCACAAAATCCAAAACCCTAGGGTGAATTAAACAGATTTCATTCCCAAAATTCCAAGGAAAATCGATGCATAGTGCAACAGAATCAATATAAACGAAGAAATTTCGCATTGCGAAAAAGAAAAAGAAAAAGAAAAACCATACCTGGAGAAAGTTGCAGAGGAAATTCGAGATTTTACCGGTTGAACTAAGCAGAAAATATCTGTACTGGGTCGGGTAAATGAATTTAGAGCAAAGTGCATATATATAACATGAAAGTAAGGATATAATGATGTGATAATTAAAAATACAAATATAACTCTAAATATTTATGTTATGTGTAAATATAATTGTTTCCGGCAATTTGAGACCGAAATTAGATGAAAAAATAATGTTACCCCTATGATTTTTTTAAATAAAAAATGAAACTTGTGATGTTACTATTATACCCTTATCTCCTTTTCATTCTCTTCGATTTCTCTTATGTTGAAGAGAAAATTACTTCTCTTCTTCCACTCTGGCTCTGGCGCCCTACCTGCCCGAATCGTGATGAACACCATAATCACTCTTTTAGATCTGATTATGTCAGATTATACGATTGTGTAAGTTGTGCCAGATTTGACCTTATGGAATCCATCGGGATGGCTTTATTGGGTGGAAAGGGAGGAGCTTTGGGGTCCGTCCTTCGCCGGAGATGGCAGCGCACGAAGACCTGGTACTTCTGGGTTTAGTGGAGATTCTGTCTCAGCTTCAATGGAGGTGGGGATTTTTTTTGGTTTCTTCGACTTCAACTGGGTTTCACAATGGCCGGCGGAGAAGATCTCAACGGAGCTAGGGCAGGGCTTCAGGGGATTCAGAGGTGTTAGATTTCGACGTTCTTGGTTTTCTGGGTAAAAGAAGAATATAGATGATTCCCGATCAACACTCCGGCCAAATCGGCTGAAATCTGGCTCTCCGGAGATGTCGGCGCACCAAACAGGTAGGGCTCCTCCAAAAGCGGATTCGCCGCCAAATCAGGAGCTATCTAGGTAGGGTTTGAGTCAAATGCAGTTATTGTTTATTTTAATTCAATGTTTAAATGCAAACCGAGAGGATATGGATTGCTCTATCTTGAATTTGCCAATGTGGTTGTAGCTATTTGAACGTGTAGAAGTATACTGGCCGGTTGTTGTTTCTCGTCGACATATCTGCTTACCGAATTTTTACATTTTTCTGACGATTTTCTTCGTGAGATTGTTCATTTGTTCCTTTTTAAATTTGTTTACCACCTCCTAAATGATGAAATCTTCTAACAAGCCATGGATTAAATTCCGGATGAAGCTCTTTTTTGTCATAGTTACTCTGATAGGCAGTGTTTAATACTACTTTTCAATTCGTCTTTCATCTGTACATCAGGAATTGGCAAATTGATGTTTTCCAATGTTATTGTCGTGTAAATGCTCTGTTCAGAGGCAACTTTGTCGTGGGAATTATGAGTGGCGGAGTCTGGTGATAGAGGGTCTAGATTTTTGGGGAGGAGGGGGGTGGAAGGTGGTGGCAGGTAGAGTGGCGGGGGTGGCGTGGTGAGGGTGGTGGTGGCAGTACAGTATAGTGGTCTGTTAAGGGGCATTTTTATCTTTTAAATTTTTAGTTTAGGCGAAAGGGCATTTTGGTTATTTCCAGTCGGTCAATGGCCGGAAATGTCATCAGAAGGTTACATTTGCACTTTCGTTAAGTAGTTAGAGTTATATTTGCACTAAAAATTATCTCAGGGTTATATCTGCACTTTTTCAATTAGATAGGATTATTCCAAATCCATACGGTAAGAGGAAAGATTGACTTATTTACACATTCTAAGGTTCCATTTCATAATCCAATTCTGCATTTAATTTTAATTAATAAATTCATATAATTGATGAGCTAAGATCAATTGATAATTTAAATAATTAAGTATGTAGGCAATAAGAATTTACTTCGTTAAATGTATTTGATAACGTGTAGATGAAAGTTATAATTACTAAGTGAAATAAATGAAAATAAGTGATTGGCCTTATTAAAATTTGCACACCGTCTTGTTTTAGACCAACTGTTAGATGTGGTCATTTTGTAGTATGGCGATTTAAAGTTTTTATTTATTGTAATGAAATTCCTATAATTTTGAATTTTTTAATATATATTGTAATGTAAAAATAAATATTATACAATACTAAAATGACTCTAACTTTATATTGAAATTGTCATTATAACCCTGCACAACGATAAAGTGCAAAAATAACTCTAACTTTATGATGTATGTGCCAGTCTAACTCTGGGTGTAGTTGACTTTAATTGTCTAGGGAAAATTTGGTTGAAATTTAATGAAATGTCCTCTTCTTCTTCCCCTTTTCTTCTTCTTTCTTTTCACCATTTTCTTCTTCTTCTATGTTACTACCGCGATTTTAGTTCGGGTGCGTTAATCCAACGCCCAGGGTTTTTCACTCCCCCCAATTTTTTGGCCCACACCCTGTTCGAAACCCTTGCCATTGCGCCACCTTGTCGAACATACGCCATATCCGACCACTGTGACTTTGATTTGCTGGAGATGGCCTGCTCCGGCCACCTATATCGCCAAGCTCCGACCACCACAAATTGGTGTTTTCAGTCCTCCTCCTCCTTCGCCGACTGTACCGTTGCCGCTGTACTGGGCCCCTTCATCGGAGCTGAGAGTTACCCCAAATTCACGACCTTTGCGTCCTCCAAATCCTTCACGCCCTAACTCGCCCAGATCCCGAACTTGGCAACCCGTTTACCCACTTTGCAAGCTCCGTTCACCAGAAGGTTTTTACAGGGGATAATCATTCCCGGAGCCTCGAGACGGCCCCAAATAGAGGAAACAACCGACGAGAGAAGACGAGCCATTTGGGTATCGAAATTGATTTGGGTATCGAAATTGATTTGGGTATCAAAACAGTCCTAGGGGTTGTGCCACGTGATGGGCGGTGATGGGGTGGTGGCTAGGGGAAGAGTGGGGTGGGGGTGGGGGTTTGAAGAAGAAGAAAAGGGGTAAAATAGGAACAAAATTTGTCTCAAATATGCGAGGACACCTTTGTCATTTTATCGGCCAACACCTAAATTGATGAGTCAACGTCGGAATTAGGCCAAAGGTTATATAAGCAAATTCGTCATAAAGTTTGGGTTATTCTGGTACTTTCTCGTTTCGCAGGGTTATATTGGCACTTTCAACTTAAACTTAGGGTTATAAGTGTAAAAATCCCTAGTTATAATTTGAACCTAAAAGTTATTGAAATAAGGTTTTTCATGATTAGTCTAATTGTTAGTCAATCTTACATGAGGCTTTCTCTAAATTTGACGCCTGCTCTATTTTTTACTGAACAACATGAATTAGCAATTGAATATCATTTTTTCTACTCCTCATCCCGCTATAAATTGCTTAATTGCTTTTTGGGGGTCAAACTTTACAAACTTTGACTGTAACCATATATTAATCTATATATAATAAAAATATCATGTGAGATCTTATTAGATTAATCTTAACATCTATTTTCTAAATACAATTTTTTATGTGACATTATTATAGAGATATTTATGGTCAAACATGCTTATTGAAGACCATGGAAAAGCAATTAAACAATTTACAGTGGGACGGGGGAGTATATATTGTAACACCTAGTCTTATTTTTGCCGGCCTAAAGTTTAGGCACAAATTATGAGACAATTATGAAATATTTTATTTGGGATATCAAATATTCTTTTAGAAACTGCACGTAAATTTGGAAATGAAGTTTTGTGTTGATTTTTGCATGAAAATCTCTGTCTAAAGTTTGTAGTGACTCACAGTATACCATCTCATATTATAAAGATCTCAAATTTTTGTGCCTGACATTTTATTTTCCTCACCCTCAATTAGCCTTATCTGTTTTGGCAAAGTTTTGGGAAAGACGGTCTTTCCATAGGCTTATGGAAAGACGAGGTTTGATTATAATAATAAAAGGTACAAGGTCATAGTTGCAATATTAAAGTTTTAGTATGCAACATGTAGTAGTTATAAAATTTATAACCCGGTTCATGCAACCCGAAAATTTTATTTTCATTTCTTGTAATTTACACTTTAAACTTTGGTCTTTCCATAACTTATGGAAAGACCGTCTTTCAAGAGACGGACTCATCTGTTTTTATATTTTATTGTTAAAATCCTTACTCCCTCCATCCCTGAATAAATTGCAGAAAGGGAAAAAGAGGCTGCAAAATTGAACATAAAAAAAAGGACGGAATTCAATTCAAAAAGCTGAAAAAGTACTGTCCAATTTCAGAAAATTACAGAGCCAAAAGGAATTCGAAATCAATGCTAAACACTTTTGAAACTGTGATTATTCCCTCCAAAAAATAACCTTTGGCTCCAATTTTTTTGTTTTGGAGCCAATTTTACACTTTTCGTCCATTGTTCATAAAAGTTCAAACATCCCAATCCTCATCTATAAATAGAGGCATTTATTACAACACTTATTCACACCCTACAAAACAAAAAAAATACTCTCAAAATTGTTTTTGGCCAGTTCTGGAAATCGCTAATCCCACCACTTTCTCATCTTCATCATCGAGCAAGTAGGGTTGTGGTGGGGGGGGAGAAACCTTAATGATGAAAAAAGGCAGGAGATTGCCCATTATCTCTTTTGACGCATAAAAAATGGGAAGATTGAGAACCATCGGAGAGTCGAGGCAGCAGAATGATGATAATGCTTAGTTAGAACCATCAGCACAATCTGGGCGCGGGTGAACCAGCAGCTTCAAAATGGAGAGGTTGTGTTCGCCCGTTCGAGAAGACACAGGCGTTGTGGAAGAAGCAAGAAACCCACCAACTTGGAGGCTTTAATGGCATTGCCACTAAAGTTCAAACTCACATGCTGAAGCACAGCAACCAAGCTGCATGTTGAGAAGAGTAGTATACACATAGAAATAGCAAGCAGGGAAATAAGAAGCCACACAAATGCAGTTCTTCCATGCCTAACAAAAACATGCAAATAATCGAGGCTGGAATGGTGTTTAATCAAACTAGAGTGCAACTTGCATTTCAAGAACATGCACGTCATCATACACATCGATGAAAAATGGTTCTACATCACAGAGGCTACGACAAAGTATATTCTTGGTCCCAATGAACCTGAACCATATAGAATCAGTCAAAGAAAGCATTACATACCAAAACTCATATTTTTATGTGTTGTGTGTAATGTAATGTTTGATGGGAAAATAGGTGTGTTTACTTATGTTGAGCATGTAGCAGCCAAGTACATAACAGTAAATAGACCTAGAGGAACCATGATGCTATAACCCATAACATCCATAACCCGAGATATCATTAGACACAAGCTTATCAATGAGCTCATACCAGCAATCAAGGCAAAATGAGCAGTTTAGGCAAGCAAAACCATTTTCATACAACAAGATAATGCCCCTACCCACATATTTACAAATGACCTTGAATTTTTAGCTGCAGCCACCTTAGATAGATTTAACATTCAGTTAGTGTGCCAACCATCCAAATCACCCAATCTTAACATTCCAGACTTGGGTTTTTTTTACCTCAATTCAAAGCTTACAACAGCAAAACCCTAGTCAAAACCTAGATGGACTGCTACAAGCTGTGTATGATGCTTTTGAGAGAGAGCATCCAAGGGTCAAAGATAAGATATTCCTAAGTTTGCAATGTTTTATGGTAGGAATCATGAAATGCAAGGGTGGTAATGAGTTCAAACTACCACATATGGGAAAGGAAAGGCTTACAAGTCTTGTTTTGCTACCCCGCAGTCTGATTGTGGATTCTGAGTTGGTAAGGGGCTGTTTGGAACACATGGTGGCTATTGGCAGAACCAGGAACATACATGATCTGCTAATCAGTATGGTGTTAGTGTAGAAATGCAACGCTTATGTAGTTTTGTAGGGTTGTGCTTCTAGATTCAGGTCTAGGGTAAACATACATGGTATTTTGTTCAGGTATGTTTATAGGGAAACCTTGTAAAAGTTGGGAGGGCTTTACTCCATTTTGTATGAAGTTTTTTTTATAAATTTTTTTTTAAAAAAATTTGGTTCTAATAATGAGGCAAAAAAGGTTAATCCAGAATGTTTAACAGTACAACAACTGGGTGAAAAGGCAAACACACATATAACAACGAGGGGACAAACACTATAAAGTTGTCATCTAAATTTTTTTTAAAACATGGTTGCTGCCGAAGTGTAGAAGTAAAGTATCATCACAGGTGGCTAACAACAAGAAAAGGGGGGTCAAGTAGGCAAATAATTTTAGAGCCGGGTTTAATCACATCATGCCTTGCCAAGATCAGATCAGTTTAGCAACTAATAAGCATGGTTGCATGTTTTTTCATTCATCAAAGCTACACCATAAATCATGAATTCAACCAGAACATACTCAACACACAAACATATTAGCTATGATATCAGTAAATAAATGCCCTGCCAAGATCAGGTAAGTATAGTGACTAACACTGCATAACTGCATAGGTAACCCACATAAACATGCATCACAATTTACTGATCCATTATTTCCCCTGAAACGAAACATGCCATGTCATGCCTGACTCAGGTTCAACTTTAGATTTAAATGAATAAGGGGCGGTTTTTACTCTGAGGATTCAACTGAATCTGAGCCTAAGTCTCAGTGGTAAAGCCTGCACATTTGAACATAAACAACACACAGATTCATAAACCCAACAACACAAGTAGCACACAGGCCTCCACATACATCACATAATCAAAAGGTTGCTGTCAAAAGCAACAACATACATATTGTATGCACAAACCTGCATTCAAAGGAATAAGGTTAGTATCTATTAACCACATAAAAAGATAAATTCATTAATGAACACAAATAATGTAAAGTTACAGACCTGAGAATAATGAAACTAATTTTCATCTGCTGAATCACTTTTAGGCACATACTTGAGCCAGTTACCAGGGTATAGAGCATCCCCAATTTCCTAGAAACCTGGCTCACCATACTTAGGGAATTCATTACCCTTGAATTATACTGAAGGATAGGGATCACACCAAGATTCAGAATCAGAATCATCAGAATCAGGGGGATGTGTTTCATCATAATCAGGGTCTTGTGTTTCATCTGAATCACAGGACCGTGTTTCACGAGAATCAGGGGGTTGTGTTTCATCTGAATCATGGGGCTGTGTTTCATCTGAATCAGGGGGCTGTGTTTCATTAGAATCAGGAGGTTGTGATTCATGTGAATCAGGGGGTTGTGTTTCATTAGAATCAAGGTCTGAATCTGAGTGGTAAAGGACAACTTCAGGAACATGGCTAAAATGTGTGGTCACAGGAGTATCCCAGGATTCAAATGAGTCAGTGTTAAGAACATGGTTGCGGGGTGGGATGACATCAGTGGGAATGGGTTGTGAGTCAATATCTTCAAGCCCAGTAAATAGCATGGGATCAAACTAGACTCAAACTGTGACTCATACCGGGAGTCATTTAAGGGTTGGCAAGGACAGATTTATCCTGCCCAGCCATGACCCTGTTCCTTTGATCCATGTTTCAGGAAAATAAAAGGATAATTAACACAGATACAGCACCACAGGATAATCAACACACAGGCAAAGCAATTGTAGATAAGAAACTGACAGACATGACACAGTATAATCAGTACACAAACCTGAAAAGGGATATTCCATAAGCAAAGAGCATAAATTATGTTACAGTATCAAATGCATTTAATTAGAACCGCATAACATTAAAAGTGAATAAGGTTCATGTATAACAATCCACATAATAGAAGTAATGTCAAACCCTAACATAAAAAACCCAAGAACATAGACAGAATATCAAAGATATGGTAAAACAGTGGCGTCCCAAACATCTATCCTTAAATAAATTACTGAACAAATCATAAAATTATCACATGCAAGCAGTTTCTAACATTAATCCAGAAGAAGCCAAACCCTAGGTAAAAAAAAATCAATTTAACTTAAAAAAACCCTAAATTGAACTGGTCAAACCCTAATCGAGCCTAAATAAACAGAGAATAATAACATAAACAGGCCAAAACAGCAAGGACATGCATACCAAAGAACAGCTCGGCTAAAATTAATGAACAACAGAAGAAATAATCACAAACCCAACATCATTGACTTATAAATTTACCATAAAAATAAAAATAATAAGTCACAAGCAATCGGGTTCAAACAATGAAAACGAAGAACAATGGCTAATATCACAGATCCAACCAAAGAAAAACCCTGGATCGGAATCCAGATCACAAAGAACAAGTTCTGTTCAAGAATCATAAACCCAACATAATTGACTTCCAAAATGACCATAAAAATAAAAAATACGTCACATGCAATTGGTTTTACAACGAAAGCGAAGAATAGTGGCTAATATCACAGATCCAACACAAGAAAAACCCTAGATCGAAAACCAACCCACAAAGAACAACTTTTGTTCAACAATCCGTAAATCACCCAGTAAAACCCTAATCGAGCTTTATAAAGCTGTGATTAACATTAAAAAAAGTGAAGAAATCAATTTTGTTTCTAGATCCAAGCCAAAAAATTATGGTAAAGTCATATCTAATAAACGAAAACAACACAAACAACACAGATTTTCATCAAAGAACAAAGGCGAAAAAGAGTACAAGAGGCTAGGGTTTTAAGAATTGAGAGAGAAGAGAGGAGAGACTGTGAGTTTTGAGTGAGAAGTGAGAGATATGAGCAGATAAAGGAGCGTTAGAGGGAGTATTCCATAAGCCAAATGGGAGCGTTAGGAGAGCAATAATGGAACATTGAGAGAGTAAATGAGATGCATGTGAAAATGGGCAGGCGGTTGGAAATTTTAAATTTAATTCCCACGCATGCCACCAATTTTTGGACCTGTGTAAAGTAGCTGACCCACTTTTGTAATTAATCAGCCTTAATGACTATAAATATTGAGGGGTCCATGGGTATTTTGATCTTTTCTTAGGCGGTCAAAATAGCTGAAAATGGCAAATACAGAAGTGTTGCAATTTAATTGAGACAGATAAAATAGAAAATATGCAGTTTAGTAAGGAGAGTGAACATTTTCACTTACGACTAGTGTGATTAATGCGCTAGACAAATCAAGCGTATAAACAAAACCGTGTGCTATTCAAAACCTCACAAAGCCTTTCAACAAAGCCACCCTTTTTCCCTCAAATCTCTGCGGCCATCAAACTTTTTCATCAACAAGAATCATTATAGTATGGACAGGTTTGGTCAAATTACCCTTCAAAATTGAATCTTTTCATACTACTGAAAAGGGTTCCTGAATACGATGATTAAATGTTCTTGATCTTTCAGTTGCTGTTCTCACAGAATGCAATTGGGCTTTGAATTCTTGTAGTTTTCCCTGCTTTTTGTTTCCTCAATTTCCCCTTCTGTCTTTTGGTAATTGTCTCTTCCTGTATAGCTAGCTCAATGGCATTACAGTAATCTTGATCCTGAGTTTGATCGTTTTAAGAATATGGGATTTTTGGGAGATTTGTTTTGATCTCGGGATAGATGTAAAATGCTTTCTTTATCCTTGATGATTTCTTGAATTACAGTGCTACTACTTAACTGGGTTTATTTTTTGATGTTGTAGTTTTTCTTGTCTTGTTTCTTGTTGTAGTTCTGTCTTCATCTAGTGCTGAACAATGGCTGAATTGACTGGGCCAAGAGTGTACAGTTGTTGCAAGTGTAGAAACCAAGTGGCACTTCATGATGATGTTATTTCTAAAGCATTTCAGGTGAATCCCTCTTTGCTCTTCGTAGAAATAGAATTAGAAAGCATCTATTTGCGTTACGTTTTGAATGCCAGTCTGTTAGCTGAGATGTTTGTGCTTGTTGTACAGTCATTAGGAAATTTCGGTGTTTTGCAGGCCAATCTGTTAACTGGGATGTTTGTGATTGTTGTACAGTCATTAGGAAAGTTCGGCGTTTTGAATGCCAATTTGTTAGTTGAGATGTTTGTGATTGTTGAATAATCATTAAGAAAGTTTGAAGGATCGATCTTTTGGTTTAATTTTATCTTGATACCCTTTTATGTAGCTATTCAGGACAGTTTTGAATCAGAGATGCTTTCGTTTTTGCTCCAAATTTGCATTTTTCACATTTTATGTAGCTGAAAGGAGTTTTTCCATAATGTTTAGGCGATCACGCACTGCCTAGAACTTCAGTCATTTATCGAGGTTTAGTCATTAGTGTGATCATAGTAAGAACCGTCGAATGGATTATACTCTCGAAAGTATATCATTGTTATTATTATTACTCTTCCTGTACTACGATCTTTTTAGAATCTGGCTGTTGTGATATAAAGTTTGATTAATGTCCTAGTAACTTTGTTCGAAATAGTGCTTTAGTGGAATTCTACCCGCTGTTTCTGCTAATGACTTACATTTTTTGTCTGATTCTGACAAAAGGGAAGGAACGGTCGAGCCTTTCTGTTTTCTCATGCCATGAACTACTCTGTTGGGCCTAACGAGGATAGGCAGCTGATGACCGGTCTCCACACAGTTGCAGATGTACATTGCTCAGACTGTAATGAGTTACTCGGCTGGAAATACCAACGCGCGTATGAAGAAACGCAGAAGTACAAGGAGGGGAAATTCATTCTTGAAAAGTCAAAGATTGTCAAGGAAAACTGGTAGCAGTTTACAATGTAACCGTGTTTCTGTTCCTCTGTCCGAATACTTGGTGCAAGTTTATTTTATAATCATAAAAGTGTTAATACCTTGTTGTCCTCTGTTGTTCTTGAAACTGTATAGATTGTCATTGTTTCGTGTCCTTGAAACTGTATCGATTGTCATTGCTCAAAGCGCTATCTGAAATGAATGATTTTGCACAAACGTTATCTTAAATGAATGATTTTGGACACAAAGTTCCACTCATGTATTTCCTTGATGAAACAAAAAGATTTTGGACAAAGTTCCGATCATGTATTTCCTTGATGAGACAAAAAGATAGATAATCATTGTTATATACAAAACAAAACATTGTTGATAAAATTGATAAAGACAAGAAGCAGCAGAGTTACAAAGTGTATTTTTTTTTTAGGGTTTTGTAACTCTCAGAGATGCTTCTTCCTGGAAGTCCATTTGTTCTTCGCACTATCCATGGCTTCCTCCCTCAGCTTCAAAAGCTCGTGGCAACATTGATCGTACTGAGAAGCGATCGTGTTGAGTTCCACTTTCAGCTCGTTGCATTCATGATTCTCTCGATTCATGTCATTCAAGCACACAGAAGAAAAACCTGAGCACATTTCATCCGACATTGGATCGTGGCCATCGATGTATGAAAACACTGATTTCCTCAAGCATTCACACCCTGATTTCTTGGTGCAGTCACATATCAGTGATTCATTGAAACTGCCATAAGAAATGTCAATGTCAAACTTCCTTAGATCCCTAGAACTTTCAAGAACATTGAAGTCGAAAACTCTGAACCCGTTATCCTTGGGCACTTCATCATCATCATCGCGATTGCCGATGAAAATGAACTCGCTGGAATCAACATCTGGTTGAAGTTCAGGCCCGAGGACGCCATTTGACTCGTGTTCTTCCGTGCAGCCAGATAAGAGTTGACCAGCGGCGTTGTGAGAGGAGCTCAGACTTTCGAACGATGGTTCCCAATCAGTTACGAATTTTGTAATGAGACTGTCGATCAACTCAGCAATCAGAACCACATCTTGACTCAACAAACCTAGTTGTTCAACCATTTCCCCGGCTATGGATGTGGCAGTATCAGCATATATGTAAAACATGAAGTGTATGTGCCTAACTCGTCCTGACGGGACAAAAATGTGTGCCTTGAGATCAATGAAATAACAGCTAAAAAGACTGCAACTTTAATTACAGTTAAGTCCCTTACCACAAAAGTCAGCGATGCGCAATGTCAGTGAGAGCGAGCAATCATCGTGTTTTTCCCCCCTTAATGTAAACTCATTTGGCCCGTTGTATCTCTGTAATTCAACATTTTCTCCATCAAAATTGCTTAACAGCTCCTTATCAGCGACTTCTATATCCATTGGTAGAGAATCATCTTTGACGATGTTCATTGATTTGGATGAAGATTGTGCTGATAGCATAGGTTTGCAAGCGAGCTCCTTTGGATTTGAATTGTCAAATGAAAAAAAAGGATCCTCCAAGAGCTCAGCTGCATTCAGCCTCTCAGATGCCGGAAGCAAGCACTTCTCTATTAACTGCTTTGCCAAGGGATTCTCCACTCTACAAAGCACAGCTGGTTTTATGCCCTGAAATTTTGGACACAGATGCTTTTTGGTGAAAATGAATGCATTCTTTTTTTGTAATGCACACACAATTTCGCAATTGGAGAACTTACCGAAGAAACTTTTTTATAGATCTGGGCTTGATTTTTGCATTCGTTATAGGGATATTCAAAGGTTAGTAGCTCCAGCAAACACATGCCAAAAGAGTATATGTCGACAAGCTCATTGTATTCCTCTTCATATAGTTCAGGAGCCATGAACTCGGGAGTACCTAGAAATTTGAAAATGAATTCACTAACATAAGACATATCCAATAAACACAAAAATATGATAACCAGTGAAGACAACCACCTATAACACTTCGTGCCGTTGGTTGCTGTAGAATTGTTGCCAAGCCTAAATCTCCGATTTTGATTTGTCCATGATTTCCGTTCACAAAAATATTGTCACACTTTAAATCCCTGTGGATAATAGGAGGATCGTGAGTGTGGAGGTAGTTCAAGCCCTGGAGAATCTGCCTGGCCCAATTCTTGATAGCCTTCCCGTCAACACTCTTGTGTTTCTTGCGATATCTGATTCAATAGCACAGGAATACGTTAGAGCCCAGAAGGCAAAACCTGACTTCAATTAGGAAAAAGAAAGCATATGTACTTACTGTCTCAAACTTCCGGAAGTAAATAATTCGGTGATCAAGTTTATAGTTTTCTTCTCGTCATCAACCCAAGAAGTATGTAGCTTCATGATATTCTCGTGTTTCAAAGTCCTCAACAGGTGCACCTCAGAGTATAATCTTTGAAGATTTTGGGAAGAATGTAATGCATCTTCCAGGCTTATTTGGTTCCAGGCAATTTCAATTCCATCCACTTCATCAAAACCCTTGTAACTAGAGAAAAAGGAGGAAAATTAATGACTTGGAAGTGCAGACGGGAATGCTAGTGGTAGACAAAAATCAGAACTTAAACAATGCATCAAGAGATTCGGCAAAAAAGAAAAGAATAAACACAGATAGGTCTAGGAAGCAGGAATCATACACAATCTTGAATGCTCCTCTCCCCAGGATTTCATTATACTGAAGAAGAGAAACAAGGGAAAAAAATGAAATTGGAATATCCAAACCCGAAAAACAATACGTTAACCAAAGAATGCAAATATTAGAATATCATCATCAGCTTAAACATCAGAAGAGTAAAGCTTCAAACTTTTGCATTAGCATCTTCTACTGCAGAAACCATTTAGCCAAATCAAGAGCGATTGAATCTACCATGGTCCTTATGACATAATACCAGTCTAAAAGAATGAGTAAAGTAAATGGATATGTTTGATAATACACACAACTTTGCATCTTTCACTAAAACAGCCCGAATCTTACATTCTGCTAATTTAAAACCAAGGCCTAAAGTTACGGCACGAAATATCTTACTCCAAAACCTCGAATTCAAAGAATCCACTCTCACAAGGAGACTCCTCCGAGGAACTAAAGCCAAGAAGTTTCCGATTTTCTTATACGATCCATATCGAGAATTGAGTCCTTAGACTAATGTCTGTATGCTGCCAGTCAGCCTATTCCAAAGATAAAAGACGAAAGGACAAACATTTCTACATCCAACGATTGGTAGAAAGGACAAATTCTACTCCTCACAAACAAACACATGTAAAGTTACCAAATTCATACAATGACAAAGCACATAAATTAAACATCCAAAAAACAAAAATTTACCATAATGTATCTTTTATCAGGTGACACTTCAAGAACAACATCACTCTCACAAGCTGGAGCCTTCAATTTCGCCATCGAAAACCCGAAAAAACAATCCCCTCCAGGATTCATCTCCATCACACAACGACAAGTGAATCATACAAAACCCCACAAAGAAAAATATATCCTTTTCCTCAAAAAAAAAAGAAAAAAAGAAAACAGAAAATCAAAGCATTATAGGAAAATATCAGAAAATGCTTCACAGGCAGCAGAAAACGAATCAACAGCTGCTACGAATCGTTCAGAACAGCCATAGAAATTGTTAAAAGGGCTATAACTGCTAATATACAGAGACTTCAATTTCAGATTGAAATTACAATCGGCGATTTGTTCAGTTACCCTCACCACCGCCGCCATTTTTCAGGCAACAACATATAGAACCTGCTGAACTGAATTTTGAAGCAATTAAGAATAAAAATCGAAGCTTTGAGAGAACAAGAACATCAAATATCTCAAATGCAAGAGGGAAATGATGAGAGTCGACAATGAAATTAGAGAATTTTGAAGCGCTTCAAAAGTTGATTTTTTTTTATGTTTGCTTATTAAATTAATCAATTATTTGTTGGTGAAACAGTACTAGTAGGATAATACAGCTTAAAAGTCCACTCTTCACAGCTTTCTTCATTAAGAAAATCAATAAATATTAAATAATCCATATTTAAAAACGTAAGATTGCCTTCTCTGCTTCTATGTTCATAAAGATTTTAACTTTGTATTTGGAGAAAATGACAACTTTTAAGCAAAACTATAAACTTATTCTTTTATATCACATGGTGACAAAATGTAGTACTACCTCCGTCCCAGCCAAATCTGCACACTTTTTGGTCAACTTTCTCAAGGCATGTTTGACCATAATTTTCAACTAGTATATAGACACCAATATCATCATGTGAGATATTGTTGAATACCCAGCATGATGTATTTTCTAAATATCAAATTTTAACATACAGTTAATATACGTAACTAAAGTTATAGTTGGTCAAACATGACCTGACAAACTTGACCAAAAAGTGTGCACATTCGGCTGGGACAGAGTAATATCTAACTTGTTCTATACTCAATTATTGTAATATATTTTTAATTATAGAAAAATATACTCAATTATTTTTATAGACCATTATCAGTTTTATCCGGATTATTCTTGACTATTTGAGTAGTGATAGTGCAATCACTGAGAATTATAGATTATATAAGCAACAACAGTAGACGAGATTACAAACATGGTTGGAAGCAAAGACGGTAGAAAAAATTATGAGTACGGGTGTATTGGTGATGATCAAAGTATGGCTGCGTTCAATTTTTACTCAAATTTTGTTAAGCACATAAATTATTTTCCCAGTTATCTTTTGTTGATTTTATAATAATAACACTGACAGTGTAAAAAATTCATTTAACAAGAAATAACCGTTATCATCGGTAAAAAGGATAATGTACTAAAGATATAGGAGTCTTAGAAGGATAATTAGTTAACATCCGGGATTGAGTTATTCTCATCCAATCCTTACAAGATAGAGGGTTCGCTCATCATTTATTTTAGTTGATTCCTTTGAACAAGTACGTCTCGTGAAAGACGGTTTTTCCATAAGTTATGGAAAGATCAAGGTTTAAACTGTAAATTAGATAAAAATAACGTGAAATGTTTGGGTTGTATTAATTGGGTCATATACATATAACTACTAGATGCTGCATTATAAAATTTTAATATTGCAACTAAAACATTTTACCTTTAGTTCTAATTCAACCTCTTCTTTGCGTATGCCTATGGAAAGACGATTTTTTCCTAAACTTTACCTTGAACGAGGGAGGAAGAAATTTTAAAATCACAAAGGTAAGTAAGCGATTAATTAAGTAAGAATATTTCTCAAAATGTTTTTGTAAACATGTAGGTTAAATAAACTACTCCCTGATCTAGAGTTTTTTGCACACCGTTCAACAGACATTTGACCATTAATATGTTTATCTACATATAATAATGGAAAATAAAAAGTTGAAACTACTTGTTACGACGAATTGAACAATATCATATACGATAATATTATTGTTCATATATTTATTCAAATTTGCAATTAAAGATTAAGAGTGCAACTTTAGGGACTAAGTATTTTGTTCACTGTTTTTCAGCATCAAGGTTTCGTGGTGTAGTTGGTTATCACGTCAGTCTAACACACTGAAGGTCTCCGGTTCGAACCCGGGCGAAGCCATTTTTTCCCTTTTTCCCCGCCATTATTAAACCTAGACTTCCCCCCATTTCCAGGCCTTTTCTTGGTTTTTGTTTTTTTTTTTGCACTGAATGAGCGATGGGTTTTCTGTCACACAGAGTTGAAAATGGTGACATTGAAGCAGGAGACCATATCTATGCATGGAGAACTGGGTTTGCATACTCTCATCACGGTTAGCAATGTAGTTTTTTCAATGTTTTCTGGTTTGTGTTTTGAGAATTCAAGTGAAAAAGAGCAATCTTGTGCAAATGTACATGCGTTTTTGTTAGAATTCCTTACGATTTTGAATCACTGATTGATTTTGATTGATAAAATTCGAATCTTTACAACCCGTTTGCTCGTGGAGGTTTGTGTTTTTCATGCTTTCTGTTTATGTATGATTAGAAGGTCTTCTGAGTTGTGCCATTGTTTGCTAGAATGTTCTTGTGTTTGAAAATGTACATGCTTTTTTGTTAGAATTTCTTAGGAATTTGAATCACTGACTGATTTTGATTGATAAAGTTCGAAGCTTTGCAACCCTTTGCTCGCGGAGGTTTGTGTTTTTATGCTTTCTGTTTATGTATCATTAGAAGGTCTCTTGAGTTGTGCCATTGTTTGTTCAAAATGCTTTTATGTTTGAAAATGTATGCTGCATTTTTGCAGGCATTTATGTCGGAGAAAACAAGGTTGTGCATTTCACTCGTGAACGAATTTCAGGTTTAAGCAGTGATGTATTAGGCTTATTAGCCCCCTCCTCTTTGGACTCTGATTCATGTTCCAAGAACAAGTCATCAGATTGTCAGAAAATTCCTGACTGTGGATTTCGTCAACCCGAAAGCGGGGTTGTCCTGTCTTGTATGGATTGCTTCCTTTCCGGGGGATCATTGTACCGATTTGAGTATGGAATCAGCCGGCCGTCCTTTGTTGTCAAACTACGCGGTGGCACGTGCACCACAGCGGTTTCTGATGCAGCAGATGTGGTCATTCACAGGGCAATGCATCTGCTTCACAATGGATTTGGGAGGTACAATGTTTTCGAGAACAATTGTGAGGACTTCGCGCTGTACTGTAAAACCGGCCTTCTCATTCACGATGAAGTAGCCCCTGGAAGGAGCGGTCAGGTATCCGGGCTCCTTGGTGCTCCGTTGGCAGCCATTCTTTCTTCACCGCTTAAGCTGTTCATGTCGAGCCCTATCGGCCTAGCAACTGCAGGAGTTGGATTATACTGTTTGAACAAGTATGTCACTGATATTGGTGTGAGAAGTGATGTTACGAGAGTGGAGGTGGAGGAAATGGTGTCATTTAAAGACGTTGGATCCCGTAAACGGATGCTCAGTGTTGATGATGAAGGAGATTTCCGAGCTTCTAAGAGGCAAATGTGTTGATTCCATGGCTAGCTCATCGTATCTTTATAGTACACATTGGAATGCAACAAAAAAATGGAATTTTTGTAAGTTGAAATGCTGATGTTGTTTAGCTTACTGAATTCTGTTCTCTCAATTTTGTGTTGGTGATTTGCTACATTACATGTTGGGATGCAGCAAAGAGTTGTGCTGTTTCCATTTACCTACAGCAAGCTGTATTTTGCACTTTTTTCGCATTTATGATTTGGCTACTTTTAAGCCATTCTTTGGCTTTGAGGTTCTCAATGTAACTCTTTAGCTTCCTGCACTCAATGCAGCTTATAAAATGCATCTACTGAGATTCACTATCTCCCTATATTCTCTGAATAAACTTCTCACTTTTTTTCAAAAGTTTTGAGTTATTGGACAGCTTTGTTGAGATGGGTTTTTTCTCACACAGAGTTGATAGGAGTGAGATTGTAGCAGGAGATCATATTTACACTTACAGAAATGGTTATGCATTTTCTCATCATGGTTTGTTTTCACCCTTTATTCCCTTGTTTTTTTGGTTTCTTCTTGACAAATCTATTGAAAGGAGCCATCTTGACAAAATGCAGTACTTGTTGACAGAACACGAACATTGAAATTATCCTATGATCATAAGTTATGCATTGAAATTCTTGTTAGATTCAGGTCTAGGGCAAACATACCAGTTAGTTTTTAGGATCGTAAGTTATGCATTGAATAGACTGCCCTTTTGACAGTCGATTCTTGTGTTCTAACATTATGTTCCTAAAAGAGGCTTTATCTGAGCTCTCATTTTGCAGGCATTTATGTTGGTAAGAATGTAGTTGTCCATTTTGGTCCCGGACAACTTTCAGGCTCAGTCAGTGGCGTTCAAAGTGGATCTTTTAACTCTAGCACATGCTCAAAAGACTTCCCGGACTGTGGATATCGTAAGCCAAAAAGCGGGGTTGTCCTTTCTTGTACGGACTGCTTCCTTTTCGGGGGGTTGCTTTACCGGTACAAGTATGGCTGTCGTGCACTTGCCACTATTGTTAAACGAGGTGGCACAAGCACAACTGCGAAATCTGATGCACCAGAGCTAGCTATTAGCCGGGCGATGCATCTACTTCACAACGGATTTGGAGACTATAGCTTCTTATTCAACAACTGTGAGGATTTTGGTTTGTACTGTAAAACTGGTCTTCGCACCAGAAACCAGAGGTGCGAAGTATAAATATACTAAACTGAAATCCATATAAATTCTAGAGATCTTGTTGCCTGAATCGTGTTCTGTCTACGTTCAAGGTGGGTTTTTTTATGGCAATTTCAGATTTTAGTTGTGAATAGTAATCTTCTCGTCTGAAAAGTCCTCGCCATTTATTCACATTGATGATTTAGCTACTTTTGAGGTGAATTTTAACATAACTGTTTAGTTGGGATAATCAACAGGCGATTGAGGACTAAATTCACGTTATGTATATATTACTAGTAGCTTACAAATGTAAACATCCTTGCTAAGATCTTACGCATTAACATTGGACATAAACATTTGCATGATCGAGCAGTTTTCAGTTTGGTCGTGCTAAGATTATTCCGTAAGAAAGAAACAGCAGATGAACAAAATGAAAAATCCTCCTTTCTACTTTCTGATACACTCAGGTCAAGTGGTCGATGCTAATCATGATTTCGACTCCACGAACAGACTTGCTTGAGGATGTAATCCAGCTTCTTTCAGGGATCGGGATAGCGATTCAGGGCCATATACAGTTCGAGGGAAATTGGAGGCAAGTAAGTAACTATCCATTTCTAAACATCCCAACGAATCAACGTAGTCATACACGGATTGGATGGGGGCACTACAATGGAATCTCCTGCCCTTGCGTTCCCCAGTAGGAATTCGTACCAATACCTACACAAATCAATATGAAAGATTGATATATACGCCACACAACCGACTCACGAGGACCAAAATATACACAACCATATCTCTTTATGTATAATAAGAGTTCCATCGACCTCCAACCTGATGCTAGTAGATTTGTGTAGGTAAGCAAGTAAGCACGGATGCCATATGACTGATAAGTGATAATGGGAATATTCTATAGATGGACAATAACAAATCAGAGATAGAACTTACTTGAGTAACATCGGGTCCCTTCTCAGGTTCAGCGCCGAGTGAAAGAGCTTTCTGCTCTCGTATTTTGGCCAATGTAATTTCTTTCTCAGCAGCTTCACGCGCGGCTCTCTCGCGTGCCTCTTCTTCCTCCTTCTGTTGCCTTTCAGCCTCAGCATGCTCCCTTTCCAATTGCTCCAACTCCTCTATTCTTTGTCGCTCCCTAGCCTGACAGGAAACAAGAGAATCAAATGTTATAAGCATTCAACTCAACACTTAACCCTATTGCACAAGTCCAAGAAGAGCCGGATGGTAAGCTCAACAAATCCTTCATAGAACTAAAAAACAACTGAAAGCGGAAAAAAAACCATACTTGATCAGCTTCAAGTGCAGCTCGATAAGCTGCATCCTGCTCCTCTCTTAAACGCATATTATTAAGCCTTTCTTCAGCATCAAGCCTTGCTGTAGTCAGAGCAGGAGCACTTTCTTCGAGCACTCCCTGCATCAAACTGATCATTTCCTCAGGTGACTTTGGGCCTTCAATCTGCAAAAAGTTTCACCAAGATAGGATCTGTAAGTCAGATGACAAACTTTCAGCTTGTTTGATTAATTTTATCAGATGGAGGCAGAAAAGGTAGCACAGGCCATAGAGAATGGATGGAGCAATGTCATACCCCAACTGATTACAACAGCAGCATATAATCAATATCAGGGACTCCATATAGTGAGATGATGGCTTAGATATTGCTTTAAACATTACTACGAAAGTATAGATGGAAAAATTTCACACCCCACAGTTAATTTCAAATTATGAATAATTCCCTTCTCAGCAAACTTCAATTCACTCTCCACTCATTCATGTTACCTTCTTTACCCAACTTGCTTTCATTTTTCCCCCACTTCTCATCCACACACCGATTCCTCCCTTAATAACCTTATCATCATTCATAATCATACAACATAACATTGCTACTTTGCGCAAAACGAATACAACAACAAAAGCAGTAAAAACTACGAGATAAACAAAACGCAGCTAGAATACCTGCTGAAGAAGCGCGATCCTCTGGTTCGTGGCTGCCATAACCACGGCGCAGAAAGGGTACCTCGACGCCTTCAAACTATTACTCATCTTGAACCCTTCACTATCTCTAATACTCCCGCCCCACGCAACGAAATTCTCATTCACAAAATCCACCAGCGCTTCATTCCCCAGCGTCCTGCTGCAAAACCCCGGCGTATCAGGATGATCCGGCGAGTGCAAGTACACGAACATCAGCTTAAACTCCCTCCTCGACCTCTGCAACGCGTCCATGAAACCCTCGGTGACGAACCTCGGCCGCACCCTCCCGAAATCCCTCTCGAAACTCGCCACGAACTCCATCGCTTCCGCCACCGCCGCGGAAACAGACACCAGCGGATCCCTCGCGGAACTCTCCCCGCCGCCCCGACCCGAACCCGAACCCAACCCGACCATCCCGAGCGAATAAGACAGCACACCGCCAGCGGCCCACATCCCGAGCCCAATCGCCCCTGAGACAAGCCCCAGACTCCCGGAAATGATGGATATCGGGAGCGTCACGACCTTCCACACTAGCCCCGGCGGCCCGGCGGTGGGAACCGGGCCGGGATCCTCCCGGAACGGAGCCCCATCGTTTGAATTCGAAATTGAGGCGAAATCGGCGGGTTCGTCGCCCTGGTGGTGGTGATCGGTAGGGTTTACGTTGGAGGTGATTGAGGAAATGGCGAGCTCGAGGTCCCAGCCGTGGGCGGAGAGGATCTCGGAGCACAAATCCGGGTCGTCGAGGCCGGTGATCGCTTGGAAATACGCCAATTTGTCGGCCACATCCCCCATTTCAGTGGCTTCTCCGGCGAAAATTCAGATTGTGAGGGCAGAATTTGGGGGAGAAAACTAGGGTTTTAAGAAGTGAAGAAAAGAATTAAAATTGTCGTATTCATTGATACGATGGTATCGATCATATTTCTTTTCCAATGGATTCTCTACGAGCCATATTAATATCTTTGAAAATTACATTTTTAACCACTCCCTTGTCTCACGTTAAACGGCACATTTCACTTTATATCATTATTCACTGCCCAATTGTAATCACATATGTGAATATATATATATAAACAATAATATTATTATATGTTATGCGGTTGGATTCGTCGTAACAAGTGGTTTTTTAAAAGTAACTTTTTGTTTACGCAGTTAAACATATCAACGATTAGACAAGTTTCTTGATGAGAGTGAAAAAGATTCTGTTTAATTTAACATGGGACAGAGGGAGTATATGTTTTGTTCAAAAGTTTGATATAACTTTATAAACTTTGAAAGTATAAATTTAATTTTGGATTTCAATAACCAAAATGTCAACGGTTAAATTGGTTGGAAGTGGATAAAATAATCATTATAAATGAGTGAAATGATCAATATACCCCATAGTTTGAAAAATGAAAAAGACATTAATAACCTTGCAGTCTTTCCTACTCCCTCGGTAATTCCATCTTTTTCAGCAATTATTCTAACGAACAGACCTCCTCACACCCTCTTATCTCCTCTGCCACCTTCAATCTTCATCACCATTGGGAAACCACTTCTCACTTCGGAGTAGTGCCTGAGCTTCACAACCACCGAGGTTCAAAGTTTATTGGTGGGATTTGGGTCAAACGCTCCACTACCGTCGAGGTTCAGAGTTTGATGGTCGGATTTGGGTCGAGAGCTCCACCGTCGAGGAATCTGACCACCAAACTGTGAACCTCGACAGTAGTATTCATCTATTATAATTGAGGATTATTTGCACGCTAGCCTTAATATTATTATCAAAGTAATATTATGAGCCATTCTAGTTATATTTGGTTTATTTGGTCACTGAAAAATAATACTAGTCAATTTCTGGATGAACAAATTTAACTTTTTTAGGTTCATAAGTAACATTAGGCTAATGTTAGGATTAGTTCAATGGTTCAACTGGATTTGATTTAATTCTATTCTATTCTATTTGCTTAATTTTAGTGCATTTTCATTAAATAAATTTTAGTTTCATTTTTAGGTCATTTTTTTTCAACTTAAATGCAATTGTTCAATCAACTCAATTCAAATCACGCATAAAAATATAATTTTATTCTTGTTTAGTTTTTTCATAATTATAGTTCAGATAAAAAATCATATGAAAAAAAAATAGAATCGCAATTGGTGATTCGACATTTATTTTATATAACATGTCTTACACGAATGCTTGCTTACATATTTTTTTTAAAAATAATATAAAGAATGTATGCGTTCAGTTTTGACTCTCTATTTTTAAATTTGACATTGTTTAAAACAAAGTTGGATAAAAAAAATCCCCCAAAATAGAGATTTTTAAGTGGGAGTAGTATTTTAAGTGTTTTTCGATAGAAGATTATGATTTTATCAATTATTAGTTGATGGACCCCTAACACATTTTGCATGTTGTTTTATTGGCATTAATAAAAACATATACTCCCTCTGTTTCACGAATATTGACACCATAGCTTTAGCTGCTTGGATTTAGGTGGATGAAATGAGTGGATGAAATTGAATGTAGAAAGTAAAAAGTAAAATGAGTGGATGAAATTAAATGAATCTTGTCAAAAATGAAAAGTGTTTCAATATAAAAGAAACACCAATTAAAATAAGTGTACCATTAATAAAGAAATGGAGGAGTACTTTCCATTTAATTGATTAATGCATTCAAATGTATGACCAATTGAGCTGATTGTCATTGTGTTCGTTGAAAATAAAAAGGTCTCGACCAATGTGAAAAGGTCACAACTACTTTTGACAAAATTATTATATATTTCTTCTTCTTTAATTCATTATTTGTAGGTCGAACCATCAACAAAATAAAGATTTGCAGTATTTTCATACTTTTTTTTATTAAGTCAAATATTTCATCTCTTTTCTTTTCTTTAACTTTGATACACTTACCATATTTGTAAGATTATCATATTTCCTTTTATGACAAGAGAGTGACTCTCAGCACCTCATTAAACATTTTACTCTCTTTACTCATTTTTCTCCACAAATTTAAATTACAAAAAAACACATAAACCTATGGTATCAAACACAGTGAAACGAAGGGAGTAGGCAAGAATACATGGGTTCCCTGCATAAGTTATCATGGCCCCAGGTCATGCAATTCAATAAGATTGAAAAAATGACACAGTAAGATAACAACTAGTATTGAAACTTGATTGCCTTTTGAAGTGTTCGTCGATATTCAAAGCGTATCATTTCCGCTACTAGAATGAAACTATTTGTATCGTAATTTCATAATATATTCGTCATTATATGCGATTATTTTTACTGTAGAATTTCTTTAAAGGAAAATTACTTAATTCTAAGCATTTATACAAATACGATTTTCTTTTCTTTCTAAAAGCCCTCTAACTTAACCTTAGAAGTTAAATGAGGGATATATCCAACTAGAGGCGATGATGTTACTATAATTGGTAATATTTAAATGAAAACTTATATGATAATATTCATACCCTCTCACAATCTTCTTATAATTGTACATTAATGTTGTTGTCTTGTGGAATTTTTTAACCTAAATTAACCAACAAAAGAATCAGATGATTACTCCTCAGACTCTTTGCAGAGTCTTCATTGTTTCGTCATCCCTTTGTTCATGTTCATATTCTATTGCATTATTATTTTTCCCCTCATCTTTCATTTCCAGGCCGATTTTTTTCGCGCGAAATTCTGCCATTTTTGCAAGCTCTTCAACTGCTGCAACAATGGCTTCCACCCGGCCTGGAATCTCGATCAGCAGCGAAGCGAATGTCACCAGGGGAATGACTTGTATCAGAGGTATCGAATCAGGCGATTTTTTTGTTTCGTCGAGGTTTCCAGGAGTTGTCTTCAGGACCAAATCAGGTAAGAATTCCAGGTGGTTCTTCAGTTCCTGAACTGCCATGTTCATTTCCTGGACTGAGGTTTCCAGTTTGGTTGATTTCTTCATTTCTTCGAGATTCGTGGAAAGTTCGCGAAGGATTCCAGATGCCCTGGAATTCACCTGTCTACAAACACCATCCAGCTGCTTCTTCACCAGCTCAGAACCCTAAAAACCATTTGAATCAGATAAACGGAATAAAATTTAAGTGCTTTCGCGTCGCGTTTTTGATGATTTTCTACCTGATTCTTGTTACGGGCGAACCTGTTCAAGGCCTCGAGGCTGTAAGCGCAACTGCGCATGGCAGCGCCGATTTTCAGGTACTGTTTCCAGGGATGCCTGAAGCTGAAGTTTCCATGGGCAGGTTCCCATCTGGCAAAATTTGCCTGGAAATATTCCATTTCCAAAATTCACCAATTAGTTCACATTTCATGAATGTTTAACAAAGAAATGAAGTCATCAGCTCTGTTTTCTACCATTGCTTCTTCTGTTGCCTTGGAATTCAGCACACATTTATAAGCTGAAGAATTCGGAATCTCATTCGCGCTTTCCCCTTCAACCTTCAAGAACTCAGCCACACATCCTGGATTCAAACAAACAGCGAAAAAGGTAAGTCGAAATTGGATTTTTTTTTAAACCATGATTAAATTCAAATGATTTTCAAAGCACCATCTAAAGAATCAGCGAGCTTTTTCATGTTCTTGATGATTAAACAATGGAGATCTTGACCCGCCCAGACGGGAAAAATCAGCATGCTAGTGAAGATGCACAGAGAAGTTCCGATGATTATGGTTGATGACCTCTGTCGAGCCAGCTCAAGCAGTTTCTCCACGCGAAAACCCGAAACGGCAACCAGGCTGAAAGTCAGGATGAAGATCATGGTCCCGTAATCGAACCTCTTCTTCACCCCGGGAATGAACCTCGAGAATGTTGCGACGGATGCTGAACACAAACAACATACATGTTATATACACCATTTATATAATTCGAGAATTTCGTGACATATAGAAATTATCAATCGTACCAAATATGAATAGAGAGACTCCAACCACAAATGGCTCGAGTTTTTCCCCAGACTTATGAGCTAAATAGTGTACTCCAAAAGCAACACATCCCGCTATACATGTTCCCACAATTCTGTTTAGACTTTTACATATCGTTGCACCTGAATTCAAAACAAACACGCAAAACAACGTTAAATTTCTCGAATCATTTTCAACTTTTCATCATTTCTATCAAACTGAGGAAGGCCACCTACCAACCGTGTACTCGAACACAACAATGACAGTCATGACGGCCCACATCGCTGTCCCTCCAACTCCGTCATACAACGGTCTCATATAGTAAAACAACGACACAATGCAGAGTGCGATTCCGACTTTCAGACAGTGGTACACTTTCCGTGGATCATCAGCTCCCATCTGCCATGCATTTCTCAAGAACCTCCATACTCGAACTGAAACCTTGTTATTGATCAGGCATTGCATAAGTCGATGTCGAAATCGATGTTCATCTCCATTGGTAAGAATATCAGTGGAAGATACTTTTCCATTATCCACTTTTATCCTCCACTCAATCCTCTCTGCATTGCTAGCCATGATTTGAGAGTGTTTTTCTTGTGTTTTTGGGTATATTTTTATTTGAATATTTTCAACTGTTTGGTGGAGGTTTTATACTGAAATCTTGTGCTAGGTGGGCTGATGGAATGAAGGGTTCAGCCACGTTTAGAAGATATGATAAATAAATAAATAATATAAATAAATAAAAACAAATGTTGTGTGTAGTAATACTTAAATAGTGTGAAATTCCCAATAGCATTCCAAAATTGAAGTCTTAAAGTTTTTTCATTAGATTTTCTAATCTTATTTCTTGTCTGGTTAATTAGGTCAGTTTTTTGAAATATCCTTAGTGCTTATATGACATAAATCCCACTCCCTCACCAAATTACTTACCATTAGGGTTAAACATAAGCTTATTAATTACATGATCAAGTTAAATAATTTTCTTTGATTATTTTTCTTCATCTTCATGCCATCAATTTTTTTAAATGTAATGATATAAGCTTAATGCTCGTGAATATAAAGGAGTCTGCCTCCAAGAATCAAGGAAACACCAAGGTTTAAAGTGCAAAGGGAAAGTCTCAGAAAATGCGGTCTTTTCATAAACTTATGGACAGTTCTCAGGGGAATTTGTCTTAAATGTTGTAATTTTTTATAAAATTTAAATATTGCATTTTATAAGTTAAAAACAAGTAATAATATGTATTTGAAGGTGAAAATATATAAATATATGATATACAAAAATATTTTCAAAAATTTTAAATTTTGTATGTAATTTAAGAAGGCAAAGTCTTGGGAAAGACGGTCTTTCCATAGGATTATGGAAAGACGGGGTTTGATTAGAATAATAAAAGGTAAAAGGTCTTAGTTGCAATATTAAAGTTTTAGTATGAAACATATAGTAGTTATAAAATTTATAACCCGGTTCATGCAACCCAAAAATTTTATCTTAATTTCTTCTAATTTACACTTTAAACCTTGGTCTTTCCATAACTTATGGAAAGACCGTCTTTCAAGAGACGGACTCATTTAAGAAATGCATTGTATAAGGTAAGAAATAAGTGGTCTGTCCATAAGCTTATGGACAGGCCGCCTGTCAGGAGACCCACTCAAGTGCAAATTAGAAGAAATGAAAATAAAATTTTTGGATTCCATAAATCGGTTTATAAACTTTATAACTACTACACGTTTCATAATAAATTTTTTATATTGCAATTGAGATCTTTAACCTTTTATTATTCTAATTAAACTCATCTTTCCATAAGCCTATGCAAATAACGTCTTTCCCACGTCTTTGCCATAAAAGTATTTGATAATGTTATATCAGAAAAATTGGTGGCACAAACCTTGAATTTCATCATCTTTGGATGTGGTCAGCCATTTTGGTAAGTGAAAACTTTATTATCTTCTTTCATTGTTGTATAAGCCCCACACATAGTATTGGAAAGCCTAGTCCTTCACTATCTATTGATCTTGCATTTTTATATGCCACACTCCCCACCTTGAGCTTTTTAAAGGGTTTAATGTTGCTTTTTTTTTTTCTAAACCAAATTACATTATATACAAATTTGCAAACGTAGTCTAAATAGACATTGCTTTACTTGTTCATCAATCCTCCATGTAACCACAAAAAAATCCAGCTTCAAGTTACACTCATATCTAGAATTTTAGATGTTAGAGTAATTTCTTAACGTAGATTACCTGGAATTAATTATGGGATTGCGTCGGTGTTTCCTGCTAGGATTTTTTAATCTACATGGTTTCCATATAAATGTGATCGTGGTGGTTTTGGGTGGTAGTTCGTTGGTGGTGCACATGTTGGAATCTAAAGTTTAGAGTAACTTTTTATAATGATTACCTATGTTAACCCAACTCGGATTTAGTGTCGTATCCGATCAGGATCAGATACGGCAACACTCAAATTTTCCATTTTCACCCATTGAATTGAGTGTCTTGACTATTTTTTTCGCACGTCTATTAAATAAAGTGTTATAAAATATGTTTTGACATACCTATATTTTATTAATAATAAAAGAAACTAAGTTAATTATGGTTAAATAATAGAGTATGTATAAATGTAAACCTTATTATTAGTTAATAATGAATTCGAGTATACTAAGTTTGAATTAAATAAAAACTATATATATACATAAAAGAACTTATTATAAGTCTATATTAAATTCGAGTATACTTAAATTTGAATTAAATAAAAACTATATATATATATATATATATAAAGAACTTATTTTTAGTCCATATTGAATTCGAGTATACTTAAATTCGAATTAAATAAATATATTTTCTGTGTCGTATAAAAAATAACATAGATCGATATTTGTAGACATCCTGTAAAATAAATTAGACGTTTATGTAATAATTTGAATTGGTCTATGGGTGTTTTTGATGAGGTGGGAAGTAAAATAGATGGCTAGTTACGATGTCAATCTCATATAATTAAGAATAAGAACTTACTGTTTTACATTTTGTGCACTGGGTTACGATACCCACACCCGTTTTTTGATTTGTTTATCGAAACTCGCCAAATTGTCATGTGTCGTGTCGAATCGATTCGCGATTCTCCACCCCTTGTCAAGTGTCGGGGTAACACAGACGATTACACGATAGTGTGAGACTGCGTCAGTGTTTTCGATTGGGTTCCGACACCCACAACCATTTTTTTATTCGTTCATCGATACCAAACTCGCCATATTTTGATGCGGGTCGTGTCCCGTGGAAAATCGTGTCAAATGGATAGGCGATTTTCCACCCATTGTGTGTTTGGGTAACACGGACGATTTATGTGTTTTCCTCTAGAGTTTCTTTGTCTACGGGTTATCCATGAAGGTGGGATCGTGGTAGTTTCGGAGTGGTGTTTTGTTTATAGTGCTAACATTTGGGCGGTAGATTTTAGAGCAGTTTTTTTATAGCGATTACTCGTCAGGATGAGACTATATCAGTGGTTCCCACTATATTTTTTTTTGTCTACAGGTTGTCCACCTAGGTGCAATCACAGTGGTTTAGATTTTGGTGGTGGTGGTTCATTGTTGGTGCAACAGTTGTGCTATAAATTTTAGAGCAATTTCTTAATAGGAATTATCCGACATAGTGGGACCGCATCGGTGATTTCCGCCACGAGGTCATAGTAGTGGTGGTTTGTTGGTGGCTAAGAAGTTGGTTGTTCTTATGAAGACGTACTCATCTATTCAAATGGAGAAAGTTTCAGGTCTTACTGATATTTAATTGGTGCAAGATGTGGCGTTTCCTAATTACTACTCCCTCCGTCCTGGAATAAATGAAACATTGAAACTTGGATTGGTATTTTATGCAAGATGAGGTGACAAAGAATGATTATGAAAAAGTAGGGATATTTTGGAAAATGGTGGGCCCAATCATAAACTTGTTGAAGTTAAAGGGAACAATGTAGGAATTTTACAACATATTCACCATTTTGGTAAGAATTAAAGTGTTCCATTTTATATGGGACAAATAAAAATATAAAGTGTGCCATTTATTCCAGGGCGAGGGTAAAGTAGTGGAGTAGGATTTTTGTACGTATTGTGGTTGATATTTTGTAATCTTCCCTAAAAATAAGAGTTACAAACATCCTAGTGAAACATTTTAGAATGTGAGGTTTCACCAATTAAAAATTGTAATTCTTAATATAAATGTGGGCTAAACATTGGACTTTGTAGTAAAAAGATGGTGCGAATCAAACTCAATTCAGTACCACATATAACCACGTCTCCACCTTAATTACTATGAAGTTGTTTCCGCCAGCTTGTGATGCTGTCACTGTCTACAAATTCCTCCGGACCAATTGTTAGGACTAATGACTTATACCAATGGGAACACAATAAACTGGCTTTTTAGTGTTATGAGTGGTGTAATGAATTATACCCACTCTCTAATTCTATTTTGCACTATAGATTTACATTCTTGGATTTACGATAAGTAAAATAGGTAGATGGAATTAAATTTTAAAGAAGAAAAAAAAAGTAAAATGAGTGAATTAAATTGAAGAAACCTTGCCAAAAAGAGTGTGCAAACTTTAAAAGAAAGAAGAAAAAAAAACGTATCAAATACTCCCTCCATCCCAATTCAAGCTGCACGCTTTGACTTTCAACAGTTGAGTTGAAAAATATTTTATCCTTAATATCTTTCATCGACGATAATTAAAACTTGTGAAAATTTTATATTTTGAAAATATATGTTATAACGAATTTAACAAGGTGTCACGCAATAGTAATACACAGCTATAAAACATGGTTGAGATCGTTCCATAGTGGCATGTTACTTTTTCAGAATAAGCATAGTGTACTAGTTTTGCAACTGAGAAACATGGAGTATTTACATACAGCTGTTCACCCCATATGAAGTGGAAAACTGAAGTACAATATGCTTATTCTGCTTATACAAGAGAAAAGCAGTTGAACAAAGCACAAATATCTATATTTACTAGTGAAAATATTGAAAACTTAGCCGGTACTCTCCGTTCGTCTAAAACCGTCACACTTTCTATCATAGTCTGTTTAGTTATAATAGAAAATGAATCGTTCTCATTCATCCATTAATCGTTTCACTCCTGCAGCTCAATTCTCGTCACGTATTTCAACTTGTGGCTCAATTCTCGTCAGATAGTAAAGTGTCGCTTTTAAGGAGAACGGGTGAAGGGAGTAAGAAGTTGTCTCTTTCCTTGTGGCAGATGAGGTTATCCCATTTGTGAAAGCCAAAATTAGGTCATGAAATGACAGACTTTTCAGGTCCTTAGGGCAATTGGCCATTTATTTGCAAGATTTCTGCTTTATACAAAACCCACTTATCTCTCAAGTGACACACAGCACTGATTTGAAAAGCAAACTCAACTATCATAAAGTGATCATCTCTTAAAAAATTTATTTTCCCAGGTTAATTTTGTTTACGTGGACGAATCTGGACGGATGTGTGATTTACCACCTTAAGAAAACATCGTACCTTATGGTACTTCTAAAAGTCTAGGTTACTTGGCTGATTGATGGAGATATTTTCTTAGGCCCATTTTGATAACCATAAGGCCAAAATTGCAGCTGGAACTAAGAACTCTTAGGTCCATATTTTCACCCGGCAGTTTTAAATCGTCGACCCTAATTGTATCGTACGATTGATGATGTGGGCCACAAATTTCAAATTTGGAACTGCAATCTAAATAAAATAAATAAATAAATAAATAAGGGATGCATCACGGCTCTTTTCTACATAATTCTGACAATATAATCGTTCATGAATTGTCCCAAAGTTTTCATTATTCAGGATCGATCAAAATAGGATATTAACATCATCATAGACATAAAATCTCCATAAGATTTTACATGACTATTATCATTAAAATCAATCATCATCAATGTCAAACACTAACTCAAATTTACAACGCCATTCGTATTGAACTTATTTATAAGGGAAAACTACATTGATAACTCCAACTTTAGGCTTCTGAAAGTGTCAATATAACCCTGCAATCTCAAAACGTGTTCATTCAAGCCTATCTAATTATTGTATTTGTCAATGTAACCCTAACTTTCAAAAAAATTGTGGCAATATAGCTAAACTCCCCAATTCCAGCATTGACCAAATGAATTCAGGCATGATCAGAAATTAAAATGATAAAAATACTCCTTATGACAAACCTCTGTGTGTGTTTGGCAGAGCTGTGCTTATAAGCAAAGTTGGCTTATTTTGAAAGCAGAGGGAGACCAGCTTCTAATTTCCCCCCAAAAATAGCTTATGCTTTCAAAATAACCTGATTTTTAGAAATTTACCAGGCCCCAAAAAGTGCTTTTCTTATAAGTAAAACAACTTATAAACCTTGCCAAACAGTGCCTATCTTTCTTCTTCAAAACCTAACAATTCGCTGCTGTGCTCCACCGCTCTCGCCATCGTGCTCTGTCGTTGCCACCGCCGCTAGAAACCTCATCGATGTCAGATTCACCACCGTCACCGCTGCCAGATTCACCACCGTCACCGCTGCCAGATTCACCACCGTCACCGCTGCCAGATTCACCACCGTCACCGCTGCCAGATTCACCACCGTCACTACCATATTCAAAACCCGCCTTGCCACTGTCGCAACACCACCTCGGAGACCATCGCCCTCCTTCCATCCCGCTGGATCTCTTCTTCGCGGTGGAGCGTCGCCCTCTCCATCGTCGTCCTAACACCACAACCAAAAACCCTAGCCTCTACCATCCTCTCCCCTCCCCCTCCCCCTCCCCCTCGCTGCCCTCCTCCTCCCCCTCCCTTCCCCTCGCCGCCACCCTCCTGTTCTCCGAGACCACCCCCGGTGGTGCTGAATAAATAGCCCTACCAAAATTTGCACCAAATGAAACAGGGGAAGACGAAAAAAATGGGGAAAGAAAAGGGGGCGGCGGTGAATCTTGCGACTATAAAAATGGGGAAGCGAAGGGTTTTCCCACATTTTTAAGTCAAGGGCAAAATAGTCTTTTTACTAGAGGACGGCCAAACAAACGTTGACTTAAAAGCCAGCGGAGTCATTTTTAACACTTTTCTCTATTTATAAAGTAACTCATCTAGAATTGGGTCAGTTGAACCCTTATATCTTCATTGACGAACTTGTTTGCGAGCTTGGGGGCTGAGAACTTGGGTGGCAAGCCAAATTTAGAGGAGTTGGCGGTGGCGATAGACTTGGAGAAGACAACGGCAAAGCTTTTTATTCAGCACAAAAAAGGAAGGGAATTCAAAGGCGGAATTCAACTTGTCTCTAATCCTGCAAGGTTTCAATCAAACTAAAGACAAGGTTGTGTTTTGCAAGAATTTTGATCGAATTACAAACCAAAACGTTGCAAGGATATTGATCGAATTACATGAAAGAATTTCAACTTGTTATGTTCACCATTCCTGTAATTCGACTTGTTGTGTTCATATGAATTGAACCCTGTAGGTTAAGTGATTTTCAGTCTGCGAGTTGAGCTATTTTTAATTCATAGATTGAGCAAATTTCAACCAATTCATTTATAACCCATAGTAAAATGGATTAAAATGAGACAATATACATATTATTTAATTTACCATATTACCCAACTCGTCTATTCATCTATCATCTCTACCCGCATCCGTCACCTATTCACCCATAATTTGTCTATTCACGGGGGTTTTTTTTGAAAAGAAAATTTGTATCATTAATAATCAGAAGAATTTACAAAGAGTGGAGGTGTACTCCATGAAGAAATGTCACTCAGACAAGTCTTTTGATATTGCGCCAATTTCTCCGCAATTGAGTTTTCGTGTCTAGGAATCCATCTAACTATGGGATCACCAATGAATGACATCATTGATTTTGTGTCATTTATAAGCATGCTGAAATCTGATCTATCTTCTTTCTTTGATTAAAGATCATGTATTACTTGTTGAACATCACCCTTAATGATTGAGGGAAACAAGGAATTTTCCTATACAGCCTTTGATAGTCTCTGTGAGTGCCATCACTTCCGCTATTGGTGCTGGGTATTTATTCCTTATACATTTTGATTCACCGTTGATGCATATGGTGACATTCGTTCATAACCCGACCCGAACCTGATCCATCGTTGCCTGTGATCTACAAGAAAGAAACAGACCCCGGGAACTCCGGGGGAAAATTCTCCGACGGTCTAGTCAGCAATCTTATAAAGAGTAAAAGTAGGCAAAGATTATGTTGTCAAAAATAGAAGACATACCTCTCTATTTATATTATTCCTAAACCCCAATCTCCTAGGTTTGTGACCAGATTCTCTTTTGTCCTCTAGTGAATAGCCCATTATTAGGCCCACTAGTAGGTATCTTGAGTATTGGGCTCCTGTTCAGGAGATTAGAGAATTAGCCCAATTACGTTTCAGCTCTACTATACCATCAATTGTATACCCATTTGTTATCGAATGTTTGAACATGCCATCCTAAGTAGATTCCATTTGTTGATGTAGCTGCATCAAAGTAGAAAATTGCTCCTGATAAGGGTTCATCTACAACTTGGCTTGTTCCAATATTTTGAGGTCCATTTTTGAGCTTTCCACTTTTAATTTCCTCAATCTGGGACAAAAACTGATAAGTGATTTGCAATGGTTATAGGTAATGTCTTCCTCTGTGATGGTACTATAAATGGTTTAGCAAAATAGCTATAAGTGACATTTTGTCATTGTATAAGTAAAGGATTACATATTTTAACCAAAGGGCTGCTATCGGTTGCTGATGTAAGTATATCTCATTATGGAGATCTACTGCAAATCATATTTGATGAGCTAGTGGACAACGGAAAAAGATGTGTTCCACAGATGATGTATCCTCCTATTTACATGTGAGGCAGAATTGTTCCATTGGGCATTTCCTTTGGATCAGGTGTTTTGCTGTCGGAATTTGCTCTTTGCATATCCGCCATATAAAATGACTTATCCTTCGGGGCACTGTCTTCAAAATCTTGTTCCAATGGATTGACGGTCCAACACTGCTACTAGCCATATGCCCTTCATTATCCAAATAGATGGAATTAATGGAATGTTTGAAACCTGGTTTTACCAAGTAATTACCATCATGTGTAGGTTGCCAGGTTCCTATATCTTCCTATTGATTTTGTGGTCTAGGCATTGTAAGGACTAACTCTGGTTCTTCGTTATTAAAAATATCTTTTATTAAAGCAGAATTCCATTTAGTCCCATTTGTTTCCAACAACTTATCCACCATTATATTTTTTGGGTACTCCTGAGGGAGGGAAGTTGGTTTTGCTACCCCTATTCCTTGGCAACCATAAGTCAGATTTCACTTTTATAGTATTTCCTTTCCTGACTCTTTTCCTGACTCCATGAAGTAATAGATCTTGTCCTTCAACTATGGATCTCCAAGCATACGATGGCCGATAACTAACATTCGATTCTAGAATGGAGGTTCTTAGGTGATATCATGCCTTTATTAGCAATGCAATTGTAGAAGATTGATTAGTTAACAGTCGCCACGCCTGTTTCCCTAGCATTTCTATGTTAAAATGTTTCAAATCCTTAAACCCCAGCCCTCCTAATCCCTTGGGAGTACACATAGAAATCCACTTTTCCAGTGAATTTTCCTCTTATCATCTGTGCTTCCCCACCAATATTTTGCATATGATTGGTGAATTTCTTTTATTAAATTATCTGGCAATCTGAAACAGGACATGGTGTATGCGGGCATAGCTTGAAGGACTACTTTAATAAGCACTTCCTTCCTACAGTTTGACAGATGTTTGTGCTCCCAACTTCGGACTTTTGACCAAAATTTTGTATATTCCAGGGATGGTATTGGTATTTTTTAACGTCCAAACGTGGTCGGCAGTCCTAACTATTTGTCCGGCCCAACAAATTCTACCATACCCATAGTTGCCAAAATATTGGACCTGGTTCCATGATCAACATTAGGGCTGAAGAAAATGGAAGATTTGTCAAAATGTACTTTCTGTCCTAAGATCTCCTCATAGTCTTGAAGAATCTGCTTCAAATGGGTAGAATCCCTTTCTGTAGCGTCTCCAAAAATTAGGGTGTCATCCGCAAAAAGTAAATGAGATATGATCGGGCCAGTCCTTGCAATTTTCAAACCTGATACATGCCTGTCCTTAAGCTTCTCTTTTTTTTTGCAGCATATGTGATAGCCCTTCTCCACAAATGGGTAGAATCCCTTTCTGTAGCTTCTCCAAAAATTAGGGTGTCATCCGCAAAAAGTAAATGAGATATGATCGGGCCAGTCCTTGCAATTTTCAAACCTGATACCTGCCTGTCCTTAAGCTTCTCTTTATTTTTGCAGCATATGTGATAGCCCTTCTCCACAAATAATGAATAAGTATGGCGATACAGGATCGCCTTGTGCAATTCCCCTTGTTGGCTTAAGGTCTCCAATTTTTTCCCCATTGAGCATAAAGGAGAACTTCATTGAAGAGAGACAATTTTCTATAAGGGATATGATTTGTGATTGAAAACTCACTCTCTAATACCTTCAGTTGGCCATTCGACGCAATCAAACTCATATTCAATTTGATTGACATGAATCCCTTTTTTTTCCAGTGTCTTCCCTTGATATAGTCGTGAACTTCATGAGATACAAGAATCTTATCAGAGATTAGTCTATTCTTTACGAATGCACTCTAGGATTCTAAGATGATTGACCCTATAATTTATCGCAGCCTATTTGATACACACTTTGCTATTATGCGATAAATGACATTACAAATGATTATGAGCCCGAATTGAGAAACTTCAGTCGAACAATTAGCGGGCAGAATTCTCTCATTTTTAAATACTTGAATGCATTGAAAACAGAACTTTTGTAAAACAAAAAAAAACAAAATAAAAAACATAACCAATAATTATACTGTTGGTTATCCTGATTTTACAAGTCCTGATTTCACGTGTAACCTACAACTACAAGGGTTGCCACAAATTACACCCCAATTCTCCAACAGGAAAAAAAAACAAGCAAAAAAAACACCAAGGCTGAAAACTAATGTCATCTAACTTACCTTTCCCTCAACACTTTACCTAGGAAAGGATCATCTAACCATAATCTATCTGGTCCCTGATGCTTCGAATGCAGCGTAAAATTACGCATCATCGCGATGCCAAGCTGACAGGACGTGGCACGGTAGATGGCTGGCAACTGTTGAAGAGGGCGGCGTTATCATTCCCGTTCATCACCATATGGCCAATCCCGAGTGGTTCGCTTTTACAGGACCCCGTCGGGCCTGTCAAATTCAGAAGCTGAACAAGCGACGTGAAGATCTCCTGCCTTGTCACGCGACGCATACTGCTTTCCTACAACGCGAAAGAAAGAAACGTTCTTGCCATTAGCAAAACAGAAAGTAGAGCAAAATGTGGTCTTTTTAGAATGCTATATTTAGTTTAGTAGATATGTACCTCGGCTACAACATTGAATCGCGCCCATATCTTAGTCTCGCGAAGCTCCATCACCCCTTTCAAGATGATCAGGCCAAAACCTCGGATGACATCAACTATTTCTAAGAAGAAACCGTGTTCTTCACATAGGATCTGCGAGAAACAAGTAAGAACATCAGTAACATGTTTGAGAATTACTAAGAAACCAGACATTGTAGTACATCAGCCGTCTTCTTGATCTTACCTCTATAAGCATATGGCCAGGGACATCAAGGTCCTCAACTATCAACGGATAAATCATTTGTTGATCTCCAACTTCACATGCCCATGTAACACCAGCATTATCGCTCTGATTTCCTTTCAAAATCTCTCGATTCTGCCAGATGAACAAATGAAGCCACTCGAGTTTGTTAGTATGTGAGAGTTCAATTTACACAATGAAAACAGCATTCATTTCTAAAGGGATGTGATGTTTTTACCTTTGTCTCCTCAGTTGGGTGAAACATTTCAGCGTGTCTTGCAACGCCTTGCAAGAAAATCAAGTGCTTTATCGTCAGATGCAGCAACCGATCAATGCTCATCTGTAACAAAATAACCATTAATACACTCGAATCAGATCATCATGCATCGATATCTTGTTCTGTGAAAGGACTATTCAAGATAAGACGAACATACCTTCTCTCCATTTGGAATCAGCCCTCTCAACTCAATTAGCCGGTCATGAATCTGCTGCCTGTCCTTGGGCCTCGGTTTTGACCCCGGTTTGGACTTTTTCTTCATGCTTTTAGGGGGGAGCTCAACCTTCTTCGATGAAGATACTGTTTTAGTAATCCCACAGCTATCAACGATGCATGAACCTGTTTCAAAATCGCTGATATCCTTATCCCTGGTATCAAAATCCGTTGAGCTGTTTAGGTGATAAGCTGTTTGCGCAGAGCTCAAATTCCCAACCAACTGAGGGAGACAAGAAACTTCATTACTGCCAAGCAAAGAACAGTCCATCTTCCTCCTTTTGGAGCCTCTCTCGATTTCATCCAATCTCTGATGAAGTCCTAATCTCGAGAACAACGTATTTGAGGTTCCGGGATTCGAGTCCACAAATTGCCTCGATATGCAGTCTGAATAAGAGAACTGCTTCCCGATGCCACCCGCATCTGAACATATAGCATTTGTGACTGTGCTTTGCACCGACACGGATGGAGGGTGATCATCTCTTCTTGGATTTGTCACTAATGGTAAACTTTCTGATGCACTTGGTAACACCGTGGCCACATTGCTCGGCTCTGCCATGGAAGAAAACCATTGGAAAAAGTCTGCATCTGCACAAGGTCTTGATACAGCCTTCAAAAAATCAGTTCTTGACAACTCCTCGATCGTACATAGATCACTACCTCTCTCGAGCAATTCATCAAAACTCTGAATGTCTTCGGGAATCAAGTCTGTACTACACATAGGATTCAAAGGTGCGCTCTTTTGACCAAGAGAATTGCTTAATTCGCTGCGCTGAGGATATCGAGAAGCTGAGGGCTCGATAAATCCACCAGTTCCTCTGTAATTTTGCTTAACCTGAGCTTCTGTGCTGGAAATTTTGAATCTGTTCTCACTTTGGGATGATGATGCAGCAACAAGAGGAATGGTTTTTTGATGTTCCAAAGTGGAAACAATCGATTCAGTCATGTTTGTTAGAGAGCAGTCGGCTTTCACAAAACCTTGAAGCCTATCACCGTGTTGAAATGGAAATTCCGGGCTCGTAAATTGGAAATTCTGAGATGAGATTAGAGAAGCAACCAGCTCATTTGCATCCCAAGAATCGAAGGTTAAAGAAACCGGCTCATTCATAGATGAACTAAGTCCCTCGAGTATTTGGATGCTTTGAAACAACTCTCTTGTTTGACTAACAAAATCCAATCTCTCTACAAGCTGTGACACCAAAAGCAATGCATCCGTTAGGCCAAATTCAAATGTTTCAAGACGACATAACAAGAACACAAATTCCTTCAAGTATTCAAATCTTATAGATTCATAACTACAACTTGGATGAAGACTAATGCGAACCTTTTGCGTGGAGCCGAATTGAACCACGCCTAACAGATCCACTGGGATTACAGCAATAGTCTGTACAAGACAAATGATGCCATTAAACACCACGAAACAAAGATTGATAGCATGATCAACTCGGTAGCGACACAATCTGCTTAAAGACGAGGAAATGTAGAAAGGATCTACCTTTATATTAGCAGAAAATTGTTGGTGAAACTCGAGAAGATCCTGCAGAATGGAAACGCATTGACTATCAACACACAGAATCAACGAATCCGACAAACATGAACCCACATTAAGCAAAGAAGGCTCCTTAATTCTGTCTACTTCAAAACACACAATTCAGTACCTGAAATACATCGGCGTCCTGTACTATTCCCGCGTAACTCATTTCCCCGATCCATCTGTGTCTCTTACTAGAAGCAGCTCGACCGATTGCCCTACAGAGTATTCGAGAAACATAAATAAACATCGAAAAAAAGCAAATTGTGGTCCATTTCACTTTAAAATGGAAGCATGAAGGATTCTAACATACCCCTGGCCCACGAAATGAACTTGCATAAGTATATCCTCAATTACATCATTCACTTCTTGTTCACTGTACAAATCTTGCAAACTTAATCTGCCATTCAACCAATTCCATTCAGAGGGTCAGTAAAGATCCAAGTATCAAGCTAAATTCTGCTAATTTCTTGTACACTTTTTAAGCAGTTAAAAATCATCAACCTAATTAGCAAATTAGATTAAGAATTGAAATGGTTAAAAGGCACACTAACAAACAAGAACTCCTTACTTTATTACTGTATATAGAAAGAGCTGAAAAGGTAAAGAAGAAAAGCAGTGAAGTAAGCAGATCTAGCCAACTAAAATTAGCTTTAAACTGGACCAAGATTATCAAAACCAACAGTAAAACTACATGCACAGTACAGTAAAATTCTTACTCGCCCACTCCAAACATTGCAAAACAGGCAAGTAAAGCATGAAAATAGATTACAAAATAGGAAACTCACAAAGAATTTTTCTGGTCAAAACGCCAGAAAACACCATAAGACCATCCATTGTTGCAACAAAGGCTCTTGAGAGTCTCTCTTATCATAGAATCCCCCATTCCAAAAAATGCCTTCAAAAAAATGCACCCTTTTATCCCCAAACACAACAAGAAACAAAAATCAATCCCAAGTCAACCTCAAAAACATCCAAGATAGCATCTTTTGCACCCAAAATAGCATCTTTTCAGCTCCCATGTCAAAATCTAAGACCAAGAACCCCAAAAAACAACTAAAAAATTAAAGGGTTCTTCTCAAAAGATGGGAAACAAAGATTAGAGTCTCAATAAAGTGGGATGAAAGGGTAGGCAAAGGAGAGAAGAAATGGCAGAAATGGGAGATTAAAAGTGGGATTTAATGCTGCATTTAAAGGGGAAGGGGCGGTAAATGAATAAAGATTGATTCTTTTGTTGAAGAAAGTGAAGAGAGAGTAGAGACAAGAGGGGATTTAGGATTGAGGATTAAGGAGATGGAATCATGGAAGTCCGAAGCTGAAGGGAACAGAGATTTTGCCTCATTTATATTCTGCCTTTGCATTTATGTTCTTGTCTTTCTTGCCTTTATCGTATCTTTGTGCAAGATTTTTCTCTTCTTTTTCTCACCCTTATTTTGACTCATTCATTCATTAAACAATTCTCATCTCATATCGTTTGATTTGGATGGTTTTGCTTACTTTTTCCCAAACCTAACTACCATTCTATTTGGAATTTTGGATCAATTCAATTAATTTATTTACTTTTAGATCATGAGTCTGTTTTTGAAAGACGATCTCTCCATAAGTCAATGTTTAAAGTGCAAATGAGAAGAAATGAAGATAAAAATTTGGAGTTGCATGAATCGGGTTATAAATTTTATAACTACTACACGTTGCACAACAGATATTTAATATTGCAACTAAGACCTTTTACCTTTTATTATTATAATTAAACCCGTATTTCTGTGAGTTTATGGAAATACGATATTTCCCAAGAATTTACCTTAGTTGAGATCAATTTATTTTGATTCAAATTAACTGTTATTGTTTCAGCTAATACCTTCACTTTCTAATTCTTCAAAGCAATTACAATACGATAATTTTGTTGTTACATAATTGATCCATGAAAAAAAAGTTCCATAATTAGCGAATATTTTTTAAACATTTTGTATTTATTTATGAGGACAATGAATTTTATGGTAAAAGAATTAGAAGTGCCAATTTTGATATTTATGAAGCGTAGGAATAAGAGAGCTGTCACGTGAATAAGAATAGAATTTTTATGTGAAGAAGAGAGAAGAATAAATTTGGAACAAATATAGTGACTTAGTGTGATGTGAAATAAAACTAGAGTTAGCATTTAGCAATTAACGTTTCGATAACATGATTATTCGAAAATACTCATTACAACGTAAACTTCTATTTAATAAATAATACCCTTAATTAATTTTACATTTCTACCGTTAGAAGTTTGTAGCACTTTCCTTTTTGTGTGTGGCTGACGATTTTATTTAGAGTGAAGTAGACATTTGAGCTAATTGCTTGGGGTGAAAAACTTGAGGGTAAACATCATTAAGAGTATGATTGGCAATTAGGGTACAAATTACAAAATTTTGAAGTTAATGTTCCAATTCGTAAAACTGTAATTTGTAAAAGTTTGGAGTATTAAAGCCCGGTTTCCTGGAACTTGTCTGAATTGATTTGATTTGAACTGAATTGAACTAAAAATGAGTGCGTTAAAAAATAGTAATGCATGATTAAATGAAGTTAAACGGAACCGAACTGAATTGAAATGCAGATGAAATTTGGAGGATATGGCCTAATTGTATCTCCATTTTACGAGGTCATGTTCATTTTTTAAATTTTATTTTGTCTGTTTGATCTAAACTAAATTGTTACAAACTAAACTAAACTAAAAATATTATAAAACATTAATAATGGAACTAAATTGAATTCCACTATACTAAGTTATGTTTAATTGAAAATTGAAGAAAAAACCCTTATAATCAAAGCAAATATGTAGGTCGCCAATTTGTAGCTACAAAAAGTCAAGAATAATCATGAGAAAATATATGGGTAACAAACATTAAATATCGAATTGGAGTAGTATGATGAGTTGACTATAATTGTTGTGTACTGTCATAATTCATACGTAATCGTCCTAACAACTTTTGACTCCTTTGTTAAAAAATACGGAGTATAATACAAGAGTACTCTTTAAAGACGATATTTTCATAAGTAAGGTAAAAAATCAAGGTTTTAATTGTAAAGTAGAAGAAATGAAGATAAAATTTTTGGGTTTCATGAATTGGGTTATAAACTTTACAATTACTACATGTTGCATAATAAATTTTTAATATTGCAACTAACACCTTTTACCCTTTATTATTCTAATTAAATCTTATCTTTCCATAAGTTTATGAAAATACGAACTTCCCCAAGATTTTACCATAATAAAATTCGTGGCAATTTTTAATCAATTAATTAACGACCTTCTCTAACAAATCCTTTCACAGTATTTGATAACTACGTACAAATATTCCATTATTTTTTCACCAAGTTAATTTGGTTTAATTTTACACAAGTGCATCATAATGACGTAATTAAACTGTAATGCTTGTGTTAATTTCCCGATGTAGTGCCTAGCTAATTGTCTAGGTAAAAACATACTCCTAGTCCTAGTAATAATCATTTCACTAATTGTAATTATTATCTAAACTGCGTACCTAGGAATTAATTAGAGGAGTCCTATTTTATTGTAATGGGAAATAATCATTTCATCAACATGAATGATGAGAAATCCTATACATTTTGACAACAAAATAGTACTATTACTGTATATTCTTAAATTAAGAGAAACAATAATGAAGAATAATGAGTAGTGAGGTACTCATTGTGTTCGAATTTTTACTCTCAAGAAAATTACATAACTTCCTCCATTCACTTAATTGTGGCATATTATTTTAATAAATTAATCTTATAAAATATTAATTGTATGGAAAGAAAAAATTAGTGGAAATTACCTTATGTTATAGTATAATTGAAAGGAAAAATCTTGGAAAAGACGGTCTTTCCATATGCTTATGGAAAGATGGGTTTAATTTGAATAATAAAAGGTATGGAATCTTAGTTGCAATATTAAAAATTTATTATGCAGCGTATAGCAGTTATAAAGTTTATAATCCGAGTTATGCAACTCGAAGATTTTATCTTTATTTCTTCTAATTTACACTTTAAACCTTGGTCTTTTCCTAACTTATGGAAAGAACATATTTCAAGAGATTTACTCTAAATGAAATGTGTAAAAAAATCTTAGAATGAAAAAACATGCCAATAATAATTGAATTAAAGGAGTACATGAGAACGAATTTATTACTACTCTTTTCAACGTGAATATCCATTCATCTAAAACATATTTTTTTACCAAATTTAATTGATGGAAATTAAATTGAACAAAATTAAAATTTAAAAAAGATTAGGAATAGTATACCAGAATAAAATTAAATAACATTAATTTAAAATTTGATTGATTAAATTGAATTAAACTAATAAATTATGTTTAAAAAGTAAAAGCTAGGGTAAAATAATTCCTTACTGCACCATAAAAACCTAGAGCCCTTAAAAGGAAGAATAAAAGTATTGTTGCTGTGGGATTTGGGGTTTGGAAATAAGTAGATTGTCCATACCTAATGATTACCCCCTACAAAGAAAAACTCGATTTGCCATCTCATTCACAATTGTTACTTTTATATTTTTTTCCCAACTAAATTATATTAATTGAATTAAAATAAATTTAATTCAAATAGAAATAAATAAATAGACCCAAATAGAAATAAGATAAATTGCCTCGATATTTAAAGAGATACTAGTACATAAGTATGACAAATTTTAATCATATATTTAAACATATATATATATATATAAATATGTTAAAATATTGGAAAAGACCATCTTTCCATAACATATGAAAACATAGGGTTGAATTACTGTTATAAATTAAATATATTGTAACACTTTTCTAGCAATATTAAAGTGTTGCAATAGTTTGAAAAAATGTTACTTAAACATTAGAAAAGTGTTGCCTAAATTTTAAATGTAACGTCCCTTGAGATAATACTTGTAAAATTATTGCAATAGGTCAACGTAGTATTATTAGCACCTAAAGCAACACTTTTCAAATCAAGTGTTACATTACCCTTAGCCTTTAGTAGTGAATTAAAATTATAGAAAGGTTAAAAAAAAATTGCAATATTAAAATTTTATTAAATAACATACAGTAGTTATAAATTTATGACTCGATTAATGCAAACCAAAAATTATATCTTTATTTCTTTTAACTTGCAGTTTAAACCTTGATATTTCCATAACTTATGGAAAGACCGTCTTTCAAGATACAGGCTCTAATAACAATCAATCATATTTATTAAAGAGAAAGTCTCAGGAAATACGGCATTTTCATGAGTTTATGGACAGCCCACATGGGCTTTTACCATAAATATTGTAATTATTTTAAAAAAAAACTTAAATATTATATTTTATAAGTAAAACAAGTAATAATGTGTATTTAAAGATGAAAATATAAAAGTACATGATACAAAAAATATTTTAAAAAAATCTAAAAAAATTTATATAGTTTAACAAATGCAGCGTATAAGATAAAAATACTCCAATGGTCTGTCCATGCCGCTTGTCAGGAGAAATATTCTTGGCACTGTAAAAGAGTTTTGAACAATTACAACTCAAAAATAGAGAAAGTTCAATCATTCCATCAAAGTCCTCCGAACATCTGTAGCATTTGCAGCGGGAGGGGGCCCGCCGGCAGCCCCCCACCGCACCGGGACGGCAGAGTGGGGTGGCAGTGGTGACTGTAAAAAAGTGGTGGGGATCATTTTCTCATTTTTCAATTCTTGCTTCTTGCCTCCTCGGTCCTGTAAACTTCATCAAATCATAATTATCACCCCACTACTTTCTGCATCTCAAATCTCGCACCCCTATTAACCCATTATTTTAATAACCATAGTTGAAAGTATTAAAATGGTGTCCTCCTAATATGATTTCTCATTTAATTGAACTAAACTTTAAGAGTCCGTCTCTTGAAAAACGGTCTTTCCATAAGCCATTGGAAAGACCAAGGTTTAAAGTGAAAATTAGAAGAAATTAAGATAAAATTTTCGGGTTGCATGAATCGGGTTATAAACTTTATAACTACTACACGTTGTATACTAAGATTTTAATATTGCAACTAAAACCCTTTACCTTTTATTATTTTAATTAAATCCCGTCTTTCCATAAGGCTATGAAAAGACGCACTTTCCCCAGAATTTGCCTGAATCAATTTACTTATAAAACATAATCACCAATACAACGATAGTGGTCACTTCGTGTACAATGTGGTCTCAAAGCATGAAAGTTTGGATACCCTATGGAAGCACTTGTGTTTGTCTAGGCTTTAAAGGAAACCATTTTGACAGAGGACGTATAAATACAGCCAGTTCCCACAGATTTATTGCAGTGCTAAAGTATTCGAGTACTTTTTTTTTCCAACAACAAATATTAAAAGGAGGTTCAATTTTATAAAAAAAAATAGTTTTCCTTCATTCTTCTCTACTCATTTTATTCATTTAAATTCATATATATATATATATATATATATATATATATATATAAGTATAATGTTGTTAGAAATCGGGAAGGATGTACTCCCTCTGCTTCAATTCAAACTGTGCATGAGACTTCTCACCGCCTACAAAAAATATACTAACTGATATTAATAACAGTACATAAAAATCCAACATTTAAAAACAACTTATAATGACAAATATATGGTCAGAATTGGACGACTTTGACTGGAAAATAATTCTTGAACTAGGACAAATGTACAAATAATTGATTGGAATGTCCAAGTGAGTGAAATGTGAATTAGGGCATAGGGCATATAGAAAAGAAATGGTCCAACATCTATATGAAGATAATACCTTAGCTAGGGAACATCAATTATTTGTCATGACATATAAAAGCAAAGTATAGTAAGAATATGTTTTTTGTGCTTGTTTCTATGAAGTGCGCACCAGCATATATATCTATACACTAAATACCAAAGTACACCCACGGGTGTATCCCAGCGGTTGGGATATGGGTGGGATTGTCATTACCTCATGTTCGATTCTCGACAGCAGCAGGACTCATGGGCTACCGTAATTTACCTCTCATACAATAGTATGAAACTTCTGACAAATTATTTGATTAATTCCAAACAAATTCGGGTCCCCATATGATTTGCCCTCATCCCCCAGCTCAATTCAAATCTCGATATCGTATGAGAATCTTGACTTAATTTATAGCTCATTTTGCTTTATCAACATGTACTCCATCTTTTTTGGAACGTAAAAATACTTTTAAATGTTAAAGTACTAAGAATGTTAGATTCAAAGTAACAAATGTTTTGCATATGCCTTAATAGCATTTTTTAAATCAATGTGTGAAAACAAACTGAAATTCGATTATGGTTTTAGGACATATTTGGTGACACTACACTAACAAACAAAACTAAGTACTAGCCAGTTTGAAAGTAGGAGTGGAGATTTACTTTTTTATTTTTTTACTTTTTTTTTCAAAATGTCTTGTGCTAATATCTTATTAGTAGTTTCCTAAACATTAAAATGTTTGCTCTAAGTATATCAAGTCATAAACCTTGTAAATTACACTCAACCTATATCCCAGAGTACTTAATAGAGTGCATACTACGCTCTTCACTGGTCCTATTTCAAACTGCACATATTTTAATCAATTTTTTTAGTGCAGGTTTGATCATCAATGATTTTAGTTACTCCCTTCGTTCCAGTAGAATTTACATACTTTCCTTTTACGGATGTTCCAGAAAAATCTGCATACTTTCCTCTTTTAGTAGAATTTAACATTTCAAAAGACATGTTTACGCTTGTAGATCTAAAAATTTACATTCTACCCTCTTTCCAGAAACCCTTTCCTATCCTCTCTCATTTTCTCCTCCGCCGGAAACCATTTATCTCATTTCTTCGCTTCTCCGCCATCCTGTTCCATCCCTCTAACTGCTTCCGCCACCGGCCCTCCCTCCGCCACCACTCCATCTGCGAACGCCACCCCACACCCCACACCCCAATCTCCACCACCCCATCCCCTTGCCGGAACCCTATCTTTCACCTTCTGCACACCCTAATTTACTCCATCTGCGATAGGAGATAGGTTGAGGCGGCGAATGAGTGTCAACACGGAGGAGAGAAGAGGCGGTTCTGCGAACCCTAGTTTACCCCATCTGCGACCACAGAGAGTAGGAGGCGGCGGAGACAAACGCTGCGGAAGAGAAGAGAAGCGATGCGGCGGGAAGGTGACGAGACAGAGGGATGGCCGAAGAAGAGGCGTTGGGAGTCAGAGAGGTGCGACGGGAGGAGTAGATGAAGAGGCGCAGAGGAGGGGCTGAGACAGAGGAGGGGCTGAGGAAGAGGTGGGGCCGTGAGATTTGAGAGGAGGCGGTGGTGGAGGGATTTGAGTGGAGTGGCGGTGGTTCAATTTGAGAGGAGCGGCGGAACTGTAGGAGCGGTTAGATCTGGGCATTTAAAAGGAAGGGGTAATTTGGTCATTTCACCTGGGGCAAATTTGCAGAGAAAATCTCTCTGCAAATTGCCATGAGACTAGGGATGATCATGGGTTGGGTCTAATAAGACCCAGACCCGGCCCTAAAAAAATTTAGTTAGACCCAAACCCACGGGGTCTGAAAATCTTAGACTCATACCCAAACCCAATGGGTCCAAAATGGGTCTAATTTTCTAATTTTTTCCTTCACTAAATAAAATTATATTATCTCAAATAGAAATAGTTCTAGTTTAATATGCATCTGAATTAATTTTTCAAGAAAAAAAAATAGTACTCATTTGTAGAATTAAAAATAAAAATAAAAAGAGAATATAAAAGCTATTCAGAAATTAGAGTAAAATTATGTGTATATTTAGGGTTATATGGGTCTATGGGTCAGGTATGGGTCTTAATATTTTAGACCCGGACCCATATTTTAAAATCTAGACCTTGATTCGGATCCGATGGGACCCATACCTGACCCAGTGGATCTAGACCCTATGGGTGTGGGTCGGGTCCTAGACCTATAATCATCCCTACCTGGGATGGAGGGAGTACATATAACATGTGTAAAAAAATTGAAGACTCCAAATCTTAGGCCGGTTTGCTTTACTCCCCCTGTCCCACGTTAAATTGCACATAAACTTTTTCACCCTCATCAAGAAACTTGTCTAACAGTTAATATGTTTAACTACGCATAATTACGACAAACAAAAAGTTACTTTTCAGAAACTACTTGTTACAACGAATCAAACTATATGACATATGATTATATTATTGTTTATATATCTATTCAAATATGTGGTCAAAGTTGGACAGTGAATAATGACATAAAGTGAAGTGTGCAATTTAACTTGGGACGAAGAGAGTAACTTAAATGGAGTTTAGTTCAGTAATTTAAATTTATTTTAGTTCAATCTATCTAAATTATTTCATTTTATATATTGGCAAAGTCTTGGGAAAGACGGTCTTTCCATAGGCATATGGAAAAATGAGACTTAATTAGAATAATAAAAGGTAAAAGGTCTTAGTTGCAATATTAAAAATTTAGTATGCAACATGTAGTAGTCATAAAAAATATAACCCGGTCCATGCAACCCAAAAATTTTATCTTCATTTCTTCTCATTTACACTTTAAACCTTGGTCTTTCCATGACTCATGGAAAGACCGTCTTTCAAGAGACAGGCTCTTATATATTTATACATTACATTTAAAAACAGTTCAGTATATATTTTATTTAAGTTTAGTTTAATTAAAAGGAGAAGAACTTTAGTTAACCTTGAGTTATTACACGATCTACAAAATTTACAGACAAATTTAACAAATTACTAGGCATACAATATGTACGTTACGTGTTTAACAGCACTGCATGCATGATGATGTTTATAAGTGTGGCAACAAACTAATTCCTGTTTAATCTTCACCAACAGACTGAATAGACTGGACTAAATCATTCCAACTCTCAAACTAGTGGCACCTTAATTAATCTTGTCTACGAGGATTTGACTGGTGTGCTAACTAATGTCCCGCAATATGGATCCTTAATCAACATTAACCTATTCTTATTGTTGCTAAACCACTGATGGGATAACCCCATAGGCACCGGTAATTTAACACAATAGGCGCCAGTATTTCGTTTATTTCCATATCGGTGCGTAAGTGATCTGATGCTAGTAGTGTGATGACGTAGGCATCGGTAAGTGTTACCGGTGCTAGATATTTAATCCAGCATCGGATAACATTTGTTGGTGCTTATTTTACCACCCCCACCCATAGGCATCGGTTTGAAAATATTCAAAATACTGGTGCCTATAGGGTACATACCGGTGCTAGTATTTTGGCGACAAATAAAAAAAAATTGGCCAGTGATTATAAACTCATTGGCCGGAAAATTAAACCGAGAGATTCATTTTGAACAACACGCCGCAAAGAACAACAAGAAGAAATGTAAGTTAGTGTCAAAAAATGGAAATTTTATAACCACGGCCAGAGGAAGTTCATTACATTGATTCAAAAAAATAACCATACATTCTTGAAACAAACTAGACCTAAACATGGTCGAATGCGGTCGCCGGTTTCGCAGAGAGCTGAGGCACGTCTGATCTGATCTATTACCTGCATTTTTGGTGCTCTAGTAGGGTTATAGTGCTCTAACTATTGCTTCATTCTTTAAGTTTATGCACAATTTGTCGACGAAAACTATTTAAAATGTCAAAATTATGCAGCGTTTAAACACCGTGGAAACATGGCACGTATAACTATGTTTTAACATTAACATTAACATTAATCATATGTTAATGTTAAACACACCATGTTAAACACTAACACGCCATGTTTCAACGGTGCTTATAAACTGCAAAACCTCCACAATTTAAATTTTAAATTTCTGCAAATGATACGGCACCTTCCATTAACTTTGTGCACATATGATTTGTCGAAGTAAACTATTTAAAATGTCAAAATTATGCAGCGTTTAAGCATCGAGGAAACACGGAGTGTATAACTGTGTTTTAACTATATATTTAACACTAACTATGTGTTAATGTTAAACACACTATGTTTCCTCGCGATCATATGCTGCAAAATCTCCACAATTTAAATTTTGGAGTTAAGCAAATGTTGCGACAGTTTCCATAAAATTTTGACTAAGCTTGTTCACAAGAACAATTAACATAGAAAATCATTTAAAATGTCGAAATGATGTAACATTTAAGTACCAATACTTTTGGTGTGTATACCTATTGTGCAAACAGATAAATACATCAAAATCCTCGGTGCTCATACACTACAAATTCTCCAAAATTTAAATCTCATAGTTGGAAAAATGTTACAACACTTTTCGTAATGGAAGAAGCATTACATGGCTAGAGGGCAATACATAAATCGAAGGCAACCTATGCAGCGCCCTTTAACTAATGCTTATGAATTTAAAATGTCAAAATGAGGAAGTTTCTCGGGGTCACCGAAGCAAGGAGTGTAAAAAACCATGTCAAACAATCCGAGTTTCGGAGGCCCCGGTAGATTGCAATATCTCAACAGTTTAAACGTCAACTAGAAATCATCAAAACACCTACAAATTCTCCACAATTTAAATTACGGAGCTATACAAATGTTACAACACTTTTCGTAATGGAAGAAGCGTTACATAGTTAGAGGGCAATAAATGAATCGGCAGCCAATGCAATGCCCTTTAACTAATGCATATTTCGAATTTATAATGTCGAAACAAAACCGTTTTGCAGGACCATAGAAGCAAAGAGTGTGTAAACAAACAATGTCAAATACTCTAAGTTTCTGCGGCTCTGGTAGACTGCAATATCTCAACAGTTTAAACATCAACTACAAATTATCAAAACACTGAAAAAGACCTTTAAACCTTAATCTAATTGTCAATCCTTCAAAACGTTCAATATGCTACAAATTCTAATTATGAGAAACCCCCGAACATGACACAATCATCTATATATAACAGGTTCTCCAAAATTTATTTCAGGCAAAAAAAAACTAGACAACAAAACATACATTGTTAACGTCTTGAAACATTTGTTAATAGAATAAAAACTATGGATCTAAATGTAGGTCTAACAAAAAGTAAATCAATTGGAAAGGAAACAAAAGGAATACCATGGTTTTTTGCCCTCCCGATCGGGCGGCGGACCATCTCCAGCCCTTGTAGTGCGCGCTTGCTGGTTTTTGGCTCTACCCACCAGGCACCGGACCGATTTCACTTGCGCTCGCCGATTCTTAGCTCTACCCACCAGACGGAGTCGGTATTTGTCTCTCCCCACCGGACGGAGTTGACGTCAGCATCGACATAGTGATTAAATTTGAGGGTTAATGTGTAGAGAGTGTAGGAGGATGAAGAGGTGGGTTTCAGGGATAGATGAAGAAGTGGGAAAAAAGTAGGGTTTCATGATTTATATAGGTAGCAAAAATATTTTAACAGTTGAGATTTAATGAAAGAGAAAAATAAACGGTTCAGATATATTCGTCACTTTAGCACCAGTACTGAATGAACAATATTGGTGCCTATAGTATTTAATGCAGCTTCTCCGAGCTGCTTTAAAGATATTTTTTTCATAATTTTTTGAACCCGAGAGCAAAGCCAAATGAATTTTTCTAAGTACCAAGAACCAGCACAACAACTGGTGCTAAAAGCATTTGAACCGGTGCTCAAACGAGTTAAAGCAGCTGCCTGAGGCTGCTTTAGATTTTTTTTTTTTAGAAACAGAGAGGAAAGGATAGAAAAATTTTTCTAACTACCGAGTACCGGTACAAATACTGGTGCTATGACTTCTCAAGAGGTGCTCAAATTAGTTAGAGTAGCTGCCTAAGGCTGCTTTACCACTTTTTTTTCAAGGAACAGAGAGGGAAACCGAGAAATTCTTTCTAAGTTTGTAGCACCGGTAGCTTTCTAACCGGTGCTAGTTTTAAACTTTCCAAAATTTAAAATTTCAACCCACATATTTTATCCACTGACTAGTAACGTTGGATAGTTTTTTCGGTTAATGTAGTTAAGTAATTGGGTTGATAAGAAATCAATTATACATTCTAACTTTCCCTTGTTCAAAAATTGTGTATGATGGGTCCCCGAAATGGATCCGTACATAAATTTGCTAAAATTGCACTATTGCCCAAAATTGCGATACACCATCGTTTTTTAATCGAATTTATTTCATATAAGGTATTCTTGGGTTAATTGAAGTTTTGAATTAGAAAAGTAACTTTGAGTGAAAAATTACAAAGCGCTAGTACATGCTTTGTAGTATCTTACTATAAATGACTAAGAAGTTAGGAAGTTTTAACGGGGATGATTATTGGTAATGTTTTTTCAAGAAATATTAATAATTTTTTTGATTAAGTCTTGAAATATACTTTATACATTCATAATGTAGCATTACATTAGAGCAGATTTTAATTTGGACGTCCAAGTGAACTTTTTGCCTTTTGCACTTAGGTCCTTCCAAGAATCTTGAAATTGTCAAAAATCAAAATTGGCAATTCCATATTGAAATTTTATAATTCAAGTTACAACTATGCGATTTGGACATGATTGGATAAATGGAACATCCCCAAAATTGAAAAGAGAAAATCTTATACAACATAACGTTGAAATTGCACTATTGCCCAAATTTTAGTTCTCTAACTATAGCACCGGTGCTAAAACAAAAAAAATCAAACCGGCGCTAAAAATTTTCTATTTCCCGCGTGACTTTTTTCGTATAATAGGTTTTATGCACTTGTACTTGCATTACCGGTGCTCAAAATTATCTTATTTGTAAGTTATCTTTACTTACACACCGATATTGAGCACCGATATGTCAGTTACTGGTTCTATAAATTATAAAGGCACCGGTACTTCCTTGTTTAGATGTTCATACCGGTGCTGATGATATATTTAGCACCAATTTTTTGGCACATGTACATTTATACTCGTGCCTATGTACCTGTTTTCCATTAATGAACATTCTATTAGTTGACATTGTGTTGGTGTCCTCCGAGTTGTTAGATAGGTACGATAATGCCTTGCTGAGAGCTTTTCGAATGGTTGACTTATTGTGACTCGAACAATCTGCAAAGACAGAGAAATATTAAGAATTTGGTCGGGATCACTTCCAGGACTAAACTCCGGTACTTAATGAAAATGGAATTCATCCTTTGTTTTTTCCTTTTCCTTTACTCGGATTTCTTCTATTTCATCAAGTTTGTAGTTAATGGGATTGTAAAGTGTATGTTAATAGAATAGTGAGTAATGAATCACATGTATAAGAGATACTACTTTCCTTTTATAGAAATTTCTAAGGTCGATGGAAAGCCACCATGTCCACTCTGTGTTAGGGAGAGAATTATTTATCTTGGATGTCAAGAGCGTGCTTCTACCCTTTTTACCGTATCCAATTAATTCGCCTTCCTTTAATCCCGATTAATCACGTTCCTTCTTATAACAACTTATGAGCGATTGAGATTCAATTAATACAGGATGATTAAGATTTGTTTACGTGGGACCTCACACCTCACCAGGTCGAAACCCAGCCAATTTTAATTCACAAAGGTAGCACATTCTTGTTATTTTCGTTTAATCTGAATTGAATTGAATGGAAAATTAAGCAAGCAAAACATAGCAATATATAATTGAATTGAATTTCACTTAAGTTAAAGCATCAAATTAGGACTTAACTAAAATGTAATTTTGATATATTAAATTTGATTATGAATATCCACGTTCATTTTTATTCCAGTTTAACTGCAATTCATTTCAGATCATTTTAATTTGAACATTAACTTAGGGTAGATTTATTATAATAATTTTTAGTTTGCTTAATCTAAATTATTTCAGTTTAATTTCATCTTAGTTTAGTTTTCAGTTAAATCGGGAAAAATAACAATGACTTATAAGTTGCTGCGTTTGATCCACCTTCATATCCAATTTTCATTATGCGCAACAAGTAAAAACAAACACCACTCACCAAATATTATCTTAAATTTTAAATCACGTCTCATGTATTCTCGGTTGTGAACACTCTCATTTTAAACTTGTGTATTCACTGTACACTTATTCACATTCATCTAAAATCTCAGAATGCCAAGACTCGCTCGATAAATGCGACGTACATGAAAACCAGCCATAAGGTTAACCTAATGAAAAAGAAAAAGAAAAGGAAAATGAAAATGTTGCTAGCAGCTTCAATATATGAATGGATTGCCCTACCAAAAGGAAAAACCCTATAATTCTGTCTCCTACAAACACCACACGCTTCATCATACACATTCAATAACTCATGTCAACGCCCTTTAAAATTTCAACTTTTTTATCTCCAATATTCACGAGTTGAACATAAAAAAAAAAAGTTCATGCATTTTAGTAATTATGATTATATGAGAAATGGTTTCAAAAGTTCCTTTTTCTTTTTCGTTTTAGTGTTTGAAATGCTGTGAACCAAAAAGTAGCTAAAATCCCAAAAGGCATACCCCTTTGGGGTAATTAAGGGAGCAACTATGATCAATTTAATAGCTGTAAAGATGTAACAATATCTAAGCATAAAATCTCTGTTTAATGTTGTTAATTAATTTGTGCCCTAATCTTGGATTCTAAGAAGCTTTTGCGATCTTGTTGCTTGATTAGGAGATCATCTTTTGCTCTTAATTGTGCTTTGACAACTAAACCACAAAGTCTCCTATATCCACTTGGTGCTTAATGGTATAATTGGCTTTTTGAACTTTTGTAGGGTTTGCTTAATGAATACTTATAATTTGACGTTGCATGATGCATGGGATCTCTATGAATATTTTCGCAACTTATTGTCATGCAACGTAAATAGAATGGAATATCACGTAACTATAACGTGAAACCTGCAACCTCCCCTTGCTTCCGATTCGCATTGATCGGACTCCCTCTGACCTCGAAACTCGTCGACGTTGAATCTCTTCCTCCCGAGAAATTAAGGTATACGATTATGAACTTTGAACAACAGGTTACATATCCTAGAACATGGAATTCTGGCTCTTGCAATACTCTCAAAATATATAAAATCTGTATGCAGATTTTTTCTATTAGGTCCGTAAGATTAATGCAGCCACGATGTCCTCTATATATAGTCCATGAGCAGATCATAACTCTCCATGATTATATCCAAATCCCATAAATAAAGAGATTTTCCTTATCACAATATCTCTCATATATTCGATAATCTCAATACCATATTTGTAGGGATTTTCCATAAACCAACTAAGCTTCTTCCAACGCCTATCATAAAGCAGAATATTCAGATTTCCACAAATCACAAATACCATAATATTCTGTCTTTTTTCTCGTAAGACTTGCTTGACATATTTACAACTCATCTGTATGTTCCAACATGGAAAGTTTTTGCACACATGAAGTTTATTCCATCTCCAATTTTGATACGCATGAAGTCATATGCAAATGTAATTCTTTCTCCATATAATATTCTGATTACAATCAATTCTCTTGGAGATAAGAATTACCAAATCTAATCCTTTTAAGTAAGAAACTAGAGTATCACATCCCTATCCTAACCATAACTGAATATTCCAATTCCATAATATTAATCCAATCCCACAGATATAGGAAAAAATACAACTTGGACGAGATGTATACTTTTCGAATTTAGTCTTCAGCATTTCCTTATTTCACCAAAATTCGTTTTTTGATGTTGCAACTCAATAATACCATATTTGCATAATTTAAACAAATTGTCAACTAGATAAATCTAGAACTTACAAAGTTGAATGGAATGAATCAAATTGAACAAAACTACACTACACTGGATTGTACTGCATTAAAAGTGAATTTGAGTGAATCTAACTGAAATTGGATTGAATCGAGCCAAATTGAACCCTAATAAGCAAATTTGCATACATCCCCACCCGACACCCATACCCAAAAAATTAAATCAAACCATTGAACCTCTACCATTTCCCTACCTCTTCCTTCAACACCCGTGTTTATTAGTGTTTGATTGAATTTATTAGTGTTTGATTTAATTTATTCCACCTAAATTTACTGTGTAGAAAATAAATCCGAGTATAGAGAACCTTACATCTATTTATAAATTGACAGCCATAGAGTAAAATCATAGAAGTAAAAGGCTTCTCATTTTCATCCAATACAATTTTCATAAAAGAGAAAAATTGTCCATCGTATTTTTGCTATCTACTACCTCCGTTTCGTTGAATATGTCACCATAGCCTTAGATGCTTGGATTTAGGTGAATGGAGTAAATGAATGAAATTGAATTTAGGAAGGAAAAAGTAAAATGAGTGGATAAAATTGAAGGAATCTTGCCACAAAAGGAAAGCGTGTCAAATTCACAAAAACAACAAAAAAAGGAAAGTGTGTCACATCCAATGAAATGGAGCGAGTAATTAAATTTCAAATAACTAAACTAAATACAAAGAGTCCGTCTCTATGTTTCTATCAGTTATGGAAAGATCAAGGTTTAAACTGTAGATTAAAAAAATTGTGATAAAGTTTTCAGATCGCATTAATCAAGTCATAAACTTATACAAACTGCACGTTACTTAATAAATATTCAATATTGCAACTAAAACCCTTTACATTTTCATAATTCCACTTCAATCTCATGTTTCCATACGCCAGTGAAAAGACGGTCTATTCCACCACTTTATTTTTCTTCATTGCTTAACCGTTTTTTCTTCCAATAAAAAAAAGAAAAGATGCGTTCTCAATCCCAGCTTTTGATAGGAGTAAGAAAAAAGCAACGATAAAATAAGAGAATTTGCTCGAAAGCAGTGAGTGACGCAGTAGCGTATGATCTCCAGGCTAAGCTAGTCAGTAGCCAGCATATGAATCTGCAACTTTGCTCCGACCGAGACCTAGAGCGCCGGTGACCGGTCGACGGCGATTCCGAGGCGGAGAAATTGTCGGAGAAGACGGAGGCAGAGACTGATTGAGCGTACAGACTCGGAATTTCAGAAATGCCATTCTCTGAGGACTGTCAGAGCCGGGTCGCCACGTCACCGGCATTCTACAGTGGCCCAAAAATGATGCTTCTCTTCACCATCATCATTGATGGTGATTGATCATGGCTGCTGCTTTTTGGACATTTATTCTTTGCTTGTGTTGTGCACCTTCTTATTGCGGTTAATCGGCATTTCATTTCAGTTCAAACTATTAGTCCCGTAACATATTTTCTCTGTCCCAAATTGAATGGTATGAGAGGGAATTTTATGCTCATCAAAAAATTGTTTAATCGTTGATATGTTTAATCACGTATAATTATGGCATACAAAAAGTTACTTTTCAGAAACTACGTGTTACGACGAATCCAACCATATAACATATGATAATATTATTGTTTATATATATATATTCAAATATGTGGTCAAAGTTGAACGGTGAATAGTGACGTTTTATGAAGTGTGCAGTTTAATTTGGGACAATCTTTGATATGAGCTAGTGTTGCATTTATGGATGTTTTAAGAAAGCAGTGGAACCAAAAACTATATTCGGTTTGGGAATTTGGTTTGAGCTGGTATTCGGTCTGAGTTTCGGTTTGAGTTGAATTTGGTTTATTCAACTCGGATATATGAAAATCGTATATTAAATTCGGTTCGGATTATTCAAATTCAGATAATTCAATTTTCGATTTAGTTTTTTTGATTTTTTGCCCACCTCTAGGAACCAGTATAAAATTTTTCAAAATTTAAGATATATTGTGGAAATTAAACAACATGTTACTGGTCTTTATCATTTTAGGTCATTTTCCAGTCATGCCATTGAAAAATCAAAAAATCAAAATGTATGATGCATGAAAGGGGGTTTATGATGCATGAAAGGAAGTTTTTATTTAAATTTTGTATTATACTTACTACTCTTATTTTTTACTATGTTTAATTATTTTTAGTTCAGACTAATTTTAATTCAGTTCATCAAAAAGTCGGTTCGAGTGAACCAGGCCTAACACTACTATTCAACAAATAGATTAAAGTCGATTTCATTTCTTCCATTTATTCAACTTTTTCAATCTCCAATTTAATTCTCTCAAGCCATTTCATGCATCATAAATTCTTAGGTGGTTGTCACTCTTAGACAATCGAAAAAGTATGTAAAGTTGTTTTAACTATTTTATAAACAATTAGGATACACCTTAAGGTGTTTTTTATTTTGAAAATAATAATAATAACCAGGTCTCTTCATTCTTTCAAAATATGTTCTTAGTCTTCCAAACTTATTGTAACTGAACTTAGAGTAAATATATTATAAAATAGTAATAATATGAATGGACCAACCTAAATTAATGATGTAAATTGAATTGAAATATAGATAGTTCAAAATAATAAAATCTAAATTATTTTTAGTTATGGGTACTGTTCCGCCAATCACAATCTAAGTTGCATGGAAGGCATAGAAATATTTACCATTTACTAAAGCTACTCCCTCTATTCCAACTGAAGTTGTACCAGCACTATTCATTCAGTCAAAATTAATTAATTTAAAAAGTAAAAAATTGAATAATATATAAAGTCATGTGAGATCTTGTTAGAATCGTTGTAACATCTATTTTCATAATATAAATTTGGGATAAGTGTTAATATAACCGTATCTACTTGAGTAAGTGTCAATATAACCCTATGATCATTTTTAGTGTAAATATAACCCTATCTTGTTAATGAAAGTGCCAATATAATGCTCAGACCCCATTTCCGTCACTGACCTCAATTTTCTGGCGTTGACTCTATGTAAATTGACCAAAATACCCTTTGGCTAACTCTGAAATTGTGTGGGCAATTTTACCCTCATAGGACCGCCGCTGCACCACCGTCGAACCAGCACCGGACCACCGCCGCACCACCGCTGGACGGTGGTCTGGCAGTTGTCCGGCGATGAGTCTAAGGGTAATAACGTCATTTCCTATTTTTTGTATTTTATTTTTAGAAGGGCAAACATGTAATTTTATATAATTCTGGCTAAAAGTTATCGGAGAGGGTTATATTGGCACTTTCACTAACTAGATAGGGTTACATTGGCACTTTCAAATATTGAAAGGTTATATTGCCACTTATGTCAACTAGGTAGGGTTATAAAATCACTTTTTTCTATAAATTTTATTATTTTTAAATATTCACAAGTAAAGATATTGATGGTCAAAAATAATTTTGATCAACTTGCAAGCAACTTTAGCTAAGATCGAGGGAGTATTTAAAAATATTTAAATTATCGACACGAAGGATTGAGAAAAAAAGTTTGAATATTTTTTGTCCATTTTCTCCCAAAAACTTCATGCAATTCATAGATTCTGGAGCATGAGAACAAAATTTTGAAAACAAACTCCAACTCAGCCCAATACGATATTATAGGCCCAACTCGATGTTTCTCAATGGGCTTCACCAACGAGTCCTTGTTTGCAGGTCAATATTCCCTACTCGATATGTGTTGAATTAATATCTCGATTTAATTGTTTGCATTGATTATTTAAAATTTGATTGTTTATGTCAATGGAGTAATTGTACTCCATCTGTCGCAGTTTAAATTACCCACTTACTTTATCACACTATTCTCTATCAAAGTTTGATCGCATATTTAAATAGACATATGAGACATAATATTATCGTATGTGATATTGCTGAATTCGTCGTAACAAGTAGTTTCTAGAAAGTAACTTTTTGTTTACCATTATTATACGTAGCCGGACATATTAACTGTCAAACATATTTCTCGAATATTATGCGATAATTATGCTGTAATTTAAGGTGAGACGGAGGAAGCAGTTCAGTTCCTATTTTTTCTTATAATTTTATTTATTTTGATTGGTCGATACATATGCTTGTGATCTGAATCAAATGATTTGGGTTAAATGATACTCTCTCCATTCAACTATTTTTTATTCACTTATTTATTTTATTTTAACATATTCCAATTATGAGAATATACTTGAAGGTTATATTAACCATTCATTTTACCATACACCACATTATAAGCCGAACAAATAAAGTAGAATACAAAAATATTCAACGGTAAAAAATAATAATTCCTCAACACTAGTAGATCTACGAAATCTGGTTGATCTGGACATTGCACCTGATCCCTACCATCTGTAGATGTAACATAAACGATCTACCCCAGTATTATAATTTATTTTTAATCAAATAAAAAATACAATACAAGTGGCCTAGTTGGGCGTTGCAACATCACAGTCATACAGATTTTAATACGTCTGCTGTTCCAGGTTAAACTGTACAGAATTTTTTTTACGTTTATAAAAAAATTTGTCTAATTGTTAATATGTTTAACTACGTGTAATAACATACGTATAATAACGGTAAATAAAAAGTTACTTTTCAGAAACTACTTGTTACGGCGAATCCAAACATATAACATATGATAACATTATTATCTATATATCTATTCAAATACGTGGTCAAAGTTGGACAGTGAATAGTGACATAAAGTGAAGAGTGCAGTTTAACCTGAGACGGAGGGAGTACTAATCGTATATCAAAATACACTCTATGTATGAATCTGTGAATATATAATAGTAACCTAATCAACTAAATCACTAATTAATGAAATGTTTATTGAGTATTTAACTTCCACTAATCAAATGTTCATAGTTTTAGAATCTATTAAGCTACCTCTACCTGATCTGTTCTCACCGAAAGCAGGCACGTGTTCCTTAAAGTCTGCAACTTGACCAACTTGTGCCTAATGCTTTCTGCAACCTTTTCATTCACTAATCACTATCATTAATTAAAAATTAAAAATCTAGGGGGGTTTGGTTTTGGGGTAGGAAAAAGGAAATGGAATCAAACACCTTTGTTTCCCTTGTGTTGTTGTCAGATGAGTTATAAGCCTCGGAGAATATGGTCTTGTTCTCCACAATTCATCTGGAATTTAGATTGCATTATATTTATGTATGGATTTCCGAAACGAGGAAGGAAGAGAGATAACTTGGAAATAATTATCTGATTGATATTGACAGAATGATGAGTTATTTATATTCAAATGTACAAAGTTTGACTATGGTAACTAGTAAACTAATGAGTTATATTACAACCCAAGCTCTTGTATTCTATTACTCCCCCTCAAGTTGACGCATGAAGATCGAGAATGCCCAACTTGGAACTGAGATGTAGAAATGTCGTTCGTCCTAGTGCCTTGGTAAACATGTCTGTTGGCTGCTCTGAAGTGGCGATATGATGAGTATAAATGATACGCAAAGACACTAGATCACGAACAAGATGACAGTTGGTCTCGATATGCTTAGTTCGCTCATGAAATACAGGATTAGCTGTGATGTGGAGAGCAGCCTGATTATCACAGTACAAGCGAACCGGATCCGAATGACGAATACCAAGCGAGCGGATAAGCGAGCGAAGCCAGAGAATTTCACAACAAGCATTTGCCATAGCTTTGTATTCAGCCTCTGCATAAGAACGTGATATCGTGTGCTGCTTCTTGTTTTTCCAAGAGATCGACGACGTACCCAAAGTGACAAAGTAACCAGTGACGGAGCGACGAGTGATTATACAGGTCGCCCAGTCATAGTCACAATAAGTTGTCAGAGCTAAACTACTATCATGCGAAAGAAACAGACCTTAACCCAGGCTACCTTTGACGAAGTGAAGAATGCGAAGAGCTGTAGTCCAGTGCGACAACTTTGGCTACTGCATAAACTGAGACAGAGTATGAACTGCGAAGCTAAGTTTGGGGTAAGTGATAGTTAGATAGGCTAGCTTGCCAATCAGACGGTGATATTAGTCAGGATTATCATAATCTGGACCAGTAGCCTTGCTGAGATTATGCGTCGGGTCCATTGGCGAAGTGACTGGCTTCACACTAAGAAGACCAGCTTCGGTGACCACCTCCAGGGCATACTTACGCTGAGAAATGAAAATACCAGAGGGGCTTCACAACTTCGAGGCCCAAGAAATACTTCAGAATGCCAAGGTCATTCATATGAAAACAGAAAGATAAGTACTGCTTGAAAGTAGAGATGGCAGTAGAGTTATCACCTGCATAATCAAGTCATCGACGTACACCAAGACATGAAGATTGTGACCAGCTCGGCTAAGGCTGAACAAAGAATAGTCGGCATAGCTTTGCCTAAAGCCATACTGATGAAGGGCTCATGCGAGCTTGGAGACCAATTGCAAGGAGCCTGTCGATGACTATAAAGTGACTTGTGGAGACGATAAACTTGACCAGGTAACGCTTTAGAGTGACCTAGTGGCGGGGACATGAAAACAAACTCATTCAAATCACCATGAAGGAATGCATTGTGAACATCCATTTGATGGAGTTCCCAACCACGAACTATAGCAACAAATAAGAACATGAGAACTGTGACCATCTTGGCGACTGGAGCGAATGTTTCATTGAAATTGATGCCTTCAACTTGGCGATTATTGAGCACAATTAAGTGAGCCTTGTAGCATTCGATGTTTTTGTTTGCCTTATACTTGATGTGGTAGACCCATTTGCAGCAATAGGTTTCTTGCTAGGAGGGAGGGATGTGAGAGACCACGTGTTATTTCTCTCAAGAGCGTCGAGCTCGACCTGCATAGGCTGTTGCCAACATGGCTGCTGTACTGCCTTAGAAAAATGAACTGGTTTGTGCCTGGAAGTGACAGCCGAAAGAGAGTGGGAATGTACAGAAGCGAACCTCTGAGAAGAAACAAAATGGCTGATAGGATAAGGAGTTGACGAGGCGACCGAGATGGACTGGGAAATGCCTGTGAGAATGGAGCTGCATACAAAATATTTGAGCAAGACGGTAGGCGTTCTATCGCGGGTGCTGCAACGAACATCTGGATGAGGCGCTATGGGAATAACCTCAGGTGAACCCTCACGGAGCTCGATCGGGGTGGGTGAGCCTCACTCCGGCGACTGCTCAGACTCCTCTTGACCGCGTGCTATGGGTTGCGCAGAAGAGCTCCCCCTTGCTGGGTAGGTAGCAAGCTCCGAAAAATCATAGATAGCAGGATGGGGAAAATGAACCTGAGGAGACGATGATTGGGAAGAGGATAGAGCTCGATATGGAAAGTTGTTCTCGAAAAACACCACATCACTAGAGAAGAAGAGCTGACCAGATTCGAGATCATACAACCGCCAACCTTGTTAACCACTGGGATATCCCATGAAAACACATTTTCGACCGCGAGCATCGAACTTATTGGTTGCTCGAGGAAGAATCGGAGCGAAGTAGAGACACCCAAAGACATGCAAATCAGAATACTTGGGTCCTCGCTGAAATAACAGATGAAATGGAGTCTTGTTTTGGAGAGTCGGCGTTGGAGTGCGATTGATTAAAAAACAAGCGGTCAGTACACATTCACCCAAGAACTTAATGGGAAGAGAGGCTAGAAAACACGGAGCACGGACCACATTTAGGAAGTGGTGATGCTTGCATTCCACTCTGCCATTTTGTTGGGGCATGTAAACACACGAAGTCTCATGAACAATGCCATGTGTAGCAAAATAATCCCTCAGTCCTAGAAACTTTATACCATTGTCTGATCGAAAATGGTGAACTAATGATTTGAATTGAGTAATAGTCAAAGAATATAAATTCATTATCAGATGTGAAACTTCCGACTTGGATTTCAGTAAATAGACCCAAGTGGCACGAGAATAATCGTCGATGTTGTGCGGAATGGAGAAAGAACAGAAAATATGAACGAAAATAACAAGACACAAGATTTACGTGGTTCACCAAATTTGGCTACATCCACGGGAGACGGATTCACTATATCAGAATTAATGTTTACAGAGAGAAGAGAGACAATTTATATGCTGTCTTCACTAAACCCTAACAAACTGGGCCAAAACACAATTCGGCCCAAATCAACAGCAGTCCAATAAAGAGACAAGCTATACCGTCGGAGCGAGACCCCCGTACCAACCTGTCGAAGTGGCTAATACATATTCAAAGCATACAAACAGTCGACAATCGTAGCAAAATAAGCAGCACCACAAAGAAGCAGGAGTACGATAAGGACCCCAAATGTCACAGTGCACAAGTTCATATAAATGTGTGGCTTTATAAGAACTTAAGGAAACAACAACTCGTGTTTGCTTGGAACTAAAACAAACATCGCAAGGTACAATACTAGAAACTGAATCAATTGGAACATACAAAGAAGAAAAAACTGCATCGAAAGGGTGATCCAGCCTCTTATGCCACAATTCGACTGAGTGTTTCTTCTCGGGTTTGGACACATTGCATGCATGTGCGGCAGCCAAGAAGTGTCGTAACTACTAAACTCCATTTCGTTGCTCACCCACACCAATCACTATCTTCGAACTGTTTTCCTGAAGTACACATAACTGATCTGTTAAGAAAGCGTAACACCGAGCATGTGGAAACAACATAGTAAAGGAGAGAAGATTGCACCCCAAAGTTGGAAAATAAAGAGCATGATCAATTTTGGCAGCCTGAGAGAATACTAGAGAACATTTTTGAACAACTACAACAACACGATTGTCTATAAGCTTAATGGGAACATGTACAATATCAATCACATCATGAAGCAGGGATAGTTTACCCGTCATATGAAACGAGGCACCAGTGTCGAGAATCCATAAATAATGCTTACCAGTAGCATCATTGGAAGAAGTGTTCATGGAATTGTACTTTTGTAAAACAGCATGCCATTGATCAGAACTGAGGTGAGGGCCGCGAGCTGCAGACTCTGGAATAGAGGTGACATCGGACGGCTTGGGCAGAAGTTGCTGCTGGGCCGAGAGTGCGACACCGCTACCTGGAGTCCACGACTGCGACAAGCCCCACGCCTGAATGAGCGGTGAAGGAAGCCTTCAGAGACGTCGTGGATCTTCCAGCAGTGAGAAATATTGTGGCCAAGCTTCCCGCAATGAGTGCATGGGGGGCGGCTGATGGCAGACTTATTTGGTACCGATGGAGTTGACTGGCACTGCGGAAAAACAGGCTTAGCTTGAGCAGCGAATGCCATACCATCAGACTTGGTGTCATGCTCGTGCATCAGGGTCTTGTGACGTTCCTCCTGAACGACGAGGGCATAAACCCTTTTGAGAGAAGGCAATGGTTCCTGCGTCATTATGCTGGAATAGAGAGTGCCAAACGTGTCATCGAGACCCAGAAGAAATTGATTGAGATGCTCGATATCACATTCGGTTCGAAGCTTGGCTGTGATGTTACAAGAACAATTGCTGCAGAGACAGGCCTGAAGGGGAACGTAGATTGTGACTTCGCCCCAAATCTTCTTGAGAGCACCATAATACGAGGCGATAGATTTTCCACCTTGGCGACAATTCGCAAAATCTGCGCGAAGCTGGAGAAGACGAGGGCCATTGCTAACAAAAATGATGGCACAACTCCTCCTAGAGCTCAAAAGCAGTTTATGGATAGGTGATAGATGATCGCAACGATGGGTCAATGGATTGAACAACCCATCCGATCAATATGGTTTTAACAATATACCAGTCATCCAAATCAACAGAGGCAACATCGTCCTGAGAAATACGACCATCTATAAAACACAATTTATGTTTAACCTTGAGTGCGTTCTTCATCGAAGTAGTCTACTCCTGATAGTTATCACCCTTAAGAACAACCGGACAGAAAGACAAGCCTGGGTGATCTGAAGGATGAATGTAGAATGGAGACAAGTGATCAAGAGGATGCGGGAGAGACTGGGGACCAAGACCGTCATTGACCGACTGCAGAGGAGGTTTCGGCGGCGGCGGTTGATGTGGAGGTGTGTCGTCGCCGGTGAGAGGCTGACGAGGAGAGATGCCCGTGCTTTCCGAGTCGCTCATGATGAGTCGGCGGCTGCAGAGTCACACAGCGGCGGTGGTTAGGGTTTTGTTGGAAACTTTTGATTTCAGAAATTAGGCTCTGGTACCATGAAACAAGGAGGGAAGAGAGGTAATTTGAGAATAATAATCTGATTGATACCGACAAAATGATGAGTTATTTATACCCAAATGTACAAGATATGACTATGATAACTAGCAAACTACTGAGTTATATTACAACACAAAATTTTGTATTCTATTAATTACTTTTGTCTTCATAAAAATATTAACAATTAAGTGTCATAGTTGATCACTACCTGTGATGACCACCACCGATCATCACCATCGCCGATGTCTAATAATTATCGACAACTAAAGAATACAACCACCATTGAACATTTTTTACGAAAAAAGTTGCCACTGATAACCGCCACCACCAACCATCATCGAGCATTGACGACGATGATAACTACCACCACCTTCAACGACCACCACCAACAACCGAATATGCCAACGACCATTGATGATAATTACCACTATCAATCACTGATTCCGAGCACCACTACCATCAACTGCTAGCAATGTCCGTCCCACCATAACTGATCGCCGACCTTCACTACCGGTTCGAGTTGTATTAATATACTATAGCTTTATATAAAATAAAACCATTCATATCGAGTTTAAATGAATTTGTTGGCTTTCTTTTCCTCTTGCCCTCTTAAAATCTATGCTTTCGATTTTTTTATTTGGGAACGTCTCAGGAGGAAATGCGGCTTTTCCATAAGCTTATGGACAGTCCTCAGGGGCATTTGTCTTAAATGTTGTAATTTTTTATAAAATTTAAATATTACATTTTATAAGTTAAAACAAGTAATAATATGTATTTGAATGTGAAAATATAAAAATATATGATATAAAAAATATTTTCAAAAATTTGAAATTTCATATGTAATTTAAGAAATGCAGTGTATAAGGTAAGAAATAAGTGGCATGTCCATAAGCTTATGGACATGCCGCCTGTGACGAGACCCATTTTTTTTTAATGACACCTATTAAAATCACACACTTCATACTCGTGTTATAATATTGAGTGTATAATCAAGATTATGTTCTTTTAATTTGAACTAAACTAAAATTAAACAAACTGAATAATAGTAAAGTAACATAAGTTAATTATATTACTTGTTTTAAATTAAAGTTAATTAAACTGAAATATATTTTTTTTAAACAAATATCCGGACCCCTTCTCATTAATACATCAAGTTGAACGATCTGAACCGACATATAAAGAGATGAGTCTTCTTTAGTAATCCTTATGTTTCTTTATTAGTGGCACACTTTCCTTTTTAGCTTGTTTATTTTATATTGGCACACTCCCTATTTTTGGCAAGATTCATTCAATTTCATTCACTCATCATATTTTTTACTTTCTCATATCAATTTCATCCACTCATTTCCTTCATGTAAATCCAAGCACGGTGCCACAATTAGTGGCTGGAAGGAGTACTAATGCTAAACATGTTAGATCATTCCACTGAATAAAATCTTGAAATTGAACTGACCAAAAGTGGCAGGTATTTTTGGTGGAGCATCAGTACTGAAACTTGTCCGATCAAAGCCATTAGAGGAAACTTGTCTCCATATGCTAACATATGTACATCTCTCCCCTCCATGCAAGAACTTTCTTTCTTTTTCTTTTTTGGATTTTGTTGATATTTTCATAGATATATGCAACCATGCTTTTGTCATCTAGTCTTATGTTTATCCTCTCAGTTTCCCCTGCATTTCCTCTGCCCAAACCCTAAACTTTTAGTGTTCAATTTCTCCAATTTCTGCTGAATTAACTGTTTTTGTGGGGATTTTGAACCACCCCTTTTGTGGGATAGCTATATAAGAACCTACCCTTTGGATCAAAAAGCTTTCTTGCTGAGGAAATTGAGAGTTTCTTGATTTTTTCTGTCACTCTATGGTTTCAGGTGAGCTATTTCTAAATTCTAGCTGTATGTTTGTTTCTGTTTATTGTTGGAGAATTTCTATCTGATAATATGAATTATTGGGTTGGAATTGCTTAAATATTCTGTCTTTATATGTAAATGTTGTTGTTCTGCCATTTGATACCTGTAGATTCTGGGGTTATCCAAGCTCAGTTTGTTGCTCCTTGATTTGGAGTATTCATAATTTCGTTCCTTTCTTTTCCTGTTTTTTGTTTTCTGTTGCGAACTGATTGATATGGATATAAGATTACAAATTACAATCAACCAATGCGACCTCTAGCTTTGATCTGGTTCAATATTTTGATTTATTTGTCTCCATTTCAGTTCCTCAGATTATGTTTTGTGAAATTTGTCAGCTGGAGTTGGTATAGTTAGTGAAACTTCCTCAGATTAAGTCAGCGCAAGATATCATTTAGCATTTTGCATTGGTATAGTTGAGCTTTTCAATGAATAGGTGTGGCTATGCAATGTCGACAACTAGTGTCATTATTTTAGATGTTTTTTGAGGTTGCTGATCAAGGGGACGCGAAATTGCTACTGTGTAATGCTGTTCGGGGCTTAGATATCTTCCGGTTGTTGGTGAAGCCCTGAATTGGGCTTTTTCCGACACCAATAGTTTCTTTGAAGTTTTTGTTGTGTTGTCTCTTGCAAGTAACAATAGCAATCATAGTCCTAGTTCATTTTAGCACCTAAGATTGTCTTTTCAACATAATCACAAAGCAACTTATGGGCGGTTGTTTTACGTATCTTTTCTCAGTACACCTAAAGATGTTTTAGTCAAGTAAGAAGAAGTATTGCATATATGCGTTCAAGAAGCTGAATTTCTTAAACCTTAATATCAATATGAGCTGTCAATACTTGATGGTAAAGGCCGTTTTTAGAAATTGAGAGTTTCTTGATTTTTTCTGTCACTCTATGGTTTCAGGTGAGCTATTTCTAAATTCTAGCTGTATGTTTGTTTCTGTTTATTGATTGAGTCCCTCCCACCTGTTGATTGTTGGGGAATTTCTATCTGATAATATGAATTATTGGGTTGGAATGGCTTAAATATTCTGTCTTTATATGTAAATGTTGTTGTTCTGCCATTTGATACCTGTAGATTCTGGGGTTATCCCAGCTCAGTTTGTTGCTTCTTGATTTGGAGTATTCATAATTTCGTTCCTTTCTTTTCCTGTTTTTTGTTTTCTGTTGCGAACTAATTGATATGGATATAAGATTACAATTTACAATCAACCAATGCGGCCTCTAGCTTTGATCTGGTTCAATATTTTGATTTATTTGTCTCCATTTCAGTTCCTCAGATTATGTTTTGTGAAATTTGTCAGCAGGAGTTGGTATAGTTAGTGAAACTTCCTCAGATTAAGTCAGCGCAAGATAGCATTTTGCATTGGCATAGTTGAGCTTTTCAATGAATAGGTGTGGCTATGCAGTGTCGACAACTAGTGTCATTATTTTAGATGTTTTGAGGTTGCTGATCAAGGGGACGCGAAATTGCTACTGTGTAATGCTGTTCGTGGCTTAGATATCTTCCGGTTGTTGGTGAAGCCCTGAATTGGGCTTTTTCCGACACCAATAGTTTCTTTGAAGTTTTTGTTATGTTGTCTCTTGCAAGTAGCAATAGCAACCATAGTCCTAGTTCATTTCATCACCTAAGATTGTCTTTTCAACATATCCACGAAGCAACTTATGGGCGGTTGTTTTACGTATCTTTTCTGGTAATTCTCAGTACACCTAAAGAAGTTATAGTCAAGTAGGAAGAAGTATTGTATATTTGCGTTCAAGAAGCTGAATTTCTTAAACCTTCATATCAATATGAGCTGTCAATACTCGATGGTAAAGGCCGTTTTTAGTTGCTCATATTAATTTGCTCAGAACCAGCTTAGGCGCTGTAAACGCATGCGGCCACATTGAGTACTTGTATGCTGTTACCCTTCTTGCTCAATTTTCTGAAGATAAAGACGACTTTTTTGGACTGTCAGAAATCCTATTTGAATCTTGTTCAGACAATTTCATTCTCGTTCAGCAATGAGTTTTATGTGACCAGCGTTTGTACACTGCCTTTTCAGTCCATGATGCATAGAGTTGAAAAAAGCATGCCATTTATCGTGCTTCCGTGTTATGGACGACAGCAGATGGAACAGCAACTCACTCAAGCTCGGTGATTACAACACAAGTGACTTCATCGTTCTGCTGAGTACTAGGGAGGACCGGCGCACACTGATCCACACACACTCTTCGGTTTTAAAAGACAGCAGCACTTTTTTGGCACACAAGATCTCTCAAGGGAATGAAATAGAGATTCAGTGCTCAGAGCTGGATTGTAGCCATCATGTTGAGCTCGTGAAGCGTCTCTATTGTCCAAAAGATTCACTCTTGGACTCGTGGGATTCTGTGCAATCTGCTATTGGGATTCTGCAGGTAGCTTTTTTGCTCGGCTGTGAAGAGATTGTTCAGAGCGGTGTTTGTTACTTGGAGGCAGTTCCGTGGGAGGACAAGGAGGAAGAACAGATCATCAAATTAGCGGCGAGGTTAGGCCCTGTAGCTATGCCGATATTGGCAAGGATTCAGCCTGTTGATTTAGGTTCTACCAAGAATGTGTTCGTTTCTGCAATTCGCTTTGCGACCTCCACTGGTGGATCGAATCCTCCTTTTGGAGATGACCTCAAGACCTCGGCCCAAGAACAAATCGAGTACATGCTAACGGATGATGACGACGTGCCTCTGATCACAGCAGATGAGGAGGTAAAAATGGCAGCAAGAAGAGGTCTTTCCAGTCTCTTTTCCTGTTTGGGAGACAGATTATCAACATTGGTTCCGGATTCAGAGATTGCAGAGAAAATGGTAATGCAGAGTTTGTCTGATTTGGAGTGGATGTGTAATGTCCTTCCCAAAATGGACCTAATGAAGGACTTTGTAGTCGGCTGGGCAGAAACGTCGGATAACGCGTTGGTAATACTAAGTGATCAGAAACTCGATGCTGTCTTCTGGAGTACGAAGGTTAAGATGATAGAAATTACTGCAAAAGTACTCGAATCAGCTGGATATGGCAATGTGATCGTTCCAGCGAATTCTCGAGTCCATCTGTTAAGAACATGGCTTCCCTATATCCGGAAAATGAAGCCCCTGTTAGATTCAATGGTGGAAAAGGAGAAAGACTTTCCACACAAGATGGATGAAGATCTGTGTCAGAATATTGAGGGGGCCATTGTGTCGCTGATTCTCACGCTGCCATCCAACGACCAGGCTGAAATCCTCGCGGAATGGATGAGCGCGGAGGAAGTTACATATCCTGATCTTAGCGAGGCGTTTGAGGTTTGGTGTTTCAGGACTAAGTCCGCGAACAGAAGGCTGGGCGGGGGCTTGGATCGCTCTGGTAATGATAACAACTCTAACAGCCTCTGAATTCTTCGATACTGTTCTTTCTTCTTGTTGTTGCATGATTGTTTTCTTTTTAACAATGTACTTTGAGAGAGAGACTATGTTTGATGCGTTTAAGGTTATAGTACTTTGTTACATATTCCAATGTACTTGTAATAGACAATATCTTGAGTTCAGAGATTCTGCTGGTTTTTCATTTGTTTGCTAAATTGGCAGCAGAAAGAAGGGGAAAACCTTTGTTTTCTCTTTAATGGTTGACAATTGACTTGTATTATTGTGCGCTAGAGATTAGATTAATGGAGTTGGGTGGCTGTTTTGGCCGGTGGCTGGCTGTACGCGGTGGTTGGTGGTGGTTCTGGTGGGTGGCTGCTGATTTGTTCACACACACAAAAGATCTCATTAATGGATTATGCTTTTCTTTGTTTCTATGCCTCTTTTCTTTGAAGAAGCAGCTTAGGTGTGGGTATTATTAGTGACTATTGCATCGTCCACCTGACTAAGAGACGTATAAACCCGTCCCACTCAGTCTCACATCCAACGCAGATTCCTTCATCCGCACATTCCTAAATGCACCACGAAACTTACAGTGGTGTCACCGTTGAAAGATATATCAACCCGTAATTCCGAGTTCCAGATTTGATGGGATGGGATAGATTATTTTCATCTTTACACTCCTAATTACACCACAAGAATTACGACGACATATCTGATTAAGAGACGTATCAACCCATCCCACTGAATTCCAGATTCGATGGGATGGGACGGATTTCTTCATTTGCACACCCCTAATTACATCATGAAAATTACAATAACAACCCTAAATAAGAGACACATCAAATTGCCCCACTCAATCCAAAATTCGACCCGATGTTTAGATTTCTTCATTAGTACACCCCTGGTTACATGATTTTACATTCATGTTTTTACAGTTCCTTACTATGGACAAGATAAATGTCACAAATTTAAGGGTGGGATCCATGATTAAGAATCTGATTGATGTGGACCAATGAGAAAAAAAAAGGAAGAATATTCAAACCATCAAAGAAATACACAAAAGTAAAAAATGTAAAATAAAGAACATCAAATCTGTGGTTGATAGTGAAGTTGTGATGCTTTTGAAGTCTAGCATTTTCTAATCAATCAAAATACTGAGGGTCCAGGAAACTTGAAAGTGAAGCTAAACCACAAGAAAATAGCTGGTGTTAAGTTTCCCCACATCCACCAAACTATGATTAGTTATGATTGAACAACCTTTCAAGATGGCATTTTTACGAGCTTATGGACAGTTCTCAGAAGCATTTATCTTAAATATTATAATTTTTTATAAAATTTAAATATTGTATTTTATAAGTTAAATAAGTAATAATATGTATTTGAAGGTGAAAATATAAAAATATAAGATATAAAAAAATATTTTTAAAAATTTTAAATTTTATATGTAATTTAAGAAATACAGTATATAAGGTAAGAAATAAGTGGCCTGTCCATAAGCTTATAGACAGACGCCTGTCAGGAGACCCACTCTTTGTAAAAAATTCCATTGGAACCCTAGTGCAACGTTTTATAAATTGGTTTTAAATCTACCATTTGGAAAGTGTTATGAAGTGACAGAGAACTTGGACAGCGTAATTTACCCCTCATTAACCGACAATATTCCCTCATTAACTTACAATATTGGAATAATGAGGCCATGAGATTGAGAGATATGACCTTTACTCCATTTTATGAAGAGATGGATTAAGATACCATGGAATATAAAATAGAGTTTCAAATAAATTTCTGAATTTGTCACTTGAAAGGCACTTATGAAAAGACTAAGATTTAAAGTGTAAATAGAAGAAATGGAGATAAAATTTTTGGGTTGCATGATTCGGGTTATAAACTTTATAACTACTACATATTGTATAATAAATTATTAATGTTGCAACTAAAACGTTTTACTTTTGACTATTATGATTAAGCCCCATTATTTTCATAAGTGTATAGAAAGATGGTTTTTTTCAAGACTTTGTCTAAGGATTTTAATTAAATAATAGAGATATATAAAAGTATAAAATGTTAAAATTATAAGTATTTAAACCTGAAAAAATTCAAATGAAGACACACTTAAGGCCATCTTAAATTTTCAACCGGATTTAGTTTAAGGTCTATTGGAGGTAGGAGGTGCTCTGGTGGGATTTTCATGAACATCAGAACATATAAAGGTTGTTGTCAGTTTAATAATGGTCGAGTGACAGTACTCTCACAACCTGAATTAAAGAATTCCTTAAATATGATGTAAAACGATCCTTGTCTTATACCTAATATGAAATTTCTTTGTGAAAAATATGAAACATACATTGATAAAAATACAATATCATACCTAAAAAAACTCATTTGTAAAATGAAACTTTCACATCTTAGCTGCTAGAAATTGAACCTAAAATTTAATTTCGTATTTAGTTTCCTTCTTTTGAATGCTTTGAAGGTGGCAAAGTTAAGGAAACATTAGTTTTAAGGATAAGATAATGATCAAAGGATAAAAATATATGACTTCTACTTTGTTTTGGGTCCATTAGGCCAAAAAAAAACAAATAACTTTTTAGTTTAAAACTTCTAAACACTCATTTTTAAATCTTTATTTATAATCAAATAGATAAAACACTAATCTCATCATCATTCCTTAAAAAATATCTTCAACAGAATCCTTCCTTCCTTCCTTCCCTCCTTCCACAATCACATACTTTTCATGTTCCCAAAATCTCGAGTTTATAGCGACAACCCTTTTGCGTGTTACTGATTTTGAGGTCAAAGATTGGAGCTTTTCGATTTTTCCCATCTGGGTTTTGCTGTATAGAGAAGAATATAGCGAGGAAAATCAAAAGGGGTTCTTCAGAATCAATATCATCGAATAATAGTTTTGGAGTTGGGGGATTAGGATGGCGAATTTGTATGTGAAAGCTATGCCGCCGACAGATCTGAATAGGAACACCGAATGGTTTACGTATCCCGGAGTTTGGACAACTTATATTTTGATCCTCTTCTTCGCTTGGCTTTTGGTGCTCTCTGTGTTTGGCTGTTCTCCGGGAATGGCGTGGACTGTTGTTCATCTCTCCCATTCCATTGTAATAAAGTTTCCGGCCTTTTGTTTTTCTGTTGGTTTGATCTTTTCTTGATTTTTGTGAGCTGGGTTTTTTGTTGCTGTGGATATTGTGTGAAAAAGATGTGTTTTTTATGCTTGTTGCTGGGAATTCCCAGATCTTTGGAGGTGTTAGCCCGGTTTCGGGGACATTGGGTTTTAGCATAGCTGATTTGTTTGTTGGAGAATGTTGATTGCAGTGAAAATGTTGTGAATGGTTAGTTATTGTTTTTGGAAACCCTTTTCGGTGAATTGATGGCTCGAATAAACGAATGGGAGAAAGAGGGTAGTGCTATTAGGTTGATTCAGAGTGTGTAGTTGTTAAAGACCATTGATTTCATGCTTCTTCTGATGATTCTGATTTCACTGAAAAATAGTGTCTCCATTTAGGTTTTAATTTTTTAGCTTCAAGCTTGCTGTATTCTGCTTCGAAGTTGAGTGGTGATGACAAGTATGTTCTAATATGGACTAAGTGGAGCATTGTTTGAATTTAGTGTTTATAATGTAAAATCTGGCGCTACATGATGAGATCATGATTTGATTCTTTGATCTTGGTTTTGTGTAGATTACATATCATTTCTTCCACTGGAAGAAGGGAACTCCGTTTGCGGATGATCAGGGTATCTACAACAGGTTGACATGGTGGGAACAGGTAGACAGTGGCAAGCAACTCACCCGCAATAGAAAGTTTCTTACTGTTGTTCCCGTGGTGTTGTAAGTATCTCCTTCTTTAACTTCTGTTTTGTAGTTGATTGTAGCTGGAGTTAACGTACTGCTCCTAACATTATGTGTGCTTCTTGAAAAGTTGATTATTCTCTATCAGGGCTACCGCATGGTAAGAAAGATTGTGTACCGATTAGAATAATTCCCATTCTTAGATAATTAAAAGTTATCATGGTCTGCAATTTTCTTTTTGAAAGATTAACGGGTGGTATATAGGCTTAGCTTAGTTGGTCCATATATCCCAAGTTTAGAGCTTGGAAAACTATAAGGATCAGCCGGAGTATCTTCCGATAAACGTTTAGCATCCTAGGGTATCTTCCAATTCTGTCGTCACATTTTGAACTTGAGGGCTTTGCGGTAACATTTTTATTCCAAGAATGATTTTTGCTGAACCATGTAATGTCTTCACATAAAGAAGCATTCTTTAGCAGCAGAGATTAGTTTCTGCTCTGGTCTAGGATTTGATTTGAACACAGGCTTTTTTAACATATTTTAATTTCAAGAACGAATTTTGTTGAACTCTGAAGTAGTCAAATTTTAGGTTTTGGGATCCTTGTGTCTGTTCCTGATCACTTCTTTCAGCTGTCCTAATCTTTAGATTACTTCTTTATTGGTTTCTTTCGGGTTTCTTGAGCTTGATACTTCCCCGTATATGGGTTTATTGGATCCATACTAGTTTTAGAGCTTTTATGCACCTGGTCAAATAAAATTGCAGCATTAAGATGGATTCAATCATTATAGATGACTGGGGATGGAAGTAATCTCGCTATCTACTTCATGTTACAGTGATACTGTATTGGAAAAGATTTCGCTTCACGCTAAAAAACAGATTAAAATGATTCGGAAGCAACGATCTTGGAGTCTGAATCTTTCCCAACTCTCCCCTGATTCTCAGGCAGTCGATCCAGAGTATCTTTTTCACGCCTTTGAAAGTTCAATACGGCTCTATATGGCGTACTCGCAAAGTCTTGAGTTTAATATTTTTTTATTCTTTATCACTTTGCATAATGATTTGGACGGTGATTGAAACCATTATAAGATTTTAGCATAAGCTTGAGTTCTCACGTTTCATAATTTTCTTTCCCTTAGCTATTACCACGGAATACACTCGTCTTTCTCACTGTTTCTGATCTATGAAATGAAATGAAATTTGTTTGTCTTGGCAGGTACTTAATAGCTTCACACACGACAGACTACCAACACCCGATGCTGTTTTTCAACACGCTGGCAGTCTTCGTTCTGGTGGTAGCCAAGTTCCCAAACATGCACAAGGTTCGGATATTTGGGATAAACGCAGACCCCCAGTGACGCGAGATCACTGAAGAACACGCTATACAAGTTCCCTCTTTTCTTTGCTGCAACAATACTCTTGTACAATGAACCACCGGTATTCTTCTGAAATATACCGTGGCGGGCAGAATGATAGTAGTTGCAACAATGAACTTGTACAGAATGAATCTTATTTTGGCTTTTCTCTCAGATAAATGATGAAATATGAGGCTTTTTTTGTGGTACAAGCCACCAACTTGCTGAAATTGTAATCAGCACTTATATTATAGCCTTGTTTTTCCATGAAGATAATGTAGCATTTATGCCTGTTCTCCCCTGTTTATCTGCATTTCAGTTCTGACAATTCGATAAAACTTCAACTTGATGTTGTTTAGCTTAGTTTTGATCTATTAGTTTCGGTTCATTTTTTACTCTTTTTTTAGTTTGGTAAATCAAGAAGATGGATTTGGACAGGGTACACTTTGTCTTCTTGCTTCTGATGCTTTAAGGTACATATTAAAGCTCCGTTCTCCAGAGTTTATCTGCATTTCAATTTCATTCAGGTCAAATCAACTCAGTTTAGTTCATCATAAATTTAATTTTGGTAGAATATAGTTTAATTTAGATTTATATTACCATTTTTCAACACACTTATTTTAGTTCAGTTCAAATCAAATCATATCGGATCAGTTCAGATAAACTCCAGATAACAGGGCCTCATTGTTGCAAAACCCACCACCTTTGTTGGTTTGCCTTAGTCTAATTGGAGTTTGCCCTCATTTTCTGTGTCTATTGGATTGCATTGGATGTCTTTTTCACACCTTGTAGAGAATGAGGTGCATTTGCTTTTGGTTCTGTTCTTGTTTAGGTTGGTCCATAAGTGGAAGAACATCACTGTCCTAATGTGATGCATTGCTGGCAATGTTTGGACATCTTGCTCTTTAATGCTCTACCAAATACTTGGTTATGATCCTGTCCATTTGGTTGAGATCTGTTGAACTAAACTGAAAATTGCTGAACTGCACTGAATTTAACGAAAAGTCGCAAAGATGAACATGGGAAACGGACTGTGACAGACACTGAACTCGATGTAACTAAAACAAACCGTACTTGACTAAAATGAACTGAACTGATATGAACATCAATGGATCGGACTAAATTGCATCGATCTGAACTGAATTAAACTAGATTGCAAGTTTTGGAATTGGGCAGCTTGCAATGCAAGTAGAGTAGTGGGTGCAGTTTTCACGTTGTTAGGAGTTAGGGTATAGGGTGGCAATAATGGCTAAACAACAGAGACAAAGATATGGCATTGAAGGTGACATTTTTTAGACTCCCAAAATATGAATCCCATTTTTGGGTTTTATTTCCTCTAGCCCATACTTATTTATTACGTGCCCTTGGCCATTTTGTTGTTTAAAAATAATAATAATTAAAAGCATGATTGACGGAGATGTGTGAGTTTTTATTCCCTTGTATTAATCAGATTGGTCAAAAGACCTCAATTCAAATGATCTTTGCATTGTTGCGAGATAAACCCGTTTATCCAGCTGCAACTAGTGTATCTTTCTCTTATTAAAGAAAGGTAAACAGAAAATCAACACAATTAAGATGCTTGCACTTGCACTGGCACTTGTTTCTTTTGAACGCGAATCCATCGCTCACAAACGCATGATTCTCTACCACGACCATCACCAGACTACTACAATCATAAAATTATAATTACTTTATTATTTATCGAAATACAAAAAAGTATTAAAAAATATAGTTATAGAACGTAAAAAAATAAAATATATGGCGTGATTTAGAAATCCTTACCATAACTGGTACCGTTGTACTAGGATCACGAATTTGATGAGCATAAATTTGTTGGAGTTGGATTAAAATAATAGAGGTGTATATAAAAAATAGAGTTATGTGCTCATATAACCTATGTTTTGGTAGTTTTTTTTAATATGACCACGTGAAGTTGGAAAGTGCTATTGTAACCATGCGTTTTGCTTGAATGTGCTAATATAACCCCGGAGGCCTGAATTTGGCCAGAAAATCATGAAATGACTATTATACCACTGTTTTTAAAAAATAAAAATTTAGAACAAGTGAAAGGACAATTATGCCCTCGTTCATTTAGTTCCTTTTTCTTCATTTGTGAATCAACCACTGATAAGGAAATGCAACCACTGGAAATCTCAAACTCGATTTCTCAAATATTGCGCCCCGGTTTCCTCATTCTTTTCGCCACTTCTGCTCCGCCGCTTTGACCTGGTTATGATTCTTTCTCAAACTCACCGTACTCCCCATCGCCACCACCACCGCCGTCCGCCATTTCTCAACTCGTTATCGTTTCCTTCTTTTCAGGTACGCAATCAGATTTTTTTCTCGATTTTCTTTCTTTTCGGGGTCGGCTCTATTTGAATTTGTGGTGGGTTTTGTTGGTTTGGGTTTATTTGAGATGGGGTTTTCTTGGTTTGTTTGATTTGGCTCTGTTTGGATTCTCCACTTTCCAGCGCAGTGACGGGGCTAGGCAAGGGGGAGAGATGGAGCGCGGTGGCGCGGCTAGGTTAGGGTTGAGCGGTGGCGGTGACGAGGCTAGGGTTGAGCGGTGGTGGTTGGGACGAGTGGTGGCGGTGGTTGGGACAAGTGGTGGCGGGGCTAGGGTTGAGTGGCGGTGGTGATTGGGACGAGTGGCGGCGGGGCTAGGGACGAGCCGTGGTTGGGACAAGTGGTGGCGGGGCTAGGGACGAGCAATGGTGGTGGTGGTGGTTGGGACGGGTGCTGGGGTGGATGGTGGTGATAGTGGGGATGAGTGCTGGGGCGGATGGTGGTGGTTGGGACGAGTGCTAGGGCGGATGGTGGTGGTGGTTGGGACGAGTGCTGGGGCAGATGGTGGTGGTGGTGGTTGGGACGAGTGCTGGGGCGGATGGTGGTGGTGGTTGGGACGAGTGCTGGGGCGGATAGTGGTAGTGGTTGGGACGAGTGGTGGCGGTGGCGGAGCAGCGTTGACGGAGGCGGTGGAGCTGCTATGATTGTTGAAATCTAGGCTAGGGACGGGAAAATAAATTTGTTTTTATTTTCTTAAAAATTAAATTTTGTTTTTTGTTTTATTTTCTAAATTAAAATTTGTTTTATACGTGTACATACGTGTTAGGGTGTAAGTAAGTAAAATACATGGCGTGATATAGGAACATAATTATTTTTTCCAATTCAAATAACTTTTTTTATCCTAAAAAAAAATTAATATATACATAATAAAATTATTATGTGGGATCTTGTTAGATTAATCTTAATATTTATTTTCTAAATATCAATTCGATATCTGTAATTATTACATGTAGCTAGCGATATTAACGATCAAACATGATTAATAAATACCGTAAAAATGTAATTGTGTCATTAATTATGTGATGGTGAAAGTATTGTGTACGATGATTTATGGTTCTTTGGTTTGCACATTGTCCGAGGGGAATGTTTTTGGTGGGCTCCACGCATGGCTACTGAAGAACAAAGAGTACCAAAAACAAATGGTTTTCTTTGTTTTGGATATCTTTGTGAATCTTGATTTATAATATTTTATAGTTTTTGAATAGAAAAAAGAGAGCCAATTTATTTGACAAACATATAGCCATATAGGGAACCTAATCATCATTCTTTTGAAACTTGAAGCTCTTTTTAACCGTGAATGGAGCCATCTTCTGTGACCTTGATTGATGATGAACTGTTTCAATTTGAAACTATTCCCTCCAATTTTTTAAGTTGTGATTTTATACGTGAATATTAAGAGTCTGTCTTTTAAAACACGGCCTTTCTATAAGTTATAGAAAGATAAAGGTATAAAGTGCAAATAAGAAGAAATGAAGATAAAACTTTCGGGTTGCATGAATCGTGTTATAAACTATATAACTACTACACGTTGCATTTTAAAATTCTAATATCACAATTAAAATATTTTATCTTTTATTATTCTAATTAAACTCCGCCTTTCCATAAATTTATGAAAAGATCATCTTTCCCAAAGCTTTGTCGAATCTTAATTAGATAGAATAAATGAATGAAATGAGTTGAGCATTCAAAAGGTAAAATTAGTGGACAAACTAAAGGAAATATTGGCTCCCTCTGTTGCATAATTAATGACATAATTACTCTTTTCAAGTTAAATTATAAAAGTTTTGACCATAAATAAAAATTATTATACACATAATAAAAATATCATGTGAGATTTTGTTAGATTCATATTAATGTCAGTTTTTCTAATATCAATTTTATATGCGTAATTATTAGAGATATTAACGGTAAAAAATAATCATTGAAAATCATAAAAAAGCAATTGTGCCATTAATTATGGGACAGAGGGAGTAAAAGAGAGTGATTATTATCATTGTTAAAAAAATATTTCAAGTAAAAAAATGAGAGAGAGAGGTGAAATTTTCGCATTCTAATCCAAAAAATAAAATAAAATTATGACATGCAAATATGATGGAGTTTGAATATGGAAGTAAATTTAGTAGGTAGAAGTTTTACTTGGTCGAGCCTGCCATTTGTAGCAATGCTAACATGCAATGCACCATTTGCATTTCCTAATACTTAGTTCATGTCCCTTTGATCTGATTCACATACATTAAATCAAATTAAAATTTAATAAACTGAATCGAACTGAACAAAGCTAAATTTAAAGATCCCATTTTTAATAACCTTTTCTTTAAAACAATATATACCCACCGTCCCGAATTAAACTGCACACTTTACTATTTGATACTATTCAGTATCAAACTTTATCCACATATTTAAATAGGTGTATAAGCAATAATATTATCGTATGTGATATCGTTGGATTCGCCATAACGGATAGTTTCTAAAAAAGTAACGTTTTGTTTGCCAATATTATAGGTAGTTAAATATATTAACGGTCAAACATGTTACTTGATAACCGGAAAAAATATTCTATGTAATTTAATCCGGAACGGAGGGAGTACTGGGGTTTTGATCATAATAATTACTTCTTTCAATTCAACACAAAGAATTTGAAACAAAATATAAGATGACTTATGGAATCCCACCATATTTTATGCAAGAAATAAAATATTAATCCACGTGATATTTACAAACAAAATAAAATCACCAAACACTAGAATTATCATACGTAGAAATTATATA